>CM067109.1:41223884-41823884 GCA_034008185.1 Gorsachius magnificus | reverse complement strand
CTACAGATGGATATAATTATAGAGAGAGATGGTTTATTACATATGATAGTTTAATGTTCAAAAAAATTAATAAAAACTCATCTCTGAATCTTTCATGTATAAGGAATTCCTTGGCGCCTTGCATGTATGCCTGTATTTAGATTTGCTGTGTGATGAGGAATAAATTAGGCCTTTTAACGTTAGTTTATAGTTCCCTTTGACTTTACTATGCACTGCTCAATATTCAAGGGATTCTTCAATCATATACACTAGATGTCATATTGCTACCGCGATATATGGTGTATCTTCAACCCAGCTGATGCTAGTTATTGAACTGCCAAACTTTATCATTCAAACAGTCCCTTCATATGTCTCTCAGCTTGAACTGAGGAAACAAGCTTGTCAATGGATGGACTCCTGTTCAAGATATGTCATACACACTGACCAATAAATTAAAGTAAGGGGATTTTTAGGAAATCTAGTAAGAGTGTGTGTTACACTGCTTTCTGATTTGTTCACTCATTGCCATGCAACTACCACTACTGATGAGAGGCAGTTGACCACATCCTATGCAGTTTAGCCTCCAGTTCCTTTTTGCTCCTGTCAAATTTTCTTCCTTTCTGGTCCTCAAAAGAATCCTTTGGCAGTGTGGTAAGTCTCGAGTTGCAGCCAGAAAATGGTGGAATTCTTCTACAAACTCTCACTGCTTCCTTGTCAATAAATCTAATCAAATTCAGAAACAGTAACATGTCTACAAAGAGCGAGTGCTATTATCCAAACAGAAATGCACCCAAACTGTGGTAGGCAGGAGCACAGGGGTGTTGGAGACGGATGACATAATCCTTCATTAGCATGGCCTAATAAAGCATGCAACACATTGTGGCAGGTAGCTATACAACTAAATACTTAAGAAGAATCTGCCCAGCTACTAACTCAAAAAGTATGTTTTTGTAGTGAGACAGGGAAAGAACGGGGCCTTGGGCATATTGCTATCAGCAAGACGGTTCCTGGCAATATAGAAGCATAACGAAGGACAATGAAACCTCGGGGAGCCTGAAACACCTCCTTTTGCTCCAAACTAATAAAGGCTGAAAATGGGCATGAGAAAGAGAAAAAATGAAAAGACATGTGTCGTGGTTTAACCCGGCTGGCAACTAAGCACCACGCAGCCGCTCGCTCACTCCCCCCCCTCCCTCAGTGGGATGGGGGAGAGAATCAGAGAAAAGAAAAAAAGTAAGACCCGTGGGTTGAGATAGAGACAGTTTAATAAGAGAGAAGAATAACAATAATGATAATAATAATAATAATAATAATGGTAAGAAAATATACAGAATATATAAAACAAGTGATGCACAATGCAATTGCTCACCACCCGCTGACCGATGCCCAGCCCGTCCCGAGCAGTGATCAGTACCCGAGCAGCGATCACACAGCCCGAGCTGCGACCACTCTGCCCGCGACCGACCGACCGACTCAACCGACCCGACTGACTAACCCCCCCGAGCATGACGTTCTATGGTATGGAATAGCTCTTTGGACAGTTTGGGTCCTAGCTGTGCTGTACTCCCAGCTTGTTATGCCCCTGGCCGAGCAGGAGAAGCTCAAAAAGTCCTTGAACAGTCTGAGCACTGCTTGGCAACAACTAAAAACATCAGCGTGTTATCAACATTCTTCTAGCACTGAATCCAAAGCACAGCACTATGCTAGCTTCTGTGAAGAAAATTAACTCTATCCCAGCCGAAACCAGGACATTCCACCCCTTATTCTATACCATTTACGTCATGCTTAGGTCCTACCCTTACAATACATTCCAATTAATCACCACCATTTTCTCATCTTTTTGGTACATACACAGATATCATTCCCTTAATCTATGGACCATCCCTCGAAAATGTCCATTGGGTTCATCTAGTCCACGGTTTTGGGCTCCATCTGTCGTAACAGTCTTTCAGGGCAGGAGAGATGGGGTCTGGTGTTGGGTTGTTGCTTGCTGAAGTCAGTTCTGATTCCATCCGCTGCACTTCCTCAGTTTCTTCAAAATTCATTCTTCATTAATCTGGGCGATTCTTACTGCTATAACATTGATATGACATACAGCAATAGTAAAAATGAAGATATACTATATTACACAGCAATTAACATTATACAATTCAGTTCATTGGCTATTTTCACCCAAAATCAAATCCCTTTGAGGTACACATCGGACTTCCCCATCCTTCCGCATCACCCACCAAGTAGAGCCAGGTCCTTGAGCAAAAGCAATCCCACGGATGGGTTTGCCTTTACCTGAGGCAGGAGAAACCCAGACTGTCTTCCCCAGCATATTTTTTACATGCACTACAGGGACTTTATCCCCTTCTACAGTACGTAAGAGGTTTGATTGAGCAGGGCCAGCTCGGTTGGCAGATCCTCTAGTGTTGACTAACCAGGTAGCTTTTGCTAAATGTGTACCCCAATGTTTGAATGTTCCACCACCCATTGCTTTCAGTGTAGTTTTTAACAGTCCATTGTATCGTTCAATTTTCCCAGAGGCTGGTGCATGATAGGGGATGTGATAGACCCACTCAATGCCATGCTCTTTGGCCCATTTGTCTATGAGGCTGTTTCGGAAATGAGTTCCGTTGTCTGACTCAATTCTTTCTGGGGTGCCATGCCGCCACAGGACTTGTTTTTCAAGGCCTAGGATAGTGTTCCGGGCAGTGGCATGGGGCACGGGATATGTTTCCAGCCATCCGGTGGTCGCTTCCACCATGGTGAGCACATAGTGCTTGCCATGGCGGGTTTGTGGAAGTGTGATATAATCAATCTGCCAAGCCTCTCCATATTTGTATTTCAGCCACCGTCCTCCATACCAGAGAGGCTTTAACCGCTTGGCTTGTTTGATCGCAGCACACGTTTCACATTCATGGATAACCTGTGCAATAGCGTCCATAGTTAAGTCCACCCCTCGATCACGAGCCCATCTATATGTTGCATCTCTTCCTTGATGGCCTGAGGTGTCATGGGCCCACCGAGCTAGAAACAATTCACCCTTATGTTGCCAGTCCAGATCCACCTGAGCCACTTCAATCTTAGCAGCCTGGTCTGCCTGCTGGTTGTTTTGATGTTCTTCAGAGGCCCGACTCTTGGGTACATGAGCATCTACATGACGTACCTTTACAACCAGGTTCTCTACCCGGGCAGCAATATCTTGCCACAATGCGGCTGCCCAAATGGGTTTGCCTCTATGCTGCCAGTTGCTCTGCTTCCATTGCTGTAACCACCCACACAAAGCATTTGCCACCATCCATGAGTCAGTATAGAGATAGAGCACTGGCCATTTTTCTCTTTCAGCAATATCTAAAGCCAGCTGGATGGCTTTCACCTCTGCAAACTGACTTGATTCACCTTCTCCTTCAGCAGTCTCTGCGACTTGTCTTGTAGGACTCCATACAGCAGCCTTCCACCTTCGATGCTTTCCCACAAGACGACAGGATCCATCAGTGAACAGGGCATATTGCTTCTCGTTTTCTGGCAATTTATTGTACAGCGGGGCCTCTTCAGCACGCACCACCTCCTCCTCTGGTGATACTCCAAAATCTTTGCCTTCTGGCCAGTCCGTGATCACTTCCAAGATTCCTGGGCGACTGAGGTTTCCTATTCGAGCCCGTTGTGTAATCAGTGCGACCCATTTACTCCACGTAGCATCACTTGCATGATGTGTAGAGGGGACCTTCCCTTTGAACATCCAGCCCAGCACCGGCAGTCGGGGTGCCAGGAGGAGCTGTGCTTCAGTACCAATCACTTCTGAAGCAGCTCGAACCCCTTCATATGCTGCTAATATCTCTTTTTCAGTTGGAGTATAGTTGGCTTCAGATCCTCTGTATCCCCGACTCCAAAACCCTAGGGGTCGGCCTCGAGTCTCCCGTGGTGCTTTCTGCCAGAGGCTCCAGGTAGGGCCATTCTCCCCGGCTGCGGTGTAGAGCACATTTTTTACATCTTGCCCTGCCCGGACCGGCCCAAGGGCTACTGCGTGCACTATCTCCCGTTTAATTTGTTCAAAGGCTTGTCGTTGTTCAGGGCCCCATTTGAAATCGTTCTTCTTCCGGGTCACTTGGTAGAGAGGGCTTACAATCTGGCTGTAATTTGGAATATGCATTCTCCAAAAACCCACAACGCCCAAGAAAGCTTGTGTTTCCTTTTTGCTAGCTGGTGGAGACATAGCTGTTATTTTGTTGATCACATCCATTGGAATCTGACGACGTCCATCTTGCCATTTGATTCCTAAGAACTGGATCTCCTGTGCAGGTCCTTTGACCTTACTTTGTTTTATGGCAAAACCGGCCTTCAGAAGGATTTGGACTATTTTCTTCCCTTTCTCAAAAACTTCTTCTGCTGTATTGCCCCACACAATGATGTCATCAATGTATTGCAGGTGCTCTGGAGCATTACCCTGTTCCAGTGCTGTCTGGATCAGTCCATGGCAAATGGTAGGGCTGTGTTTCCACCCCTGGGGCAGTCGATTCCAGGTATACTGGATGCCCCTCCAAGTGAAAGCAAACTGTGGCCTGCACTCTGCTGCCAAAGGGATTGAAAAGAAAGCATTTGCAATATCAATTGTGGCATACCACTTGGCTGCCTTTGACTCCAGTTCGTATTGAAGTTCTAACATGTCCGGCATGGCAGCACTCAGCGGTGGCGTAACTTCATTCAGGCCACGATAGTCTACTGTCAGTCTCCACTCTCCATCAGACTTTCTCACTGGCCATATGGGACTGTTAAAGGGTGATCGAGTCTTGCTGATCACTCCTTGGCTCTCCAGTTGATGAATCAGCTTATGGACGGGAATCAGGGAGTCTCGGTTGGTGCGATATTGCCGCCTGTGCACTGTTGTGGTGGCAATCGGCACTTGTTGGTCTTCAACACTCAGCAACCCCACAACCGAAGGGTCCTTTGAGAGACCAGGCAAGGTAGATAGCTGCTTAATTTCTTCTGCCTCCAATGCAGCTATACCAAAAGCCCACCGGTACCCTTTTGGGTCCTTGAAATACCCTCTCCTGAGGCAGTCTATGCCAAGGATGCATGGAGCATCTGGCCCAGTCACAATGCGGTGCTTTTGCCACTCATTCCCAGTTAGGCTCACTTCGGCCTCCAATACAGTCAGCTCTTGAGATCCCCCTGTCACTCCAGAAATACAAATGGATTCTGCCCCTATATGGCTTGATGGCATTAGAGTACACTGTGCACCGGTGTCTACTAGAGCTCTATACTTCTGTGGGTCTGACGTGCCAGGCCATCGAATCCACACAGTCCAGTAGACCCGGTTGTCCCTTTCCTCCACCTGGCTGGAGGCAGGGCCCCTCTAATTCTGGTCACTGTTGCTCATGGTTTGTGTATATGAGTCAGAAGTTCCTTCATCACAATCAGAATTAAGATCAGCTCTTCTATTCTGTCTGAAAAAATGACGATCTACCCCGTCTTTGGAAATTGGAGCAACAAGTTTCTTGGAAGAGCCCCCTTTTGTGCTTGTTTTTCTTTGCAACTCGCGTACTCGTGCCTCTAGGGTTGAGGTAGGTTTTCCGTCCCATTTCCTCATGTCCTCTCCATGGTCACGCAGGTAAAACCATAGAGTGCCCCGTGGTGTGTACCCTCGATATTCTTTTCCTTGAGCAGAAGGGCGCTTACTTCTAATGGCTGAGATACTGGTCTGTACAGGAGAGGTGTAGGGTATACGCTTTTCGAGTCATTCAACCTTTTGGGACAGTTTATCCACAGCAGAGACGAGGGAAGAAGAGATACTTTCTTCGTATTCCCGGAGCTGGCCAGCCATTTCATCCACTGTCGGTCCCCGTCCAGCTTCCCAGCTCATTATTGCCCATGTGTTGGCATATGATGTTGGTGCGCTCCGTAACAACTTCCGCCACATGGGTCGTGTGCACTGGACACTATCTGGATCTTTAGGCAACTGGTCATTGTCCAGGTCACTATAAATCACTTCCAGGACAGCCAATTCCCTCACGTACTGGATGCCTTTCTCCACGGTGGTCCATTTGCCTGGGCGATGTATGACATCTTCCCTGAAGGGATATCTTTCCTTCATGGCTGACAGTAGTCGTCTCCAGAGGCTGAGAACTTGTGTCCCTTTTCCAATCGCTTTGTCAATGCCACCTTCCCTAGAAAGGGATCCCAGCTGTTTGGCTTCTTTACCCTCCAGTTCCAGGCTACTGGCCCCATTATCCCAGCATCGGAGCAACCAGGTGACAAGGTGCTCTCCTGCACGATGGCTGAAATCTTTTCTCATATCTCGCAGCTCACCCAAGGATAGAGACCGTGTAGTTTCTGTCTCATTTATGAGCTCTTCCTCTTCCTCCTCCTTTTGTGATGGCCCTGATTCATCCTCCCTTTCTAAACGAGTTGACTTTCGCTTCCAAGATTTCTTCTTGTGTATAGGGGCAACTGATACCGGCACAGGTTCGCTCCCTGTTTCAGCTGCAATGCCTGTTGCTGGGGTTTGAGTAGCTGCAGTGCAGGTTGCAGGGGTTGGAGTAGCAGCGGTGCCTTGGCTGGAGGAGCTACAGTGGGTGTCACTGGGGTTGGAGTAGCTGCAGTGCCTACGTCCACAGCTGGAGTAGTTACAGGGGTGTTGCAGGGGCTGGAGTACCAGCAGTGCCTGTGCCCACAGCTGGAGTAGCTACAGTGGGTGTCACAGGGGTTGAAGTAGCTCCAGTGCCTGTGTCTGCAGTTGGAGGTTGGGTGTCACTGAGGCTGGAGCCCAGCGGGGAGCTACAGTGGGTGTCACTGAGGTTGGAGTAGCTGCAGGGCCTGCTGCAGGAATCAATCTTTGGATGGTATATAATTTACGTAGGAGTCTAACCCTGAGTAAAAGCTGAACTATATTCAGGAGACCTAGCAATAGGGCCATGCTAGTTGGAACATCCCAAGGATATTCAACATTCTCAAGAACTGTTTTAATTAGCTCAGAGAAGAAGAGGAAGATGGAGTAAGGTGACTCCCCCAAAGGCTGGCTCTCCGAGGATAAAAAGTAAAATGTATAATTATTCATAATTCCCAATAGATGGTTCCCAAAATACAGAGGTGACAGCAATACTGAGTACAAATATGAGCTTAATGTGATGACCAATATTTTTATCATAGCATAAGCCAGTATTATACAATACAGCAGGACAGCAATTTTAATCCACTTGCGAAAAGTGATAGCCAGCAGCACAGGGAGTGCACACAGAAGGTAAGGTGCTACATAAAAGAACGCTGTGAACAAGGACAGCAACTCTGAGAGCAAATAAAACAACATTGCGATCAGCGACTATTAGACTAATATAACGAATGCTTATCACAAATGCGTTTTAGAAATGTTCAGATCTGTCGTTATCTCAACCCTTCGGGCCCCACGTTGGGCGCCAAAATAGGACTGTCGTGGTTTAACCCGGCTGGCAACTAAGCACCACGCAGCCGCTCGCTCACTCCCCCCCCCTCCCTCAGTGGGATGGGGGAGAGAATCAGAGAAAAGAAAAAAAGTAAGACCCGTGGGTTGAGATAGAGACAGTTTAATAAGAGAGAAGAATAACAATAATGATAATAATAATAATAATAATGGTAAGAAAATATACAGAATATATAAAACAAGTGATGCACAATGCAATTGCTCACCACCCGCTGACCGATGCCCAGCCCGTCCCAAGCAGTGATCAGTACCCGAGCAGCGATCACACAGCCCGAGCTGCGACCACTCTGCCCGCAACCGACCGACCGACTCAACCGACCCGACTGACTAACCCCCCCGAGCATGACATTCTATGGTATGGAATAGCTCTTTGGACAGTTTGGGTCCTAGCTGTGCTGTACTCCCAGCTTGTTATGCACCTGGCCGAGCAGAAGAAGCTCAAAAAGTCCTTGAGCAGTCTGAGCACTGCTTGGCAACAACTAAAAACATCAGCGTGTTATCAACATTCTTCTAGCACTGAATCCAAAGCACAGCACTATGCTAGCTTCTGTGAAGAAAATTAACTCTATCCCAGCCAAAACCAGGACAACATGTGAGATCCACTGCATTGAAGAACAACGAATATCATAAAGCTTGCTGGAATTTACTGGTTGTGTGGTGCTGCTGACAGTGTCTGACTGCAGGCAGCAAAATAAAAGTCTTGGTGCTTGAGGCAATAGTTTACTGCCATTATCCTTGCACCGTCTCCCAGGACCTTTTTTTTTTTCATCTTCATACATCAACTGACGAATATAGCAGCTGTTCTGCAGCTGAATATAGCCACACTCACCAGAATAACCTCATTTTCATAATTGCTGTCCATGTCAGAAGGTAAGGAGAACTTCCACTGCTGAAGGGCTGCTACAGGACCTCCAGTTTCAACTTTGTGCCTAAGGAAAGTTTCATTAAAAAGGTCTAAAAAAAGCCCCAATTTTATACTGCATGTGCTTACATTTCCAGAAGTTTACTACTCCCAGCCTGATTATGACCTAAAGGGAAGCAAGTCACCTAATCAGAAACCTATCTGAAATCTTTTCTTAAGTGTTTTCTGCATGTTGCCTGTAACTACCTGTGCTTAATCCCAGTGTTTCAGACCACAGCTCAAATAGGTGCAATCACCAGTTGTTTAACAAGAGGCACTTCCATCCCCAAGGCACAGCATGCATTTTCTTCCCAATTCTCTTGTCATTCCCTTGCCTAGTTCACCACCTCTGGTGGTCTTATCAATGTTCTGTGGTTTTGTTCTGTTAGGCAAGACAGAGAAGTGCAAAAAAAAGCCTTTTCACTGGCTTAACTCTTTAAGGGGTCAGAGTAGTGGAGAGGATTCTCGTCGAGACCAGCTTAATAAATAAATGGACTAAAGTGCCCTCTTGTGTTTCTCTACCTAAAGCTAAGAGAGGCTCAAGAAAATATTCTTAGGAGTATTCCTATATAGAATATTAATATAGAATATAGAATGTTAAGAAAATATTCTTAAGAAAATTTAAAATGTGAAAGAGCACAGGGACATTGAGAAAATACTTTCAGGACCCAGGCTTCAATGCTATCACTATCACATTTCATAGTGAGAAAAATATGCTAAAATAGTTCTAGGCTTTGTTGATCACTTGTCCTGTCTTGTACTGCCTCAGCACTGCTACATTTATACCTAAGTTGCAGCATAAATCAAGGAGGCATCAGCAGAACAGCATTATAAAAATAAACACTTACAAAGGAGTCTAAGATGCAATATTTTTACCTTGGTCCATTTCCTGAAGTAGTAACTTTGAAAACAGCAATAAAGCAAAAATTTATGCCAAAAAAAAACCCCAAAACCCTTTAAGAAGTAGCACATATTTAGTATTAAAATGGCATCATTTTTTTCAGCTGAATGGACTACTTGTGTGAGAAGGGATATCCCCTGTTAATCAAGACTGAGGGGTCAGGCCCTGAAATGTTTCTGTGGTTGGCTATGCTTTCACAGTAGGGTATTTTAGTGTGCTATATGCTACTGTTAATGTTTAGATCCTGCTTTAGGATCCCTTGTTTGGGGGAAACAATGTGAATGATAACAATTGGTGAGGGAGGAAAATATTTAAAAAAAATATTTACTTTGGAAACATCAGTCGTAGGTTGCATGTAATAGCTTGCAAAATAAACACTCAAACCTTCATGTGCCTTTCAGTAGGAATGGTTCCTGACACACTGAGCTTGTCAAGAAGATAAAAATCAAAAGCTGCATACAAAGCCCAGGCAGCCAATTCAGGCAAGTGCAACAAGAATGGGTCCTCCCACAGCACCCGCCGAGTGTCCTTGGCTGGCAGAGACGTCCAGCCACGCTCACTGCCTGGGCTGCTCAGCTCCCAGCGCCGCGTCCTCGTTCAATTACTCCTGCTTTGCTCTGTCCCCACATTTTTGACAGGCAGCTCCCTGCAGACCTCTGTTTTAATATTTAATAGCTGAACAGGAGCAGTTGTTTGGGGAAAGAAACAGGAGGGTTTAGCATCTGGGAATTTTTTGCCTGCCGACAAATGAGACTTTCCCATCAAAGGGGTTGGGTTATAGTTGCAGAGATTTAAATGTTCATTTTTAGACTGCAGTTCTGGTCTATTGAGATGGATGTAGCACTTGACACCTTTCACTACAATTGTTTCAGTTCTCTGGAGGGTCAGAAAGGTTGCTTTCTGCTCACAGTTTTTCTTTAGACTTCTATTTTCTTCACAGCTATAAAGGTTCACTCTTCGAAATGAAAGATAAGAGTTCTGTTCCAAGGGACCTATTCGATGCCCATCAAATTATAAGTTAAATGGGCCTCTAACCATAAATATGAATCTTGCCTACCTGTAGCAGGCAATGCGATGGGGTGGGCCGATTTTGAATCTACCAAAATTCAGAGCTTGATATGTGTGCAGAACTGGACTGTCTGTGGACTGTTGTTGGTTTATTTCCCACAATGCTGGTATTGTTTATCACAAATAGGTTTTAGGCACAGCCTAAGGTAGACTCCTGCTTACCTGAGCTGCTCCCCACTGATGCATGCTGACTCAGGAGTGATTTGGGCTCTCCCAAAGTGGGGCAATTTTTTTTTTTTTTTGGCTGTTATATCTCCCAGAGGTCTGTAAGCTCTGCAGCAATTTACATGGGTGGTTCTCAGAATCCACAGTCCCACCTCCTCCCTTTCCTCTGCTGTGACGGGATGTTTTTTGAAAGCTCAGATTTTCACAGCCTGTTCTTTTTCTCTTTCCTCCTCTAATACCACATCTGCAAGCCAAGTTGTGGCAAACTGATACAACCACCAGGTAGAAATTCAGGAACCCCAGAGCGGGACTCATCAGTGGTTATCTCACTGATTCCACCCTACCATCTCAGACAGGAGCCGACAGTCCCATCTGCTCAAGCTGGCAAAACAGAGGAAAGACTGAAGCGTGGACTGAGATAACTTCCCAGACCAGCCCAGGAGTTACAGCTGAAAACTGATTTTGTCTGTGATGACAGAAATCCCTTTCTAAAAGGTAGAGTATGAATTAACAGATGTGGCTATTTGGGTTTATTAATATTCAAAACTACAGCCGTGATTAATAGCGGGGAATGGCTGCCTCCACTATTATATTGTTATTTTATTATTTTTCACTTATTACTGTGTTATAATCTTTTATATTTTAATGTCTTCTCTATTTTGTTTGTTAGATTTTGTCTTAATTTGTGTCAGCTGCTCATGGACTGCATATACCCACCAGATAAAAAGCTGTATAGAACTCCAGAAAGCATGAAAGAGCAATTCCCATCAGATAGCTGACTGGCATGACCTAATAATCTGCTTTCTTCACTCAAAATTAGAACTGAGATGTCATTTATCTTTTCTTGCTATTCCCTCACAGAAGACTCGATCCAAAGCCTTCTGAGTTCAGCAGAGCTCTTCCCAGTGGCTTGTTTTCTCTTGGCTGTCCATCTGGAACCTGGCTAAGATACAGACGTAGATCACTGGCTACTGCAAGTTCTTCTGACAACTTTGGAAAAAGAAAACATGCCTCTGAACTAAGCATTGAAATGACTGGCCAAAAGACCAAAACTGCCAGCTGTGATAAATGGGCAAGTGTATTTGCAAGGGAAGAGAGCACAGGAGAAGTCATGCACAATCCCTCTTTCAGGTGCAGTGATAAATCTTTATCACTGGTTCCCTCTTCTCTCTATAAACACAGCCACTGAAGTGAATAAGTAGATATTACAGCAATTCACAAAAAATGCTCAGATACAAAATACAGTTTGTGTTACAAAATTATCATAATTAAGTTGGGCACTTTCCTGAGTACAGTGAATGCAGACACATCTTGCAAGATTGAGTAGTAATAATACATATGATGATCTTGAATGTATATAATTTTATCTTCTTTATAGTAAACTATTAGCAAATTTTATGATAGTGTGATTATGCAGAATGTTCTAAATCTGAGTTTCTACTTAAAGAAATTACTACACATCTTACATATCTACTCAATATAGATATGAAAGACTGATTTTTTAAACAGACTTGGCTATCTGTGGTTTTGTTGCTGCAATATCTGATGACAGGAGGTAAAAATAAGTAAGGATTTAGAGATGCTGAACAGACAGAGTGATAGTAGGTTTTGGGTTTTTTTTTATAAGAATACATTTTGCTATGGATGCAATACCAGCAGAAATCTTACAGGCCCCTGATGCAGTTGGCTATTTCTATTCAGGTGAATTTTCAAGTACATCTGCAGTCAGCAAAACTTTTATGCATGTGCCTAATTCTCACTGCCTTAAAAACTGTAATGAATCTTTATCTCAGCTCACTATCTCTGTGGGAATCTCACTGGAATACAGTACTTTCATACCCTAGATAGATGTTGCAAGTTGCACTTCCAAACTGGTTGAATTTTGTGTATGTTTGTACTTCTCTGGCTGTGTCAAATACTGGCCTTGTAGAGCTGACAGAATAGCTGATTTTGTTCGTGTATCTTTGTTTTTATTCTATACTAAACCAGTAGGTATAGTCAAAGTAGTGGTTAAAAAGGCCTTGGAGGTTTAGGGCATAAGAAAGGGTACATTATTTATTTATTTCCCTTTTGTCATGTTTAGATTTGAACATTGAATTACAGGGGCACTATGACAAATGAATCTAGTCAGCCATGTTATGAAACAGTAAGTGAAAAGTCTACTGAAGTCTGAGGGAAGTCAAGAATTCTTTGTTCCCAAGAGATAACATGTCTGCTTTGATAAAAATTTTCCATTTGATGCCCAATATAGATACCAGAGATAAGTGAATTTCAAGTGCTTGCCTTTCTTTGATTGGCATTCTCATAAGCAAAATTAAACTGGTGTTAATGACTGTAGCCCCAGATGAGTTAATGGCACTAAATAAATCCTTAACAGCTGAGGATCTAGCATAGTGTATATCTTAGTATGAGCTCAGGCATTTCAGTCAGGAATCAGACCTGAGAAGACAAGTACTTCTGTAATTAATGGTAGGTGCTTCCTGCTATAGGTCTTGTTGGTTTGCAAGTGTATTGAAGCCAAAACAGCAGAAATGACATTAAGTACCTTCTGCCAGAAGCCCAAAAACTGGGGCCAATCTACATATATCTTGGAGAAAGACATCAGTCAACTGGCATAAGACTCCCAAATTACTGACCATTTTTCTTAGCACTTGATAGGATTGCTCAAGGCATGTATTTTCTCATTGACATTTATGCTTTCTCATTATGATTTTGTTTAATAGATTATAAGAATACAAAGAGTTAGATATAATACCCTAGATAAGCATTTTTGTACTATAAAAGTAAGCTAGAGACCAAGCTGCTAAATCTCCCTTTGTAGGCCTCAAAACATTCTTGTGGCGATTTCCTAACCTCACACAATTTCACCACTCATTTCAGTGTGAGAGCATCTAAACTCAGTTTAACCTAAGTGACTAGAACAAGCTACATGAGTAACTGCATCCACACTAGATGACGGAAGAATGTAGCAATTTCATGAAAAATAGTTTCTAAGGAAAAAAACCAGATTTTTACACTGCTGATGTGGTGGGTATTGCTGTACTCCAAAAGGCCACCCAGCTAGCTAGGGTTCTCAGAGAAGGTTTCTGTGACTTACAGGCAAGGCTGCCTGGTCAGCTGCATGCCAAGGGTCAGGCAGCTGCAACTAAAGGCCACCAAACTAGCAACACCTGAGATCTCCTCAAAATCCTAAAGCAGACAACAGCCAATGCCGTGGAAGCTATACAGAAGACTGGCATGTGTCCAAAAAAGTGAAGCCCAAGAAAACCATTATACTTTTATCAACCAAACCTGTGATCCCAAGCAATTAAATTAAGTACATTTGACAAGACCTATTTTCTTTTAAGACCTATTGACTGACTTTAATTCTACTTCAATCTTTTAACCATTCTATCTTTTGGCCACAAATCAATACCAGATTGACCTAAAATTACTCAGGTCATTTCATTTACCTTTCTAAAAATATTGTTATGACTTTCATACTGTCCCAAGTCTCTTGGAATGTATGCAGTTATAATTTTACAAGAAATTGTAGACATGCCCCAGAGATGTCTACTAGAAACACAAGCATTTTTCAGTCATGTTGGTACCCTTGTTGGAGATGAAAGGATGGAAGAGGCTGGAGGAACTTGGACCTCCAGCCTGTGCATTTCCTTTCTTGAGGGTGTTTGGCCACTCCAGCTCAAGGGCTGGAGATGGTATCTCATTAATCCCTACTGCTCTCATATGCCCCCTTGGCTATTCTCTCCTCAAAATCTCAATGCATATTAGGGTGCAGTCTGTCCTATGCTGAGTAATTTGCAATAGGCATTTCTGCAAAATTCCTCAGGCTTGTCACTTGTCCCTGTGAAAAAGAGCCTGGATGTTGGGAAACCAGCATGAGTCAATATACCCAAGGAAGGGAAGAGGATTTGCCCCTTAGGATGTGCTGCAGATTAGGGAAAATGCAAGACCGTCGAGTAATATAAGCAAGCCCCTCTCAAATATAATTTGTCCTGACTCTGGATTATACCCTGCTTATTTATGTTCTGAACCAATACCCAAATCTTAACATTTTATAGCATTACCAGACCATTTGTTCTTGGATTTACCCCTCTCCACACGTCTTCCTTCTGACTGAAGTAGTCCTAAATTTCTGACTTCTTATAAGTTAATTTTCCTTTCAGGACCCTGGGTTTTGTCTCCTCTTCATTCCAAACACCATCTCATTGCTTTCGAAAGAGCCTTCTTCATTATGAACACCTCAAGAACCACAGCCATCAAAACCCTTCTTTCTCCAGAGTTGATGGTGATGATGATGGTGATGATAATATTTTGAAAATCTAGTGGAGCAGAAAAGAAAGTATTAGGGAGGGGAGAACAGATTAGAATAGTAATTAGTCTCTATAAAATAATTAGTACTTATAACAAAATGTGTGCCAGACTGGTAGGAGGCTTGAAAACCCCAAACATTAAATGAAAGTGACTGAAAGTAAGAGACAGATATCCTCAGATGAGCACAGCTGGTATGTTTGCATATGCAGTGATTCCTCATGTAACAGCCTTATCTCTAACTTTCATGATGATGCAGCAAACTGAGTGTCTTACTGACATCTTCAGAGGGAGTTTTCACAAGTCACTTTGTTATGTAACATGAAAGCAAAAATACACAAAGTCATGTAGCATTTCCAGTGAAGACATGCTAAGAATCAATGAAACCGAGGTCACAAGGCCCCAGCATGACATGGCCCACTGCACCCTGTAAGGCCAGAGGGAGAACAGCAAGGAGCATCTCAGCCACATTAAAGTCAGAGGTGAAGCTCTCTGCTGAGGCTTGTGAGGCCCAGACTTCATGTTTATTTCACCAGTATCTGGTAACTGCAAATAAAATAGGTTTTTCATGGTAAATCACTGCTTGCTGCCTGCTCATCACTTTCTCTCCCATGCTCCAACTTCTTAGTCAATGGGATCCATTGCAGAAAACAGCTGGTTTAATGGCCTTATTGTTACTATTTGGTTATTACTCTCTATTTAAAGACATGAACAGTATTGACTATTCTGCACTGAACATCTAGTTAAATCACAGAATCATAAAATTGTTTAGGTTGGAAAAGACCTTTAAGATCATCAAGTCCAACCGTTGCATATCATGAGACAGGCAGCCTTTCAGACTGAGGAGGTTCTCTCTTGAAGTGACCTGCACTGTGCTTTTTAACTTCTTTTTAGCTAGGTCACTATGTCTTTTATCCAGCTTGGAGATTCAAAAGCAAATGCAGTGGAAGGCAGTGGCCAGGTGTGCATCAGGGCTGAACATTGGAAAGGTGCAAATTTTTTTTCTGGCATGAAAAAGATCTATTTTCACTTTCCATCCAGCTATAAGAGTAATCCTAACAACAGAGGGAGAGCTGAAAGGCAAGACGGTAGCGACTGGTTCTGTCTGCTTGTTTGATGACTGTGACCCTGGCTGTAGGAAGCCTTCTCCTTCTTTTATTAATATAAATTTCTGCATTTTCAATCAGCAAGGGAATGTATGGACTGCCAGAAGGATGAATTTCACATATCCAGGCTGTGCCAGGAAGCACGCTAAGGAGAAAAAAATACTGAAGTTCATCAGCCTGGGTATTCAGACACACGTCCTTGTCTCGGCCAGTTGAATTGTGGTAAGATTATTAGAGAAAAATTGCATTTGCTGATAAGGGATTGAGATAGTCCCTGAATCAGAAAAAAATAGGAAACATCAGCATAGAAGTTTACTTCAGAGGCAAAACCAGGAGTAAGAGCAGAACCTCATTTTTTTCTGTACTTAAAAAGGAGCCCCAGAGTACTGTCAAATGCAGAGAGAACACCAGCATCTGAACTGAAGGTCTGCCATGCAGAGGTGCAGTCATTAACAAAAGAGGGCTATGTTCACTGTTGATGTAAGTGAACGCAGCTCTTTGTGTCTCAGGGAATTACTTCTTTAATCAGCAAAGTAGAGTGTTCTCGGCATCATGGACAAATACTCAGCTCACAAAACCAGCACCCTGTGTGTGTGTGTGTCAATTTTCAGACAGTAATCAACGTTAAGGAATTAGGTACCTTTCCTCATGTGGGAAAGGTGTAACAGCACAGTGCACTGAAGAGCTCTGCCTCCTCTAATGGGAGTGTTGACCCAAATCCTTTGGAATCACCCCTTGGCTAACCCCCTCCAGTTAACAGGCCTACCACTGGAGCAGGTATGGGACTCATGGACTAGGTGAAGAGCAACTGTGTGCACTCCCCACCCTCACCTTTCACTTCCATGCAAGGATTTTGCCCACACTAGCAGTAAAAGACCCAGATGAGTTGGCGACTCCATCACCCGCTGAATTTGTATTGGCCATTATGACTGCAGGTACTGAATTTTAGGCATATCCTGAACTTCGTAGAAAACTTCCTAGATCAGCCTTAAGTCTGAGGGTGCCCTCAGTGTATCTGCACAAAGACCCAAGTATGGAGTGCATTATGGCATAAGATAGATATTAGCAACAAGGAAGGGAGAGTTTACATCACCTTCACTGCTAGGGGAAACCTACTGTGGAATGATATCACAGGACCTTCCAAGGCAGAGAAACTGAGACACAAGCATGAACATAAAAGTACAACAAAATTTTCTATCATTCCTCATGCAGAAGGCATCAGTTAGAGACAGGATGACTAACAGGGAAGCTTACATACTCATTATCCAAGCTGAGCGTATAGTGTGATAAGGAAGCCCTTCAGCCTCCAGACCAGTTTTTTACAAGAACAAAAAAATCATTGCAGGACACTAAATATTTAAAAGGCATCTTAGCAAAGCAAGTGTCATCATCCCATGCATCGTGCTCTATGCAAAAAATACCTTGCTAAAAAGGGCCCAACAGGATACCTTGCTGAGTTCATCAGCAAAGCACTAAGCTGCTGAGAAGCAGTGACCAAGAAGCAGAAGTACTGCAGCAACCCATTTCTGAGCACGAGTAGACAGGTGCTTGGTATGCACAGGTATTTGATCATGGGACTACAGTCATTCATGTAGTCTGAAATACAGTCTCTTGTATTTGAGCTGTGAATATACTCATTAAGACAGTGATTGGAAACAGTTGTGTATTTGTCCTTCAAAAAAGCAAATCTTCATGAAATCTTCCTTTGTGGAAGCAGTACAACACCGGCTGAGGCTGGGACACCTCATTGAAATTCAAAACAAAGACCAAAGTGTCATGACACAAGAATTTTAAAAAAAAAAAAAAAATCCATTTTCATTCCTCTTACCAGCTACATTCACAGAGCAGTAGCTGTGATAACATCAAGTCCTGAAGCAGAGAAATAACATAAAGTTTATGAAGTCTGCTTTGCTTGTCGGTCTGGAATTAGAGAGACTTCTCCAATGTCAACTGAAGGATAGCAAATAACCCCAACTGTTAAAGAAAGCAAGTTATAAACTAAGGACAATTATGAGTGTATCTTTATGAATGTCCAGGAAGAAAGAGATCTCACAGAACGCTTTTCTTAAGTGATACCCATTTGTTCTTATACAAAGGCATACACCACATTAAACATCTGCATTTATGTACAGCTCTGCGGCTCTCTAAGCAAAGTTGGAACCTGGCAAATATTTTATTGGTTCCTGCTGTTATCTGGCAGCAAGGCCCCACTCACGATTCATGCAGTGAATTCAGTGCAAGCTTGCCTCTCAGAACTGTCCTGAAAAACAAACCCCACATTCCTATGCAAAGTCCCAAGCTGAGACATTACAGGTCAAGCTTACTGAACTTTTCTGTTGCTTACTCCTCCATCACATAGACACACACACTGGCTGAACCTTCCCCTCTATGGAGGGTGAAAAATTTCTGCTGCATGACATTGTACCACCGTAACTGCCAGGTTCCCTGGAGCCCCTTTGCATGGCATCTCTCCCTTGTCCCCAGACAGTGCTCCCCAGACACGGTAGCCTCCTGCAGCCACCCTTGGTCAACTAGCAGCCAGGCAGCCACCCTGCCGCCGCTGCTCCCAGGAGCCGGCTGCCTCAGCTTACCCTGACACCCACGGGCAGGCAGGACTCCTTTGGGAAAGAGCCTGCAGGGGTTTGTGTGCACTCTTGCCACAACCTCAGGATTAATTTAGTTAGACTTCCCAACGTAAAATAACTACTCAGCCATCTGTAGAGGAGATCCTCTCCTGCACCCTGATCCAGAAGCAGGCATAGAGAGCAATGAAGCTCTCCACTATTTGATGAGTTGGTGTCAGCAGATCAAAAGAGTAAGCAACACAGTGCTAAAAATCACTGCCAGAAGAGACTTTTAAAGCACCTATAGAAACAGCTTGGGAAGTAAAATCAATTCCCATTCTATTACACAATATACAAATACCTGTTTTTAATAATGTGCTGGGCTTTCAGACTGCTAGAGGCTTTCAGTCTGCTATGCAGGTCAGTGCTGATCACTTAGTGCTCAGGCTCCCAGTAGGCTGCTTAGTGTGGCTATCAGAAAATTGCTTATCTCATTAAATTACAGCATAATAATGGAGAGAATCCCACAAACCTGGCAACACTGCTTATAGTCAACACCAGCCAGAAGAGATCAGGATTGAAATAAAACATACAAGAAAAAAGAAATGAGAAAGAAGAGATGTATGCCTCTGGTGGTAGCTGGTTTTAGAGTATCTAGCACATAATTGCATGTTACATTTTCATAATGTGGTTTAATTGCTAAAGAGGTTACTCCTTTCCCATTGCATGTTGCTCATTCTCGTCCGTGCAGTATCAGTCACGATCCCTTTAAAAACAACAGGCTGGAGTAGTGAGGAAGGGGCGGCTTGGGCAGCGTGGCCAGAGACATCTTAAACCAGCTCTGCTGCTGGAAACTGTAATACTGAATTACATCATTATTCTTTACAGAAAATGTGACTTAGCAGTCTTGACCCAAAACAGATCCCTTCTTCACTTAATCATGTCACAGTGCTGACAGCATAGTCCTTAAATAAGACACAGATGCTTCAGACAAATGAGTGTGCATGTGTCAGAGAGGAAGAGATAGCTACAACCATTTCTGTGCTAATTGTAGGATAGACTTGTGATGCTCCTAAGCGAGGCTAAGGAAGTAAGCCACAAAAAAAGCACAAAGATGGAAAAAACAGGTAAAACCCATAGAGAATACAGAGTCAGCACGCGGGATCCCACGTAAATGTGAGCCACAAAAGACTCAGGGACATTGCAATAGTCAAACTTGTCAAAACCAGTCCATCCTTCTCCCGCAGCCCTGTTCAAGCACACAGTTTACAAAACCAGGGGTATCAAGTCCTAGATTTCAAGAGACTGGCTTGGCAATGCCAAGTGAAATAACAGTCTCCTGGTCAACTCCTTCAAAAACACTAGTTTGGTAACTTCCGTATGTCTAACTAATGAGAAGGTTTCTGGTCTGCCCCCAAAGAACTAATCTGGTTTCTTGTTTAAGAAAAAATACATACATCTGCTGAAATTTACAGACAGGAACTCATTAATAGTGTGGGAAAAGAGACATTGGTAACTCAGACTCTACCCCACAGTCCTGCATGTATGAGACATGTGAAGCAGTTTTATGATCTCCCCAGCTCTGGATTCAGTTTTGGGGCTGCCTTTCCATAAAAATAGCAGCTGCTTGAGAAGGTCTAGAAACAGGGTGAGGGTGGGGGAAACAATCAGCAAGCTAGAAAACATGACTTTTGGAGACAGATTAAAGAAGTTTGGGTGTGGGGGGAGTTGTCATAGTTAACAAAGAAGCAACAAAGGAAGAAGAGATGTGATAAAGGTCTTAAAAAAACCAGGAGACTTCTGCATAGAACAAGGGGTGATTTGTTCAAGTCCATCATACATAAAACTTAATCAGACAAGCCGTGCTGCTGCAGGAGAGGGAAACGCTACCAGGACTGTCTAGGGAGTCAGTGGAAATTCCCCATGCTGGGGACATGGCAGTTAACCTTTGTCTGGACATAGTTATCATTGGTCCCACCTCACAGCATAGCTGGGACCCTTCCATGTCAATTATTCTGGTATTTGACTCTTCATTATGAAGCAATCACCTACTAGCTGATCATGGAAAATTTTCTATCTTCTATGTGTTGCAAAAAAGAAAGTAAAAAATTCACAGATATTCTTTCTGGTATACTTGCTGGCCAGCAGCACCCTGCAGCTCTCCTTTCCAAACCTGAACAGTTGTATTACTTAGTAGGAGATTCAAAGAGATCCGAATCTCTAAGGAACTGCTTTAGATGGCTACAGGCCCATGTAGACAACAAATTTAGAGATTGTCCTCTCAACTGAGGAGCCTGCAGTGTAAATGGGTGTTGTGTCCCCCTTCCACCCATACTTTCATTAGCAGCTTAAGAAACAGTAGTGCAGTCTTCTCCAGGTTCTTTGGCTTTACAATTATTATTGTCTCAGACACACAGCGACTGCAAATTGAGTGTTCAGTATTAGAACAAGCTGCCATGTCCTTCTGGAAATGCAATGAACATATGCCAAGAACGACCTCCAGCACAGTCCCTGCTTGCTCAGCCAGAGGAAGGCTCTGCTTCGTCTCACCTGCGGTGGCTGCTGCCTGCAGACCATATTGTTCCCTCCGCATTCGGTGAGCACGGGGAGCAAGGGCAGCGAAATGTGGGGTGGACGCAGAAGGGAAGGAGGTTGGTATCTGTTCAACTTTGCCCTGAAGTGAAAAAAAAACCCCATGGGATTTCAAAAGCACACTCAGAACTCAGCACTCTTTCAGTGAGCAACAAGGTGTATATCCTTTTCAGTTGGCTTGTGTACTCACACAAGCAAACCCTGACCACCCGCCAATCCAGCAGTTGAGAAAGCAGATCTATTTCACGGTGTAGCACCCCATTTTGGCCACTCCTGGGTATGATGGCACAAACCTGATTGCTTTCAGCATCTTTTTAAAGACACCTGAACCGCAGACCGACCTGAAGCGTGTTTGGAAGATGCTTTAGCCAAATTCAGGTAGAAATCTGTTTTTCTGTCAATATGCCTGCTCCTTAGCACTGCCAAGTGAACACATATGTTTTTCCTCTGTTATACCTTCCCTCACTGCATCCGTCGCATGTGTCTGGCTGCTGCGTAGCCTTTGAAATCTTAGTTAAATGAACTAGGCTACAGGAGCAACTCTACCCCTGTAAAAATGTATACGTAATGTTTATGTCCTGCCTAATACCTAATGTATACCTAGCGTATACATCCTGCAATTTCTTCTCGCACTTTGAACCAGTTTGCTTAGTGCCGGTGCGACAAACGCAGGCAGGGTGGAGGATTTGTAATCCTGCATCTCCTGTCACATCCAGATGGCCCGCAGATGTACGGTGCCCAGTTCTGCCAGCGATGCAGTCCCACAGATTCACCTGTTGCCCTTCTACATGGCAGACGTGGGCAAGCACAAACTCGGCAGCTCTTCAGCAATCCAGGGGCGACTTGGCGGGCCTCCTGCTCCGGGCGGGAACCTGCCAGCAAAGCCATTTCTCTGCTACTTCTCAGCTCTCGGAGGGGCTGCAGCACTCCCGGGAGTTTCCCACGAGGCCGGGGATCTCCCCGGGGACCCGGCAAAGGCAACCAGTGAGGGCACTGAAGGAAGGCTTTGCAAACCGCCGTCCCTCTTGCCGCCCATTAGCCCTGCAGCTGCAATTCGGGCGCAGCCCCCGGGGTGCCCCGGTTTTGCCCCCGGTGTGCCCCGGTTTTACCCCCGGGAGATGGCGACACCGAGTAAAACCCGGCAAATCGGCCTGGAGACCCCTCGGGGTGCGGCACGGAGGGACGTGGGCCAGCTGCCCAGCGCAGCCCCCATGCCCGCAGCCCGGGGGTCGCCGGCCGGGCCCGCCGGCGCGGTGGCGCGGCGCAGGGCTGCCCTCTGCCGGCGGCTCGGCGGCGGAGCGCCGCGGGACCGGGCCGGGCGGCCGGTGCTGTCAGGGAAAGCCAGGCGGGAAACGGAGGCCAAGTGGTGCGGGGTACTTTGGCTGGGGTTTCTTTTGGGGGGTTGGGTTGGGGTTTTCTTGAGGGGGGTGGTGGTGCCTGGAGCAGAAGACTGATGAGGAGCGGCTGAGGGAGCTGGGGTGGTTTAGCCTGGAGAAGGCTGAGGGGAGACCGCATCGCCCTCTACAACTGCCTGACAGGAGGCTGTAGCCAGGTGGGACTCGGCCTCTTCTCCCAGGTAATGGGTGATAGGACAAGGGGGTATGGCCTCACGTTGCTCCAGGGCAGGTTTAGGCTGGACATGAGGAAAAAGTCTTTCACGGAAAGGTTTGTCAGGCTCTGGAACAGGCTGCGCAGGGAAGTGGTGGAGGACCCACCCCTGGAGGTATTTAAAAGATGGCTACACGGGGTGCTTAGGGACCGGGTTTAGTGGTGGGGTGGCAGGGTTAGGTTAACGGTTGGACTTGATGATCTTAAAGGTCTTTTCCAACCTAAACGATTCTGTGATTCTATGACAGATAGGGCTGCCTGCTCTTGCTGCTAGACAGCACCTCCTGCTACGCTTACAAACCTGCCACGGGGCTTTCCTGGTCTTTGTCTGGGCCCCTCAAATCATGATTTGGAAAAGCTGGCTCTGGATATGGTGGGATTTCGTTTGGGGTGTTCTTCAGCAAAAGCTGTTCTGGGCCACATTTACACGTGCTGTGTCCACATGGCTCCTTTCAAAGACACTAGGAAGGTCACGTTCCTAAAAAATCGTACCTATCTCAAATGGATGGCTGGACACAAGTTGAGGTTAAAGCAAATACCTTATGCTTTGAAGGGACAGAGTTTTTAAATGACCGGCACTGAGGCTTTTTGAGACCAAATACCCTTTGGAACAGACTATTGAGATGTCGCTAGCCTTCAGTCTTCTAAGTAATTGTTCCTTTTTTGCTGCACCAACATGTAGAAATGCTTTGCCTTCATAGTAGCTAATTTATATTTGCTTGCATTGCAATATACCCTAACAGAGAGCTTCCTCTATCCATATGTCACAGATTGATACATCTATACCTCTACCACCCGCAGCAATTCGGTAACTGACTTTGAACAGTGCAGTATATTGATTGTGGCGGCAGGTTTAAAATTTAAGCAGGCATCCTACTTTCAACTTTCCCTTTTCTTATCCTAGCCCCCCTGCCTTATCAGGGCACGCCAAGCAGAAATGCACGTTCCTTAGCCTTTTACATGACCTGATCGGATTTCTCTTTATGGCATTACAGTCTGTAATCACATCAAGCAAAAAGGAGACAAACCTAAACCTTGGTTGCTTGTAAGAATAAATCCACGGTCTTCTCCTGGATCTCCGGGTGGCAGAGAGGGAATGGCCCTGGGACGGGGGCACTGGGTGAGCTGCAGTGGGGCAGCACTCCCAGCCCAGTGGTGCCCCCCGCTGCCAGCCAGATGGGGCAGGGCCAGGATGCAGGCAGGGCCCTGCCACTACTCTTGCAGAAGAGATCCCCAGGTGGTCTCACCTAACCCTTTCCTCATAATTCACCCCAGGCATCTGCCTTGTAGACGCTCTGGGAGGGCAGCCAGTATAATCCCCACTGCCCAGCATGTCTGGACACCACTGCCCTCTACTAACCTTCAGACTGGTAGTAAAAATGGCAGTAAAAACCAAACCAGGCAAAGGGCTGCAACTTTTGTGTGCAACACGCAATGAGCAAGAACTCTGACAGTGGCCCAGAAAATGGGCTCTAGTGCCATAGTTTTACATGCTTCATGCTTTCAGTGGGTCTCCTGCAGAAGAATTTGCTGCTTGCTTCTCTTAAGAATAGATAAATAGCAAGGCACTAACTTACAGCTTCTACCTATTGCTTGAAGAGTAAGGGATCGAATGCTTTGCTTCACTAGAATTTCTGTTTAAGAAGGGTTCTGACTGCCCTGTACCCACAGCAGTTCACAAGAGGTGTTGTGATTGCCAGCTGTATGGTTTAATAACAGCAACTTAATGGAAGTTCATGACTTAATTATATTAATTGTTGAACCTGGAATGCTGCAAGACTGCACAGGGCCACAGAAACCTGGATTTTCAGCTGAAGAAATACCTATTTCAAACTGAATCTGAGTGTCTAAGTAGAAGCAGAGATGATCACGCTAATTGCCCAAAGCCATGATCTCAGAGGTTAAAAGTCCAGCCACCTGACATCACTGTGTGTAAAAATGGTCACGCAAAAAGAAGTAAAACATGCAGGTGAGGGTAGGGGGGAACAGCAGAGAGTTCTGGAACACAGAGGACTCTAAGACTATTTTTTTTCAGGAATCTAGGTTTTCTTTTTAATGTGCTATAGATCATGACTCTTGTTAAGTAAAGATCATCATCATTCTGTGACAACCATGTGGGCAGACACTCGCATCCCTCCAGCAGAAAGCTAATTTGGAGTTGAAGGAAATGTGTTGTTCTTGGCTTCTTTCAGGGTCTGTTCTGGAATTTATGAAGTTACTGAAATGCTGCAATGAGGTCTTGAAGCTAATGCAAGCAAGATGGGCTTAAATTACCTTCTCAGAGCTGTTTTTGTTCCATCTGCTTGGCTTTGCCTTTGACAACTTTGTTGTATGGAAGATATTTTGCAAAAGCAAATGATCAGTCAATGTTTTGTCAGTAGAGTACACTTTCTTAAATACAGGAAAGCTGAGCTTTCCTGGAGGGGATTAGCTATGTTTCAAAATGAGAAAGATTATACGATATTTTCTGATTGAGGCTCAACACATATTTTCTGTCTCTTGTTTTGAATCCAGCAATAGGTTTTGAGAATTTAATGTGCAAAACTTAGCACAAAACTTAAAGAATCCAAAGCTTGTTAATGTTAATGGTGTCAAATGATAACTGCTCAGGGATCAAATCAGAGCTTGTTAATGAAGGTGTAGAACAGGGTTTTCCCTCCTCTTCATCAAATAGTGTGGTAACTTGATAAGATAGAAAGCCCCAGCTGTTAATCAAAACAACCTAACATTAATTATCTGTTAAATAATTCTGCCACTCTTTATGTCAACATATATGGTATTTTACAAGCACTTAGACTAAACCTACTATGAGAGATGAAAGGGCAGAGCGATACAAATATTCTGGTCAGTAACTCAATTGTGGAAGAGAGAAGTAAAAATTGGCAGGCTCCTGTATGACAAGGTTATAACTCTTCCTAAATTTCCTGCAAAATTTATGATCACATTCTTTTTTCTTTTCCAGTATTTTGACTTAAAGCTTGCTTTCCTCTGATTTCTTATTTGCTTCAGCAACCCTTGGAACAAAGCCCAGTTCATAGCTTCAACCAATTCGGCCTCAACATGTTTTGGCTTATTCACACATGATGTAAACAGGTGTGAATGAAACCTAAGCATTCTTTGTAAAATGGATAAATCCCAATCGTAACAATAGCTATGTTGGCTTAGAGAGCATGGTTAAAATCCTGTCTGCACTGAAAAGGAGAAATAATTATGCCTGCATCAGACACCTACTGTCTCAGCGATATCTCCGTTCAGGAAGGTGCAACCAATAGGATACTGTGGTCACTTCTTAGATTTTCATCTGTTTTTAATAAAATTTAATACTGTTTTGAAATTAGAAAAATTTGAATTTTTTTTTTTCTCAGTAGAACTTGCTTTTCCTTTTGGTATCATCAGCAAATGATCGAACCACGGGGGGGGGGGGGAAGTTTTGTATCCTTTCAAAAAGAATTAACCAAGTGTAAGAAATTCACATTTTGCTAAATTCACAACAGGAACAAATGTCAGCTAGTGACCAAGAATTACTTTTCATGTCGATAAAGAACGTTCTTCTTAAATCAGAGTTCACCCTCATGACAACTTAAGAACTTTCAGCAGATTTCTCAATAATCCATGTAGAAGTTGGCAAAGCCAAACCCAAGTTTCTCATTACAAACACATTGCAAACGTGAGCAATATTGATCTCAACAGTGAAACACAGTATAATCATCCACTGAGTTGCACTGGGGAGTTGCAGGCTTTTGACTTCATTTCCAACAAGTTGGTCTCTGCAGACATACCTGTTGAGCTCTGTTTCAACAGGCTGAGTATCGCTTAGCATAAAAGCTGTGGAAAATAAGAATATGTTTTCTCTGGTCCTTTGCTTCTCAAATTCTTTTGACTGTCACTCTCTAGCATTCATTTGCATTGTATGTGTCATATCAAAGGGAACAGCAGCCACAGGAGCAGTGGCTTTGCCATCAGGTTTGCATTTCAAAGGAAAAGAACCATTTCCCATATTTATTTCAAAGCAACCAGCCCTTGTGCTTTTGCATTTCTTGTATGTTCTGTGGAGGACAGCCCAATGCTACCAGCAGCACTGGAAAATACATTAAAGACTGGGTTGGTCCCATGTCAAAGAGCACTTCAAGCAATCTTAAATCTTGTGCTTCTCCCTTCAGAAGTAAATGGGTATTTGTGAGACTACAGATTGTACAAAGCAAAGCACACACTGACTATACATGAGCTGAACAAAGCAGGCTCAGCCTGTCTCCCAGGAAATACTGCCAATGGCTGCTGTGAAACCACATAGCCCATCTCTCCTAACTGTTTTAGTTTCTACTTATTAGCCAATATGCTTTGATTATGTGTTCTTAAAAATATTTCATCACTTCTTCCTTGCTGCCCTGCTACGTGTTCCAGACTCACCAACACATGTAACTGGCCTTACTGGCATGAACATGGAGGTGGGTGTCCCGTGAGGGAAGATCTCGCCAGAGGTGACCAGTGGGTGAGTTGAAGGGAGGCACAACGCTGCAGCAGGAGCTTTGACTGAGACTTGGTGCTCATGCTGGTTGCTGTTGCCCCCTCTTTGAAAAAAAACAACAGGCATGGTTAACGATTGGACCAGAACTCAAAAATCATAATTAAGAAATTAGTATTTCTTAAACAATTTGGACTATGCTTTTAAAAATAGTAGTGATAGGTCTTCTTTAAAGTAAAAAAAAAAAAAAAAAAACCAAAACCCAAGCTCATAAACTAGGTTTAAGTCTTTTTTTTAATCTTTATAAATAATGAAATACTAAAACAGGTAGTATGTCAGTACTGTAAACAAGTGAATATTAGTATTTTCTCCTTACCATCTACAGAAACTGTACAGGTGGTTATGTGCACTCCAAGGGTGTGTGTTCTTTGCACCGCTTCTCTAAAAAAAAAAAACCCTTCTGCTTGCATTAACACTAGAAATCCAGCAACTAGCTGGATAGGATAAGGGAAATTAAATAAAGGGGGAGACACTAGAAAGTCAGTGAAAGTGAAACCTACCCACACGCTTGGGTCTGCTCACTCAGCTCTAAAACCAGCACCTGGGACCCAACAAAAAACTATGGCAGGGCCCTGAGAAAAGGCCCCCCCAAGAACAAGTGTCCCATTGTACTGGCCCCTCTCACGGCAAGTTAAAAAAGGGGTGCTGAAAGGTAAGGTCACGTTTAAATACTCTTGAATGCATTTAGACCGCACATCTGCATGCCATACGTTATTGCCCCTTGGTTACAGCAGTCATGAACCAGGCTGGGCCGTGTGGCTGCCAGGAGCTGGCTGGTGCACGGGGAACGGGACAGGGCTCAGAGCAATGCCAGCCTGCCTCCCTGGAGCCTGACAAAATACAAGCTGCATAAAGTTTAAAAAAAGGAAAAAAAAAAAAAAAATCGTGAATTAGCAAGTGAATTAAGGTATTTAGAGAAGAAACAGGATTTCCGGAGAGAAAAGAAGCCACTGAGGCGAAGGGCTCTGGAGCAGAGGATCGCGCCGAGGGACCCTTCCGGAAGCGGCAAAACGGCGGCGGCAAAAGGCGACAAAGCACGGGGGGAGCGCGGGGAGCCCCCGCCCGCCCCGGGCGGGAAGGAGCGGGCTCCCGCGGCGCGGCCGCGCGCGGCGAGGCGGGAAAAGGGCGCGCGCGGGCAGGGCGCGCGCCCCCCTCCCGGCTCTGCGGGCCGCTCCCCGAGCGGCCATCGGCGTCCCGGGCGCGGAGCAGGCGCTGGCTGCCGCGCGCCCGGAGGCCGTTGCCAGAAAGAGCGCGGCGACCCAGAGGGAGTCCCCGCGCGGACGGAAACAGGCGGCTGCGCGGGTCTGCGGCTGCAGGGAGAGCCCGAGCCTGCGGCGGTACCGGGGGGTGGCAAGGACAGCGGCTGCCTCAGGCGTGAGCAGGCGGGTGGCCTGCTCGGCCGGGTGGCAGAGCTGAAAGAGGAGGTGGAGAGGCTGAGGAGCATCAGGGAGCGTGAGAGGGAGGCGGGCGGGTGGAGCCGCGCTGTCCTGGTTTCGGCTGGGATAGAGTTAATTTCCTTCACAGAAGCCAGCATAGTGCTGTGCTTTGGATTCAGTGCTAGAAGAATGTTGATAACACGCTGATGTTTTTAGTTGTTGCCAAGCAGTGCTCAGACTGCTCAAGGACTTTTTGAGCTTCTCCTGCTCGGCCAGGTGCATAACAAGCTGGGAGTACAGCACAGCTAGGACCCAAACTGTCCAAAGAGCTATTCCATACCATAGAACGTCATGCTCGGGGGGGTTGGTGGGTCGGTCGCTGCTCGGGTACTGATCGCTGCTCGGGACGGGCTGGGCATCGGTCGGCGGGTGGTGAGCAATTGCATTGTGCATCATTCGTTTTGTATATTCTGTATATTTTGTTATCATTCTCATTATTACTATTATTATTATTTTCTCTTATTAAACTGTCTTTATCTCAGCCCTCGGCTCTAACCTTTTTTCCCCTTCCCGATTCTCTCCCCCATCCCACTGAGGGAGGGGGGGGAGTGAGCGAGCGGCTGCGTGGTGCTTAGTTGCCAGCCGGGTTAAACCACGACAGTCCTTTTTGGCGCCCAACGTGGGGCCTGAAGGGCTTGAGATAATGACAGAGTAACCAGAGTATATTAAGGAATTTATATCTGTTAAAT
Organism: Gorsachius magnificus; assembly: GCA_034008185.1. Lineage (NCBI taxonomy): Eukaryota > Metazoa > Chordata > Aves > Pelecaniformes > Ardeidae > Gorsachius > Gorsachius magnificus. The sequence continues at coordinate 41,794,601 of CM067109.1, read as the reverse complement.
AGTTGCGGGTTGCAATTTGATTCATTTGTTCTTGATCTTAGCTTATCCGATCTGCACCATGCTCCCTTCTTTGCTGTACTTGTTAAAAGTTGGTGTTGGTTTTTGCAGTTTGTTATGCTCTGCGGTGACCAGACATGTTTTGCTTGGGAAACTTGTTATTAAAACAATGACCTTGAGCTTTATCTGGTATTTGGGTTTCATGTCGAAGTCTGTACTGCACTTTGGGTACCACCTTGTGGGGAATATTAGCAATTATACATGGGACTCTGAAAAGTTTGTTCTGGAGGAAATACAGAATGGCACTTTTTCTGCCTTCTTTGATGATGTTTCCTCCTTCACTACAATAACTTTTCAGTATCTTGAGCATCCTTGGATAGTTAAGGTATATCTATTGATATCTATTTGGAATATTGTTTCAGTTTTGTCCAAAGTTTGTAAGCAACTTAATAATACCATCCAGATGTCTGCCCCAGGGCTGGATAGTTATGAGTGGAAGGGTATTTGGGGTAGTATGGGTAAATGCCTAGAACGATGGGCACCTCCACTGTTTTGGAAATTCACTCCTGAACAAGTGCAGAATCCTGAAAAACTAGTAGAGTATTTGGAAAAGGTATGCTGTCACCCTGGCAATTCTAAGCAAACACAAATCACTGCAATGTGCTGGGGCCTGGCCCATGCTTACTGAACCCTGTTCAACATGATTCAACACATCCAAAGGGAACAGAAAGTCTCTGGATCTGATGATAAGGCCACAGCCACTGCAGCTACTCCAACCCCGGCCACAGCCACTGCAGCTACTCCAACCCCGGCCACAGCCACTGCAGCTACTCCAACCCCAGTGATATGCACTGCGGCTACTCCAATGAACCAACCCGTGCCAGTATCAGTCACCCCTATACAAAAGAAGAAATCTTGGAAGTGATCATGGACTGGCCAGAAGGCAAAGATTTTGGAATATCGCCAGAGGAAGAGGTGGTGCGTGCTGAAGAAGCCCCATTATATAATAAACTGCCAGAAAATGAGAAGCAATATGCCCTGTTCACTGATGGGTCCTGTCGTCTTGTGGGAAAGCATCGGAGGTGGAAGGCTGCTGTATGGAGTCCTACAAGACAAGTTGCAGAGACTGCTGAAGGAGAAGGTGAATCAAGTCAGTTTGCAGAGGTGAAAGCCATCCAGCTGGCTTTAGATATTGCTGAAAGAGAAAAATGGCCAGTGCTCTATCTCTATACTGACTCATGGATGGTGGCAAATGCCCTGTGGGGGTGGTTACAGCAATGGAAACAGAGCAACTGGCAGCGCAGGGGCAAACCCATCTGGGCAGCCGCATTGTGGCAAGATATTGCTGCCCGGGTAGAGAACCTGGTTGTAAAGGTACGTCATGTAGATGCTCATGTACCCAAGAGTCGGGCCTCTGAAGAACATCAAAACAACCAGCAGGCAGACCAGGCTGCTAAGATTGAAGTGGCTCAGGTGGATCTGGACTGGCAACATAAGGGTGAATTGTTTCTAGCTCGGTGGGCCCATGACACCTCAGGCCATCAAGGAAGAGATGCAACATATAGATGGGCTCGTGATCGAGGGGTGGACTTAACTATGGACGCTATTGCACAGGTTATCCATGAATGTGAAACGTGTGCTGCGATCAAACAAGCCAAGCGGTTAAAGCCTCTCTGGTATGGAGGACGGTGGCTGAAATACAAATATGGAGAGGCTTGGCAGATTGATTATATCACACTCCCACAAACCCGCCATGGCAAACGCTATGTGCTCACCATGGTGGAAGCGACCACCGGATGGTTGGAAACATACCCTGTGCCCCATGCCACTGCCCGGAACACTATCCTAGGCCTTGAGAACCAAGTCCTGTGGCAGCATGGCACCCCAGAAAGAATTGAGTCAGACAACGGAACTCATTTCCGAAACAGCCTCATAGACAAATGGGCCAAAGAGCATGGCATTGAGTGGGTCTATCACATCCCCTATCATGCACCAGCCTCTGGGAAAATTGAACGATACAATGGACTGTTAAAAACTACACTGAAAGCAATGGGTGGAGGAACATTCAAGCATTGGGATACACATTTAGCAAAAGCCACCTGGTTAGTCAACACTAGAGGATCTGCCAACCGAGCTGGCCCTGCCCAATCAAACCTCTTACGTACTGTAGAAGGGGATAAAGTCCCTGTAGTGCATGTAAAAAATATGCTGGGGAAGACAGTCTGGGTTACTCCTGCCTCAGGTAAAGGCAAACCCATCCGTGGGATTGCTTTTGCTCAAGGACCTGGCTCTACTTGGTGGGTGATGCGGAAGGATGGGGAAGTCCGATGTGTACCTCAAAGGGATTTGATTTTGGGTGAAAATAGCCAATGAACTGAATTGTATAATGTTAATTGCTGTGTAATATAGTATGTCTTTATTTTTACTATTGCTGTATGTCATATCAATGGTATAACAGTAAGGATCACCCAGATTAAGAAGAATGAATTTTGAAGAAACTGAGGAAGTGCAGCGGATGGAACCAGAACTGACTTCAGCAAGCAACAACCCAACACCAGACCCCATCTCTCCTGCCCTGAAAGACTGTTACGACAGATGGAGCCCAAAACTGTGGACTAAATGAACCCAATGGACATTTCAGAGGGATGGTCCATAGACTAAGGGAATGATATCTGTGTATGTACCAAAAAGATGAGAAAATGGTGGTGATTAATTGGAATGTATTGTAAGGGTAGGACCTAAGCATGACGTAAATGGTATAGAATAAGGGGTGGAATGTCCTGGTTTCGGCTGGGATAGAGTTAATTTCCTTCACAGAAGCTAGCATAGTGCTGTGCTTTGGATTCAGTGCTAGAAGAATGTTGATAACACGCTGATGTTTTTAGTTGTTGCCAAGCAGTGCTCAGACTGCTCAAGGACTTTTTGAGCTTCTCCTGCTCGGCCAGGTGCATAACAAGCTGGGAGTACAGCACAGCTAGGACCCAAACTGTCCAAAGAGCTATTCCATACCATAGAACGTCATGCTCGGGGGGGTTGGTGGGTCGGTCGGTCGCTCGGGTACTGATCGCTGCTCGGGACGGGCTGGGCATCGGTCGGCGGGTGGTGAGCAATTGCATTGTGCATCATTCGTTTTGTATATTCTGTATATTTTGTTATCATTCTCATTATTACTATTATTATTATTTTCTCTTATTAAACTGTCTTTATCTCAGCCCTCGGCTCTAACCTTTTTTCCCTTTCCCGATTCTTTCCCCCATCCCACTGAGGGAGGGGGGGGAGTGAGCGAGCAGCTGCGTGGTGCTTAGTTGCCAGCCGGGTTAAACCACGACACGCGCCCTGCCGCCCCGCCGGCCAGGGCAGCAGATGGAGGCTCCGCGAGAAGCAGAGGATCCCCTGCCCTCGTGCCAGCGAGCAGAAGTTAGGGACCCAAGAGATGGAGGGGAATGGAAACGGGTCTCTGCTCGGGGCAGGGGCCGAATCCCCTCCCGGGCTCCCTCGCCTTCCCAGCTGCCCTTACACAACAGATACGGGGCTCTGGAAGCCGAGGGCCAGGCAAATGCGGATGGGGATGAAGGTCCGTCCAGGGGGTTGGCTAGGGAGAGTAGGTCACCATCTGCTTCCTCCATTAAGGAACGGGTAGGTTGCCTTGAAAACGCCCAAGAGCCAAATTCCTTCTGGACACGTATTTTCCTCCCCTGCCTGGAGAAGGAACCTCAGGCAGCCAAGTTCCTAACATCGTCAGCTTAAGTAAGAGCCTGATGTGGCAGTTAGTCCTAACTAGAGTCTTTAGGCCTCATAAAATTAGAGGTACTGGTACATGGGCAGACTTGAGAACCAAAACCAGTGCTTTGTCCCCGCAAGTCACCTGTTGTCATCTATTGTAAGAAATATTTCAACTGGGGTTCTTCAGAGCTGGGATGTAATAGCGCGAGTGACCAAGCTACTGTATTTTCATCTTTTATTAAAAAAAAGACATCACATTTACAATTCAGAATACTTTTAAACAAGGCCTTTTTGTTAAAGCTTTAGATATCTAAAAAGTGTCTATATGATTCACACCTGCATGGAGCTTTGCAAATCACACAGTAGTCACCAAACAGCTATATTGCACAAAGATCCACACAATACCACACCATTCTTAGCTTAGTCTACATTGTAAAGTGCTGTTTCTTAGGAAGAAACTTACTCCGGAAAAAATAAGTATCTGGATAGGCAAGTACTGCTGAACTGTATTTCTGAAAGATGACACTTCCATTGTAGTGGAAAAAATCTGACAGTTGTGTTGTCAGTGCCTCTGACTGTGTGGTTTTTTTATTTAATAAGCTGGAGTAAGCACCATAGAGTACTGTAATGAATGTATCCCTAAGTATTCAAATAACACCAAAAGCCAAATCAATTTTTAAACTCAGAATGAGAATCAAACAGACATATCAAAAGGTAGATAAATGTTTAAAGTAGCATCAGTCTCTGTCTAGTAGAATAAGTAATTGCATAGCAGAGCACATCTTAAATGAAAGATAAAGCTATAGTAGAAAAAAACCCCTAAATTTTTAATTTCTTACTTCGATATTTTCAAACTAGTAAAATTTAACCTTTTTTTAAAAAATAAATTAGTCTGAGGGACCATCTTTATCTCTAAGATAGTGTGTTCAGTTTATGAATATTTCCATAAAGTAATGAAAGGCCAAAGCCTGGTGATATTGGTCCATATGCTTATAAAGAATGCAAATGTGGAACTGTGGAGTGCTAACTGTGACATAAAACCTGTAAATTAGACCAGTTTCTGAAACAGAGGAATCAAAAATTACACATTTATCTGTGAAAAGAGAGTTAGTCTGGGAACAACAAACCAGAAAGTTCAATCCTATAATCTATAGCTTTAAACCTGTACTAGGTTTGGCAGATTAACGGACAAATGGTGATGATACAATGGGAGAAGTCACAGCTACTGAAGAGAGAATCCTGTCTCCTGGGACTGTTCTACTACTGGGCTCACACACACAAGAACATGAGCCATCTACTCAACAGAGTGTACTAACATGTAAAAGTTTTCAGTGCTTGACTAGCTAAGCGTGGTTTAATAAATGACTGAGCAAAAAGAAGTGGAAGGAACAATACATTTTAACAGCAGAAAGAGATTCGCTGCGTCTTACTACAACTTAAGTTGCTCCAAGATCTGGAAAAGCAAGCAAACAAAAAACCGACCACATTTGTATTACCTATGAAGCTACTCAGGAACATTCAAGTCTAGAAGTGGCTGAAGAGCTGCAGGAGGTCCTCAGGACTAAGTGACTAGGTAAACAAGCAGATGAAGCTCAACATTAACAAATGCAAAATAACACAGAAGGAGGGGAAACTCTGTATGTGCACAGCTTGTTTACAGCTAACCACCAGGACTGTGTGGAAAACACTACAGAAGAAAATTTGTAAATGTCAGTTTAATATTCGGTATTAACCAAAGAGGCAAATACAATTTTAGGACTATGGAAAGCATGAAAACCCAAAATTTTGTCAGCCTTCACAGCAACAGAGTAGCTGCATGGAGGGGTCCATCAGTCAGCCTCAGGTGAGAGGAGAAAGACAACAGGATGCCCACCGGTACAAAATGGCTTCCATCCAGTGAGAGGAAATGTGAAGAGGAGGGTGTAATGGGAAAAAAAGGCTATGATAACCATCTATAAAAAAAAGAAATTACCTGAAAGGATAACTGGTGAGGGACAACTTGCCATTTCCCCTGCGTGAGAAAGTTCCAGAAGATACCCACTGCTCCACACCTGCTGCCTTGCGACATCGAAGTGCTTCTCACACAAGCACAAAATGAAGCTGTGGAACATACTTCCACACAGCCTTACTAAGGCAGAAACATTTGCAGTTGTGTATTGGGTTTGTGTTGCAAAGTCTTGGTAGTGGGGGGGCTACAGGGGTGGCTTCTGTGAGAAGCTGCCAGAAGTTTTCCCTGTGTCCGCCGCTGGCCAAGGTCAAGCCAATCAGTGACAGTGGAAGCGCCTCTGGGATAACATATTTAAGAAGGAAAAAAACCCTGCTGTGACACAGTAGCCGGAGAGAGAAAAGAAGTGAGAGGATGTGAGAAAAAACAGCCCTGCAGACACCAAGGTCAGTGCAGGAGGAGGGGGAGGAGGTGCTCCAAGTGCCAGAGTGGAGATTCCCCTGCAGCCTGTGGTGAAGACCATGGTGAAGCAGGCTGTCCCCCTGCAGCCCATGGAAGACCCCACGACGTGGATGCCCGAAGGAAGGAGGCTGTAGTCCTGTGGGAAGGCTGTGCCAGATCAGGTTCCTGGCAAGACTTTGGAGCCCACGCTGAGGCAGGTTTGCTGGGCAGGACGTGTGACCCCGCAGGGGACCCATGCTGGAGCAGTCTGTTCCTGAGGGGGAGGGATGGACCCAGGCTGGAGCAGTTTGTGAAGAACTGTGACCCCTTGGGAAGGAATCACGCTGGCTAAGTTCATGGAGGACTGTCTCCCGTGAGAGGGACCCCATGCATGAGCAGGGGAAGAGTCCTCTCCTGAGGAAGAAGAAGCAGCAGAGACAACGTGTGATGGACTGACACCAACCCCCATTCCCATCCCCCTGTGCCACTGGGGGGGAGTCGGTAGAGAAATCTGGGAGTGAAGTTGAGCCCAGGAAGAAGGGAGGGGTGGGGGGAAGGTGTTTTAAGATTTAGCAGTTTTTGTCCTCTCCTTCTCTGATTTTGATTGGTAATAAATTAAATTAATTTCATCAAGTTGAGTCTGTTTTGCCCGTGATGGTAACTGGTGAATGTTCTCTCCCTGTCCCTATCTCAACCCACGAGCCCTTTTGATCTACTTTTCTCTCCTCTGTCTGGTTAAAGAGGGGAGTGATAGAGTGGCTTTGGTGGGCCCCTGGCATCCAGCCAGGGTCAAACCACCGCAGTCCTAGACCCAGAAAAGAGGCTGCCCCTGCTGGGCTGTTCTCGCCCTGAAAGAGCTGTCATGCTCACCTTGGCACAGATGACATTTCTGTCAACTACAATTTCTGCCAATTTCTTCTGACAGTGGCCATCAAAACAGAGGCTTAGGAGAGAGGACACTGGGAGGGGTAGACTTCATGTCAGATCAGTACAACAGTTCAGACAGCAAAGCACACAAAGGTTTTGCATTATGATCTACATTCATTAAGTGTATTGTGATTTTTCAGGTTCTATTTCATAGCTCTACAGGTGTATACATGTACTTAATAAGCATACTTCACACACATTCATCAAGATGCAACACTATCCCCAAATTAGAAAGCATATCCCCAAATTAGAAAGCACCAAGTATGTATTAGAAACATCCTTCACTTTAGATCCTTATTTTTCCACAACACAAGTTAACAGTGCAAGTACCCAAGTGTTTTTTTATGTAGATTTCTACAAACAGATGCAGTCCACTTCCACACCGAGTAAGATCATGTAACAGATCCTCCTGGAAGATATGTCAAAACATATGGAAGACAGGGAGGTGATCAGAGACAGCCAACATGGGTTCACCAATGGCAAATCATGCCTAACTCATCCATGGCCTTCTGTGATGGAGTGACTGCATCAGTGGACAAGGGAAGAGCTAGGGATGTCATCTACCTGGACTTCTGTAAGGCCTTCAATATGATCCCCCACAACATTCCTACCTCTAAATTGGAGAGATAGAGGTTGGATGGATGGACTGTTCAATGGATAAGGAATTGGCTGGATTGCAACATCCAAAGAATTACAGTCAATGGTTCAATGTCCAAGTGGAAACCAGTCATGGTTGTCTGTCAAGGGTCTGCACTGGCATCAATGTTATTTAATATTAACAACATAGTAAGATTGAGGGCACCCTCTGCAAGTCTGCAAATGACACCGAGGTGAGTGGCACAGCTTATTTGCCAGAGGGGAAGGAATGCCATCCAGAGGGACCTTGACAGGCCTGAGGAGTCGGCCCATGTGAATTTCATGAGGTTCACCAAGGCCAAGTGCAAGGTCTTGCACCTGGGTCTGTGAAATCCCCAGGACCAATACAGGCTCAGGCATAGAGGGCAGCCCTGCACAGAAGGACTTGGGGAACCTGGTGGATGAAAAATTGGACATGAACCATCAATATGTGCTTGCAACCCAGAAAGCCAGTTGTATCCTAGAAACAAGAGTGGCAGGCACAGCATGGAAGGTGATTTTCCCACTCTGCTCTCCCAAGACCTCACCTGGAGTATTGCATCCAGCTCTGAGGCCCCCAGCACAGAGTGTGTCCAGAGGAGGCCACAAAATGGTCAGAGGGGTGGAGCACCTCCCCTGTGAAGAAAAGCTGAGAGAGCTGGGGTTGTTTAGCCTAGAGAAAAGAAGGCTCCATGGAGACTTTATTGTGGTCTTTCAGTCTAGAAAGAGGGCTTAAAAGAGAGATGGAGAGAGAGGTTTTACCAAGGCCTGTAGCGACAGGACAAGGAGCAACGGTTTTAAACTGCAAGAGGGTAGGCTTAGATTAGATATAAGGAAGGAATTTCTAACAATGAGGGTGGTGAGACCCTGGAACAGGTTGCCCAGAGAAGCTGTGGATGCCCCATCCCTGGAAGTGTTCCAGGTTAGGTTGGAATAGATGATTTTTAAAGGTCCCTTCTAACTCAAATCATTCTGTGCCTCTATGATTCTATGAAAAACTACTGCTATGTGATACAGTTTCTAATGTGAGAGGAACAGAAATTTGAGGGGAGACATCCTTTAAGGCAAAAACTGGGTCTCAAAACTTAATCAGTGCATTTGTAATATTCTTACTAAAAAACCAAGCTGCTACTAGATCAAAAAATTAACTTACAGAAACAAGTATTAAAAGAAATACCTGATTTTTTTTTTAAGTTCACATATTATTACATGTCATTAACTCATTTGCTTTTGCCTAAATACCCGGTACCGTTACTCACACATGCAAATACTTCTGATTCTGGATTCTAAAGCCTGATGTTTAAGGTCGAATTGCACTTTATATGTTTTCTATAGCCGACAGTAAAAGCTTGGAAGAGTAAAGAAACTGACCATTACGCCACCACCTATAGGACACCACGTGTCAGAATTAGCGTTTTAGCTTACAGTCACATTGAAGGCATATGACATGCAATCAGATTCTAGCTTGCCCTCCTCTTTCCCCATACAACCTAAATGTTCAGCTGCAGTTCTGATTTCTCCCTGCTTTATATTGTATTTCTGCAGATGTTATTTCGTACTGAAAGGCCCAACCTCTGGTGCTCACGGGTTAAGTGGAAAGCATTTGACCCCTCAGAGGCATTCAGGCAGATTTCTTAAAAGGAGAATGGCAATCACATGCTGTCAGCTTTGACTTCATTAAATGCAAAACTGACTATGAAAGGATTCAAGTTCCATAAAAGGCAGATTTCTACCCCTGAAGAGTAATTTTGGTTGCTAGTCAAACTTCTTCCCTGCTTCCCCCTGGGAAGAAAGTCTGTGGAGAACAGCATCGCACAGATCACAAGAAAGGCAGGAGAGATCCTGGAGGAACATTCCCCACTGGTGTGGGAAGCGTCTGGACCATTTATGTAAAAAAACCCGTGGCTCAGAGGCTTGTGAGCAAGGTAGAATTCTTCTGCTCTCATCTTCCATCGCAGCACAGCAATGGGAAGAGATAGATGACTAGATGTCGTCATGGTACTCCCCGTATTTTGTTGTGACAGCTTCCTCGAGATGAACTGCTCCGCCACCCATTAAGGCAAAGGCTGGATACATGATGCCAGAGCAGTCCACCTCGCACTCATAAAGGCATTTCATGCCGCCTGCGTCGTAAAAGCCCAGCCTGCCTTCCTCGCAGTCGAGACAGATGCCCAAGCACGACGGCAGGGGAAGGATTCTGCTCGCTGGATCCTTGGGGGCTGCAGGTGTTGTGGGGATAAAGAACTTCTTCATGCCTAAAGTGACCAGGGTGAAAGGCTGAGAGGAGTCAAAGAAGGCATCTTCACTCCCACTGTCATGACCACTGTCTTGTTCGTTTCTAGAACAGAAAAACAACCATTTGCTTTTGTCAAACTCTGAAGCGGGATCAGTAATATGAACTGTGGAAAACACTTTTTGTAAAATAAGTAACACCACACGATCACCCCCAAAACCTTGTGGGGTAAAAATATACCTAAGCCAGGAGGGAAGACACATTTAGTAGGTGGAGAACATTCAACTTGGGCCACTTCAAAGAATTAACAACAGCTAAACACTCATGAGGACAAGACCACAGAAGGCTTTACTAAGGAGCAGATGTACCTAAATGTACTCACGCTAGGCAATCATTAATGAACCTACAGGTGTAGTAAATTAGGTAACTTGAGAAGTAATGTAGTGAATATGACTAACCACTACAGACAAGGTATGCTTAAATTTATTTACATAAAGTTAAATGACACCAGTAAACACATTTAACATTACTGTTGCCCTGTAAGTTTTCGATGCCGCTGCTGTATTACATTTTCTTTAAAATTCACAACGCAAAAAGTAGTGGTTTAAGTTTGAGGGTTTATTTTAAAACATGCTCTGCCTGGAGGCTTCCCTGTAACCCTGTTTCCCAGCTGATTACTGAGGAAAGTTTGTGGCCAGATTTGTTCATTCTGCATGCTATTCCACCTAATTCTGTCCCTGGATGAAGACAGACTGGAGAAGCACATCTTCTTCTGCGCAGACAACCCCTAGCTAGGTTTGAGGTTTTGGGGGGTTTGGGGGGAGGTTGGATGTGTGTCAGCTAAAGTTTTCCAGCTATTTGTGTGGATAAGGAAAAAGAAACCAGGAAATCAGGATCTAATTTCTCACTTTGCAGAAAGGCTCCATCTGACTTTAAGCAGCTCAGGACATTGGCATTTTTACACTTTCAGTATGTCACACAGGAGGAAGCCAATACATTTGTTAGATTCCTGAAAATGTTAGAGAGTCCCCAGCAGAGAGCCTCCCAGCCTGCCCTGCAGTTCCTAGACATATCCATTAGTACAACTGTAATGGAGAGCTGGAAATCTTTTTGCTGGTTTATCCCCTGTACTTTGGCTTGTGCTCAGTAGCACTCCAGTACCATATGCAAGCGCATAGCCTGGGATAATAGCCAGTGACTGGGAATCCACCGTGACGCAAGCTACGGCAAAGATACACAGATACGGACAGTGAACATTGTACCTCTGAATAGCTGCCAAACCATTCAGAGGTGCTGCTACGCTAAGGGAATTAAGGCAGAGCCTTACTATTGGCAATTAAACATTGCTTCAATCTTGCAACTGATGCTTTTTCTTTTTTTTTACCTTCTTGCTTTAACTGACATATCTTGACATCTATAGGAACCTGATTTCTTTCCCAAAAAGAAAGAAAATAGGACTCTGGATAATTAGAACATCTTTCTACTAACAGCAGGGGATGAACAGGACAACCTGCTCATACCATATCCTTCAAGGCACTTTCCACTGGTGATGTTCACCTTGTTTACTATTTGAGACCAAACTCGCTCTTAGTTTATTTTTTAAAAAGCCATCTCCTTATATAAAACATGTATTAAGCAAGAGTCTGCAATTTACCTTGGGCTGGTTCCATCATGGGTATTATGGAACAATTTCTGTATCCTGTTGCTAGAAACAACTCCCACTTTCACCAGGTATGAATAGGCTTCCACATGGAAAGCCCAGAAGTGCTTCCCTTTGGCAATCCCAGTGTCGCCAATGATGTAATCCAGGGTTGTGTAGCATCCAACTTGCATGCGCTCAGATCCCAGCAGTAGAGGAAATCCAGCCCTACTTTCCACAGAGGTTCTTCCTGGGTTCAGCAGGAGACGTTCACTGTTGTACCCACATTTGTCATCAAAAAGAAAACTGAAAACTGGAAAACAGCATCCCAAAAAATTTCCTCTTAGTTAAGCATTTGGCCTTCTGTGCTTACAAACTACATTTAAAGTCACACTGGCATTAGAATTTCTCACTTTTAAAGGCTAGCAGGAACGTCATACAAGCTAACGCAGTCTCGGTATGCTACCGACTTAAGCTGTTTGTTAACAGCACTTCTAAACATTTATGCAACCAGTAACAGTATAGTAGAAGTCTGGGAGCTACTGGAAACCACCTACAGCTCTTAACACCGACAGACACAGATGCAACATCTTGTGGACGTAAGAAAAAACAATACCTGGAGCTGGAGGCGTACGCAAAATAACTTCTCGGCTCCAGGGACTACAGATGGACCCTTTATATCCTCGAACTCTAAAGGCATAGCTGCTGTCATCATCAAGATCAGATATTACTTTGCTCTTGCTGCAAACTTCGATCTCCTGCCACGTCGCACTCTCCTCTTCTCTATTAAGCTTATGATACTCAAGAACATAGATATCAGCTGAGTCTGTCTTCCCAGGGCATTCCCAACTGATCAGAGCTTTGTTGTACATTCTGCTCTTCTCTTCATTGATTTCTGGTATTTCTTGACCTGGAATGCCAGAGAGAAATTCAGGAGAAAAAAAAAACCTCAAATCTATATACATGATGTTTTAGAATTAACCATACAAGCCCTTTGTTGAGTGGCCATAGCACAGTGTGGGGGGGGGGTGAGGGGGGCGCTGGGGAGGAGATGAGGGGGAATCCAACTCACTTGGTTAAAGACTGCAGATGAGGATATTTCTGCTCATGCACTTAACTAAATCACTTAATTTCTGTTTTTGCTTTGAAAGTTGTATTATTTATTTTTGCTGGCAGCTAAAAAAAGGGATGAAAAACTATTATTTGCTGTCACACAACAAAAAGCTTCTAGGAAGACCTAGTATTACTTAACTACAATATTTTGGAAGCCAATGTAAACTGGTAATGAATGTGATAGCATCTTAGTTTCTTTATCAAAGCTGAAGCTAGCATTACTGCCAGGTAATGCCTTGTGGATCATGGAGACAGAAGGGACAATGCAAGTCACAAGACTGAGTTGTGCAGCTACAGCCCTGCCTCAGTTTTGCCTCTTTCCAAAGAAGCCCTTAAAGCCATAACTTGAGAAAGGCCTGATGGTCTCACAGTTTACCATTGGAAAGGAAGGACAAGTCAGTAAGGATCTCCTCTTGCTTAGCTATGTCCACCACAAAGTCTTCAAAAGTAGTTTCAGCTGCGGGCCTGAAGCTCTTCAGAGATTCAGTAGCTTTTTGGATTCTGAAAGCAGAGGGATGGCAGAACAGAGAAGAGGGAATTCACATGTGTGCATTCCTTAAAATAAAAATGCTAGGTTTTGCTTTAAAAAAAAAAGTTGTTTTCATTAACTTTCTGTGTCTCCCAGGAATTTCTGTCTCTCTAGACAGATGCAAACACAAAATTTAAAGGCCTTTTGTACATCAGCATAAAGATAACAAACAGGTAATAGTTCAGTTGGCAGGGGCATTTTAACAATTTGGGGCATTACGTTCAAAGAACAAAATAGGTGTGAAGCATTAATGGAGAACAACTATTAAGATCAAAGAGTTTAAAGCCAGAAGGGACCTGTTAGATTAACTTGCAAATACCCAATATAACCTCTGGGCAAAGGAATGTGTCAGGGAGCTGAATGGGCTGCCAGTCCACTGCAGTCCAACTGAGCAAGGCTAGGTGTGTCTCAGGACAGAGCCCCTCCTGTGCACTGTTTCTTAAGGATAGCACAGTAATTTCTACTGAACAGTACCGGGACCGTCTCCGAGCCTCTGCAACACAAGGTACTGACATCCTGGAACAGTACCTGCACCTCAACCAGAAGATAATTAAGATACCTGACATGAAGTTGTTTTGCTGTCTGAACAAAACAAGATGGATCAGTTTCTTTAAGCACTTCTTGAGCATATCCTACGAGGCCATTATTTTCCAGGAGCCCTTGATATTCTTCTGCTTGCATTTGCAATTTTTCCAGCCTTAAATTCTTAGAAGCTTCAATTGCCCTAAGAGCTGCAGATTTCTTCTCTTCTAGGACATGAAATAATTTTTCAAAACTATGAGAGGCTTCTTCTTTAGCTCTTTCACTGTTGCACTAGGAGGGAACAAAAGACATGTCAGACAGACTCCACAGCACTGTGGCTGCATACAGAAACGTACTTAAGGCTGTTGAAGATACCATAGCAATCTAGACATCCATTTGATGGACAAGACTAATAAGCTTTGTTATGTTCTTCAGCACTGAAAATATGATAAATGCTGGACCCAAGCTAGTAAGCATTTACTATCTTAACACAGAGAACGAAGAGCAGGAGAGTATTCCTCTGATTATGTCTTGAGTTATGCAGGGCATTTGTCCAAACAGCTCACGGACAAGCGCTATAAGAGCAGGTCAGCCTCTGAGGTCTTTGTGCCCAAGCGCTAGGTGCTCTTCCATCTTCCCCAGTCACTCTGAACCAGGGGTCCAGCCCAGTTTCTCACATATACTCTCAGAACCATAGTGCCACCCCTGTCTAGTGCCCTGGATAAAAGGAACTACAAAGCATGAAGACAGTCTGCATCAAGATACAGGCAGGGCCAGGAGCTCCTGACATTTCTGTCATTGCGTTTTTCAGCTTGTATGTGAGCATGCCCCCAGCTCTGACTCTTCTGCAGGGCGATTTTGCCCTTAATTCTGACCACAACATCCTCAGGGTAAACAGACAGCCTAAGTTGTGCAGCATCATTAACGCACAAGAGCTGTAAATCTAACCCACCTCTCTTTGGTAAAGGTATCAAATAAAGCTTTATTTAAATTAAATTTACAGCAGCACCCAAAACTTAACTACTTCTGTATGTTGCCCAAATTTTACTCACTATCAGGACTAAGTCTGTGTGTGATTCAGGACTAACACAAACTGTACAGAAATTGTTTTACTGGCTAACTGGAAAAAAAAAAAAAAAAAAACAGAAAAAAAATATCTGAAACACTGCACTGAAACAGTTTGAATCCCTGCTGTGCCCCTGCAAGGGCCATCCCCAGACAACCCGCCAGCCACTCCTACCTCTGTTTCTTTCAGCAGCAGATCCAGCTGTGTGATGTGAGCTTTCACCTGGCTCTCCTTACTGATGAGGTACTTGATATCTTTTGAAAGCTTCTCCTGTTAAAATAAAACAGCAAGCTGGCAGAATAGGGGTATCCCACCCAAATGACAACCGGCACAGGCAGTTTCATCCAGCTAGCGCTTGTGCAAGGGCAACAGCCTGACACCAGTTACGAACAGCAGCCCTGCGAAGAACTGCTCAGCGACCTGCGATGCCTGCACAGGGACATCAGGGCACTGCTGCGAGCAGGGCTGGGGGCAGAGCCTCTCAGGACAAGAGGTTCCAGTTGAATATGAGGAAGAACTTCTTTACTCTGAGGGTGACAGAGCACTCGAACAGGCTGCCCAGGGGGGCTGTGGAGTCTCCTTCTCTGGAGATATTCAAAGCCCGCCTGGACGATGTCCTGTGCAACCTGCTCTGGGTGAACCTGCTTGAGCAGGGGGGTTGCTTCTCCCGAGGTCCCTTCCAACCCCTGCCATTCTGTGACTCTGTGACTCCTTCCCAGCCACAGGAGTCACTTAGGAGCTCTCTTAGGCTAGGAACATGAGGCATCAGGATATTACTAAAACTTACAGAAATGCCTTGTTAGTTACTAACTCACTTGTAGTAAGATTTGCTAGAAAAATGAGTGGTTCAGAGCACAAACTTAGGAGTGTCTCTGCACTTCCTTAGCGGCAAGAGTTAACAGCAGTACAGGAAAAGCCTTGCAAACAGTCCAGGAGGCCAAAGAGCACAAGGCAGGCCTTTTTTTTTTTCCCCTGCAAGCAAGAGAGGAGGAAAAAGAAGATGATGAGGTAGCAGCAATCATTTTTAATATCAAAGCAATGTTTGCAGGTCTCCCCCATTGCACTGTGCTTATGGAATTAACAGCTATGCAATTTCAGAAACATGCAAGTCACAACAGATACTTCAGATGCAAATTTTTCAGGACTGCTTCTGAAGGATCAGCTAACCCAAACCACAGGGACACTTATCTGAACATCCAGTAGTAAACGCTAGATAGTACAGTATTAACTGCTTAAACCTTCTGCATTGGTCAGTACTGCCGTACAGTTGGCTGAAATAAGGTGGAATAGCTTTTAAGGGGTTATGTTTCAAGACTCAGAAAATACAGTTCAGCTTCTCAGGCTTGCGCTATGTCACACAAATATATATGCTAACAGATGTTGCACAACAGCAAGCCTCATGACTTGTTCAGTGTCCTCTGCGCACACATCCTGGCTCCCTGCCAGGGGGAGTTTGCCCTTACAGCAGCAGCAGCTCAGCTCTCTTCCCCTTCTTAAGGCCAGGTCCCACAATATTTACTTTTTACCTTAAGGGCTTTGTAGGCAGTGCTCATGGTTGTTACTCTGTGGTTTGCATGACATCCACCCAATTTACACAGATGACAAACAGGCCTTCTGCAGATTTCACAGTACATGTTTACCCTCTCCATTTCATGTTCTGGACACATCAAAATCTGGGGGGGGAAAAAAAAAAAAGAGAGAGCAGAGAGAATACAGGTGTGCTTCCAAAAACTGAGGTGGTCAACAAACAGACAAAACACTCAACCATCCCACAGTAGTGTCTGGTTCCATCAGCGGATTTTTTATATTCAGTTTATCTTCCACCTTTTATATTTGTCCATGCCAGTGAAAGCCAGCAGACGAACACACACAGTTTCACAGGGTTTACAGTGAGTAAACCCGTAGCAATGTCTGTGTACACATCACATAACCTGTAAACTCCAAACTGCAATCCCTGCTAATTTGCTAATCCCTGAAGTTATTTGCATGCCTTAAACTCCCTACACTCCTATTCAGAGCTGTAAATGCAATCTGTAACACACCCACCCTGTTAAATTTAACCGTGTCCATGCCAGCATCTCGGCTCTCTCTTGAAATGGCTGTGAACTGTTTCTTAAAGCAAGCTAGACTCCAGTCAGCCACGTAGCCATTGCTCCTGGAGCAACAAACGAAATGCAGCCGCCACCACCCGTCACAGTCAGTTTAAAGACAAAAGGCGTGAGTGTTTCAGTTTTTCTGTCTGACTCCAATTACAAGTTGTTCATGCTGAGCACTAATTCCAGTATCAGCTTAAACAGCATTGTAAAAGAACTGGTGTTCGCTCAAAATCATCTTTCAACAACGAATGTGCTAAAATAACTGTTAGAAGAGGAAAAAAAGAAGTGCTGCTCAACTCTTAAGCTCAAGCAACACATAAAACCATCTAAAAGGGGAGGGGGGGCATTAAAAACCAAAACCCCTTTGTCTCATTCCAGAGCACTGGAAGACAACATTTGGGTCTGTCTAATCCGTGTTACCAAAGAAGAGGTCTTGAGAAAGCTTTTCAGTTTCACGTCAAGGAGAACAAGGCAGCAGTGCCAACAGTCAAGCTTTAAAAGTATCATCTTTTAACACACACACACACACAAAAGGACAGGAAAGGGCACAAAAATAGAAAATTGTGAGTACCATAAATATGGACACAATAAGCTAAAATTGCAGACCATCTCTGAAAACAGCTCTCAAGCCCCAAATGTTATTTTAGGCTATGGTGAAAATGCCAAAGACACCAGTCTCACTAGCACCTTGGTACGCAAGACCGCCATTAAGCAGAGTATGTGATAAGCTATCCCATTGTCATTGACTGCTGGATTTAAAAAAAAAAAAAACTTTGTGGAAAAATCAATTGTGCAGGCAGACATCTACAAAAACTGCAGTCATGCTGTTAGTCTGTGGAAGTCATTTTTCCACAGCGGTGCGTTGTCACACCTAACAGAAACCAGGTATTTTTTATCTCCTCATCTTTTTATTCATCTCCTCATATAAGCAAGAATTACAGCCTGCAAGCTAGAGACAGAAGAGGTCAGCAGATTACCTTGTTTAGTTCTCTCAAAATTCAAGAATAATCAGCCCAGTATGTGCTTCTCCCATCCCCACCACACACGTGCTCTCCAGTCTGGTTGTAAATTAAAGAGATGACTGGGAACATTGTTTAGGAGACCAGCAAATACTCCATACATTCAGTTCAGGTCTTAACAATGCAGAGCAGTGAAAAATGCACTTTTTTTATATTAAGCTCAAGCAGTCCCCAAAAAAGTCTCTATAAGAGCACAGTAAAGATCAGTTTACTGCTGTTGAGAAGTTTTTCTACAAAGCAGACACATCTATAGCTGATTTAACTATACTGTGTTTTTCTCTTTTTTTTTTTTCTTTTTTTAAACAGTACATGTCTTCACATAGAATTTAAAAAAGCTAAATCCCACACATGCGCACACACTTGATGCATCAAGGTCAGGATAATCTAAACCACTTCCACCCCTTTTGCTTTGCTTCAACAGAATTCAGCTTTAAACCCAAATGCAGTCTGCATGTAGTACAGCAACATACGGTACCTTTAACAGTACACAAGGAATGCAAGATGCCTTTGGTATTTTCAAGTCCCAGTGTTGCAGCAGTAAGGGTTTAGATACCATAGAAGCAAAGCTTTTAAGGAGATATACAGCATTTCAGATCAAGAACTGGAAGACAGCATGCAAACTTTTGCCTTACCTGTTCATCCATTAAAGGGACTTTTCACAAAGACAGACAGCTGTGTGCTAGCACATTTTAAGGCAAACCCAACACATGCTTATGCTTAACTGGAATGAATGTATTACACTAAAGAAAAGTGGCATTAAGTGGACTTCAGGATGTTCACTATCTGCCAGCTGAGTAACTTTGGAGGCTCAAATTTTTCCAGCCTCAGAAAGAAGGTACACCACCAGTCAAAAGCTTCTTATGCATTGCACATTAATCAAAGCTACTTAATTTAATCAAAATTCATCAGGACTCCTTGAACATCAACAATTCCGATACCTGTGGGACCTCCAGCGAGGACCTCCCAACGAGTCACAGGTGCACAGCAAGTGCTGGGAAATTAAGATCTATTGTGGTCCTTTGTTAGAGAGATGGCAGTTGTGGCAATTCTTCCCATCATGCAACTAAAATTCAGTAAGGCACTGCCATGTTCTGCACCACGCTTAGCAGGAGGTAACAGGTAAGGACACTCTGCAGTCACTCAGTTTTTTCCGAATGCAGCAGCAGCAGAAGCAGTGTATACAGTAGAAAACTTGCCATTACCTTTTTCTCTTCTGCTATATCTAAAAAAATAACAGGATGTAATAACAACAGAGACCTGAACTCCACCTTTTGCTATTGCTAGATGCAAGGAAGGAGGAAAGAAAATGCTTTGTGATGGACCAAGTTCAGGCACAAAACATCCAAAGGGAACCTGCCTTAAGGTGGTGGTGGGAAGTCAGTTGTGTTGGGTTTTGTAAGTTTGCTGCACACAGGCATCCTCCCTGATCCGACTTTTAAAGCACTGCCATTCTAGATCATTAAGTCAATGATCTAGAATGTCAGTGATCATCAATGTTCAAGATCATTAAGTCTCACCAAAAAAGAGAAAAAAAAAGACACAAACCACAAACAACACGATCCATTCCCCAAAGTAAAAAATCCTTACTTTCAGGGTCCTCTTCAAATATGTTCTCAATATCCAACCAAGTGACAACCACTTCAGCATCAACAAGAACAAATGCTTATGGTTCACTCAGTAAATAACAGCAATTGTCAATAAAGCAGCAATGTTCCTAAAAAGCAGCTACTGTTGCACAGATATGCCTGAAGCTATGTGTGAATGCTGCAACCCAAATTCTGTAAGGTAGGGTATACTTACCTTGGGTCTGAAGTTGGTGGTTGGTCCTACATATTCATGCTGGGCTTTCACAGTTCCCCAAGGATGGTGTATTTTGAAACATTCATTGCAATAGCTTGCACTGCAGTCCATGCAACTCTTTGTGGACTCTTGAGGTGGAGGTTTGCAGAAATCACACATAATAGCAATGGCTGCCCTGGCTGCCTGTCTGTATCTTTCCACAATGGTTTCCAAAGTAAAGTTGCGAAATAAGCCATTGATGCCACGTTCTCCGAGATCAATATCCCGCTGGCAACCCGGACAAGGAAATAGACTTGATCTAGGAGTCAGTGAATTGCGTTTTCTTCCTGCGTAGACACCAAATCCTGATTTAGGAGAAGCATAAACAGAAAATGTTTAGATTTTGAAGGGAGAAGCACAGTAATTTATGAACCAATTCAAAACTATTGTAGCACATCATCCAAACCAGTACAATACCAATTCATATGCAGTCTGCCAAGCCAAAGAGAATACACTTGCCACAACAAGGTAGTGTAACGTCTGGATCCAAGGGACATTAAAAACTACTACTATAAAACTTAATTCTCTATTAATATGAATTTAGCTGTTCCAATCCTATCATCTTCATCTAGTTTTGGATGCACTCAAGCTGCAGGCTTTCAGAAACCTTCTCGAAACCAGCTGATTTTAGGCTAACTGGCTGCCCATAGAGAGAGCAACAGCTTCATAACATATTGAAGTGAAAGATGCTTATTCCCAGAGCAAGACTAGTTATTCCCAGACAAATATAGCCCATTTTGACCTCCCTGAAGTTTGCTTTGGCTGAGTCAATCTTATCTGGCTCAGACATCATAAAAAAATACAGAGGAAAACAAGAGAACTAGATATTACCAGTATGAAATCTCAGCCAAGTCATTTAGTCAAAACATGCAGAGACTGACCTGGCCCTTGCGGAATGGTCTTGGTAAAGGAGGGCTGGTAAGTAAGCCCAGCACACCAAAGGGGATGCTGAGATAAGTTATGTATGAGAGCTTCCTCTACCCTGAATTGGGGAACCACAGATATGCATGGTTATACAGGGTACATCTACGTCTTTTCATTCCAAAAGGGGACAGCAGAGAAGCTACGCTCCTACCAAATAGCTACACACAGATTTCCCCTCCTCTCCAAAATCAAGTGAAGCCTAAGAAGCCTCTGGAGCCTGATCACAATGAGGGCTCACACAGACCCAGAAGCTGTGTTCCCAAGGCTATCAAACAGAGGGTGCATCCCCATAAAACAGGGTAGGTTTAGACTGGATATAAGGAGGAAATTCTTTACAACGAGGGTGGTGAAACACTGGAACGGGTTGCCCAGAGAGGTGGTGGAGGCCCCATCCCTGGGAACATTCAAGGCCGGGTTCGATGGGGCTCTGAGCAACCTGATCTAGTTAGCGGTGTCCCTGCTCCCTGCAGGGGGGTTGGACTAGATGACCTCTAGGGGTCCCTTCCAACCCAAAACATTCTATGATTCTATGATTCTATGATCTCACTCATGAACCGAACCCACAGGGCACGACTATCAAAAAGCAGTCCTTCATGTATATATGTAGCTGGCTAAGCCAGTGTTTAGGGTTAATATGTAACCTCTCAGCTTCCCCTTACAAACAAACAAAAATAATTCTCTGTAGCTGAAGCGTGGTTTTAAGATCCCTTTGATAGGGCTACATGTTGGTGTAACTAATTTGTAAATGGAGGTATGACTTAAAGCTGAATTCTTAGTGTTGAAATTGGTTCTTCTTCAGAAAGGGAAATTTGTTCTCATCTGTATTTAGTCAGTATCTTCCCATCAGAAATGTTGATGCTTCATTTCTTTTTGAAGTGTCCTCTGATGCTATCCAGAAGACACTTGCCTTGTGCCGTTCTCCTGTGGCTGCTTCAACCAACAATCCAGAACCTCCCTTCCTATCACGCCCTTTCCAGTCTCTTTAAAAAAAACAAACCAACGCTCCCATAAGGAACTAGTTCCTTTAAAAATCTTTGAAGCATGCCCCATGGTAGTTATGCACGACCGTCAGCTAAGAGGCAACAACCACAGCATGAGTAAGTGTATACGAGCTGGCAGTTTCAAACTTGGCTGCTCTCATGCCTTTCTGTAGGCTCTGAGCAGAACAACTAGGCTGCATTTACAGAACACTGTGGGTGACACAAGGCACCAGTATTCAACTGTCTGGCTAAGGGAAGCAGAGATTTTTTTTCTCTTCTTACTACCTTTTTTTTTTTAGTACTTATTTGAATTGAATTAATTACCCAAACTGCACATCCTGCAGTACCTGTAACTTGGCATCCACAGCAACACACCCATGCAATGCGCAGCAACAGCAGGAAATGCAAACTGTATTTCCAATGTACGCTCCAAGCTAGCACTGCACACAGGGACACAGGGAGAGCTTCTACACAGACTTCTACAATGGCCTAAACAAAAAGATGATGTTGCATGCAATGCCATGCAGTCAACGGCTACAGAAAGGGATCTGGAGTACTTACATTTGCTAAAACTAAGGAAATAACGATACAGTGTTGTATGTACAGGGACTGCCTACAAGCAGTACACTACAGCAGAGAGCAAGCAATGACAAAGCAAGATAACAAGAAAAAAAAAACAAACATGGTGCAGTGGTCAAGTTTAAAAATACAATCTGAAATTCATATCCAGTAGCATGCTTTTGAAGTCTGGCCCAAGTGGCTCAGGTGTGGAAGGGGTGTTTGTTTAACTCAAAGGTGAGTTCAGCTGCATCCCAATGGAGGCCTTTCATTCTGCCTGTGGTGGACCAAAACGAGACTGTCATCATGAGCCATGCTCTGCGAAGACTGGTGACACTCTGCTTACGGAAAGCAATCTGGTATCAGGGAAGTCCTGAGAACCTTCAGATGTCTCGTCCCTTTTCACTGACAGCACTCTAAGAGCCTGGGGTTGGGGTTTTTTTCCCAGTTTTAAACCCTGGAAGTTTACTTTACACTTCTTGGTGTACTCTGCCACTTCAATACTTAAAGTATGGAAACATCCCCTTTTTGGCTAGTGAGCCTTAAAACATTTACATGCACTAAGAATTAGTATGCTTTCTGGTTATAGGATTTCTACACTCATATTTTAAAAAGAAAGCATTGATGAAGTGGTAGTTCCTTGGAGCACTATCTTTCCCATCTATCTTGTGTTCAGTTTGCTAAAACTGAATTCTGCTTAAATTAAAAAAAAAACCAAAACAAAACACCACAGAAAGAGGAGCAAAACCCATGGATTTTGTAGTGATACTAGATATGCAGCTCAGAGAAACTTAGGGTCTCCCCATATTGCCTTTTATACCTTGCCAGTCCAGTTTACAAGAAGTATGTATTTTGTGAACCATTTGGAATCATGACCAGAAGTTTTCTGCTGTAGTTTGTAAACAGACCACTCCACTTGCAATGAACAGCTCAATCAATAACTAAAAAAATCAGCACAACATATGCTCAGACTCCAAACTCACAAATACTAGGATACAGATTGCCAAAGACTCAAGTCAAAGAGCAGTCTTAAGTGTCTCTTTTAAAGACAATGTTTAAATGTCCTCTTCCCAAGGAGAGGCACCAACACTTGGAAAGCCAAACCTGCAGCTCATGGTTTGCAATGGGATAAGACATCTTAAAGATAAAATTGTGTTTTCCAAGTAAGCAGTGTCACCAGAATTCTATGGTTATGGAAGATGTGGAAGGTAAATGTGTGAGAGTTTAAAAAAATAAAGATTTTAAAAGTCAACTGGATTGTCATAAGTATAAATGTATATTGCCAGCCCCATAAACTCAGATAATGCTTTTGGATGGATTTTAAGGAAGAAAGGAAAAAAAAAAGTGAGACAAATCAGTAGCTACTGATTTTCAGATACTTTAATCTTCCCCAAATCAAGGGTGCTTTCTGCAAAGAGAGAAGATAAGGACAGCTTTCCGAGAGCTCTGACGGTGTCCTACGGTATTTTTGTTTCATGACACTTTCAGTCTTCAACTCAGGCAATTTAAACTTCCCCTTCCAATTAGCTGCTTTGTCCTCCACGAAGTGTGAAATTCAGATTTGTGCTTAGCTCAGTCCATGTCTTTCTTGAAGGACACTATATTCCTATGGATCGCTCATGTGCCTGCCAATATTATGGCAACATGGAGCTTTGGTGTTTTTTTCCCTGTTTTGGCAGAGCATCACATCAAAAAAAGAAATACTTATCTTAACAGGCCCACAGAGTGGCCAAGATGCTCAGACTAGCTCAGTTTCGGAAATTAGATGTAGTTAAACCAAAGACGCACTGGCTGTCCTTCGACCTGACTGTGTCACTAAGCATGCCAAACATTAGAAGTTGTATCAATTTAAAATATTTAGTTTTCCTCACATATTCATGTGCCATGCCAAATTGCCAGAACCAGAACTACCTACTCAGGTTAACATGGTGTAAATTTCAATCTACTTCTTTATCAAATTAAACGGGTTTGAATACAATGAAGAACTGGTACTACCTTCATTTAAAAGCAACCGCCAACCATGACCTCTAAATGTTACAAAGATCAATTTAATAATTAAACCTCACTACCAGTAAGACAGCAGTTTTACCAAAACTTGAGCATGTACACTCTTGCAGATTAAAAAGTGTGGGGTGAGGGGGGTGACGGTTGGGTTTTTATTTTAAAGGGAAGAGAGAACATGCGGTTTTGCACCCATCAACGTGTGTTCAGTCATGCATACACACAAGAAAAAAAAATATAATCCAACCCTTAAGTGAATTCCAGTCCAGTTGACCTTTAAGTCAGTGTTAAACAGAATGAAAAGCTGTCCTTATAGAAGTCCTTTGCTGTACCTTTGCTGACTGCAAAAGCCATTTTGCGGACTTGACCACTGACAAAAAGCTATACGCTAACCAACAATATTTAACTCGAGATCTAAATGCTAGACTATCTCTAGCCAATACAAGAAGTGAAGCATTTCTACCTCTCCACCCAAAAGACCTCCTCTGTGAGGCTGCGAACAATGAACAGAAAGCTGTTTAGTAATCAAAAAATGAGATACACCATTGGTTTACAATGGTTCAAATGAAAAGCATCAACTGTTTTCTCTCCTGTGGCTGTTAAACTACCACAGGGCTGAAAGGCAAGAATGTTTAATTTCCTAGCACATGAAACAACTGTAGTATTTAAGCAGAACAGAAAAAGGGAGAAAGAAGAGACCTGGGGGGAGGGCACAGGGAGAGATATTTCAAACACTCAGTTTCTGCATCGTCTGTCTGCGCTGCACGAGTGCCAACAAAACCATATTATATGCTTTAATTACACCAACACTGTAATTACACTAATATTAGAGAAAATGGATTAGCAATGAGAAATAGGCTTTATTTTTATAACAACATTATTTTTTAAATCAAAAATTATTTTATGTACAGCATAAACAGTGGGGTTTTTTTAAACCAACACATTAAGATTTTAAGCGCACACGCTCCATTTAAACTGAAAAATAAAGGGTTCTACCAGTTCTGGCCTTTTTACATAAATTGTATTTGTAAATGCAAGCTCTGTGTGCACAGCAAATACAGAACGTGGACCGATTCCTTCTGGCATCTCAACAATTTAAATGCCAAAATCATTTTAAATAGACAATACTCCTCATGGAGATAGCAGGGATTCCTTAAGTAAAAAAAAAAAAACAAAAACCCACAGCAGGGGGAAGGTGTCGTATACGTTTTCGAATGTAACAATAATGTCTTGACAGTGACGTGCCCTGCACGAGCCTACCAGGAATTCTAGTGCGTTTTTGTTATACGTGTGAGGCCCCACTTTGGATGTTTTCTTCTAAGTTTTCCTTCTTATGGGGCTGTTTTGTTACAAATTCCCCTAAGGATCACAAAACAAATGAAGCAAGACAGTGCGCAGTATGGGTACTTCAGACGCAAGACAAGAATTGCACAAGTATCAGTTGCAAGCTGGTTGAACATTACTGGTACCAAACGTCTAAGAGCAAATCTCACACCCCACGTAGCAATGGAGCTGTAATGCCTGTGACTTTAGAAGCAAAGACAGTATAACCTGAATGTCCAAAAGTATTCTTTAAAGCTCCCATTTCCATATGCTTTTCATTTTGCAAATTTGAACTGTGCATCTGCCCCACGCTCTTTTGGGAGAAGGGGGGGGAAGCCCATTATTTCTAAGTCTCCACACTACCTTGCTACTCATCAAACAAACCTGAAGTCTTTAGGAAAGCATTCATCTCCCCCCACTAGCAAGTCAGATGAGGAGATAACACACCTAACTTCCCATCAGTTTGCAGAACACTGTGGATTTAAAGACTACAAGCCCTGCAACAACTTGTGTGCCTATTTCTCAGAGGGGCAGGAGTGCCAGGAACAGGTCTTTCTCGCCCTGTTTTTAAGGGTATAACGAAGCAGTAATGCTAAACCTTGCTAAACCTTGCAAGAAGGGCAGCCAACAACTACAGCAGCACTGCGAACTGAACTCTGCAAATCTCATCGTAATTAAATGTCAGGTTCCCAAGGGAGCTCTGCCTCCTCCGTGCCCAGGGTGGACTGTGCCACGGCACCACATCGTGTCAATCGCTATTTCTACTGCCAGACGGAGAGCAAGCTGGAGGGCAGCTTTTGATGGGAGATAAAGCACTTGACCTCCTCCCTTACGCTTAAACATAGAGCAGACAGCTGCAGCGGGAACGGGCGACCGCTTCAGTCCATGCATGCAACGCCACGCCAGAACGTTATGCTTACTGAGGAAAAAAGGGAATAGACTTGGATTTGGGAGAAGGCAGTCACCAGCGGGCCCCCTTCATTCAGACTTCCCATAACGCTGCAGTTAAGAGAGGGTTTAGAAAGCAGCTGAGGTGTATGTATGTGGAGCTGAACAGTGACTGTGGGGCTGTGCACCCCGTATCCAGAAAACAGGAGTGTAATGAGGGTAACTAGCCATTTGGTTTGGGGATCCCCTCAAACCATGCAAGCTCAACCAGCCAAGCTACAGCAAACACAGCATTCGCTTATGGAACTGATCTGAAAGAGTGCTAGCAACTCAGGATTTGTTTAAAAGCAGCAGGTAAAATAAAACGTTTGAACTTTGAAAACTGGGAAGGGGAGGATTGATTGTTAGTAACACATGAAATGCAAGATACAGCTTCAGGGTTTGTCTTGTGGGTGACTCTTCCAGAGCACTGTGGACTGTGGTTTTAGAGTGGATAATTATGTCAGAAGAAAGCCTAAAAGCCAAGATGAGGCTTCTTTCAAGAAGTGTAACATGCACATAGTATTTTCGATGTATCAATGTAAAAGCAGATCAACTCATCTGTGGATTACAGGGACAGCTGTAAGAGTCTTTCTAGTGTGGCATCACAAAGAGCAGGAGTCTTACAGCCAGGTGCTCCTGAAAGCTTCGAGCAGACCACGCTGAAAGAGATTGTTAGCTCAGTCTTCTTACAGTCATCTGTCCTCCAATTCTGCCACTCTGCAATGACCGACATCTATGGAAAACAACTTATTGCAAGCATAACGAAATGGGTAGGACCCAACTATCATTTGCAAAGTCTGCAGAGGCTCAGAAGGAAGTTGGAACTACTGAATTTAGGCTGGCCAAAACCTGAGAGAACCACTTTGACAGTACTACTGACAGGCAATAAAACCGTTAAAATCTACATCTTGGCTCTATTGAACATGATGCCATTGCATCTCGATGTAACTGAAATAGAGGAATAAACAAACACAAGGGTTACAAAGATTTACAGGTTGCCACAAAGACAAATCTATTATCTATGAAATAAAGTGCATTGTCGTTAAAAATATTCCCATTGTTCTTGCCACAGAATGAACAAGACTTGCACTGTCCCTAAGTCATCTCTTCAACTGCGTCAGATGTCCTGGGAAGACATTTTACCAATGCAGATACCAGTCGGCTCACGTTGGTCGCATACATAAAATTATGAAAACGCACAAAAATTCTCATACGCACCTGATCTACTAATCCTGTCAATTCTGTCCATGCTAGAAGAAGAGATTTTAATTCGAGGGCTACTCTGATTAGAGGATTCAGAGCCTCCATCAGCAAGAGAGTCTTCAAACGCAAAGAGTATTTCTTTCACGCATTTGTGACAGACATTGTGCTGGCAAGGAAGGATCAATGGATGGGTAAATAATTCTTTGCACGCTGGGCAGATGAGCTCTCTTTCAATACCCTTAATGGCGACCTTCATGACAGAAAGAGGGAAAAACAAGTGTAAGTGCAGAAAAGGTGAGCCAGCAAGACTTACTGCACAGCCATATGTATGTCTGTCTGTCACCAAACCCCAGCTCTGTAGAATAATGGTTGCATGCAGTTTTAGCTGGTTTGAGGCACTTCTCTGGCTAACACTGCAAACAAATCTCAATTAACATTTATGAAAGCATTGACAACATTCATTTCAGCTGAAATGAACACTGCCACCAGGCAAACTCAGTTCATCTTTAGGTCATGTCTGCATTGCAGGGGAGGAAAGGAGAGGAGGGGAGTAGTCTTAATTCCACTTAAGGACCCAGTGACATGAAAGCAACCATACTTCTTAACAATAGGAATCCATGGATTTAACTCGGTTTGCTGGCTCACTTTTCAAGAAGGGGGGGGATGAGAAAAGAAATTAAGTGACAGGTGGGTTAAACAACAGGCTTTCCTGCCGGGTAATTCACATTTAAGGGCGTAATTCACATTTAAGGGTGTATTTCACATTTAAGGGCCGAAGCTGCCTTGACATCGTTAGGCTGACAGTTCGAGTCGGGAGCATTGTTTGTTTTATTTATTTATCTATCTACCCATTCCCCGCACAAAGAGCAGCCCGCAGATCCCACGCAGCCCCTCGGTCATTCAGCGACCCCACGGCCTCGCCGCCGCGCTCCGGGGCCGCGGCATCTGCCGGGGAAAGCCACCGGCGAGCGAAACCCCAGCGAAGCATCAAGTGGCGAGGGCGGGCACCGGCCGCCCGCCGCCCCGCTCACCGCCGCCCCGGCTGCCACCCTCCAGCCCGCCGGGAGGGGAGGGGCCGGTCCGGCTCCCGCGGCCGTGCTCCGAGCCCCGCCGCCAGGTCCCCGTCCCAGCGCTGCCCGCCGCCCCGGCAGCGGAGGGGACGACAAACCCCCACCCGGCGGCCGCGCCCCCCCCGCGCTCACCGGGTTCTCCAGCTGATCGCCCTCCATGCCCGCGGCGCCTCTGCCCGCAGGCTCCGCCGCAGCGGCTGCCAGCCCGGCGGAGCGAGAGGCGGGGCGGGGAGGGGTGGGGGGGACGACGGGGCAGTGCCGGCCGCCGGGCGGGACCAGCGGCGGCGCACAATGGCGAGCGGGCGCGTCACCGGGCACCGCCGTCCGCGGCCACGCCCGCAGCGGCGGCGGGGCGGGCAGGGGCGGGGGCGGCGGGGCGCGCAGGGGCGGCGGGCAGGGGCGGCGGCGGCGGGGGGGGCAGGGGCGGCGGGCAGGGGCGGCAGCGGGGCGGGCAGGGGCGGTGGCGGCGGGGGCGACAGCGGCAGCCGGCAGGGGCCGCGGGGCGCTCGCCCCGCCGGATCTGCCCGGGCGCCGCCCCCGAGCCGGCCCGCGCCTCTACGATCCCCGGGAGGAACGGGCTTCATTTTATCATTTCATTTATTCCTTTCGCCAGGCGGCACTGGGAAATGTCCCCCCCCCCGCCCCCCCCATCCTGGCGGCAGGGAGCGTTCGTGCTTTCCCGCTCAAGCCCCCGCCATCAATGACCCGGCGCGGTAGCGGAGGTGCCGCGCAAGGGACACGGGCGTCCCTGCCTGGGGGAGCGCCTGGACGCGCCGAGGGTGGGAAGCCATCCGGGCCGGGCGGGCACCGGCCAGCGTTCGCGGCAGCGGGGATGAGAAAGAGGTGGGGAGGCGGTTGTGCCTGCTTGCGCCTCCCACCCTCCCCTTACAGCGTGGGTCCTTCGGAAAAGGTGCAGCGGACACCCTTTCCACCGCCAGCCAGAACAAACAAAACCCCTCTTTTACATCTCCAGCTTCTTCAGGTTTTGGCGAGGGTGCGGACGCAACCGCCGCAGGCTCGATGCTGCCCGTAGTCACGGTAGCATTAGGTTGAGGGAGAAAAAAATCACTAGTTGGGAAACTCGGAGTGAAAGCATGCGGCGTCCCTGCGTTACACAACGGAAGGAGGTTTAGATGGAGCCTAGGCTATATGAATGATGACATGCTGTCAGTTTGACAAAGGCAATGTTTTTGCACGTCCAGTACTACAATGAAGAACTTCCTAGAGAACATACGTAATTTCACATTTACTTTAGAAAACTACCCTCATAAAACCACAGAGTACCGTGCTTGAAATGATTCTGATAATGCTGGTAATGCACAGTATGTGTGTTCAAACTGAAACGTGTCGCTTAACTGAGCTGGGGGAGGGAGGGAGAATGGGTTAGTAAGGACACGAGTTGTCAGCCTTCCAACTGTGTTTTGAGTAATGATCTGCAAGCATCTGGATAACTGTGTTACCCCTTAACCACCTCTACTAGCCCCAAATTTCCTGATGTTTCAGGTATGCTTTAAAGGATGTAGCACTTAATAAGCCCTCATCTACGCGAGCGCATGGCCCATCGCTGGCACTGGATGAGGTTGATTTGAGGCCAAGTGAACTATCAGCCGCAGACCAGAATGAAGCCACTTTGGCTCTGCTGCTGCCTGTGAAACAGTCTGAAGAAGTTTTGGCTTTGGCTGCACAGCAAGGCAATCCATGCCACGCTTCGTGCCAGAGGTGTAGGTGCCAGCAGAAGCAGGCGTTGCTCGCGTGGATAAGCCTGGAGCACACATTTTCTTCCCGTCCTCCCGCAGCCTTCAGATGCACCACGGTGCCAGCTACTTTTATGGCCGGGACTTGTGAGTGACTCTCTGTTCAATCCCTTAATAGATCATTGAGGATTAGCTTGTTTGTGTGCCTGTTTGCTCTGGCTTCAGGTTACTTTAGAGCAGTTAATTACCACCTCCTTCTCCACCACATTAAGGTATGTCCCAGGTTCGGCTGGGATAGAGTTAGTTTTCTTCCTAGTAGACTGCATAGCGCTGTGTTTTGGACTTAGGTTGAGAAGAATGTTAATAACACACCGATGGTTTAGCTTTTGCTGAGCAGTGCTTACACTCAGTCAAAGACTGTTTCAGCTTCCCCTGCTCTGCCAGGGGCACAACAAGCTGGGAGGGGGCACAGCCAGGACAGCTGACCCCAACTGGCCAAAGGGTTATTCCATACCATATGGCATCACACTGTATATAAACTGGGGGGAAGTTGGCCAGGGGGCTGTGGCCACTGCTCGGGGATGGCCTGGGTATCAGTTGGTGAGCAATTGCATTGTGCATCACTTGTTTTGTTGTATTACTATTAATTATTATTATTATTACTGTTACTATTATTATATCTTCCTCTGCTGTTCTATTAAACTGTCTTTACCTCAACCCATGGGTTTACTTCTTTTTCCAGTTCTCTCCCCTGTCGCACCAGGGAGCGGCAAGAGTGAGCGAGTAGCTGTGTGGTGCTTAGTTGCCGGCTGGGGTTAAACCTCCGAAGGGTAAAACTCCCCCTTCTACACTCACACCTTCTTACTAGTCTTTTGGTCCATCCTCAGCCTAGGATGACTGCATTTGCAGTGTCAAAATCCTCATTGGCTTTAAGATACTGGGAGAGAAAAAAACCCAACCATTAGGAATCACTGGTGCATTAAAAGGGTAAGAGCACAAACCACTATCAAGGAGACCCCTGTTGTTAGCCTCTGCAGAAGGGACCTGCATGTAATACCACCATGGTCACAAGAAGTCAGACCTACCCTTCTGCTTTGTTTCCAGCCACATGCATGCATCGGTTGGACACCCGTTCTGCTAACAAGGGACTCCTTTTGCATCAAGTAATACCTGGAAAGCATCAAGATGGTTCAACACATCCTTCATAATTCGCTCCTGCCCCCTCAGCAGGTGGGGTGTGTCGGGGCGTTGCTGGCATCCCTGGCAGTTCCAAGACAGCAGCACAAGGCACAAACTGGGGAGGGGTGGGTTGTCATCCTATTTTCCCTCCTACCTCAGGTTGGATGTGCTTATTAATTTAATCAGCGGTACACAGCAGTCTCGCAAGTGCTTATTTGCATTAACTATCAGTACAATTCAAAAAAAGGATGCGGCACTGGCTTTCAACAAGCCATAAAAATCCTACACTTGTTGCACAGTCCAACTGGGATCCTACTGCATGAAGCAGCACAGCATGCCCCAAAGCGCTTGGGAGGTTCTGGCAACGCCACCCCTGCCTTCAGTAGTCAGGCCCTCAGACCAGAGTGTTCCAACACACTTTTTTTTTCATGCTGCTTTTGCAACCATGGCTCAAGCCTGAGCCAGTTCCCTGCTGTTCTGCAGCTCCTCTGACTGAACTGCTGCTACCTGCCTTGCACTAGGCCTCCATCCGAGCAGAGCCAACGCATCCACACCAGAGGTACGCAGGATGAAGAGTGAGATTTGTTCCTCAGCGAACATGACTTTCGTGGGGACTGAGCTACCAGGGAGACAATTTTTCCCCCTGTGCAATGGAAGTATTTCCTGCCAGGATGGATGCAGTGGGGTCTTAGCCTGCATCTCGTGCTCTGTAAATTGTCAGTGATGATCCGATTTGCTTCTCTACTTATCCTTGAAGAGCTGAACCATGAGTATGACCGTTTTCCCCATGATCTTCTCAGTTATGCAAGCTGAAAGATATATCGTTTGCTCAGCAATAAGGCAGGAATTTCTGCTGCCTGAGAGAAATGTGCCTGTGCGGGCTCAGGAATACAGGCTTACCTTTGTCTTCTTGATGGTTACCCTTCAATTGCGTCACCCTGAACAGCCAGCAAGGGCCTAGAGACCTTGGGCGTTTCAAAATGAAAATAACAATGACTTGAGGATTTCTTGCCATAAAGCAAAAATATCAAGCCCTAATCCTTTGATTTCAGTTGTTTATCTGCGCTGCAGAGATGTGCTGTGAGCCCTTAACCCTCTTGTTCCGATGAGTTTCCTAACAGGTCCTGTAACCTCATCAGCTGGACCCAACAATTTTGGAAGGTCAGATGAGCCCCTGCTGTGCACAGAGCACTGAGCCGATAAAACTATGCTTCTCTAACTGCTAGAATATTGGGATCACTATCAGCTTTGGGTAGAATTTGTAGCTAGCACTTCTCACAAGTGTTGCAAGTTGGCTCAACGTATCCTCACTTTTTCACTTACTGCCGTGCGTATAGTACTCTGCTTCACACCCAGGAGGCCTGGAAAGTGGCAGCCTCAGGGGATCCAAAGAGCAGCTACAGACAACAGTGCACACAGAGGACTCCGCCGTTTGCTTCCACACACTGTAATCACTTGCCAAGCAAATGAAAGAATTACAGTGAAAAAACTTCCCAAAACCGTGTGGCATTCAAACCAAAATACCCTCCTGACGTGCGGAAAACGGACTCCACAATCTGTAAGGTTGTAAAGTAGGTATGTTTATTCAGCGCTGGGCAGCACGGGGGGTAGTCCCACCAAAGTCGTGCGCGCGTGTGTGGTAGCTTGCCTCAAAGTTATACTACAAAGTGTTACATATACATAAGATTCCCAAATATGCCTATACATATGCATGACTTGTCCCGGCTTTGTATTAAAATTAGCCCCAAGAAGTTGTTTCCATAAACTCCTCCCCACTGCGCTTGTGCAGTGTCTCCTGGTGGTGGTCGTGGGGGTCGTGGTGGATGAAGGCTGATGACTCCTCTTCGTCACCGCTAGTAACCCCTTGTTCTTGTGCAGACTCAGTTGCTTCTTGGCTCTTGTCCAAACTACAGGGTCGGTTTTAGCTGGTTCTCAAGGCAACTTATGAAGACCGTGTAAAATAGACAATAGTGAGCACAGTTTTAAGTAACATCTTCTCTACTAGGATCCCCTTTTCACTCCAGCTCTGAACTAGGACAGAACCATACCTGTAAACATATTATTGCTGTTTAGCAGAAATGAAATGCAATTGCTGGTTTCAAAAAGATCTGGAGTATAAAAATATTTAAGTTGAAAAAAATGAAATCAAATTTAGGGGAAGCCCGGCCACAGGCTTGATTTCTGACACCATAAAAGATATGGCACAAAAAATGTGAACAAGACACACGCAGCATGTGGGGAACTGCTATTCTGCCCCGCTGCCTTCTCTCCTTCGCCTCTGCCTGTGGTTTCCCGAGGTCAGCGGGCCAAGGCTGGCAGCTGGCCCTTGCCACCTCACGTCCCAGGCTCCTGCAGGTGTGTCCTGGTTTTGGCTGGGATAGAGTTAATTTTCTTCACAGAAGCTAGCATAGTGCTGTGCTTTGGATTCAGTGCTAGAAGAATGTTGATAACACGCTGATGTTTTTAGTTGTTGCCAAGCAGTGCTCAGACTGCTCAAGGACTTTTTGAGCTTCTCCTGCTCGGCCAGGTGCATAACAAGCTGGGAGTACAGCACAGCTAGGACCCAAACTGTCCAAAGAGCTATTCCATACCACATAACGTCATGCTCGGGGGGGTTAGTCGGTCGGTCGGTTGCGGGCAGAGTGGTCGCAGCTCGGGCTGTGTGATCGCG
The DNA here is from genome assembly GCA_034008185.1 of Gorsachius magnificus. Lineage (NCBI taxonomy): Eukaryota > Metazoa > Chordata > Aves > Pelecaniformes > Ardeidae > Gorsachius > Gorsachius magnificus. Next base: position 41,760,364 of record CM067109.1, on the reverse strand, counting down.
GCCCGGGGGGAGTGATCGCTGCTTGGGACGAGCTGGGCATCGGTCAGTGAGTGGTGAGCAATTGCATTGTGCATCACTTGTTTTATATATTCTGTATATTTTCTTACCATTATTATTATTATTATTATTGTTATTCTTCTCTCTTATTAAACTGTCTCTATCTCAACCCACGGGTCTTACTTTTTTTTCTTTTCTCTGATTCTCTCCCCCATCCCACTGAGGGAGGGGGGGGAGTGAGCGAGCGGCTGCGTGGTGCTTAGTTGCCAGCCGGGTTAAACCACGACAGTCCTATTTTGGCGCCCAACGTGGGGCCCGAAGGGTTGAGATAACGACAGATCTGAACATTTTTAAAACGCATTTGTGATAAGCATTCGTTATATTAGTCTAATAGTCGCTGGTCGCAATGTTGTTTTATTTGCTCTCAGAGTTGCTGTCCTTGTTCATGGAGTTCTTTTATATATCACCTTACCTGCTGTATGCACTCCCTGTGCTGCTGGTTGTCACTTTTCGCAAGTGGATTAAAGCTACTGTTCTGCTGTACTGTGTAATACTGGCTTATGCTATGATAAAACTATTGATCATCAGATTAAGCTCATATTTTTACTCAGTATTGCTGTCACCTCTGTATTTTGGGAACCATCTATTGGGAGTTATGAATAATTACACATTTTACTTTTTATCCTCGGAGAGCCAGCCTGTGGGGGAGTCACCTTACTCCATCTTCCCCTTCTTCTCTGAGCTAATTAAAACAGTTCTTGAGAATGTTGAATATCCTTGGGATGTTCCAACTAGCATGGCCCTATTGCTAGGTCTCCTGAATATAGTTCAGCTTTTACTCAGGGTTAGACTCCTACGTAAATTATATACCATCCAAAGATTGATTCCTGCAGCAGGCCCTGCAGCTACTCCAACCTCAGTGACACCCACTGTAGCTCCTCCAGCTGTGGGCATAGGCACTGCTGCTACTCCAGCCTCAGTGACACCCACTGTAGCTACTCCAACTGCAGACACAGGCACTGGAACTACTTCAACCCCTGTGACACCCACTGTAGCTACTCCAGCTGTGGGCACAGGCACTGCTGGTACTCCAGCCCCTGCAACACCCGCTGTAACTGCTCCAGCTGTGGACGTAGGCACTGCAGCTACTCCAACCCCAGTGACACCCACTGTAGCTCCTCCAGCCGTAGCCACAGGCACCGCTGCTACTCCAACCCCTGCAACCTGCACTGCAGCTACTCAAACCCCAGCAACAGGCATTGCAGCTGAAACAGGGAGCGAACCTGTGCTGGTATCAGTTGCCCCTATACACAAGAAGAAATCTTGGAAGCGAAAGTCAACTCGTTTAGAAAGGGAGGATGAATCAGGGCCATCACAAAAGGAGGAGGAAGAGGAAGAGCTCATAAATGAGACAGAAACTACACGGTCTCAATCCTTGGGTGAGCTGCGAGATATGAGAAAAGATTTCAGCCATCGTGCAGGAGAGCACCTTGTCACCTGGTTGCTCCGATGCTGGGATAATGGGGCCAGTAGCCTGGAACTGGAGGGTAAGGAAGCCAAACAGCTGGGATCCCTTTCTAGGGAAGGTGGCATTGACAAAGCAATTGGAAAAGGGACACAAGTTCTCAGCCTCTGGAGGCGACTACTGTCAGCCATGAAGGAAAGATATCCCTTCAAGGAAGATGTCATACATCGCCCAGGCAAATGGACCACCGTGGAGAAAGGCATCCAGTACCTGAGGGAATTGGCTGTCCTGGAAGTGATTTATAGTGACCTGGACAATGACCAGTTGCCTAAAGATCCAGATAGTGTCCAGTGCACACGACCCATGTGGCAGAAGTTGTTACGGAGCGCACCAACATCATATGCCAACACATGGGCAATGCTGAACTGGGAAGCTGGATGGGGACCGACAGTGGATGAAATGGCTGGCCAGCTCCAGGAATACGAAGAAAGTATCTCTTCTTCCCTCGTCTCTGCTGTGGATAAACTGTCCCAAAAGGTTGAACGACTCGAAAAGCGTATACCCTACACCTCTCCTGTACAGACCAGTATCTCAGCCATTAGAAGTAAGCGCCCTGCTGCTCAAGGAAAAGAATATCGAGGGTACACACCACGGGGCACTCTATGGTTTTACCTGCGTGACCATGGAGAGGACATGAGGAAATGGGACGGAAAACCTACCTCAACCCTAGAGGCACGAGTACGCGAGTTGCAAAGAAAAACAAGCACAAAAGGGGGCTCTTCCAGGAAACTTGTTGCTCCAATTTCCAGAGACTGGGACGACGGTAGTTTTTTCAGACAAAATAGAAGGGCTGATCTTAATTCTGATTGTGATGAAGGAACTTCTGACTCATACATACAAACCATGAGCAACAGTGACCAGGATTAGTGGGGCCCTGCCTCCAGCCAGCTGGAGGAAAGGGACAACCGGGTCTACTGGACTGTGTGGATTCGATGGCCTGGCACGTCAGACCCACAGAAGTATAGAGCTCTAGTAGACACCGGTGCACAGTGTACTCTAATGCCATCAAGCCATATAGGGGCAGAATCCATTTGTATTTCCGGAGTGACAGGGGGATCTCAAGAGCTGACTGTATTGGAGGCCGAAGTGAGCCTAACCGGGAACCGGGAACGAGTGGCAAAAGCACCGCATTGTGACTGGGCCAGATGCTCCGTGCATCCTTGGCATAGACTACCTCAGGAGAGGGTATTTCAAAGACCCAAAAGGGTACCGGTGGGCTTTTGGTATAGCTGCATTGGAGGCAGAAGAAATTAAGCAGCTATCTACCTTGCCTGGTCTCTCAAAGGACCCTTCGGTTGTGGGATTGCTGAAAGTTAAAGACCAACAAGTGCCGGTTGCCACCACAACAGTGCACAGGCGGCAATATCGCACCAACCGAGACTCCCTGATTCCCATCCATAAGCTGATTCGTCGACTGGAGAGCCAAGGAGTGATCAGCAAGACTCGCTCACCCTTTAACAGTCCCATATGGCCAGTGAGAAAGTCTGATGGAGAGTGGAGACTGACAGTAGACTATCGTGGCCTGAATGAAGTTACGCCACCGCTGAGTGCTGCCGTGCCGGACATGTTAGAACTTCAATATGAACTGGAGTCAAAGGCAGCCAAGTGGTATGCCACAATTGATATTGCAAATGCTTTCTTTTCAATCCCTTTGGCAGCAGAGTGCAGGCCACAGTTTGCTTTCACTTGGAGGGGCATCCAGTATACCTGGAATCGACTGCCCCAGGGGTGGAAACACAGCCCTACCATTTGCCATGGACTGATCCAGACAGCACTGGAACAGGGTAATGCTCCAGAGCACCTGCAATACATTGATGACATCATTGTGTGGGGCAATACAGCAGAAGAAGTTTTTGAGAAAGGGAAGAAAATAGTCCAAATCCTTCTGAAGGCCGGTTTTGCCATAAAACAAAGTAAGGTCAAAGGACCTGCACAGGAGATCCAGTTCTTAGGAATCAAATGGCAAGATGGACGTCGTCAGATTCCAATGGATGTGATCAACAAAATAACAGCTATGTCTCCACCAGCTAGCAAAAAGGAAACACAAGCTTTCTTGGGCGTTGTGGGTTTTTGGAGAATGCATATTCCAAATTACAGCCAGATTGTAAGCCCTCTCTACCAAGTGACCCGGAAGAAGAACGATTTCAAATGGGGCCCTGAACAACGACAAGCCTTTGAACAAATTAAACGGGAGATAGTGCACGCAGTAGCCCTTGGGCCGGTCCGGGCAGGGCAAGATGTAAAAAATGTGCTCTACACCGCAGCCGGAGAGAACGGCCCTACCTGGAGCCTCTGGCAGAAAGCACCAGGGGAGACTCGAGGCCGACCCCTAGGGTTTTGGAGTCGGGGATACAGAGGATCTGAAGCCAACTATACTCCAACTGAAAAAGAGATATTAGCAGCATATGAAGGGGTTCGAGCTGCTTCAGAAGTGATTGGTACTGAAGCACAGCTCTTCCTGGCACCCCGACTGCCGGTGCTGGGCTGGATGTTCAAAGGGAAGGTCCCCTCTACACATCATGCAAGTGATGCTACGTGGAGTAAATGGGTCGCACTGATTACACAACGGGCTCGAATAGGAAACCTCAGTCGCCCAGGAATCTTGGAAGTGATCACGGACTGGCCAGAAGGCAAAGATTTTGGAGTATCATCAGAGGAGGAGGTGGTGCGTGCTGAAGAGGCCCCGCTGTACAATAAATTGCCAGAAAACGAGAAGCAATATGCCCTGTTCACTGATGGATCCTGTCGTCTTGTGGAAAAGCATCGAAGGTGGAAGGCTGCTGTATGGAGTCCTACAAGACAAGTTGCAGAGACTGCTGAAGGAGAAGGTGAATCAAGTCAGTTTGCAGAGGTGAAAGCCATCCAGCTGGCTTTAGATATTGCTGAAAGAGAAAAATGGCCAGTGCTCTATCTCTATACTGACTCATGGATGGTGGCAAATGCCCTGTGGGGGTGGTTACAGCAATGGAAACAGAACAACTGGCAGCGCAGGGGCAAACCCATCTGGGCTGCCGCATTATGGCAAGATATTGCTTCCCGGGTGGAGAACCTGGTTGTAAAGGTACGTCATGTAGATGCTCATGTACCCAAGAGTCGGGCCTCTGAAGAACATCAAAACAACCAGCAGGCAGATCAGGCTGCTAAAATTGAAGTGGCTCAGATAGATCTGGACTGGCAACATAAGGGTGAATTGTTTCTAGCTCGGTGGGCCCATGACACCTCAGGCCATCAAGGAAGAGATGCAACATACAGATGGGCTCGTGATCAAGGGGTGGACTTAACTATGGACGCTATTGCACAGGTTATCCATGAATGTGAAACGTGTGCTGCGATCAAACAAGCCAAGCGGTTAAAGCCTCTCTGGTATGGAGGACAGTGGCTGAAATACAAATATGGAGAGGCTTGGCAGATTGATTATATCACACTGCCACAAACCCGCCATGGCAAGCGCTATGTGCTCACCATGGTGGAAGCGACCACCGGATGGTTGGAAACATACCCTGTGCCCCATGCCACTGCCCGGAACACTATCCTAGGCCTTGAGAAGCAAGTCCTGTGGCAACATGGCACCCCAGAAAGAATTGAGTCAGACAACGGAACTCATTTCCGAAACAGCCTCATAGACAAATGGGCCAAAGAGCATGGCATTGAGTGGGTCTATCACATCCCCTATCATGCACCAGCCACTGGGAAAATTGAACGATACAATGGACTGTTAAAAACTACACTGAAAGCAATGGGTGGTGGAACATTCAAACATTGGGATACACATTTAGCAAAAGCCACCTGGTTAGTCAACACTAGAGGATCTGCCAACCGAGCTGGCCCTGCTCAATCAAGCCTCTTACGTACTGTAGAAGGGGATAAAGTCCCTGTAGTGCATGTAAAAAATATGCTGGGGAAGACAGTCTGGGTTTCTCCTGCCTCAGGTAAAGGCAAGCCCATCCGTGGGATTGCTTTTGCTCAAGGACCTGGCTCTACTTGGTGGGTGATGCGGAAGGATGGGGAAGTCCGATGTGTACCTCAAAGGGATTTGATTTTGGGTGAAAATAGCCAATGAACTGAATTGTATAATGTTAATTGCTGTGTAATATAGTATGTCTTTATTTTTACTATTGCTGTATGTCATATCAATGGTATAGCAGTAAGAATCGCCCAGATTAATGAAGAATGAATTTTGAAGAAACTGAGGAAGTGCAGCGGATGGAACCAGAACTGACTTCAGCAAGCAACAACCCAACACCAGACCCCATCTCTCCTGCCCTGAAAGACTGTTACGACAGATGGAGCCCAAAACCATGGACTAAATGAATCCAATGGACATTTTAGAGGGATGGTCCATAGACTAAGGGAATGATATCTGTGTATGTACCAAAAAGATGAGAAAATGGTGGTGATTAATTGGAATGTATTGTAAGGGTAGGACCTAAGCATGACGTAAGTGGTATAGAATAAGGGGTGGAATGTCCTGGTTTTGGCTGGGATAGAGTTAATTTTCTTCACAGAAGCTAGCATAGTGCTGTGCTTTGGATTCAGTGCTAGAAGAATGTTGATAACACGCTGATGTTTTTAGTTGTTGCCAAGCAGTGCTCAGACTGCTCAAGGACTTTTTGAGCTTCTCCTGCTCGGCCAGGTGCATAACAAGCTGGGAGTACAGCACAGCTAGGACCCAAACTGTCCAAAGAGCTATTCCATACCACATAACGTCATGCTCGGGGGGGTTAGTCGGTCGGGTTGGTCGGGTCGATCGGTTGGTCGCGGGCAGAGTGGTCACAGCTCGGGCTGTGTGATCGCGGCTCGGGGGGAGTGATCGCTGCTCGGGACGGGCTGGGCATCGGTCAGTGAGTGGTGAGCAATTGCATTGTGCATCACTTGTTTTATATATTCTGTATATTTTCTTACCATTATTATTATTATTATTATTGTTATTCTTCTCTCTTATTAAACTGTCTCTATCTCAACCCACAGGTCTTACTTTTTTTTCTTTTCTCTGATTCTCTCCCCATCCCACTGAGGGAGGGGGGGGAGTGAGCGAGCGGCTGCGTGGTGCTTAGTTGCCAGCTGGGTTAAACCACGACAAGCCTGCCTCCGCTCTGGAAACACACCTTTTGTCGCATGGGCTGACTGACCCAGATGAGGAAATCAGGTAAAAAGCTGTGAAGACAGGCAAGTTGGATTTTAACTTCTCTTCGCTGCTAGATTTCAAAGTCAGGCTCCTCTGCAGTATCTAACTTAACCCCAAAGAAGCACTTTCCTACACATAAGCAAGAAATACGTGAAGTTTCGTCTTCTGAAAGGTGAGGAGCAGAACTCCAGTTCAGCTGAGTCAGACAGCCCGGAGCAACCCACCAACCCTCACAGCCACGAGTGAATTTTGCTGTATTTCCTCTCCCCAGTTCCTCATGCGATTTGGGTTTGTACGCCCCTGTAGCTCTATCCCTCACACTCACCTGGAGAAAAGCTGAAATGCCACCACGAGAGAATTGTACGCCGGTCACTGTATGAAACCAGGCAGAAGAGAGAGACAGAAGTCAATGTCACCTGCAGGGTCCAGGATTTGAAATGCTCTTAAAATTAGTTCTACAAATTTCTCATGTTCGCGTCACATGGTTTTTAGGGCTTGTGCCTACTAGTAGCTATTTCTCTAAATGGTTTTTCTGGATAAATGGTTATAAAGCTGTTCCTTATGAATCACAAACTCAGTTTCTGAAAACTGCATGGAGGGTAGGAATAGGTGGTAAAGCAAAGCAAACAAATGAGGAAAAAAACAGAGAGGGTGAGGGGTTTTATTAAAAAAGTGGAGCATGCCAAGACCCTTACTTCAACAAAATCAACAGCTAATGCACAAGGACAGCACCAGTGTTGCTGGCCTCTCTCTGAAACTCACATCGCTTTGTATCCACCATAAATAATACCATTTGGTTTTATTCCACCTACAGGAAAATGCCCCAAAATGGTTCTACAAAATGGATGACAAGTATTGGTATCAGTTACCTTACCAGACACAAGTATTTCTTTATAGAATTTTCTAAAAAATCCTTGAAGCTAATACGGCAAGAGAAGCAGATGTGTTCCAATGAAGGAAGCATGAGTAAGAAAAGCCTTTTTGAACAGAGCCAGGGTGAAGAATCGTAGAGATATTCATGTGTCTGACTACTGCCAAGAGGAAACTTATTGACAGTGAAGAACAGAGAGAGGGGGAAAAGCAGCCTGAAACCATTTCTGGAATATGTCTTTCTGAGACAGTTGAGTGCCTATCCGTGCCATGATTTGAACTGGGATTTCAGGGTCCTCAACGAAGGTCATACAATCTCCTTCTGCCTCAGCACCACTGCTACAAAACACGGTTAATTGTCAGTCTGTCTCACTGGGGTATTTTGGAGTGCTCAGATGGTCCTGCGATGTTTGCGACAGGTGCTTCGGAGGCCCAGAATCTCTCACGGAGTACTGTAGCGAGCCTAAACAGATGTCGTGCATATATGGATTACACAGGGACTGTCTTATGGGGGCTAAAAGTGTTACACGCCTCTTTCTGCTCCAGGTACAAAGTGCAAGTTCTGCGTGTGAAACAGGGTCGCGGTGGAATAGCTGGTACAAATCATTAAAAGAGAGAACAGCTTTTTGAAGTTACATTCCCCCAGGGAAAAGTGGTACATAACGATTTTCCCTGTTCCAGAGGCCCGACAGAGGCTGCAAGCTGGGTGGAAAAAACAGCATGAGCGCTGGAAGAGGTCACGGGCCCAGGGTTTAGGAGCGGATGCATTGCCCCTGTTGGGACTCTACTCAGCGGAGAGGTGAGTGTGCACTGTGAAGTGTTATTACCTCCTGTTTCTCTAATAGTTCTTTGTTCAGTAAAAGCCAGATGCTTAGCAGCTAATTCAGGAGCATGTTAACACTCTCAGGCTTTGTTGCAAAAGCTATATTGATGTGGGAGAAGGGGAAAGGGAAAACTGGAGTGCTGGGACCTCTAAGCAAATACAATTTACCATGCAGAAGAGTCCTTTTGCTGGCATGATTTATATCACCTGAGAAAGGAGCTTAATTATCACAGCAGAATGCCTCCAAGCTCCTGGATAGCATCAATTAATTACAAAGGGGCTGTAATCTAAAACCCCAGATCCGGAGGTAAAGAAATGCAAAAGGAAAGCAGGGAGAGCGAGAGGTCTCAGAGGGCGCCGCTGAAGAGCCTCACGCAGTGACCGCCACTACGGAAAGCCTGCGGAGGTCACGCAACTGCTCCCGCTCCTCTTCTCTGCAGGTGCCTCAAGTGCCTCCGAGGATGGGACTTGGCAGTATGGTGCTCTGCGTATAAAGAACAGCACTGTTTGTAATAAACATCCATATTTCACACTAATGTGCTAACTCGGCTGTCTACCGAACCATATGCTCTTGCAGAGGGCGTCTGATTCAAGCTACCAGAACAGACTGTTTAACTGTGAGAGAAGGGGCAGACGTACCACCCCCTCACAGGGAAATCACAGGCAAAAGAAGTTTCTTGCCTGAAACCCGTTACGATTTTGTGTTTTGCGTAAAATGGACGGGAACAAGACTTGGCCACATAATTTTTCCTCTGGAGCCCCAGGCATGGTTACCCCCAAAGATGTTACCTTGCCTTCTGCAAGGAGATGCAGCAAATCACCCAGGAAGCTCCTCTCTCCCCGCCTCTAAAGGTTCATCCGCAACATTTTTTTTTTTTTGGGTAGGGGGAATGGTGGGCATGAAAAACAGAGGCATGAAGGCAGCCTCTGGAGATGACCTGGGGGGTCTTCAGGATGCGATTGGAACAGTCAGTCTTTCCAATAACACCACTGCTTGCCACACTTACTTTTAAGTTTAAAAACATCGCGCCTACTTCATTTTTTTTAAACCCACCACAGCAGAGGCTTTGGGGGGGAGGCAGAAGAAGTGCTTCCTGCAGCTCACAAATACAGAAGTTGGACTACATACTCCCCCACGCCCCCACATCTCCGTTTTCTACGAAACGCACATGCCAGTTTCCCTCAAAATTTTTGCAAGCTGTGAATGGTTTCCTGGGGGAGGACGCTTTTCTCTCCAGCACCGCCCACAGCCAGTCCAGCTCTGGGTGCCAGAAGGAGCCCCGGCAGCAGGCTGCCACAGCCCACCGCACCCACAGATTCGCAGAAGGACAGGAGGACAGGCTGTCACACGCGGGGCAGAAGGCTGCAAAGGTGCCAGCGTGACACTTCATGTTTTAATTTTCAACTTTTTCATCCGACAGCCTCTGAAATGTGCGGCAAATATTAGGCAAGCCTCCAGAGTACATCAGCTCTACAGTCAGCTTCCCCTCCTCCCCCTCAAAAACCCCACAAAATTAAGGAGGCAACCGACTCTGCCCTCCAGGCGCAACCCTGGCAGCAGGCCCGTCCTGGTACTGCTGCCCCCCCAGAGCTTCACGGGTGTCCTGGGGGCACCTGGCTGCACCCCACTGACCAGGGACCCCTGATGGCAGCCCCCACCATGTCCCACTTCAGCAGGTCCAAGATGCAGCCAAGGCAGCCGCCGTCCACTGCCACTGCCATGGCTCCACGCTCCACACGGGGCGGCCGTGCCCTCCGTCCCCTGCAGTGCAGCCCCGACCTCCCCCGGTGCTCCCCGGGGAGGAGTCGGCGTGGTGCGAGAGATGCTCTCCTCAGCTCTGCTCCCCCACCACCACCGCCACCCGTGGAGGATGCTGACAGGACCATGGGTGCCCGTGGGTGCCCGTGAAAGTCTCTCACCCAGGAGCAGCATGGGTGGGCTGTCAGGGTACATCGAGGTACCCAAAACCACCCATCTCTGCTCAGATGCTGTGGCCGTGAGACCCGGGCTAAAGCTGGCGAGGTTATACCCACTTGCGGTCTCGCCAAATCTGAGTGCTACTGTATAAATCACCCCTGGTCTTGGCTGAGCCCGCAGCACGGGGCCGATGCCACAGCCAGGTCTGCCCAGGGCAGCACCCGAGGCGGGCATGCCTCTTTTCAAAGAGACTCGAAAGCACATCTTGAAGTGGGATGCAGGCTGAGGTATGGTGCAATGCATTTGTCCCCAGGCTCTGTCTGGTTTTCTTAAATTCCAAGCTTTTGTTTGGGTGAAAAATTGTGTCTAAACATGCCTGCAGAGAAGAGCCTACCTCCTAGTGTAACATACATAATTGCATGTATGATCTGTCTCGTGTCTTTGCACTTGGCTGATGGCATGACTTTGGGGTAACTCAAACAGACTTCTGTCATCTATTTTTCTGCATCCCAGGCCTGATGCTGCCACCCGAGATGGATACAACATGCCAGTATGCAACTGTGGCAGAAAAGCTGGCCCCAGCAACACAAGTACCCTGCACTGCTTGAGGAAGGCAGCCCTCGGGGCCTGCTGAAATGTTCACACCAGCTACCAGAAGAGGCACTGCAAAACTCCAGCCAGACACGGTGGTCAAGGGAGCCCCGCGGGACGGCTGGGGAATGGTGTTGGAGGCACTGCGGACATTGCACCCCAGCTCTGTGCCAGCCTCCGCTCCACGCTGCTGCAATAGCCTGCTTCTGGTGGAGGCACCACAAGGTCACTGCAGCCAGCAGCTGTCTCCTTTCTTCCTTTTTAGCCTGGAGAAGAGGAGGCTGAGGGGGGACCGCATCACCCTCTAGAACTGCCTGACAGGAGGCTGTAGTAGGTGGGGGTCGGCCTCTTCTCCCAGGTAACAGGTGATAGGATGAGGGGAAATGGCCTCAAGTTGTGCCAGGGCAGGTTTAGATTAGATATTAGGGAAATTTTTTCACCAAAAGGGTTATTAAGCACAGGAAGGGGCTGCCCAGGGAAGTGGTTGAGTCCCCATCCCTGGAGGTATTTAAAAGACGGGCACATGAGGTGCTTAGGGACAGGGTTTAGTGGTGGGGTGGCAGGGTTAGGTTAATGGTTGGACTTGACGATCTGAAAGGTCTTTTCCAACCTAAACGATTCTATGATTCCTTGATTCTGTGATTCCTCCTCTGGTGTCAAACTGCCCCAAACCCAAAGGCCCCAGCCACCCCTAAGCCCTGGGGGCAGAGGGGCAGGTGAGCGGCAGTCCCCTGCTCTCTCACCAGCTCCCTCCCAAACTCAAAGGTGGAAGGGGACAAGCCACCCTCACCCTGGAGCTATCAGGTAGCCCATGGAGCACATCACCCCTGTGTGGTGAAAACATACCAAAGGGTGTTTTATAACCATCTAATGTATCCCCTCTGAGGCTGTATTTCCTAAGCATACTGATAGGGTAGTAATGTTATCCGAGATTCTCTCTACAGGTTGCTCACAGAAACAATATACCCTTTCTTTCTCAGGAAATGGGACTCATGAATAGCTGCCAGACTTTTCTGTTATTAGATACTGTACAATTATATATATCAGATGACTCATTAATCAAATAGCTTGTTATTGGGATATAGACAGGCTTTCGGTCTTCCACGTATTGCTTTTGTGCAAACAGCTCTGGGATAAAGAATGGGCAGTGGCGTAGGGGACAGTCAGCTGTCATCACCCACACAGCCGAGAGGTCCTCGATACATAATTTAACTCAATGTGAGATTTTTTTGTTTCACTGATCTAATTCCAGCTCACCAAACAGCACTCATGTAGGAAATTTTTGCTGCTGTATTTCTTTGGGGTCAGTGTTGAGCGCTGTCAGCAGGGCTGGCCGAGGCTGGGAGGAGGGAGAGCCTGAAGGAGTGCCTCGCTTCTCCCACCCTGCTCAAGTCAAGTAGTCGCCTGCTGGACACCGCGCTGGTGGTGGCCTCTGCAGCAGCGGCGCTCCCGCCTCAAGGGAAGTCATACCACAGTATCGGCATGAACCTCCAAATGATAACCAGCGCCAGGCAGCAAACACACCTTTGACCTTGCTGCTCCAGAACGACAGGCTGTGTGAAGAGCCAAGGAGTTTATAACCCTTTCTGCTCCGCAGTGCAAGAAGGCAACGTGCAGGGGTTTACTCTGCTGGAACCCTTTCAGCTGGAGGCATGTCTGCACCTGAATCTCATGGCAGCTTTGTTATGTTCATATTAAATGACCCCCAGCAACCATCTCCCAAAGCCTGTGAGACAAGGGTCTCTCTTGGTGCATGCACCACATGCCTGCTCTGATGCGGTGCTTTTGTCTTGCATTCTTTGGCCATGAATCACACCCAAATTTTGAACTATGCACTCTGAAGTTCTGGCTGCTGTCTCCTGATTTTTTTTCTGCAACAGTGTGATTTGGTTTTGTCATCCTTCCCACCCCCCCCAACCTTCTGCTAAACGCCATAGGTAATGGACAACCTGGGCTGAAATTCAAGGACTTGGCACAGAAAAGATGATTCCAGGTTCCCCTCCCTTCACCTCCTCATGTCCTGCTTCCATAAATTGATCAACACCCTGGTCACAGCTGGGTTGTGCTGTCCAAAGAACAGGGGAGTGCTGTGGTTCTCATCAGTGCTGTGTATATGGAAAGAGATGTAAATGTAGCTCAAGTCATGAAGTCAGCCAGGGCAAGAAGGATATGGGAGAAGACAGAAGCAACTGATGGTTCTTTCATGCTCTTTTCTTGGAGCGGTTTTGCTTCAGCGTTAGCTCTGTTAGTGCTCCACCTTTGGGTGGCTGCCAGTGACAGGCAAAGCAGGAGGATGCCACAAACCACTTTCACGTTGATTTCACAGCTTCAGCAATGGCGTCCTCCCAAGAAGCTCTTGCTGGGATGATCCCAGCCCCTGTGTGGAAACGCTCTCTGCCATCAGCCCCGCAGAAGAGTCTGCTTCTGCAGTTCTGCGAGGCTGGGCAGAGCCTTGCGGATGGTTCAGTATCATTAACACGAGCCGCCTCCATGATCCAGACTAGCTAGGAATTTGGGACTGTTCTCCGCAGCACGTATCGATTCCTGTAGCCATTCTGAGAGATTCCACTTACCTCCCCTCAGATGGAGGAAAGTTTGTGCTTGCCTTTGTCTTGAGTGGCGGCAGGCTGACAGGGGAATGTGCACTTGGAAGGCTGGAGACAGATGGAGAAGCTTCATGTTGCAGCTGGTGGCCAGGGGACTTTCACCCCTCTTGGTAACCAGTCGCGGTGTTTTACACAACCTTTACTGAGGTAGGCTGTATGTCAGAAATAGCTGGGAGCGCCTCAACTGTTCCACATCAATCGCAGACACAGATTTGCTTTTCACACTTCCCTTCCTTTTGTTTCATCTCTTGGGTCGGTTCCTTTCTGCGGAACCAGGATGTCTGAAAATGAATTCAAACCTTTGCTTGTCAGGAAATTATCAGTCTCAGAGCATGTTATGTTATGTTAAAATGAAGCAGTAGAAGGATTTAATCTGCTTGATATCACTTAAACTTCAAGTAGGCCTCCAAAGAAAGCAAGGATCCCAGGCTAGACTACCCACTGATACAAGCAAATTTGTATAGTTTTATACCAGTGGAAAATCTGGCCCTGAACTGCGGTCCTGAAATGTCATGCCACGTTGGTATAGGAATTAAAATACAAAGGAAATCGGTGTTTCCTGACCTGTGAATTATGTTGAATCTCCCAGGACAGCAGTGACAGCTCTAGATTTTCTGGTCAATCTCCTTCTTCGTCTTAGCTTCTACTTCTGAACTAAATCTGAGCAGTGGAACCTGCTCAGATGCTCTTTTCCTCCTGCTCCCGTAGAATGGTAAGTTGTTCCCCCATATCCATTATACAGGGAATCCACTTAAGGATGCACCCTTGGCAGCCGTCTGGCATCCTGAGCGGGGGTCTTCCCCCACTGTGCACCTGTACACCATGCTCGAAGTTGTTGGCCTTCATTACCTGAGGAAATCTCCTTCAAGAGTGCTTGAAACCAGTTGCAGGCAGCGATACGGGAAGGGCTAATGCAAATAATTCAGTATGGAAGAGAGAAGGAGTGCTTCCATTTTACAGTATGCATGGGGGAAACGGATCTGTGTAGATGTACTTCCATCTGAGAGGACTCCAGTGTCACTGACAATTGCAATGCCAGAGCAATGGAAATGCAAGAAAGATGATGTTAAAGGTGGTGGAAAACCGTGCTGGTGTTTGGTATGAACTACTTCAGTGTTAAACTGTATATTTGAAGAAACATTTGAAATCATGAAAAAACCCACCGGTTAAGTGCATATCCATGCATGCATGCCTCTGGTAAGGATCGCGACCTTCTCTTAGCAGTGTTCAGAGGCCTGCATCCAACTTGAGCAATACTGAAGAGGATTCATGTAAATAGTTTATGAATTTTATATAAACTGCTTCCTTCCACAGGGAATGATGTAAATTGGAACTGTCGCTAGCAGAAAAAAAAAAAATTGCCATGAAATAGATGAGACCTTCTGATACCTGGAAAGGTTTTACAAGCGGGACAAACAACACCAAACCATATTTCAAAGCTCACAGTACCTGCATGCAGACCTAAACCTCCCCCTGCAATAAATCCCATCCCCACTAGTTATTTTAGGCACCACGGGGAGTGTTATTTTTTAACCATTTCCCACCTGTGCTTCTCCAGGAAAGAAAAAGGAGCACAACCAGCTGGAGTCTCTTGGTGAGTGGTCAGGGAACCATCTGCTTCTGTGTCTATTCCACATTCAGCTGAGGTCCCACCAAAGCCACCTCAAGCAAACAAACTCCTCCACCTTCTCCCTGACACTCGTGTTAATAAATCCCACTCAGGATTCAGATTTAGCCTGTGATTCCCTGCGATCCCCAGGTCTCTCCCTGTGATGCAGGTCCTGATCCACATCCTCATGCTCTGTTTGATTTTTACCTCCTCAGTGACTCTAGCCTTCCTCAGTGACCAAATTTTTACTCCTCGTCATCACAGACCAAAGCAGGGTTTTATTTATTTTTACATACTTAGTTCTAGTAGATACTGGCAAACCCAAAAAGGTCGCTAAACCCATAACACTAAATATGGCAAACAAACAGCAACCATCAATGCGAGATACTGAAGCAGGTCTGCCGCTGCTCTGTGGCTGAGTCAACATCATCCATTGCCAATGGCCAGAAGAAAGAGTCTTACCCTTAGCCTGTACCTCTCGTTTCCCTTACTTCTGGCTGTTGGTCCTCTGGCAAAGGCAAATGTAGTAAAATTAAAAGGTGAATTTCAAATCCACAGTATTTTGGAAACAGAATTTTTATTCTAGTATGGTCAGACCTTTTTTGACACCAGAGATATCTACCTCTACACCAGAGATATCTACCTCTACACCAGAGATATCTACCTCTAGGCTTTCTGTCTTGCTCCATTTAAAGACCCCCATCCAGACATCATAAATATACCCATTCAGTATTTAGGAGGCACAAACACACAAAATAAAATAGAGAGTGAAAACTGTGTCTGTGCTGTGAGAAAAATTATCTTTATGTATGATTTCCTCCTAGCCTGTCCCGTGTGATACTAGTACAGTATCATATGCCCCTGGGAACAAGCTCATTTAAGAAATATGGGTTAAGCATGTAGACTACTATTAATATTTAATGTATTGAGTATGGTATTAGATATTTATAAGGAATCAGCTGAAGTACATAATGATGCATACCATGAATATATAATGTAATTGCCATTTTTTGCTACAACTACAGTTAATCAAGTTTGACAATATAAAGAGAATTTGGGGTATCTAGAGTTTTAAAAAATATTAATTGAGCAAAACACAGCAGGCTTTAGTCTATTAATTTACTGATTCTATTCATTTACTTAAAAGGATTTGTCTAATGAAGAAATCAGAGACATGCAAATCAGGGAAAGAAAGATGAGCGCTACCGGGATCTGCATTGCAACTGCGGCAATGTATGTTTTAGTGATTTAGTGTGTTTTGCAGAAGCAGCATGTCTGTAACAGTGAAGGCTCTGAAGAAGACAGCATAGACCTGAAAGCCTTTCAGACTCAGCTGGCCTTCAGAGAGTATTACGCCCCTCTACAAAGCTTGTCCAATTTATGTCTTCAAGTTTTAAATGCATCAGCTGGGCTCCTGCACTTTTATTTCAACTTAACGATACCAGGATTAGGTTTAACTTTCCTGTTTCAAAATGGCATGCCCCGTGTTCCTGCAACGGAATTCTTCCCCTGCATTCACCCACGGGTTAATACATTCTTTAATCCCCACAGAAAGTGGATTAAGCTCCCTGCAGATTGAATTTGCACAGAGCGAGGTCTGTGCAGACCCCGCTGTGCTCTGCGTCAGCCGGACAACATGCACCCCTCCGGGCTTGCACCACACCAGCATCAGCCTGCTCCTTTACCTCTGTTCCCTCCGGGTGTCCGAGGCTCCCCGGGCCCTTAACACCAATAACCTGCTTTTAACGCCAGGATGCAGCTGGGACCAGCACCTCAGCTGATGTTGCACTGTTGGAGGACTTGCCTGCAGCGCTGGAGCCCAGCAGGAGCACTGCCACAGCCAGCCTGGGTGGGCAGCACTGTGGGGTTCCTGTGTCTCCTTCCCCTTCTGAAGACTGAAAAAGTGCTGGTGACCCCTCACAGAACCGCTGGCTTAAACAAATTTGGCTTATGTATATAAAGAGATGTGCAGTGCGGAGCAAAAGGGCAAAAATGTCACTTAGGGGGAGTATGTCTGAAGTCACGACAAAGCAAAATTGTTCCTTGTAGTGTGAAAAAGCCAAGAGTGAAGTACAGCAACACTCCGGGACAGCAATTCGTCCTGGCTGGCTCCTGGTGTGTGTGGCAATGCAGGACAAGCCAAGCACCACAAGGTGCAGAGCCAGCCGCAGGGTGTCCTGTAAAAGGGATGCAGCCCCGACTGCTTGGCTGTTGCTCTGGAAGGTGTTCCTGTCCCATACATGCTGCAGTGCAGAGTGAGCCAGTACAAACCTTGCTGCGTGAACTTGGTCACTTTCATCACACAGTTGACATGCAGCAGCATGGCCCCTGGGGACAGGAGTCTGGGCCCTATCATGGGCAAGACAAGCACTTAAGGCACTATTCTGGAGTTTCTAGAAAAGGAAATCTCCCTGGTTTTCCATGCAAGTTTATTTTCATTCCTTTGACTTCCACAGCCCTCTTGGCAACTTCAGCAGTTCTCCTCGGCATAATTAAAATGGGCTTCCTGATGCAGCCACCTGAGTGGAATGGATTTCCCTCCGATTCAGCTATAACACAGCAACTTTCACAGGGGCATGCTTGCTTTGCCTGGCTGTGAAGGAGAGGGAAGACAAATGCATGGTGGTCTGCCAACGCTGGCTCCTCCCAGAGTCCTCCCCAAATAACTTGCCAGCCACGGATTTCAAACTGGTTAAAGACAAGAGAAACCCTTCTCCTACTAGATAGGAATACTGAGTTATTTATTACTTTTTTACCGTTTTCGTGTTGAGCTGGGGTGGGTGAAATAAACTGTGTTGGCAACAGGACATTTTAGCCTGGTTTAATTCTATTTATTTATTTATTTATACCATTAGTTTAAAGCGATTGAGAATAATCTGTTCCTGACTGACACCAGGAGATGAGCAGAAGTGTGTAGGCTGGATCTCTCTCACCCCACAAGGCAAAGCACCTCTGAGGTGTCTGAATCTTCCTTTGCCAGTGTTTGTAGTGTACCAGTCACTGGAGTGACTGACATCAGAGCACTGATTTCTGAAAGAAAAAAAAAAAAATCTTCCTTTAACATTCCTGTCTGCTCCAAATCTGGCTAGCATCAAAAAAGCACCAGAAGGCTCAGCTTGTTCTGATGGCAAAAGTCGTCAGTGGGTAGCTAGAGTAGCCTGGGTAGCCAGCAAGGGGATGGGAGGGGGATCCAGCCCAGGCTGGCTATCAGATCAACAGCTGCTGCAGACTTTAATTTCCTTTTATAGAAGGGAGATCGTGGGAACTATTGCTCTTCATGGCCTGCAGAGTCTTCGGCTTAAAAAACTTCCCTCCCAGGAGACCAGACGCTATGTAACATCTCAAATGCCAGTCTGCGTGTTTGCTCAGGTTTCTGCCGCAGCCAAAAGCGTCGTGCTTGCCTTTGCTTCATGCGGGGACCTGTGAGGCCTCCCTGTTCTGTGGCTCCTGGACTGTGGCGTGGAGTCACGGGAGGTGAGAAAGCCTGCAACAGTCCAGAGGGGCTACAGGCGGGTGGTAAGGGAGATGCAGAGTTAGGGCCACCCGGGAGCTGGAGGAGGGATGTGCTAGGAGCCTACGTGCTGCTCTGCGTGGGGCCCCGCCGGGCAGAGTGCAGGCTCCGGTGCCCGCCTGGATCCTGTGCTGGGGGCTGCTGAGCACAGGAGTGCACCGGCCACCATTACGGGGCTGGGGACCAGCTTTCCCACCCATAGCTGCCTTTCCTAACTCATCCCCAATGCCGGGAACACCCCTCAACAGGGACAAGCATGCATCTTGGGCAGAGCAGGATAAAACACGTGCCTCTGCTGTTCCCCTCATATCTGGGTTAATAAAAATGAGGATAAGCCTGGGGCAGCAGAGGGAAGGGGAGTGGACTTGGCATGTGGCGAGGGAAGCTCACCTTGCTACCATGGCTTACACCTTTTCTTTAGAAGACCACCATTGCAGTGTCCACTCGTACCAGCAGCACCTCATTCTGCAAAAGGGAGTTGCTCAAGGCTGGAGTTTATTTACACTGAAAACAAATGTCGAGGCATGGAGCCGTCAACAAAGTTTGGTGGTGGTAGCAGTTTCCATGGTCTGTGTAGGAAGCTATCTATAGCAACTGGGAAGTCACAGAGGACACGTTATCACCACTCTGCAGGACATGCTCTGTCTGGCCATATACAGGGGGTTATATATAGAGCCATATACAAAAATACAGAGGAGCCCTGTGGCTGTGTTGGAAAGCCTCATCCAGACACATCTCCAGTGGAGTCCTGTCCTTGGCCCCACCAAAGCACTGCGTATTTCTGAGGCTATTCCAGAAGGATGCTGGACAGTCAGCACCGCCTGGGGACAGCTGATCTGTAAAGTATGAGTGTACAGACCAGAGTTCAAATATGCCCAATCCTTCCAAGACTTCTGATTTCCTCTAAACTATCCTTGTGCTATTTATAGAAACATCCCCCCCTCCCATCTATGTACCTTGCAGATCTGCACTATGTTGAACACTCCCACCAGCAAAACTCTCCTTAATTTAAGAATTTACAGGCTGGGGGGTGGGGGTGACAGTGTGGTTAAAAAAATTACAGTGTTGAAGTAGAACTAAAGAACTATAAAAAATAGTCCAGGAGGGCCCTTAAGAGCCCACCAAACTGCCCCAAGGCAGGGTCAGCTGTCCCTATGTCATTCTGGACAGTTGTTAGTCCAACCTGCTGTGAAAGAGCAGCCCTGGCAAAAGCTCCCTGGGCAGTAGGTTTACACAGATGCCTCTGGCACGATGCTCCTCCACAATAAGTCTGAAGTTAAAGGAGGCCTTAGCGGTATAAGCAGTATGAAGGTTGGGTCCAAGATTAAAATGTAGTTTTGTAAAGTGAGCCTATTTTCATAGGACATGGTTGTAATTTAAAGAGGGTTGCTAAATGAAGACTCCTGGACAGCATAACCGCAAATAAATATAGCTCTGTGCTTTAAATTATCCAAAGGCAGCATGCAATTTCAACAGCAGCTCTGCATATTTAGCTTTCTAGGAAGCATAAGCACCACTCCTTTCCCACAAGCACTCAGCTAGGGTGACGAACAACAGAAAGCTGTGCCTTGACTTTATTCTCTCATTTTCACATCAGATTGTCCTTTTGCAGATTTCCTGTGAAAGGATAAGGTGGGATCCCCCCTCCCAGGGTGAGGCAGAGCTTCTGTCCCATCTGCGGTAGCAAAGGCAACATGGGGAGAGATCTGGATGGAAACCCAGGGATGGCTCTTGCAGAAATACCTTCAGGAAGGCCTCTGTGCTCTCTCAAACTGCAAACATGCAAGGTGGTTGGTTTAACACAGGTTTAGCATAGGGTAGCTCCTGGTCCTTGCACCAGAGCCTGGTTAACTCATCGCTGTTACGAGTTAACACAGAAGCCACCTTCACATATATATGCACCCAAAACTATAAAAACACAGGCTTCCACGTGCATATCTCCCTTCTTTAATTTGTGAGTTTAACATAAACAACCTAATCTGGCAAGTTGAAAGCTCTTTCCTTACCACAAACATTTCCCCTCCCATGCACATTTTGAAATTCTCAAAGCAAGAGGTTGCAGATTGTTCTCAAGCAGATTTTCTCCTCCTTGATGACCTCCCCCATTTTATTGAGAGGCAGGACTGTTCCCTTCCTCAGGATCCTGCTTGTCCTCCAGTGGTAACAGCCGCTTCTGTCCAGTCCGATTCCCAAGTACAGAGCCCATACCTACAGGTGGACATTTTAAAGGATGTTTTCACACTGCAGTTATCAAACAAGGCATTTTGGCAGTACCTCAAAACCAAAGCAGTACCGTGGGGGTTTGCTGTCTTCGGTGGGTTCAGCTTGAAAACTTTTGGAGGTTGTCGTTTCCTGTGCCCTGAAAAAGACACTGTGTGGGTAGTTCTTCACCCAGAACATTTGACTAGCTTGAGAAAAACCCCACCCCACGAGAGCTACAGCTCACAAGGAATAATAAGAGTTTTCCCTGCTTCCCAAAGCATTAATTCTTATTAAATTCAAAAACTAATCAGGCCAATTGAGACCAGGAAGACAAAAGCTTTAAAATGGTGGGATGTAAGTGTAGATCTATGGCATGCTGTAACCCTGCAGTGGAGTAATATAAAAATAATTTAGTCTAAAGATTATGAGACTTTCTTCTCTTTCACCCAGTGCCCAAGTGAGGAAAACTTGTTAAGTGGTCTCTACTTGCAATAGCAAAACAAGAGCTTTTCAGAACAACCACAGTATCTAATACCAACCTAAACAGACCAATATTCTCATTCAACTGATGAATTTCAGACACATTTTACATTTTAGTTGCAGCAATAGGATCTGCTTACCTGGAGGCCTTTCTCCTTCTCACATCCCGACAGCATGTCTTCTGCCTCTACAGGGGCACCAATAGCAGGGTTCTTCGAAAATGCAAGGAGGTGTGCTGTCCACAAACGTTACAACTTTGGAAATCACCGTTCCTTTCCTTCTCCACAAGGTAACCCCAAACTGAATGGCTGAGAACTCACTACAAAGGTGAAATGTATTTTTCTGGCAACAGTGTTGTTTCTAGAATCATAGAATCAATCATTTAGATTGGAAAAGACCTTTCAGATCATCAAGTCCAACCGTTAACCTAACACTGCCATTCTACCACTAAGCCATGTCCCTAAGCACCTCGTCTACCTGGCTTTTAAATACCTCCAGGGATGGGGACTCAACCACTTCCCTGGGCAGCCCCTTCCAATCTAAACCTGCTCTGGTGCAACTTCAGGCCATTTCCTCTTGTCCTATTGCCCATTACCTGGGAGAAGAGACCAACCCCCACGTCAATACAACCTCCTTTCAGGCAGTTGTAGAGGGCAATAAGGTCTCCCCTCAGCCTCCTCTTCTCCAGACTAAACAACCCTACTTCCCTCAGCTGTTCCTCATGAGACTTGTGCTCCAGACCCCTCACCAGCTTTGTTGCTCTCCTCTGGACGTGTTCCAGCAACACAATGTCTTTCTTGTAGTGAGGGTCCCAAAACTGAACACAGTATTCAAGGTGCGGCCTCACCAATGCTGGGTACAGGGCCACGATCACTTCCCTGCTCCTGCTGGCCACACTATTCCTGATACAAGCCAGGATGCCATTGACCTTCTTGGCCACCTGTGTACACTGCTGGCTCATATTCAGCTGGCTGTCAGCCAGTACCCCCAGGTCTTTTTCCACCAGGCAGCTTTCCAGCCACTCTTCCCCAAGCCTGTAATGTTGCATGGGGTTGTTGTGACCCAGGTTCAAGACCTGGCACTTGGCCTTGTTGAACCTCATACAGTTGGCCTCGGCCCATCGATCCAGACTGTCCAGGTCCCTCTGCAGAGCCCTCCTCCCCTCCAGCAGATCAACACTCCTGCCCAACTTGGTGTCATCTGCAAACTTACTGAGAGTGCACTCAATGCCCTTATGCAGACAATAGATAAAGATACTAAACAGAACTGGCCCCAAAACTGAGCCCTGGGGAACACTGCTTATGACCAGCCGCCAACTGGATTTAACTCTACTGACCACAACTCTCTGGGCTCAGCCATCCAGCCAGTTTTTTACCCAGCAGAGCACACCCGTCTAGGCCATGAGCCACCAGCTTCTCTAGGAGAATGCTGTGGGAGACAGTGTCAAAGGCTTTGCTGAAGTCCAGGTAGACAACATCCACAGCCTTTCCCTCATCCACTAGGCAACTCACCTGGTCGTAGAAGGAGATCAGGTTGGTCAGGCAGGACCTGCCTTTCATGAACCCAAGCTGGCTGGGCCTGATCCCCTGATTGTCCTCCATGTGCCTGGTAAGCGCACTCAGGATGAACTGCTCCGTAACTTTCCCTGGTACCGAGGTCAGGCTGACAGGCCTGTAGTCCCCCATATCCTCCTTCCGGCCCTTCTTGTAGATGGGCATTGCATTGGCAAGTCTCCAGTCATCTGGGACCTCCTGTTAACCAGGACTTGCTGATAAATAATGGAGAGTGGCTTGGCAAGCTCCTCCACCAGCTCCCTCAGTACTCCTGGATGGATCCCATCCAGCCTCATAGACAAGGGATAGTTCGGTTTTGATACTGGCTTGTATGGAGAACAGCGTATCTGATGTAGCCAAAGAAGGTCCTCTTAGGTTGCCTTTTACTTTGTCACAAGGGCACTAGAGCATGGACCAAGGTGAACTGGTGTGCTCCAGCATATACATTACAGATATTTCTCTAAGCCCCAGTTTACTTGTTAGTTTTTTCTTACAGCTGATGATTGTTCCATTTAGAACAACATTTCTCAAGATGAAAAGTTCTTAAGTACAAACATACTTAGCAACATTCTTCCAAAATGCTCTTATCGGCCAGCAGCTATGTACAAATCACATTGCTGTGAAAGCCCTAATGACGTTTAGAACCTCAGCCCTTAGATCCTACTGAAAGGATGCATTTCACTTCCTTTGTTCGACAAGGCAGTTCAAAGCTGTTTTTCTGGAAGAGGAGGTAGAACCAACAGATAGTTTGTGAGCCTGTCAGGTAAGACAGGGGCACCCAGCCACATTTGTCAGCCCAAGCCAACATCAGCAAGCTTTGAGTGCTACTGAGAATTGCATAAGGCATTAATTTTATAAATACAGCCTTGATAAACAGGAAGAATTAGGGAGCAGGTCTGTTGTACAACACCATTAGCTAGAACATCAAAAGGTCGTGGCAGCGTAGCCGTTCTGCACAGTGCAAGCCCTGATAGCCAAGGCGATTTTTACATCCTCAAGCACATGGTAAAGCCATTTAATTTCTTATTTAGGTTCAGCCTCAGCAATGTAAAGCTATGGTTAACACAGAATTATGACAGGTGGATAGTAATGGCCTGGTTTGCTTTTTGTAGCTACATTTAAGCCTCACAGCTCACATTTAAATTTTAGCTGCACCTCTGGACACCTCTACTTTAAAAGAGATTTTAGGTTGTGGACTCCTTATCTGTGAAATTGTTGTCTATTGATTTATCCTTTTAACATTTTTTCTAGTCAGAAGACACAATAACCACAAAAAATGGGAGAGGCAGTGCAATCTAGCATTAACTACATGGTCAAAATCAAAATGTCTGCCACACAGGAACATGCAGTGTTCACCATTTGTTTGCCTGACATCAGTTGGGGCATTAAGCATGGCAAATCATGCATGCAGAGCTGGTTATTAGCACAGATTTTTGTCAACTTAAAAGATTAAAGATTTCAAACCAATTAAAGTAATTAGATTCTCAGTGTGGGGTGAAGGCATACACATTTTGTTGGCTCCAGAACAAATGATGGTAGTGAACAGGAAGCAAGTATGCCTCCTGCAACCTTTAGAGAAAGATACTTTTGCTACCAAAATTCAGCCTAAAAAGATGTTTATTTAGCTCAGGGGGAAAAAAGAAAAAGCTCTAGAATAACTGCGGGTCAAGGAGAATGATAAAAGTAAAATCTGTATAAACAACCCAAGATAGCTTACAGAAGCAGAACACTGTTAAATTACTTGCCACAAGAAATTTAAGTAGTTATTCACAGAGTAAGATTTTTCACTGTTGTCCCCTTACTTCTGCTTCTCCACCTTGATCCCTCACAGAAGGGAACCTGGTCACAGATAGGGAAACTCAGGAGCTATAGTTTAGGATTTTGCAAGTACGGATTTGTCCCAAGATAATCAAATACATCATTCCTCACGAAGCCAAGAGAGAAAGTATCAATATTTGGGCTCTTTCCCAGCAGAGACTCAGAGCACTTTATTCAACTATTCTGAAATTCAAAGCTACTTCCTCTAACAGGGGATGTACTAAATGCTAAAAAACTGGTAGGACAGCTCTCCAGCAAGGCAGAGAGGCACAGGTAGGCATGGGTAGGTAGAATTACATCTCATCTTCATTGCAACTTTCCCATGTTCCAAAAAACCACCCAACTCTACCATGGGTCATCTTGGGGCCACCGTCTGATGTCAAAGAACAAGCAAATACTGTGCTATTTTGAACGACTTTTACCCAAAGGGGTTTTTTTTTTTGTTTGTTTTTAATGGATTCTTAGCAAGGTATACCCCCAGGACCCGAGAGTCTTCCGTTCAGGGAAGCTACTTCAGCCTTTGCTGACCAATGTCCCATTAAGCCCCTCCAGGAAAATGGACTCCCCCAGGAACTGCAGTAAGTGTGGCCCCAGCCTGGTAGATCTTCTCTTTTAGGACTCTCTACTACTTATTTGCAGCTGAATTTCAGGTCATCTCAGGTTATGGGGAATAAAACCAGTTCCCAAGCTCTTCCTCACTTCACTCCCTCACATTGCTTGAGTCAGTAACTCCCTCTTGCTTTTGCCCCCTGATTGTGATAGGCTGACCCTGGCTGGATACCAGGTGCACACCAAAGCCGCTCTATCACTCCCATCTTCAACCAAAACCTTGCCATGCAAACCCAATACACTGATCTATGCACTTATCCTTGGCAGCTCAAATCCTTTCCACCATTCCACTCTCACTCCTCATTCCCTTTCCTATTTTTCTCTTGCTTCCACCCTCTGTATCTCCCAGTTTCAGTATTTGCTTACTCTGCACCGGTCCTACCCAAGCACCTCGTTCCCC
The DNA here is from genome assembly GCA_034008185.1 of Gorsachius magnificus. Classification (NCBI taxonomy): domain Eukaryota; kingdom Metazoa; phylum Chordata; class Aves; order Pelecaniformes; family Ardeidae; genus Gorsachius; species Gorsachius magnificus. The sequence goes on along the minus strand of CM067109.1, from coordinate 41,734,727 downwards.
CTCCCCAATGATAGCCCTACAGTCCCTCTTGCTTCCACCACTCCAGACTTCTTACAGTTCTTCCAGCTATGCAACTTCTCTTCCTACAAGGAAAGCATAGGGACATGCCTACATCACACGTCTTACTTCCAAGCCCTGCCCCATGCTCTGCTTTTCCAAGCAGACCACCATCACCGGTGATGTCCCCAGTGCCACCATGGCAATGAATCTGCTTATAGAAATAGAAACAATTTCTTTTAAGTAGGAAGGCTGCTACAGGTTTGGACACTGGGACTGTTCTGGTAGCCTGAAGATGCCCATTGGACCTCTCTGACACCTGTGATAGGGGTACAACTACTCTACCCTTTTCACTTGCACTGCATTGCAAAATCAGAATAATGGTTACTCTTGAAGCTCTTTTTGCTGACTGAAAGGGTCTATATCCTGTCTTATTTGGCTCGGTGGTGGCAAATGGTGCGCTTAATCTGGTTTAAGAGATCTGTTATCTGTGTTTGGAAGTCCTTTAGAAAAAAGAATGTGCCTTAATGACAGGCAAGTAGACATCCTGGTGTCTACTGTATGACTGAAACACACAAACTGACCTGCCACAAACACAATGGCTGCAAAGCTATTTGCTTTGATTCTGAGCAGCATTTCAAGCATAGGAAGTAAGGCACTACTACTAAGTAAGCTGAAAATATTCATTACCTCTCCAGCAGTAAAGCACTGCCACTTACTTTAAAGGCCAATATTTGATTCTTTACACAGAGTAGTTAAGAAACTCAGAATTATTTCACACTAAAAGCAAAATACATATAAAAATAATCAGTGCAGTTGTACAATTTTAATGTACTGCAAAAGCTCGTCTTTGGAAACAGGTTCTGATGCTACTCTCACACACAGCTACTCCTCCAGAAGACTGTGTTGAGTGTCTCTTACTGACAGCAGTATGTCACACTCTCACTGAATTTCACATGAAGAGAATATTTCAGCCGAAAACTTTTTGTCTGGCTAATGTTCCACTGCATCTGTGTAGAAGCTACTCAGAAGAATTATGAAATCCATTTAGTAAGGCCACACAACTTTGTAAGTCCAGTATATTGAATAAAATAATTTTATTTGTATTTACTTGATTTTTTTTAAACAAAGCTTATGGAATCTGAAAGTACACGATAAAAGGTAACTTTTAACTAAGACTTAATATGGTAGATTCTCTACCCAAAAATATGTCAAACATTAAGATCATAAAGAACTCCAAGGTTCTGTGCTATACTGTATGATATGTAAACAGATTTTGAAAATACATCCCCATCATATCTTTTGACACAGTATGCACAAATTTAAAAAAATAAAATAAAAATGAAGTTTAAATGCCTCAAGGGATTTCTTAGAAGTAAAGCCATTTGAAGAGCCATTTACAGTCTGCGGTGACAAACTTCTATATAATCAAAATATTTTTTCACAATGCAGAATAACCTGCTGAAGGCAACTCCCTATCAAAGTGATGCCAGCAACACAGATCTGATTGTATGACTCCAGCACTTAAAAGAGCACATTGGTTATACATGGCTTTTAACCTTGGGCTACAATTATGCTACCAGAACTAAATTCAAGTCTAAATCAGTCATGTAGAGAGGTGTGTGTCGTCTGAACACTGTTTAGAGTCCTTGTTTTCCAGATCTGATGAAGGTGGTGAAGGCGCTCTGAGGTTCTTGTGCTTACATTCAGGGCAGGATGAACTTTGCAAATACCAGATTCTCCAATTAACGACAAGCCACAGATCCCAAAGTAGGCATGTAAAGCATCTGAAAGGACAGAAAAGCAAAAAGAAGATTATGTCAGGCTGTAACAGCCAAGTGTTCCTGGATTCCAACACCTGGGAATAATTACAGCCAAAGAAAACAAACGGGTTCTATATTTGAAACTTCAGTTTTGACAGAAGTCGATTTCTGCCCAAAGGCACCAGCGTGAACTGACAGCCTGCAATCTCTAGAACTAGAATCTCTAGTCTTGTTGTGTTTTATAACAATTCTTGCCCACTACTTTATTTCTTCTGAGTGCTCAGGCCAAACAGCAAAAGCATTTGAGGAGCTGGAAATAATTTCTGTCCACAAAGGAAATTTTTTTCCCCAAACATGAAAGAATTTTTTGGCTGGTTACTTTATGAACAGCTGACTACTGACACACCAAAATTACTGCTATTAGCTACCTAACAGCAAGATTCAGAAGTATGACAGAAGTCATTACTTTGCCTAGCTTCCCCCCTTCCTGAGAGAATGCCCTAAGGATAGGAATTCCTGAGGTGGCTTGATCAACCATAACAGATGACTGCCACCAAAAAGGGATGCTCTTATTCCGCTGTCCCACACTGCTTCTACTGCCTACCTTATAACCAGCACTACAGCTTGCTGAACACCCTCCATGACCTAAAGCAGTTGAAGAAAACATGGACCAAAATTAACCCAAGCAGGAGAAAAGGGACAGTCTTCTGATGTTTTCGTGAATTAAACTAGTTTGCAGAAGGTTTTGCTATACACCAAAGCTAGTGCAAAAAGCAGAAAGAACGTGCAGCTGCACTTGGGCACGCTAGGAGGAAGAGAAGTGAGCCTGCCTCCTCTGGGCAGTGGCAAGCCATCAGATTAGATTATCTGCCCATGAAATCACAGACTGAAGATGGAAAGAGGATGTGAACTTAATGTGCCCCTTAAAAACTCTCGACACTTAGTAATCTTTTGGACGTGTCGGTAAATTCACGTCTGACTAAACTGATATTTCAAGAAGGTATCTATATAGAGAGACTCTGAATGAAGGTTTCTACTTCCCAGCATTAACATGCAGACAAAAGCATGCTCAGCAGATGCAGCCCCTACTGACCCTGCAGAAAGTATGTCAGGCAAGGAGACCTCAACTTCAGGAAAAACAGTATACTAACCCCTGTGGACAGCTGCACTAAAACCCACATACAAACCTAATTACTTGTATATTGCTATTTGGTGGGTTTAAACACAAAGTTCAGTAGCTGTGCAAATCCACGCTAGCTTGATACTCAAGTTAGTTCTAGCCAAAACATATATACGCAGCCTGTGTACTCTGCTGTATCAAGCTATGAAATGCACCAAGGTTTTCAAGGTCAAAACTGGAGGTCCAAACATTTTGTTTCCTAAGTAGCTCACAGATAGGGAATAGAGTAGGCAACCTTGCAACTGCTTGGCTGCTGTCTTAAAAACATAACAAAGTAAGGTGTATTTATACTTCTGTGAGAGCGAATCTCACTTTAGTGTTTTATATGAAGTAATCGTGCACACACATTTTCATCCTCTCACTCTTTTTGTGTTCAATCTTTTTATCTTTTTCTTGCATAACCTGTAATTCACACGTGCTTCCAATTATTTTATATTGCATATAATTTGAAGATAACACGCGAGATGCATCGGAGTTGTGGCACAACCTCCTGGGGCAAGCTGCAGTACATCTAGTAATTTAAATGAAAAGTTTATTTAAATCTAGGCATGACTTATGCACAAGTCTGAAGAACCCCCAAATGGCTCAGGTATGTGTTCTAGCAAAATGTTGTGGGTTAACCCTCTGGCAGCAAAGCACTGCACAGCTGCTGGCTCACTTTCCCCCCTCCACCCCTACTGGGGGAAGAGGAAAGGAAGAGTAAAAGTGAGAAAACTTGTAGGTTGAGATAACGACAGTTTATAGGGAAAGCAAAAGCCGTGTGTGCAAACAAAGCAAAGCCAGGAATTCATTCACTCCTTCCCACCAGCAGGCAGGTGCTCAGCCATCTCCATGAAAGCAGGGCTCCATCACGTGTAATGGTTACTTGGGAAGACAAACACTGTAACTCCAAATGCCCTCCACTTCCTCCTCTTTCCCCTGGCTTTTATTGCTGAGCACAATGCCATGTGGTATGGGGTACCCCTGTGGTCAGTGGGGTCCATTCTCCCAGAAGAAAATTAACTCCATTAAACCACGTTAATGTGGTTTAATGTTTGTAACAAGTAGTATTAACACCAAGTAGCAGGTCTAACTGCTTAATGCGAAAGACTTGGAAAAAAACCACGTTATCAGTAAACAAAGAACAGAACAAATACAGTAGGTGTTCAGTTCTATTTTGAAATACGAATCTCCCTACTAAGCCAGTGTCTATGCCTGCTTTACAAAACAGTACTACTACTACTACTACTAGAATGATATTCAGAACATTTTTCAGATAAAAGCCTTTTCTGTATTTGACAACCTGTAGATCACTATAAACAAAAACGACAGTTGTGTCCTGATTCACTTTGTTATGCTCATGTTTTCAGAGGATTACTAGCATTTAGGAGCCTTTTGACGTTTTAGGTTTATTTTCAAAGGTAAGAAAGTTTTCGAAGCTCACTGCTAAATAAGCACACTGGTCCAAACACTATTTTAAATCAAGAAAAAGTGTTCAATAATGCTACTGGCCTCCAGAACAAACAATGTATTGATGCCTGTTAGAATGGGAACATCTGGACTACAAAATAGTATTTCCCTGAATGATCAGTTGTGAAAAGTTACTTGTGACTTTGGAAGTCCATGTAATATATAATTATCACAGGTGGTTGACTGTTTTCTGCAATTTCTGCTAGTCTTCTTCCTAAAAACATTATTGCACACCAAAGACAGATTGACTACCCAAATTTAAACAGAGCTTTTATAAAGTAGGAGCTACAGAAGTTCAAATTCTATCTTAGAAAGCACCTTTGAAAAAAATGGCATATTCTTACTTCGTAAACTTTCCCTGGAATATTCTGTCACATCTGAGTTTTGCAACAAACTCAAATTGAGGCCACTGTTACCAGCTTTACAAATGCTAAATGCTTCAAGGAGAATGAATCATTCCTGTCCATATTCAGCCTCAACAGAACTATTAACTCATTTGTGAGATGCCCATGCCACTCTCATCACCTTCACATTTTGCATTAACACAGAAGTCAAGAGGACCGTGTACATTTAACCAACATTAGACTTTTGGGAACAATTGAGCTGCACAGATGCTTCTTGTTTGTAAAGTGTGAAACCTTTACTGGGGAGACATACAACGATCAGAAGACAAGTTGCCTTTTAGATACCAGACTGAGCTTGTAGGAAGCTTGGTTGTGTATTTATGACAATGAAATCACAGTTCCACAGAAACAATTCTAGCAATCCTGCTTTTATAGCCATTCTTCACACTAGAACTACCTTAACTTTTTACTCTTTCTTTCAAAATGTGAACACAGACTTGCCACCATCTGCCTGAGGAAAGAATGCTGCAATAATCCCACCTGTCACAAGAAGAGAGACAGCAAAAGCTTGCTTCATAGGAAACACCAGTGATCAGGCTGGAACACCATAGAAATCAAAGCAAAGCAGCTTTATTATTAGTCTTACCTTTCTCAAATCTTACCTCAAACAGTCACAGCTGTGCTAAAGGACAGGTTAAAGAACTTTGCACATGACTGTGGTCTTTTTAATTTTAATTTTTTAATTCTTTTTAAATTTTTAATTTTTATTTTTTTTTTAAATTTTAGTTTTTTTAATTCCTAGCTCACTAAGTAAATGGTTCATCAAGATAAACAGAAATATTTCCTCCAAGTGATACTGACTGATATCTATAATGCAGAATAAATACAGCTAAGTTTTCAGGAGTCCCAAGCCGGTTTCCACAGGAATGTGGAGAGCACATCTATCACAAACGCTGTGTTTTCAGTGTGGTTCAACCTTGAAAAATTCTCAACTGTTGTTCAAAATTAAATGATGAAAGGATGACATATCAGGGCACAGATTCTGAACAGACTAATCTTTAATTATGACTAAATTTTTATCTTATTTGGTCCACTTACAGACTGTTTATCCTTCCTGTACAAAATGCTACTAGACAACACTACTGGCATAAGGTTTGTTTTCACAAGTTTGCAATACTTTTGTTGAATTCTAATATATTTTGAAATTATTTCCAATTAGAAGTTTTAGCATCTTTTCAAATTTTTCACTACTTCAAATTATCCATGTCCAAAAGGATAATAGTTGAGATATACTACATATAATTGCTACAATCTATAAATCATATCTAGCTATGTAAACTTTGACTGGTTTTAAATAAATCAATGAATTCTGAATAAGCTTAAAAGATCCCAAAAGAACAAACGTTCTGAAATATTTCATTCAGGCCATTTACAAAGATACCCACTGACACAGTATTCCCTTTAACTAGAACAGGTAAACACATATGGAAAAGCTCGTCCAGCTCTAAATAGATGGTGACACTCTTTCAGTGTTAATCTAAAGAACAATATCTCACTCACTCTGTGGCTGAACAAGGGAAAACTATACTCCATACTTTTCCCTTTAAATTATGAAAATCTCATTGTCCTTTAGTTTTACTCTTAATTTTCCATGCCTTCAGTAGGTGAAGTGACAATCATGAAGTTATAGAACACAGGCTGGAAGGGACTGGAAAAGGTCCCCTAGCTAATCCAAAGTAAGATCAGCAATAACTGCATATGGGTCACTGTTAACATGCAATTGTACATCATTTTATTCGAAACAAGCAACTAGAAAAGTCTCTATGATGACATAGATTCCATGACCTTTTAATGAAAACTCTTTAAGTGACTAATGATGTAATGATTGTCATGATGTCTCAAGGGTTTTTTCCATTTCTGAAGACGACCAAGGAAAAAAAAAAACTTTGTTCACACCTTTAGGATGTCTGACTGCTGGAATCTGCTTCTGACTTAGAACACACGCACCATAATTTTGAAAAGTTTACCTGGATGGCTATCTGGCCACTTGGCAAATCCACCAACAAGGCGATCTTGAGTTGACAGGATGTAATTTCGGTTTTTCTCAAAATTTGTATATTGGAATATGTTCAAGAGCTGAAAAGAAATTAGACCATTACAGTAATATATCAAGCCTCAGTATATTTTTAATACTAAAATATAATGCCTGTTTATGAGATAAGCATTGATAGCAGAGATAGCACTAATCTGGTAAACCTCCATATCCTGCATTTTTGCAAGATGAAAGACCTTTATAGCAATCTGTGCATATTCATGAACTTGTGCCAAATATGTAACTCTTCCAAAGAAAGAAAAGATATGATGCTTAAAGAAATCAAAATAGGTCAGTAACTACCCTGTAGCTGTTCTGTACGCTACCTTCAACGTTGCTCCCACCCAAAAGGAATAGCAAGTGTCTACAGGTTTGTTGGGTCGTCCATGGTAGCCATTCTGTTGTCTCATTATACACCACCTTCTTATTCTGTTCAGTTCTTTTTCCGAAAAAACTTCCTCCAGTTTACCCATCAAACACAGCGATGCAATACCACAAAATGTAGAGCCACCTGGGAAGAGAGAGTTGGTTTTGCAATGTTTTGATACCCAGATTTTCACTGAAGTATGCACAATCTCAGTCAGAACTTTAACTAGCATAGTAACAATTAAATCAATGGATTTTTAGAAGTATGAAAGTGTTAAAGTCTAAAAGCCAAATAAATAAAAACACTTTAGATCACCATGTATGTCAAAAGGAAAAAAAACCCCAAACCAGCTCTTCCACAAATAAACGTGAATTCATTTTCTTAAAGTTGGATTGCCACTCAATGCTGTGCAATTTACATTACACAGCAGCCCAGAAATAAGTAAATTGCAATGCAAAAGAAAACATTGCTTCATATGTAACTTAAAAAAGAAAGCTATTGGGATGCCAGGAATCAGACTGAAGCAGAGATGCCAAAGGCAGTCTCAGACACAAACTCCCTGAGGATATAAACAGACAGAAGTGTCTGATGAGCAGAAAGCCTTCCCCCCAAGAAAAGAAGGAAAAAAAAAAAAAAAAGGCATCATTAATACTATGAAAAGACTGCTGGATTTTCATGGTGGTGATAAACACAAATTACATTTCTAAGGAATTTTTGGTTGTCAAGGAAACTGCAAGTAAAATTTGGAATTAGAAGGGAAACTCGTGTTCTTTGTCTGTGTGTCATGGCCATGACTTTTTAAAGCCCAGCAAAACTCATTCTGAGTCTATTACCTGATACAATAAAATTACAGCCTACGAAAAGACCATGAGCAAGCTGTTGATACAAGACTTGGGGCCCGAAGTTCTTACACTATCCTGATGCTGGAAGACCCCAGGAACTCTAAGATTATTTTCATTCTGATGCTGAAATGCTGAAGTAATGCTACCTGTTATCACTAGCATTCTACAGTAACATAGTTAGCCAATTTTGTAAATATGTAGAGGTATTAATTTAAATTTTTCAACTTTATCCATTCTGCAGGAATAAAACAGATGGAATACTATCAAAGTTCAATACCAAGGATAAAACTAGCAAATGTTTTCTAGATTTAGTATCAGTCACATAAAAGTCAACAGGTTCTCTGTCACGAGCAGACCACTACTTCACCGCATTGAAAAACATTTTGCTTAAAAATATCAGCCCTTGGGAATTCCTATCTTCACAACTACCACCTGTTTACAAAAATTAACTGCTGCTTCAAGATTTGAGCCCCCAATGGATGCTGTAATCTATCAGAGGAAATATTTCTCAGTTTTTCTAATAGCTGCTGAAATTGGAGATTATCAGGTGCACTGCACAAAATCTCTTGCAGATAAATCCACAGAGTAGCAATGGTACATGTGGAAAAAGTTTGCTCTGTCAGTAAGAGACAAGAACTACTGCCAACACCTTTCAACAAAACATTCATGAGGTAAGATTAATGGAGTTAATATATTAATAGCCCATCTGGTCTGATATTAAGCTAGAACTAAGGGAAGAAGACAAATGATATTCTGAGGCATGTGGGATTTGCTCCTCCTCATCCCACTTCCTTAAAATCAGAGAAGGAAAGGCATGACATACCCTGCATCTCTTACATTTTCAATCCCAGCCTTAAAAATAGGCGTAGAACATTTTAACATTCTTACCATGAGATTCCAGTCCAGCTCCCTGTGCCAGGCCGTTATCGTAAGACTGAAGAAAAAAACCCCATAAACCAGTTACTTTCAAACTACGTCACCTTCACAGACACTGCAATTTCTCAGTTTAGTAGCAAAATTATCATCAGACTATAACCACCATTTAACGTGATTAAGTTCTGAACCTATGCCTCGAAAAGCTCTTGGCACAAAACAGTTAACAAATCAGCCCTGCTTCAACACAGGCAGCTTTTGTGACTTTCATGGAGTTCATTTTAGTTGTGATGTATGTTAAAAAGTCTGAAAATGGGTAAACATGGCTTTGCCAAAGAGGGAAAGCATGTGATACAGATAACCATTAAGAAAAAAAAAAACACCCTGATTTTTTTTTTTGTCTTTATAAGAGAAAATGGATACGTTAATTCCAAACAAAATTAAATGGATAAATTCAATCTGTCTCTAACCCCAAAACTGGTTAACATGCAAAAAGGCAAAATGCAAGGTGCTACTGTGCACACAGTAGTCAAGTACAAGAAATGTTTTAGCAAAAAGCAAGAACATCAGGCTTTAAAAAAAACGAAGACAGGGGGATGTGAGCAAGAAGCAAGAAGCGACAACATAATAAAGCATACTACTGGAATAAACTTAACATGCCCTATAATGTATTACTATTAAAAAATACCTTAACTATGCTGAAAAATCACTTTTTTTAAGTGAAAGAAAAAGGAGAAACTTGAGTCTGATGAACAATGCACCAAGAATATTACAGTACAGGTCTGTTACGAGCGATCTAGGAGCAGATGATACTGTGTGTGTAGGAATAACAACGTCTCTTCCCTGAAAATTCATGAAATCATTTTGCATTATAAGAAACAAGAGATGACAGTAAGTTATTCATAAAATTGAAAATGTTTATTAAGTAGTCTACGAACTCTTATAAAATAAATTATCACTGGACAAATAGCAAACTGTTTAGTAGGAAAAATTAAGTTTAACTTCTTAAGTTAAATTACACAGATCCTAGACCTTCTACATTAAGTGCTCAATTAATGATTGGTTCAATATCTGATCAGACAGTTAGAAAGCATTTTAAATTTCCCTCTCCACCCCATGTGCCAACTACAAATTTCTCGTATTTTCTCCAAAACGTTTAACAGTGGCTACTGGATACAGGACCCCCCTGGCAGACCACTAATGACTCCCATAGTCCTAACCAAAGAACGGCTATAAGAGCTAGTATGTCTTTAGGAATGACCCAAGTGTTGTTTTGTAGGTTGATTTTTAAAGCTGACATTTGAGAAGAAAAAAGGAAACAGAAGCTACATTAAAACTCTATTCATCGGGTTTTGAGTTGTTGCTGCAGGTTGAAGCAACTAAAAAGACTTAACATCTGATACATACACCTCAAGCAACCAGTCGATTTTAAGTAATCCCGATGAACATCTGAGTGTTAAAACACACACTGTAAAGGCAGTGCAAATGTGCTACCACACTCCACAGACCCATTAATTGCTAAACAAAGGCAAGCTGATTAGCAAAGCTATACTGGCAAAGCTAATTAACTCTACAAACAGTAATTATAAGAGGAGGTGGTTTGCTTTATGTATGACAAAGTAATTAGCTCTGGAGAAAAGCTGGTAAGTGTGGGTCCCAGACAGTGTAGTATGTTGGGCTGTACAATTAGCTTGACATTTTAACAGACAATAGTTGACCTTTGGCTATTTATTTACAGACAACAGCTGCTCTTTGAGGACTTGCGTGCACAGAAGAACTAGGGAAATACTTTTTTTTCTTTGTCCTCCTGAAAAGACCCGGGAAATTATATGCAAAAGAGGTTACTGCAACATGAAAAGTGCATGATTAAACACTGTTCTCAGGAAATGTGTAAATCCAGTTGGGTACAAATTGTTGCTTCACAGTCTAAAAAAGTTTCACAACCAGCATAATTACATCAACAGACTCTTACACCTGCATTTCAAGAGGACTCTACTGTACTAGAAGGAGCCGATGCTCTACTTAAAGTTTCTTGCAATACCTCCACTTAAAAAACAAATTTGTGGCAAACCAAGCAGTGTTGCAAAAAGCAGTATTTTTGAGTCTCTGGAAGTGATTGAAACTTTCAGCATCTTAACTGTTTCAATTAGTGATATTTCTGACTTTTGAATATGAAAGCCAAAAATGAACCTATGCTGATAAAAACTGTGTCTAGAACCCAACTATTTTACTGACAATAAAACTGATCCAGAGTTATTTTCGTGATCAGTGTTGTATAAACACTTTTTAGTCAAGTGATAACAAGAGGGCTATCCATTCTGTATGAAGATTCCACTCGTTTTAACAGTTACTTTTCCGAATAAAGCAACACCATTGTTTCATGTTGCAATCTTCTGCTGTTGTTGACATGCCTATCTACACAAACCCCCTCCCTCCTTCAGCTGTATTGAATTATATCTGTCACAGTTCTTATACTGCATCACTAAAGAGAATAAATTCCAAAGAATAAGCTAAAAAATCCAGAAGCTTATTACAAAGATGACTGTGTTTAACCAGTCATGTTACTCTCCATCCAGATTAGTTGCACTTTGCATGTATGCCAATTTGAGTAACTGAAAAAAAGTCTGTGAACTATCCCTTGCTTCACCTATGTGCAAATGATGACATATGATAGTAAAACACAACCACACCTTTCTGTCTCAGTTTACTACTGAGCAATGCAATCCCTTTTGTTTTATAATTAATGGAAGTACCAGAATGAGGTAACATTGTAGTAAAACAGGAATAAGCATTTGTAAGAAAGTCTATAGCAATATTCACTGTATAGTTAGTTACACAAGGAACAACTAATGAAATAAATAGAATTTACTTTGAATTGTAATATATATAGGTTATTTTTAGCATCATCTACAAAATCTTAACAGGAGAAATCAAGCTAACATTCTTGGGTACCACATTTCACATTCATTGGATTTATTTAAGAAATACACTAAGAAATACGTGGTTCACGTGATAGGTAACTGAATCGGAATACATCTCACGGAGGCTCGTGGGAAGAGTTGAATGACAAGAAGGAACAATGACCACTGCAAAATGATTTTCACAGAGGGCTACTCCCCGAATGTCTGAGACTTCTTCAGACACATCTTCAACTCTAGGATGTGACCTGTGACCAAGCAGGATGCAAAGATTTTGTATATTTGCCTAGAAGTGCCAGACACTTTGCAACCGAGTTAGTGCACTGAAATACTGCTCTGACCAAATAGGGCACACCCAGAAAACCCAGACAAAACGGGTGTACATGTGCATACCAATTCTGCAGTGAATTAACAGTATACCAACACTTCTAAAAAAGACGACCTACTGAAGACAGTCAATCTACCAAGTCACAGTAAACCTGGACAAAAATACAGCATCTCTTGTTACACATTAGTACATGCTAAGACAACTGCTGCCTGCAGAACACTGCTTACAGGGTCTCTTTAGGTGACTCTCTGAGCTAGCCAGGAAAAGACACAGTCTTTGTGATAAGCCACAGTGTCTTCTGGACTTCAACCAGCCCAGGCTCCAGTTTTACTTCACTGGTCAATTAAGTATTACTGTGAGCCCTTCCAAGAGGTTTTGTTCTGTTCAGGCTTCAATTTTTTCGTCAATTCTCCCAGTAGGAACATAACAATTGGAATTTGCAGGTACAAGGATTAATGCTAAGGTTCTAGAAAAAAAAAATATAGATTTGGTTCAAGATCACTGTAGACAGTAAATGTCCAGTGCCATTTCAAGGCTCCAAACTTCCAAAAAATCTCTATTTGCCTCCTCTACCAGTGGCCTCACATGATGTTCTCTAGCTCTTGTCTTCGAAAGAAATAATTGCTCCCTGATCACTTCATCTTTTTAGTGCTACTTATTACTTTACATACGTTTGTCACACTCCACTTAATCATCTCATTTCCAGAATGAAGAGTCTTAGCAAGTAAATGTTCCTTTTACACAAGTTGGTTCATACCTCTGACAATTCAGCTCAACTTTCTTTGCACCCTTCCCAGTTACAACATACCCTTTGGGACCAAAATTACACTCAAATGTACAAAACTGAGTGTACAAAATATCAACTACCAGTTGATGTGATGTATAGAACAACACAATGAGGAATGTGCTGTTTGGTGTTATTCCCTGTTCTTTCTTAGTATTTGATTCTCCTATCGTATCTCTTCTAAGCTATCTGATTAAAGGCTAATCTCAGTAAACACAAGGGTCCAGCAAGGATCAGAGAAGGAAGAACCCTCCTGACCTAATCAGTGAAAAATGAGCACCCTGACTCGGCTGCTCCCTCAGACTGCAAAAGGAGAACGGATAAATCATTTTCACTGGGTTCACTGAGAGGATTCAGCGGGGATATTCTCACCCTGGAAACCCATGCTACCTAAAGTGGGCTACTAGCTATGGGGGTGTACAGGAGCTTTTATGGGATGCAGGAGAAGAAAATTCTGGGATTGTATAAAGGTTGTCACAGGGCATTTTCTGGGGAATGTAGGGGTATACACAACTTATCATGGGATGGTTAGGGAAAGGAGCAATGGGGAGAAAGGGAAAGATCAAAGCAGACTGGGGAAGATCAAGCAAGGGAAAAGAGAGGGAAAAAGGGAATAAAAGGTGCCAGTAGAGCATGAAGAGGCTGCCAGTCCGTATGCTTGTACAACTGAGCTCTGCTGATGACCTCGGTTGGTCCAAGACTTACAGAATCCTTTTTTTAACTGTCACCTCTGGACAGGCACTAGCTATTCTGAGTATCTGTATGTATGTGAATGCTAGCAAACTTTAGGCCCAAACAGCTGGTGGGTAAGACAGGTAGGTCTGAGTACCAGCAACTGGAGTGGGACCATGAACCTCAGCGGCTTGTAGGCTGACCTGCCAGAAGTGGGGGAGACATAGGCTCTAGGGGACAGCTGTTGGATGGACTATTGGCACCAAGCACAACTTCAAGGCTTTCTCTTTCTTCCCACTTCACCACCCACCAGCAAGCAGGCTGGGGGTGGGGAAGAAGCTGGGAGGGGACACAGACAGGACAGATGAACCCAACTGACCAAAGGGATATTCCATATGCTGTAACCTCATGCTCAGCAATAAAACTGGGGTAACAGAAGAAGAAGGGGTGGGGCAGAGGGAGGTGTCTTCCAAGGTGGCTGATGCTTGCAGAGTGGCTGGGCATCGGTCTGCTTGGGGGTGGTGAGTGATTGCGTTTTCATCAGTGTTTTTTTTCCCTCTTCACTTAGCTAACTCTCTTTACCGCAGTCCATGATTTTTCTTGCTTTTACTCTTCCTATTCTCTCCCCTGTCCTGCTGAGGGGCGTTGCGGGGAGTCAGCAGAGTAGAAACATATTAAAAGGCATTAAAAGCAATGTAGGTGTAATAGTATAAAGTTTTGTTCATACTCTGAATTCCAGTACACAGGCTAATGTCATGAATGCACAATGTATGAATGAGATTAAATTTACATTTTTTGAAAAAGAACATATGAAGAAAAGTATGTTCCTAGCCAGTCTATGGCAGTGTGCCAGAAAGCTTCTTGTGATGAACAGTAAGAAATGCTTATGCACCTACCTCCCTCCTTAAAAAATAAACAAGAAATAAAAAACAATTTCACCTGAAGCAGGAGACTGAATCTTGTTTAGACTTGTTTCTCACTTAAATTTTACAATCTCACTGCTGGCAGCAACTGCTAAAACATACTGCATTACAAGCAGTTTCATGTCATCATAAATGTGGCTCTTTTGTGGACTGAAAGAGTTTACTATGTATGTTTACTCACATTCACAGAACTTCAGTTTTCAAGCTTACTCAGCTTCTTCGAAAAACATTTATTTTAATCTTGGAAAATGAAACTCAACTGAACTAATGAAAACATAATGAAAAAAACCCGAAAACTCTTTTGCTCCAACTACATACCAACATAGCTTGCACAGACACAGAAAAAAATGTGTACATATTAGTATTTTTCCTTCATTCCAAATAGCTAATAAATAAATAATGAAGTGCATGACTGGAAACACTTATTAAGCTTGAACTGATGTCAAGAGTTAGTTTTTCCTTTGATTCTGTATATAATTTAAAAAGGACAACTCATTGAAATGTGAGAATTTTATTGATGCAGTGCTTTATTTATGTACTTTTTCTAAGTTATATGAACACCAGGCCCCTGTTTTCAAAACCTTGCTTTCAATTTTAAACGGATTTTTAAAGAAAAAAGATCAGAATCAATTTGCAATAAACAAACATACCAAATAAAATTATCTTGCCAGTATACACATTACAATGAAAACACAAATGCAAGAAACCAATGTAGTTTTTCATTTTCGACTCGCTAATGCAGGAACAGAAAAGAAAGAAATTACTATAATATTCCAATTTGGATAGAGAAATTTTTAGTCCTAGTTAAGAACTAAAGCTAGTTAGCTTTATAATGTAGTAAGAAATAACACTTTGCAAATACTCACCATACTTCTTCTAATGTAGTCTATTGCTTTTTTCATATCCATGCCTGACCAGTTATCGAGCATGTAGCAGATGCAGGAAGCACAGTACACAAACCTCATATCATTCTCACTTCCTTCCAGTACTGCACAGAAACTGAAAGAAATGTTTCTGTCGTTATACACTGTATAGCCTGTTATATCAGAAAATATGAAAAGCAGTCCAAGGTATTGCATAATTTTTCCTTCAAAAATTAGTTACTTCTATTTACAGTATTCACATAACTATAACCCAAAGCTATGCCAGATTTTCTTTTTAGGAGATGTGATTCTAACTAAGCAAAGCAAAATGAATAGAACTATTAACATTTAGGGGTGACATTATTTGTAGCAATGAAATTACACTGGTCTTTATTTATTCAAAGACGTTAATGCTTACAGTCTTTCACCTATCACAGTACATACTGATGTACGAGTTACCACTGTAACATTTACTGCTTCAGGCAGAATTCTTTGCCTTCCTAGAAATCTTAGCAGATCACGAGGCCTTCTTTCCTGACTGCAACTTCAGGATCCCATGTGTGTATAAATGTAATTGTTATTACTATCATTTCTCATACAAATGGTGAAAACTACCTTCAATCCAGTTTTTGATCTCTTATGGCTACAATCTTTCCAATTTTTCTTTACAATCTGGGCTATCTAGGCACAATTCTGTGCTCGCTCAGAAACCCTTAAAATGAAGATGCTTGCTGTGATTTGATGCCTGACAAGCCTCCATTTAGTTGAAAGAGCTACTTAATATATTTTGATGACTTAACTATTTGCAAGAAGCCAGCACAATAAGAGCATTTTGATGAGTTCTGACAAATCTCTTCTAAAAAAAAAAAAAAAAAAAGAAAAAAAAAGTACTTCTGACTTCAGACAGTCTTTTAAGGATAACTATCACCACTATGACAGTCCCTTTTTGACCCTGCAATTCAAGTATATACCCCATTGTCTTCTTGAGTAGAAAAGCCTCCAACATTTACTGGCAGATACTTCCATCTCTCCTAACCCCAAGGGTGCTAGACCCTGCTCTCTGCAGCTCAGACAGGGATGAACTCCATTGCTCTCTGGATATGGCACAGGACATTCTGGGAAACCAGGATGCTTCTTAACATGTGCCAGTACTGTGGTTTACAATCTCGCCCCATCCTCAGGTGACAACTGCATTGTACGTTATCCAGATACTTCCAATCACCTTCAGCTAAGGTAAGGTAGAAATTAAAATACACACACTTATTCATATTCTGTAAAAAGAGACAACATAATAAAAAAAAAAGTCTTTTAAGTTTCTGTTTCTTCACACCTGTCTTTTATTAACTGACACTAGCATACTTATACTAGGGTAACACCAGAAAAACGTCTTTTTCCCCTCACTGAGTTCACTTGCTGTTTCCATCTGGACAAGATGGTAGCTCAGGTTCTGGCCTTCATACATCCTCCCTCTGTGGGGCAGAAAGAGTGTTTTTCATACCTATGAAAATGTCTGTCACACTAGAAATTGACTGCTGCCAAAGCAACAATTATTTACTAGTGCAAAGCACTGTCCTTTCCCTATAGGGACTAGCTGGCACTCTGCAGCAGGGAATAAATATAAAATACTGTCTGCACATTAAAACCACACATGATAGAAACATGTAGAAGAGGTTAACTGCACGCAGCTTATTACTGTAATCAGGCAAGATGACAAGTAACCACTTCAAGATGCTGCTGACTTGGGAGCAATTCCATCCTTTTGGATATACTTTAAAAACAAAAATAGCCCAACATACAATAGGAATGCTTGGAACAATGGAACGGGCACTTCCACATGCTGGAAGAATCTGCAAACTATAGCAGATCAACAAATACATGCATATCTGTCTGTATACATACATTAGGACTTGACCCATCAAGGTCAGTCTGCTGTTACAAACAACAGAAAACTGTGTATCATTAGTTCACATTCACCACTTAGATTCTGAACATTCTGGAGTTTTGTGTTTGTTTTTTCTTCCTAAAAACACATGCAACATTACATTTTTTAAAGTTGTGCTACAAAAAAACGTTTTAATTACAGGAGATGTCTAGGTGATACACAGCCATTTGACCATAACAAAAACTTTCTTAACTCAGAGGGTGACAGCAATTTCACTGTGAAGTGAAAGATAATTCCTTCAGGAACAACATTTCTATAGTTCTGCATTTCTTAAAGTACTCTTTCAAAAATGACATTCAGTAAAATTTAACAACATTGACAGATCATGTGCACTACCAGAAGTTTTCATTAGCTACCAGCTTCAGCCTGGATTAAAAAAACCCAAAAACCCCACCAACAGAAGTAGATCAAGTATATGCCATCTGTTAAAAAATGCATGCAAAAAGGACAACTCTCACAATGAAATTTAGTAATATTAGATTTCTATTACAGGTAATATATAGGCTAATTCATCCTGTATATTGATATCTTGAATCTCTCAAGACTAAAAAAAGCCCACCCTCCCCCAAAGGAGGGCAAACATCATCATAGTAGTGTTCCAGGGCCCTGCAAAAACCAGAGAATATAAACACAGAAAACATCACTTATGTGAAAGACAGAGCAGAAAAACTACTATCATCAAGACATAAACCAATCCATTAACTATCCAGTAATAAGTATCTACAGTTGTAAGCAAATACTGTCATTCTCCAATGCAAAAGCAAATCTATACACAAAGTGCTGTTTGATCCTGTAAACTGGCACGTGTTTTACGACCGATACTGATTACCCACCAAAGTTTTTTCTAACAGAAAGATTATACAGCTACCTTCATAAAAACCATGTTTCTTATGTTTCATTCCACATCTGTGTTTTCTGTTAACCTTCCAGAGAGTTGCAGAACATAAAATATCTTTTACCTTCCATCCTCCAGCTGGAGAGCTCTCAGTCCTGCCAGTATGGCATCTTTATTCACTCGACTTAAGTCATCTCCAAGAATAACCAGACATGACAGACCTGTGTAAGTCATTGCTATGTGCCCACTATCGTAGGGATGAGATATACCTGGACCCTAGAAAAAAGGGGGAAAAATAAAAATATTGAAACATCATAAGGTGTTGTATTACAGCCCAGCATTTGTTTTTTTTAAAAAAATAAGATGTAAACAAAGTTCTTTTCCCTTCACTCATTGTGGTTAAACTGAAGGCATCCCATTCAGCTTTTCTAATCAAACTAAGCTACTGCGCAGCTCTGCTACCCTTGTAAACAGTTGGTCAGTAGAGGAAGCTTTGGAAAAAAGTTTTGCCAGGAGTGATGTTTATGCAAGAGTTAAGCAAAAAGATGGGATGTGCTCAAGTGTACCTAAGTTTATCCTGACACACCACTGGGCATTAACTTCCTGGCAGCTGGGTAAGCACTGTTAAACAGCCAAACCTCTGGAGGTCCCTTCAACAAAGATTTTACAATCTAATGATCTACAAGTAGAAAGCAGCGTGAGGGATTATTAGTAATCTGTCAATTGAAGCAATACCAAAACCTCTCATCCACTTTCACCTCTATTCTAAAACAATAATCAGAGCTTAAACAAAGTATTTACATAGCAAATAATGTCAACTGAGAAGCTAAAGTGAGAGTTAAATTCTGAGTAGTCACACCATAAAGATCGCAATAATGGGCGGGAGATTGATACAGCTGTGCTAAAATTACTATTTTGCCTTCTGATATTTTATAGGCATATCCTGGACTGTACCACTTCATGAAAACGGAAACCACATGTAACAAGATGACTTTGGATACTTGAGATGGTTCAGTTTGGAGCAAATGGGAGACAACTATTTTAAACAGGGTAAGAGCTGTTTCAATTCTGAGTAGTTGAAACAAGCGAGTTTTCAAATCACATTTTACTAGCATTATTGCCTAGTCAGTTGCCATTTTTATTTTGCAATTCATCCTAAAAATCCATGCAAAAAGCCATATAGAAACAAATTTATGATTATGTTATGAGTAACTGGTATTTTTCAGGCAAGTCACACTGATCTCCAAAGCCAAAAAGCTTTGCTTCTAGTAAGAAAGTTGGAGAAAAATACTTATTACCCACTAGACAGCAAGGGACTGATCCCACACTAGGGAATCAAACACAGTTGGGAAAGGGAGGCATAAAACAAGGTGAAAGTGGCTGCAGCAGCACTGAAAAAGCTCTAGCTACGCAACAGGGAAGGGGAAAAGGGAGTGAGTGCTGAGAGCTGCACCTCCTCTCCCTCACTTCCAGCCCTGGACTCTCTGTTGAGAAGGGGGCACAAATCTCAACAGTCCCCACTCCTACCCCTCAGCTGCCAGTGCCCCCATCACTGCCTCCTGTCTTGCAGATCCCCCAGTCACATGCACACAACCACTGAGTGGTGGAGGCTGGCAGGGACCTCTGGAGGCCATCTGGTCCAACCCCCTGCTCAAGCTCAAATGGGGCCACCTAGAGCTAGGTGCCCAGGAGCATGTCCAGACGGCTTTTGAACACCGCCAAGGATGGAGACTCCACCACCTCCTTGGGCAACCTGTGCCAGTACTTGGTCACCCTCACAGTGAAAAAAGTGTTACCTGATGTTCAGAGGGCACCTCCTGTGCCTCAGTCTGTGCCCATTGCCTCTGGTCCTGGCACTGGGCACCACTGAGAAGAGCCTGGCTCCGTCCCCTCTGCACGCTCCCTGCAGGTATGTACATGCACTGATGAGACCCCCTGAGCCTTCTCCAGGCTGAACAGTCCCAGCTCTCTCAGCTTTTCCTTGTAGGAGAGAGGCACCAGCCCCAGACTGCCTTCCCCCTGGGGCACCCCACAGATGGAGGACAGCTGTGCCCTCCAACAGCTTACAAAAAGCTACTGCAGTCATGAAACGTGTTTTTCTAACTTGAGTGGATGACAGGCTCTAATCCCAGAAGGAACAACTTGGCCTAGCACACCAATTTTAGGGATTTCAAATCTAACAGAACCAAAAATCTTCTTTTCAGAATATCTTCCCCTTAAAAATTTTATTATAAGCAGGTTAACCCTTGTGTATTTCAAATGTAAAATTCTGCTCCAAAAAAATCCAGACACACAGGGTGATACATATTGCCGTAACACAGAGAAGTATTCAGTTTAATGTAATTGATTAATTTACTTTTAAGCAAAGCAAGTCTCTATTCAAAAAAGCCAGATTTGAACCCGTTCTTGCCCTAAAAGGATTCTCAGTGTCCCAGCTCTGTAGCTAAAGCTTCTCACATATTTTGTCAAACAAAATACAAGACACACACTATTCAATGAAAAATACATGGAAAGGTTCTCGGATATTAGGACAAACTGGTTACAAAATGTCCCAAGAGTTGCAATCAGCAACTATGAAGAAAACGAAGTTTCCAAGCATCTATGTCATCCAAGTTAAACTGGAACGAGACGAACACTTAAATTTCTTCCCACTCGGAATAACCTAGAACAGGGAAAGTACAGAAGATGCCTCTACTCATTTCCACAAATCACCGAAAACACCAGAGCCTGTGAATTCAATTTTAACTGTTCAATACAGCCATTAGATGCTTTTACAGGTAGTTCATCTCCAAATCAATAGTGACACCAAGAATAAATGAACAGTAATAGATATAGTGAAGGTGTTCAACTTTACATTTGAAAGTACTCTTTCCCGAGGAAGACTACATTCACTAAGCAAGGAAGGCTTCTCTAAGGATATTCAGACTTGCTTTTTAAAACCATATTTATGAGAACTCTACCCAAATGTTCTAACGTGTTTGGATACTCAGGAAATTCTCTAAGGTATCTATCATTCTTGAACAACATTCTTCTTCAAGTGACAGTTTTTCCACACAGTGTCTATGTAAAGTAACTGAAAATTCCCTCTTCACAAGATTTTTTTTAAAATTGTAATTTTTATACACATGCTAATTCTGTATTTCCTGTAAAGTTTTGGTAGCCTATAAAAACATGTTTAAGTAACTGGGACCTTACTTTTTAGTTGATTCCACATTATAGTATTGCCGTTACACTGTAACTCACTACTGTAAGAACAGGCATATATGGTATGCTCATAAAACGAAGTAATACCATCTTCCCCAAAGAAATTGTATCAGCCACTACAGTATCTGGACAACGTACAAATTTGATCTGTACTTCCTTTTCTATGCAAACATTTCAACATGCAGCAGTAGCACACTGCTTTTCCAAATACAGGGCCTCAGCAACACCAGAGCTGTATAAAATTTTGCAAGTCTAGTAGTTTTAATAAAGAACACAAACTATACTTGTATAAAGCAAACAGTAGCGTCTGCTGCCTGTATATGCAATCATGAAGTTCACAACTCAATTAGTACTGCCATCTGCTTCTGTCCTCAAACACCAAACACATATTTAGGTACAAGGAATGCAGAAAAGACTGTCAGGATACACAATTTTGAAACACCATTATGGGGGGAATCAGGGACATGGTCTCAGCATTCAAGAACAGCTGCTCGTAGGTCACACAACTGCCTTTACTACTAATAGTTTTCTCTTACCACAGGATTATTATCTGGCAAGTAATTAAATTCTTTATACGGTAAGTTGGCATACACATCTTCATGTGTAATTACTAAAAAAGCCAGTGGAAGTGACAGAGGGTCCAACATATTTGTATGCAGCCAATGCCTTGACAACATTTGGTTTAGGGCCAAAAATCCAAACAAATATGGCCAATATTTCAATAAAATCTAATTAAACACATAAGGATCAGCACCAAATATGAGATCATACAGGAGTTACTGCAAGGCATACTCACAGAGGCCAATATGATGTTTCATGTGTACAATTACTGTAGGATTGTGGAAGCTTTTGAGAGTGTAACAGATCTTTGTTCACCACATGTGCTTTTTAAAAAAATAAATAAAACAGATATACTTATTCACCAGAATAATAATAGAAGAATAATATGTTCTGTATGCTAACAATAATTGTTCAAATCTTAACTGTACTGGAATTCACTTCTTCTTCTAGGTTCCATGTCATTATTTCAAGTTCATTGTGATACTACTTATCAAATTTTATGTTGTACTTACACACACCAATATATACTTCACACAGTAATGCAACAGAACATCTGAGCCCAGGTAACAGGATGTCTTCCAGGGGACATCAATCAGAATAATTGGATATTTCAGAAAAAAAAAGAAAAAAACCCCAACCTAACCACCCAAACACACCCAAGAAAACAATACTTTTTTTGCTTAGAATTGAGAATTCTTAAAATCTGTAGAAACTGGCCCTGTGACAATTTGATATCACAAAGTAGGATTGGAATGGCTTCTCCACATGCAAAAGATTACAGCAAGTCTCAAAGTTTTCATGAGATAATTGCTAACACCTTTAAAATCTGCATGGCAAGAGCAAGACTGCCTCTGCTATGAAGGACAAAGTAATTCAGACATTGTGTAGAAATTTGGCCCAAATTTATCAAGGGCACTGTAGTCAAAGCACCTGATTTTTAATTGGCATCTTGAGGCTTGGTAAAAAGAAGCCCTTTTTAAAGTTCCGTATCATGAACAAAACACAGTTTTAGGGAAATATAACTACTTCTGCCTTACAGACACTGCAGACCACAGCAACAACAGTGACAAAGAAAACTGTCAGCCTAAGCACAAAAACACCCACTGCTGCCACCACCTCAACCTTCATGAGCCAGGGCCACAGAGATAAACAGAATGAGGTTATTTCAAGAATGGCAGAAGTCACATCTCAAAAACAGCAACAAGAAAGCTGTTAAACTGTGAATGCATTGTTAAACACTTAGACTAAACAACCAGAAGAAACAGGCTTAATCCAGACATGTTACGACTAAATGGAGGAGTAATGCAGTAGGAGTGGGTCTGGAGAGCAGAGCAGTAGGTGCTGCAGTACCGGTGCCCATGCTATCTGCATTTTATCATGCCAGCTGTAGCCTGGCTGCATGGACTATGGCCCACTAACGGAGAATTTCATTCGGAGCATCATGCCTTCTGGTTCAGTTTCATTTGAAAGGAGCCCAGCCTGTGTGCCTTGCTCTTTTGGAGCAAGCACATTAAATTCTCTTACAAAGTACTCTCTGCTGAGCTGAACTAATGCACTGGTGTAGACGTACTCAGAGAAGACAACAATGGGGATATGGCCCAGTCCTGTTCTCTCTATACACTTCATCTTTTGTGACAATGACAGTTGATAAGCCACACAAGAAACAGATTAACCCGGATCTCAGTGATGGAGTAAGTTTTGCTTGACGATCTCCACAATCTGAGCCTTCCTTAAAAGTATGAACAATTAAAGATGCAAGGTGAGGGGAAGCTTTCAAGCATTTAAATCAGTGATGTGATAACATTCCCAACCACATCATCCAGAACAGCTATTTAAACATAACTCATGGTCACCAACAATGCCTGCTAACCAGTGTAGAGGGGGCTAAGAAACTTTCTCTGCTGCAAAAACTTGGGCAAGATCTCTCCAACACTAATGAAGAATGCTACTAAACATACTCTTATTCAGGCAGAGTCTGACTTCTAAAAAACTTTATTCTCACACTTGGCATTGGTGAAACAAATATGGATTGTTTCAGCCTTGAGAAAATGCAATGTTGTGTCAGGAACACAAACCAGATCATCTTCCCTCGAAGTGGAAGCATATGTTATTTACCACAATCTTACATAAAAGTTCCAGGTGTTGGCTTTCAATATAGCCCCTAAAACTGACTCGTAACACTTCAAAGAGATTAAAAAGACCTAGACCTATCTGAAACTCTGTGGTGACTGTTCACCCCTAAATTAAAAAGCTCGCTTCAATTCCAGTAACACCAAATCAGAGAGACTGCAGAACCTGGAGCCATTTCAGAAAATAACTGTTATCTGATTTTACATGATTCGTGTTTAATTGCAGTGATAGAAGCTGCACTCTTAGCCTTCATTTAGAGTTAAGACTGCTAGGGCTTGTAAAAGCTGTGTGTGGTGAGTTAGTCAAGCAGATACGGTATAGCTTCACTTTTGCTAAAGTCCCCAAGAGCTGCGTAGACACTACCATCAAACACTGACAGGGTAATGGCAAAAAAACCCCAAAACCAAAACCCCAAACCAAAACCAAATGAGCTATCCTGGTAACATTTAGTACAGTTGGAAATTCAAACATATCCCTTGCTTTTTTCTATTATTTTGAAGGGTCCCCAGTGACAGAAGAGGTTTGGCTACCTCCAGTATGGCATTTTCTCAGAGTTCAAGAATGAAATCACTGCAGTGGCATGTAATAAATAGTAACTGTCAATGCAAATCCAAAATGCTTACAGGCTTTTTAAAAAAATAATTTTTCAAGACATAGATTTAATAGAACATTTTAAAATGATGAATAAAGAAAAATTACAAGTTTTCCAAGTCTTTCTTTTTCTTAGTTATTTCAGAACGTTTTAGGGCAACAGTGCTGGAAATACTTTAAACCTTTGTATGCCAATAAATCAAGCAGATCTGATCCCTCTAATGCAGATGCAATGAAAAAAGTATTGCAATGCTTGAATAAAAAGCACATCCATCTGCAAACAGTTTTCTAGAGATAATGACCTTGTAGTTAATTTCCACAGGTTACATGATTTCGCCCTTTTGTCCCTTCTGCAGATTGGCTAACATATTACGTGACGAGCCACAACACATGTCCTGAAAAGAGAATATTTAAGTATGAAGCATGTACTATTGGAAGCTGAGAGTTAAATTAAAGCACCAGAAAGTGCTGTGAAGGGATAATGTTG
The DNA here is from genome assembly GCA_034008185.1 of Gorsachius magnificus. Lineage (NCBI taxonomy): Eukaryota > Metazoa > Chordata > Aves > Pelecaniformes > Ardeidae > Gorsachius > Gorsachius magnificus. The sequence continues at coordinate 41,709,582 of CM067109.1, read as the reverse complement.
CATTGCTGATTTTATGGACTTTTTTTCTTCAGGGGCATTTACAAGATCTCAGAACGATATCCAGAACTCACTCTTGAAGGCTTACACACAGGGGAGGATTTGAAAAAGGTTCCCAAAAGCATGCACTGATTTAATGTAGTACACCACATGGCACTAACCCAAATCTTTGAGGAAACATGACTGATACATTTTTATTATCTCCGTTTGGTAAAACTGTTATTCACTTTATAATGCTGTTATGCCACAATACTAGCATGACAACATCAACTTCTTTAGGTGACTGTTATCAAAGACAGCCATCTTCCTTCTGAGTAAAACCAGTCTTTTTCTTATACAACTCTATTCTGAAATTGTTGTCTAATATTTTGTCTTTAAACTTCATTTTTAACAAAGTATCCCAGTAAGTCACCACTACAGAACCCAAACTGTTTTAGGTTTTAAGCAGAAGTTTTCCTTTTTTCCTTCAAGCTCAGCAGGTGGTTGGATTGCCACTGAGGTTAATTCCAAGTAAAACAGATGATGAATTCATCCTGTTACTACAGTCCGAGCTCACCACAGACACCATCTGTAGTGTAAAACAGGACAAATACCAAAGCAAACCAAGAGACAAATTACCTTGCCTGTTACATGCTGCTGTAGCCCCCAGTTTAGAGATATAAAAAAACCTTTTCACAATTATTTTACCCTTGTTAGAAAGTGCAGCCTCTGAATACTACTGCTACGAGTACTTGACTGATTTGCTATGCAAAGAGGCATACACAGATATTACTCCATTCCCACAAGTTATTCAGAAACATAAAGTTATGCTGTTAAGAGTAAATAAAAAGAAGGCCAAGCCAGGCTGCTGTACTACCTTCACACTCAAGCTAGTTCAAGCAGTTTTACACTCAGCTACAGTCATTACTGTATCAGATGACCATCCTTGCTTTCCATTTCAGATCCCAACATTCATTCATTCATATTTAAAATCTTGTTATCTGTCCACTGGAAAAAAAAAATTAAATACTTGGTGGTAATATAGTGCTCTTCCAGACTTTTCATCCACGCTTTAGTGAGATTTGACTCTTCACTCTCAAACACAGGACAGAACTACTGTACCTCTTTCACAGTCCTTCCTGTGCACTGGCCTCTACGTCCCCTCTTCCAACTGTATCAGGCCTTTTGTACCATCTTTAGCAGCCTCTGCCAACCTACTTTCTCTCTTGTATTAAAGGCATTTTCTTTTTGTATACAGATTTAAGTCTCTTGAACCACAGTTCCATGGGCTTCAAAGCATCCTCTCTTATGGTCACAACAAACTGGGACGAACAGAGCTTTGCCTATGTTTGAGGGGATACCAGGTACAAGCAAATACACCTGTATCATCACAGTAAGAAGAATACCAAAGAACCGCATGTGCTGCACCACTTAATACAGAACTATTCTGTCCTCTCCTACCAGGTGATAGTTCTTGAATTAGAGAAGTTTCCCTACTTCAGTAACAGACCAGTGAAGGGGAGGAGTGCACTGAGGCAACCCACAATTTGTATGTTAATTTCTTCACTGCCCTGGAGACTTGAGAGGTACCATTTTAGTATGTTTCTTACACATGTTTCTTAAAAGCTCTGCAAACATTTCAGTTTACTGACAGTGCAAAAATCCCTGCCTTCCACATATTCCATAATTATGCAGTTAATATTAAAAAAAAGACACAATATGATTTATTGCCTAACTGAAAGTATTTCTCACACACACACACACACTTAACTAACCTTGGAGGGATTGAATGGCATCCCTAAATATGAAGAGCCTCTGAACCCACAGCGATTCAAGTTTGACCCTGGAAAAGATAAAAAAAAATAAAGACTCAATTAACTTGCTTTGCTGAAACACTCATTATAAACTATAATTCTCTATTCAAAATCAAGACCTGTTAGTTCAACATTATTCACACTATTACTAAAGTTTGCATGTCTCTTTCAGTATGTTCCCAACCTTGGTTTGTTTTCACTCTGAATAATAAAAAAAACCCCAAACCAAAGGAAACCACAAGCAAACTTGATCCTGCTGTAATGACAAAGCAACACATTTTTTTTTATTTGGTGGAAATACAGTGTTCATATCAGCACAGAACTATCTTCCATGCTCACAAAGAAAAAAAACAAAACCAAACCAACCAAAAACAGGACTGCTCCCCTGGAAAAGTACCCAGAGTTAACAGAATTTTTTTTCCTCTCTGGATTCCTGCCTGGTAGTGCCATCTGTTCCTAAGCAGAACTGTTTTAAGATACTTTGCAACATGTACAAGGACAAACAGTTTGCAGTTTTAAGCTAGCACCAATCTCACTCAATGATGTCAGAGTGAAATAGTTAAAACAATGTGAAAGGCAGATTTTTAATTGGAGCCATTTTTCTCTCACCAAATACACAGGTACAAGAACACTGTAGCTATCAAACATTTCTGTTAGTGGTTCAGTATAATTTGTTTTAAATGTGTCACAGTATTGCGCATGCAGCATACAGAAGTGTGCACCTTACACTGTCTAGAGCTAAGTAGAGGTTTGCAGGACTCAGACCTGCTTCTGCATGGCAAAAACTCAATTACTTTACTCCTCAGCCTCTGAAAGTAAAAGCCTAATGAGTGCCGTAGTTCAACAGCACTTGGCTGTTCTTAAATTCTCTCCCCTTCTTTTCTTTTTTTTCCAGCTCTTCAGCCTTTAATCTAAAAATCTTCACAGAGATAAGGGGAAAATTGCATCAGACTAACCAAACAAGAATAGTTATAAAGCTGAAAGTCCTAAAAAACATCACTATGCAATCTGGTCTACCAGTTCTGGTGTCATTTATCAGCACATTAGCTTCTAATTTTAAATGCATTCTGCATGTATGCAACATTTAAACTAGCAGCTTTTATCAGTCTAAGTACCTCAATGAGGTTAAAGTATGCAAGTTTCTCTACTAGACAAGCCCTCGGATCTGATTTACATGGAGTGAATTATTATTTAACAGGAAAAAAACACCTCCATTTCTTCCACCTTTCAATCGAAAGTACTTTTTAATGATTCTACAGGTGTAATGAAGGTTATTTCAGCCTGCACTAAAAACTGGTATGCTATAGTCATAGTCACAAAGGGAAAACAGAAAGAGTATCTGTATTTGTAGCCAAAATACGCATAGTCTAAGTCTTCTCAGCAGAGAGCACTTGTCTGTTAGCTCCTGGAGTCAAAGACTTGCATTTCATGTTGCAACAGGTTCTCGAAAGCACAATCAATATTAGTCTTAAGGACTAATCTAAGTTCCTGAAAGACACTGCCCCAAAAGCATCACAATTTGAAAAATTACACAATGTGAATGAATCACTGAGAGGAGAACTAGAATTCTTACTTCTTAAATACCAGATTTCCTAGGTGACATTATGTAAAAATCAGCGTTCACTTGGCCCATTATCAGTAAAAATGAATCTGTGTCTTAATTAAACTACAAAATTCACTTTGAAATGGCACTAATGTGGAAGCCCTTCATCCAGAAAACAGTTGCAAGCCTATGAGCACACAGGTGTTCTGGCCTGCTGCAAATGAAAACATGCTACAGGACAGCTCTGAAGTCAAACAGAACTCAGCTGCTACTTGCTAGAAGGAAGGATTCATCCCAGAAAGACTGATCCCCATCATCGGCCTTTTAAACCACAGCTTATAATTCATTATCAAGGTAAGGAATGGTCGTATGAAACCCAAGTGCAGTGTGCTGTTAGTGGGTTCCTTTGATTGGTTTCTGACTTGACAGCTACTATGAAAATGAGAGATTAAAAATAAAGTACATGAATGAAATTAGGATCTATTATTCCCTTTAGCTGTTCAATTGTCCTGTAATTATTTTAAAACCTTTCTTGTACTACTAAACTGGTACCAACTGAAAACCAGCCTTGGTAATTCTGGATTTTTAACTGTATTGCTATCATTGATTTAAAATATGTTTTGACACTTTATGTCAGTGACTTCTGATCTCCCATCCTAGAATTTACGCATCGGCTCCTAGAAGAAACAGAGTAACAGCATGGCTCTTCAATGCCCATACTACTGCATAAATCTTCAAAGGGAATTCTATGCCCTCCTCCAAACAAGAAAACTTTGTCATTAAGGTACATGTAATAGATGCTTCCTAGACCTTGAGCATTACAAGTGAATTGCGCATTTTCCAGTTAAAATTCTTGAATTAAAAAATAGAATGCTGAGCTGATAAAGGAAGTGTTGAAACGGGAAGTGAAAACAGCTCATTTCTAACCAGATGACTCTGGCACACTGACGCCATGTCTCGAACTTTTTTTTCAGCTTCCTATGAACATACAAGTTCAAAACCAAATGGAAACCAAGGGGGAATTATGGAAAATCCACTGTCTTTCAGTTTATGCACATCACCTCACCTTCTGTGAAGTCAGTTTTACTGTTTTATTGCAAAGTACTTGTACTTCTTATCTTATGTAATCTTAGTAGTGCTAATCAAACTCTTGCCTGCTCTATGGAACCACAAACAGCTTGCCAGAATAAGAAATAGAATTAGAAATTAAATTAATTAAAAGGATATGACCATGGCTTATGTCCCTTGTAAAAAATTGCTGGAATGACCAGTTCAGCTCCAGCACAGTCTGCTGAAGCATCAAGTGCAACTGCAGTTATAAAAGGGTACCACCTAGCGTTCACTTTCAGAGTTAAGCATGTTTAAACACGTCCTGAAAGCGCTTAAGACAGAGCAAAAAGTAATAAACGTTTCATCAATTGCTGCATGCCTATTTCAAGCTCAACAAAATGCACGTGGAAAAACTTTTCACATTTGACAACAGAAGTAAAGAAAATTGACCCTTTTCCCAAACCAAAAGTCTCCACGGTTAAATCAAGAGCTCAGACCTTGCCGTGAAGAAAAGCATGTTATTTAAGTGTGTGTAGGCCAGAAAGTCCTTAAGACATGCAAGACAGCTCCAAGTGATGACTGCAGACAGCTTATCCTGGGAGCTCTTTTGTTACAGACAGGGCATTTTTGTTATTTAAGATTTGTCTTGCATGGGTAAGACTGGTAACTTTTACCACTACTTCACTTTCAGGTTACCTATGCATTCCTCTAGTTCCAAGGACTTTCTCATTTTGCGAGGTACAGAAGCAAACACACATACATAATTAAAACCTTAATAAAAAAAAAACCACACAGCTTTAACATATGCTGACACAGTCAGTACAACCAGATAAAAGCAATTCTTACTGAACTAGGGCTAAAAAATAATTATAAATCAAAGCACTAGAATATGTAATAAAATGCAAAATTGCATTCTCTGAAATGGAAGTCCATTATACATCCAGATAAATACTTCAAATGTAGCCATTAAAGAAGGTTACGCTGGAGGAAAATTCTGTTTCTGCTCAAGAAACTTATGGTCAGGAAGCTCACGCGTAACAATGATCTCAAAACCAGCCAATGACATTCTATCATTTTTTTTTTTTTTCCAGTACTGACACATAAGGAAAGAAGAAAGAAGCTTTACCACAAATCTAAATTTAGACTTTGACACAAGAAAGTTTTAGGTCCCTGATGTAGTGTAATGGTTTTCAGCCTGCTATGCATGGGTCCTGGGGGTTCAGACCCACAAATGAAACATGTCTCAGCTCTCCTTTTGGTGCCATTTCTTAGTGCAGCAAAGCCAGTAAAAAGCATCCAGCTGTCAAAAAGTACAATCTTCTTCCCTTCTCCCTTACTACAACTCCCTGCCAACACAGTTCACCAATGCAACACAAAGCTAACCTTCTGTTAGATAAATAAATGCATGCTTTTCTGCCACTTCAATAAGCTAAAAAAGCTCTCAAGCAGGGTCAAACAAGTGCCAGTGTTACTGTGGGGGAGGATGGTGGATGAATATGGCCAAGGAGTGTGCATCTGCTGGCTGTCTGTAATTAGATTACTTGAGTACAGAGCTCTGGATTCACTCTCTTTCAAAAGTGCTGAACTGTTTTTCAACGTGACCTGCAAGAAACTGGGATACGTCTTTCTCACATTGCTGAGAGTTGCACTTTAAGACAGTTAAAATAAATTTGAAATTCTGTCTTGGAGCTGCTTTATTAGAGGAAAAACAGTAAAGCTCTGACATGACAAGAATCTTAAGAAAAGCAGTGGAAACAGGGTCTTTTGTCAACTGTTTTCCAATTTCCCTAACGCTTTAAAAAGTATGTCTTGGTGTAAATACATATAATTTCTGATAAGGCTTGTTGTAAAAGAGCACCACCTTCCTCAAAGTGAAAAAAGAAAGGTTTTTTTCAAGATTTCAACTTCTTTCTGAAAAGACACACAGTGAGGTCTTTCTGCAGTGAAGACGCAAAACAAAAACACTTATTAGCCATGCACCTAAACAGAGCATTTACTCTAAGTGAAGGAAAAGTAACCATGGCCAAAGTCTATGGGACATAAAGCCAAACTATTTTTCAAGAGTTATAGAAGACAGGGACCCTTTAAATAAGCAGAAGACAGCAACAAGACCAAGCATTCCGCTAAGGCTGGTGGGTTTCTGTGTGAGGGTCAGCTTGTATATGTGTCATGCCATTCCCTCCTGATTAGAATTGGCATTGCGTCTCTCTAAAACACTTGAGCTGAAACTACAGCACCTAAAGGACATAATTTGTTTGAATCACAGTTACAATAAACCTACAGAAGAATACAGTCTATCCTGACAGACTTTAATCTTTAGCCTCCTTTAGTGCATTTCAATTAGGCTCGCAGAGTATACATCTGCTTTCTTACTCAGTGAGATCAAGATGTCATAGCTTTGCATTCACAAGCTTTAGTTTCACGTAAAAATTTCAAAGGCTACAAACCTCTGCATTGAAGGTTTCACTAGCCATCAGACGTTATCACGTACCAGTGATACATGTTACCTAAAACTATCACAGTATACTGTGAGAACCTACCTAAGAAGTATCCTAGAACACCAAATTCTGAATTTTCTACCAGGTTCTGTAATGCCCTGCTGTGGTGGGTTGACCCTGACCAGCAGCTAAGCACCCACACAACCACCTCTCACTCCCCCTTCCCCTGGGAGGGTGAGAAAACAGAGGGAAGGGGAGAAGACTCAAGGATTGAGACAGTTTGATATGTGAAGCAAAAGCTGTGGGCGCAAGCAAAGCAAAGGAGGAATTCATTCACTGCCTCCCATCAGCCAGGCAGGTGCTCAGCCACTTCCCAGAAAGCAGGGCCTCAGCACACATGAGGGTTACTCAGGAAGGCAAATGCCAGAACCACAAACATCACCCCCTTTCTCCTCCTTTCCCAGAGCTTTTACAGCTGACCATGGTGTCAGGCAGCACAGGGTATCCCTCGGGTCAGTCGGGGTCAGCTGTTCCGGCTGCATCCCCCGGCTGTATCTGCTGGGGAGAAGGGGTGCAGAGGGGGAAAAAAGACAGCCTTGATGCTGCATAGGTGCTGCCCAGCAACAGCTAAAACACCGGTGTGTTGCCAACACTGTTTTAATCACAAACCCAAAACACAGTAGCTTGCGGGCTACTCTGGAAAAAGTGAATTCCATCCCAGCCAGTACACCTACTATTAATAGTTATTGACAAACAGATATTAAGTTTGCACAGCATCAACTGTTCCATCTCCCATCCATTGGAAAAATGACTGTAAGGTAGCAGTTCTCAAAATAATTTGAGTTTGCCATCTTAAAGAAGTGCTTTAAATAAAAATCAACTGAAGTGCTATGGATATGGAACTTTTGGAGGGACAAATATAAACAGCAATTTATTTTTCTGCTAAGAATTAGAAGAATTGTCTTTTTGCTCATTTTGGGAATACAATCAGTGGCACAAACAAAAATAAACCCCAAGATTCTGTAATCATATATTCCAACTTAAAATGTACGTTTTAAATAGGTTTTCAGAGTCAAAATGAATGAAGACTTATATCAAGTACAATACAGTTGAAGTTAAGACAAGATTACTGGAATTCATCATTCCAGAAACTACATCTTAGAACAGTTTTATAATTTAAATGTTTAAAAATCAATTTTGCACAGAGATTTATCAGCATGCATGGAAAAAAAGCCACAATAGAATGTTTCTTTAAAAGCAGAGCAAAGTGTTTTGGTTTTTTTTAACCTGGAAGGATTCTGATGCATCAAGCTAGCAACCATTCTCTTTAACTAGAGATGCATAACCATTTTGAAACCAAAAACTTCACTGCTGCAGCCTACCAGAATTTAGCTACATCTTCAAACAGGCCAAAAGAGGGAGTCAGAGCTCTACTGCTGGGAGGCTGCCAATTAATAAACACTGACACACCCAGGATTAAAATACAGAGAGCCAATACATTTTTATTGAAAGTAGACATTACAGGAGGGTACACATTCCCTTCTTCACATTTAGTTATCCAAAATCCAACTCGCTGGATCATTTACATTTTGCATCATTTATTGTTCATTAGATTAAGTAAAAATGGATTCAAAATAATGCTGAAGTTTTAGGGGTCAAGTGACCAGACAGAGTAGTGCTATTACAAAAAGCATAGGATTGTAAGAATGTTTTTATGATGTTGTATTGGGTTTGTGTGGCAAGGTTTTCGTACCGAGGGGCTACAGGGGTAGCTACTGTGAGAAGTCACTAGAAGCTTTCCCCATGCCCAAGGAGGAGCTTTCCCCAGCTGGCTCCAAGGAGGACCCACACCTGGCCAAGGCCGAGCCCATCAGCGGTGGTGCTAGCGCCTCCGGGATAATGTATTTAAGAAGGGAAAAAAGACTAATGCAGAGAAGTAGCCGGGAGAGAGGAGTGAAAGGAAGTAAGAGAAACAGCCCTGCAGACACCAGAAGGAGCGGGGGTAGGTGCTCCAGGTGCCAGAGCAGAGATTCCCCCGCAGCCCCTGGTGCAGCCCTGTCCCCCTGCATCCCAGGGATGTCTATCATGGAGCAGATCTCCACCTGCAGCCCAGGGAGGACCCCATGCTGGAGTAGGGGGATGTGCCCAAAGGAGGCTGTGACCCTGTGGGAAGCCCACGCTGGAGCAGGCTCCTGGCAGGACCTGTGGCCCCATGGGGAGAGGAGGGCTGGTGACCCTGCGGGAGGAGTGTAACGTCCCCTCGGCGCCCTGCACCACTCAGGGTGGGGAGGAGGTAGAGAAGATCAGGAGTGAAGTTGAGCTGGGGTGTGGGGAAGGTGTTTTAAGATTCAGGGTTTTTTTAATACTTTCCTACTCTGATTTGAATTTCAGTTATAAATTAAACCAATTTTCCCCAAGTCAAACCTGTTTTGCCCGTGACAGTAATTGCTGAGTGACCTCTCCCTGCCCTTATCACAACCCACTGGCCTTTCTTTGTATTTTCTCTCCAGCTTTGGTAGCACGGCTTTGGTGGGCACCTGGCATCCAGCCAGCATCAACCCACCACAGATGTGATATGAAAATACAGGATTGGACAAAGTTTGTTCTTCTGGTGAAAAGGAGAGATTTATTACTTAAAAGCACAGAATGCACTGCCAAAAGAGCCCTCCCCAAAACTACTCTCATGTAGTTTTATGATGGGAAGATAGCTAGAAGAAGAAGGAGCACATCTCAGCTGTGCCCTGGGCTGTCAGCCTCCACATTGAGCCAATAAGAAGTGGAGTGCTACTGGACCTTGTGCTGGCAAATAAAGAAGAACTGGTTGAGGATGTGAAGGTAGGGGGCAGGTTTGCCTGCAGTGACCACAAGATGGTGGAGTTCCAGATTCTGAGAAGTGGAAGCAGAACAACAAGTAGGACTGCCACACTGGACTTCAGGAGAGCTAACTTTGGCCTCTGCAGGGACCTACATGGAAGAATTCCATGGGCTAAGGCTCTCGAAGGTAGGGGAGTCCAAGAGAGTTGGCTGCTATTTAAGCAGCTCTTCCTCCGTGCTCAGGGTCAGTGCATCCCTGTGAGTAGGAAATCAAGTAAATGAGGCAAGAGGCCTGCACGGATGAACAAGGAGCTCCTAGTGAAACTCAAAGAAAAGAGTAAAAAGAGGGTCAGGCCACTTGAGAGGCATACAGGAATGCTGCCAGAGCATGCAGGGAAGCAACTAGAAAGGCCAAGGTTCACCTGGAACTAAGTTTGGCCAAGGATATAAAGGATAACAAGAAGGGCTTCTTCAAGTATGTCAGCAGTAAACATAAGACTAGGGGTAATGTGGGACCGCTGCTGAACGAAATGGGTGCCCTGGTGACAGAAGATACAGAGAAGGCGGAGCTACTGAATGCCTTCTTTGCTTCAGTCTTCACTCTCAAGGCTGGCCCTCAGGCTCCCCAGTCCTTGCAGGTAAGCAAGCAAGCTTGGAGAAAGGACGACCTTCCCTTGGTCAAGGTGGATCAGGTTAGGGATCTTTTAAGGAAGCTGGACACCCACAAATCCATGGGTCCCGATGGAATGCACCCGCGAGTGTGAAGGAACTGGCAGACGACATTGCTGAGCCACTCTCCATCATCTACAAAAGGTCTGAAGAACAGGAAAGGTGCCTGAGGACTAGAGGATAGCCAATGTCACTCCAGTCTTCAAAAAGGGCAAGAAGGAGGACCCAGGGAACTACAGGCCAGTTAGTCTCACCTCCATCCCTGGAAAGGTGATGGAACAACTCATTCTGGGTGTCCTCTCCAAGCAAGTAGAGGAAAAGAAGATCATCAGGAGTACCCAGCATGGATTCACCAAGGGGAAATCATGCCCGACCAATCTGATAGCCTTCTACGATGGCATGACCAGCTGGGTAGATGAAGGGAGAGCGGTGGATGTTGTCTACCTTAACTTCAGCAAGACTTTTGACACTGTATCCCATAACATCCTCATAGGGAAGCTCAAGAAGTATGGGTTGGATGAGTGGACAGTGAGGTGGATTGAACTGGCTGAATGACAGGGCTCAGAGAGTTCTGATTGGCAGGGCAGAGTCCAGTTGGAGGCTGGTATTTAGTGGCATTCCCCAGGGCTCAGGACTTGGCCCAGTCTTGTTCAGCTTGTTCATCAATGACCTAGACGAGGGGACAGAGTGTGCCCTCAGCAAGTTTGCTGATGACACAAAACTGGGAGGAGTGGCTGATATGCCATAAGGCTGCACTGCCATTCAGCAGGACCTGGACAGGCTGGAGAGTTGGGCAGAGAGGAACATGATGAAATTCAACAAGAGCACGTGTCGAGTGCTGCACCTGGGGAGGTTGAACCCCATGCACCAGTACAGGCTGGGGGCTGACCTGCTGGAAAGCAGCTCTGCTGAGAGGGACCTGGGAGTCCTGGTGGACAACAAGCTGACCGTGAGCCAGCAGTGTGCTCTTGTTGCCAAGAAGGCCAATGGTATCCTGGGGTGCATTAAGAAGAGTGTGGCCAGCACAGATTAAGAGAGGTTCTCCTCCCGCTCTACTCTGCCCAGGTGAGACCCCACCTGGAGTACTGTGTCCAGTTCTGGGCTCCCCGGTTCAAGAAAGATGAGGAACTGGAGCATCTCCCCTATGAGGAAAGGCTGAGAGAGTTGGGCTTGTTCAGCCTGAAGAAGAGAAGACTGAGAGGGGACTTCATCAATACCTACAAATATCTTAAGGATGGAAGTCACGAGGATGGAGCCAGACTCTTCTCAGTGGTGCCCAGCAACAGGACAAGGGGCAATGGGTACAAACTGAGACATAAGAGGTTTCAGTTGAATATGAGGAAAAATTTCTTTACTCTGAGGGTGACGGAGCACTGGCACAGGCTGCCCAGGGGGGTTCTGGAGCCTCCTTCTCTGGAGATATTCAAAGCCCGCCTGGATGAAGTCCTGTGTAACATGCTCTAGGAGAACCTGCTTTAGCAGGGGGTTTGGACTGGATGATCTCCCGAGGTCCCTTCCAACCCTTGCGATTCTGTGACATCTGTGTGCTGAGATTCAAACTGCTCTCCCTGGGAGGCTCTTGACAAGAGGACTATTCCAAACATTGGCTAGGTAGAACACCCCCCACCCCCCGAGAATTACTGCATACTACCAAAAGACAAACAAAGAAAAAATGCCCATTCTAATCTCTCTTGCAAACTTCACTGTTCTTTTAGAATACAGTCCTGAAGACTGGCATAAAGATCAGAAAGCGAGCAACTCCTAAAAACAAAGCATGCACACCCCGGAAAATTTTTTCGATGCTAAGGGACAGGAAACTTCTCACGATTAAAAACATTGTGGGAATAATTATGTGATCCAAATGCCTAATTTTCTATTATCAGCCCTGGAATACAACACAAGAAAAAAACAAATCTATTAGAACTAATGCCTGGGGTGGATCTGATAGAAGTAAGCCTCCAGAATAAGTAAAGGGATCTTTTTATTACTCCAAAAATCAAGCATCAGCAATCTTGACTTCCATGCGCTTACGTCATAAAGATGCTTTTCTTTCATGAAACTGCTTTTAAGGAAGAGACCTAATTTGTAGCATATAATTAGACTGGATATTATAAGGAAACACACCATTTTCTTTCTACAATGAGCCAACATACAAAGTACACGCTCACAATTTTATAGACAGGGACCTGGAATTACCTTTTCTCTAGAGCCCAGCCTGGAGCTATGCCCAACTCCAGCACTTAACAGGCCAGCACCTTCCATCATAACGCAGCAGTGCCTCGATGACATCTCCCTCCCTTCCAGCCCCTCTGCAGCTATTCACCATTCACCTGAGCTGCCACAGAAAAAAGTCACTGGTACCACCTAGCCCACAGAACCAGCATCTCCTTGATGTCTGTCAAGCCACCGGGATAGGGATGCTTCCTGTGTGCTACCTCCCCGGCTTGGATCCACTGCGCACCTTCCAATTTGAGGACAGCTGGGATGCAGCAACAGCATTACTCCTTCTAAAAGCCTTAGGTAAATTTAACCTTCATGGATCTAAGGAACAGATAGTTCATTTTAAAGCAGGAATTGTGTTTATCCCTTTTGCTTCTTAACCTTATGCCTCCCATTTTCCAAAAGATTTTCCAAATAACCACACCTGTGCTCAGAGCTCCTGGCACAGCCACAATTAGTAGAAGTCAATATAATCACTATTAGACTCGTAACACTTCTGTAACATATGCATTTCTTTTAGAACCAGGAGAAACATTCCTCTGAGATGTTTGAAGGTGCACCTTCATTACTACTCCATACTGTCTGATCTTCATTTTGTACCTTCACCTTGTATATATAAAAAAGCCAAACTAATTGCTTTTTCTAGCTTTATTACTTTAAGAGGGATCTACTTCTAGGATTTGCTCGATGTTGCTATCTGAAATTATCAGGACAGCACTTCAGAAAGGTCAACCTTGTATTTTATAGAAACCAAGAGCCATCCACTATTCCCCAGGTGAAAAGCAAAAGTAAAGATGTTAATATCAATAAAAAAACTAAAAAACTCACTCACTGTCTTCTGTGGGAAGGACCTGCAGGGAATAAATCCATTCTATTATATCATCTTTGTTCACCACATCTAAGGAATCCAACATATCCAGACCAGAGAGTGCGAAAAATGCAATTGTCAACCTAAAAGAAAAAGATAAGACTTACACTTCCCACCATAAATATCATGGGGAAATTAACAAACGGTTGCAGAAACAGAAATATCTATGAATTCTCAGCCTTTGACAGTGGTGCAACACATAGAGCCTAGCTCAGAAAGCATGAAATTTATCTACTGGACACAATTACGTTCTTTGTACTGTATATATTTCTCTGTCTCAACAAGGCTTTTCATATAAGCCACCCCTCCTTTTATATAGTAATGATATGCCAATTCAGACATTAACCTAAGGGCCTGCTTACCTGAGCAAAAAAGCACTACAAAGTAAACTAGGTTATTAACATAATGGAGCACTAGTTCTCTGTGATGAATTCTTACATGAACAAGCCCTCAAATATGCAGTAAGTGCAAGGCAACCCTGAACTGCAGTCTGCTGTCTCTCATTGTGCCCCAAACCCAATTTCAGATGCTTAGAAGCTAAGTGTCAAACAGCAAGGCTTCCTTTGTAACCAGTCAATGTATAAATAGGCACACAGGACAAATCCAGAGGTACTTATTTCTTGTCCTTTGCTGTAAAAGAGCCTAGATGACTAACTTAATTAAACATCTAATATTAAGCACCTCAAATCCAAGTATCCAATACAGGAGTGAAGTAGCTAGCACACTGAACGTCTGCCTCGCCCACAGCTCGTTTCCTTCCATAAACGTGTGCTACCATACCTGTTGACCAGCACCTTCTTTTGAGGATTTTGTTTTTATCTCAAACCATTGCAGCCACCCAGCTTACAGCACGGTCCCTTAAATAACTGCATTACGTGCTCTGACAGACCACCCATGCAACAGCACTGGGTTAGGAACTTGAGATAGCTTGCTAAAAAGAGAAAACATTCACGTAATGGTACCTTGGAAGTTCTGACTCAGATTAAAATTAGCTGGATGTATACTTTGTCACCCACACTTGCATCTGTCTATCCTTCTTCTAGAAATTCTTGTTCTCCTTTCACCAGATAAGATGATGGATTGTGAAACAGCTGCTACACAGGCAGAAACTAGTTTAGCATGCTAAGGAAAACCAAAATGTTTATGCTAGCTTTCCTGAGGAGCCCAAGTTATAATTTGCAGTTGCCTCACAAGCTCGTGAGCCACCTTGGCCATCAGTAGTAGGCACCTCTGAAGATGAGGAGACAGATGTGGATAAAGCTCCTACATTCACTTAATCTCTGCATGTGGCTCTGCATCAGAACCACATACAGAAGACCAAAGAAAAAATGGTGATGTGAGTCAGCCCAAAACACACCTCCGAAAGAATTCTTCTAATTAAAACAGCCAAATGGTGATGCAGCAGACACTGATCTCAATAAAATGGCACAACTTCAAAGGGTGGCATTCCTACCACTGGGCTGATGGGCTGCTGCAGTCATCATGAGGCCATTCAAAAGCAGAATTTAAGTCAACAACTTAAACTTCAAAACTGTTATCATCTACAATTACATCATCTACAATTACATAGCACAAGTACTAGCCACAACTCAGTTGAATAATGGTGACTTGTTAAACTGAGGTTACTTGGTTACACACTATCTTTTACTTTGACCCTTGGCTTTTGCATTGTTTTTCATAGCACTCTTACAAACAAAAGATTTTAATCTATAATCTGCTTGAATATTAAACTCTAACATTCCCTCTTCAAAAAATGCCTCCACACAACTCTAAGATCTTTGCAAAAAAAAAAAAAAAAAAAAAAAAAAAAAAAAATCAAACACAGAACAGGGCACAGCTCTATTACTGCAAGTACTGATGGCAGAAAGCGTAAACTGTAATCATTGGATTCCAAAATATGTCTCTCAACCATTATTATTACAAATAAAGATTTGTATACAGAAAGCCCAAAAAAGTATGTTGCACACGAAGGTATTTGTGTGTCGAACAAGAGTATCTTTTAAGCCATCTGATGACTGAAAAATTGTCTTTCAAAGTACAAAAGTAACACTTCAGGGTTTGTATCAACTTTTGCCATTGATCAGACCTGTGTAACCCAAAATCCGACTCTGGATAATAACCCACTATTTCAAGCAAAACCACTACCTATATAAAAAACCAAGGAAATTCAGCTACAGTAAATTATTTCTTTGAAACCTTGCATATATTTTCTGATTTTCACAAAGTCTGGCAATCTTTTACTGAAAGTATTTAAGACACTTTCACACTATGTTACCCAGCTAGTAATACTTCCAACGAGGCACAAACAAGAGGGCAACTTCAGCACCAGAAACTGCTGCAAAATAGGTGCAAAACTACAAGGCTGTACATGCAAGACAGACAATAAACCTCATCTGTACTTAAAAATACATCAGTAAGAAGTTGTTTTACATATAGTTAGGTTTCAGTTTACTTATTTAGAGCCGATTCTGTTTGTTAATAATACCAGCATGACTAAGGAACAGCCCATACAGCATGTTGGAATTGATGTATGATGGGCAAGAACATCTGGCACCACTAGGCATAGACGGGTCCTGACATGGCCGTCTAGATACTCCATACGCTATTCTGCCTCACAGAAAATCAGAAAATTAGCAGACATGTGTTCTAAGACTTACAACAACACTCTTCGCAGCACCTTAGCTGACACATAGTACGAAGTGAAAAAGCTTTACCTACAGCAATTTCCACAGAGGGCAGCCCTTTGTAATGCAAACCCTAGGCTTGGCACCGCTTTTACGGTATCTTTTTTCATGCCTTTTACCACTTTAGTAACTGCATGTGTATTAATTTAGGAAGTCAAATGCCAAAGCTTGACAGCTGAAATGTATTTAATTGACCTACCAAAAGCTTACAAAACAGGTATCATTTGTCTTAAGCTCCCCTCCAAGCCAAGCAAGTAAAGACATTTCCGATGGCTCTTCATCTTCAGGCATGGACAAAGACTTCTCAGCAGAATTCAGAAAGCATTTGAAGTGACCCATTTGAGAAACTGAGTAAGTTTGCTGCAAAGAGCACCATGAAGCACCACAATCTGAAATCCGTGAGAGACAAGGAGTGTTGCATTCTCCTGCAAAATCTCACTGTACTGACTGATCATGTATGAAACACTGTCAGCCAGCTTATTTACAAACTACCAATGCTGATGCTGCATGCAATAACTACAGACAAGAATAATTGTGAAGGCTCTGAGACAGTAAGTTGAGTAAAGAACATGAAATCAAATTTCTGCATCATTGTATCCACTCCCTTAGTTAGCTTAAGTTAGAATGGACCAACACTGTGTGGAAGATTTCATCCTCTACCACCCTGCCTGGTGACAACAAATGCAGTTCTTTCTGCTGCAGTGCAGCGAACCAAAACCAACTCGCTGACAAAGGACTTTTTTTTCCTCTTACAAGTCTCTCTTTAATTTAGTTGAGTTTCTCCACCTAATTCACCATGGAACCACACAAATGCAGGAACAAGGGCAGTAAGAATAAAAGGGTAACAGCATTTCCTTCTGCAGCGGTACCAGCTCAGGAGGCTTGCTGAACTGAGTGACCTTGAACTCGTCAAAAAGGCAAACTCGTCAAACTGGGGAAGACCCATTTATGATTCAATCCCCTGCTTAGAATTTGTTAACAGATGTGTATGTACTTCTTGCAGAACACTCATCTAAAAATCAGTGTAAGAGAACTGAAAAACTTGTGGCTGAGTAAAAACTTCATGACTTCAAAAAATGCATGAATTTAGGTGATGACAATTTTCATTCTAATTGAAGGCTTAGTCTGTGCTCACTAGCAAAAAATTAAGGCATCCTGAAATAGTTTCAAACTGACAGTTCCGATATTTTAGAAAATTTTTTGGGCGCTGTTTTTTTAATGTACTGTGGCTACTACAACTACATATTAAATTTAAGCTCAGGCAGCTCATTAATAGCTCAAGAGTTCTCAAAACAATTGGTGTTATTATTAGCATTATTCAGTAAGACTAGGGAAAAGCCTATGTAAACTAGAGCCTCTGTTTCAGCTCAGTGGCAACCTGCGACAGCTTGGCAACGTAAATCACAGAACAAAAACGTCTAGGTTGCCCAGGGCCCCCAGAGATCACTGGTCCCACTTTCTGTGGAAAGTGGGGCCTCAGAGGAGAAGACCCAGGACCCTGACAAGGCAAGTCTTCAAGGCAGATTCCAGCACTTCACTGCGCAACCTCTTTGTCATTAACTGCGCTAAAGTGAAGAACATTTTTCCCACATCCAAGCAATTCTCCCTGGAGCACGTCATTCCTGTAGCCTCCTGCCCTGTCACCAGGCTCCCTTGCGAAGAGTGCACCGCCACCTTTCTCTGCAACTAGTTCCTCGGTAATGGAAGACTGTGGTCAGATCCTCCTTCCTCGAGGCTGAACACACCCCGTTTCTTTAGCCCGTCTCCATACATCAGCATGGCTGATGTGATGCAAAGGACAGCCCTTTGCGTTGTCATACTAACGCGTCTGCATGTTACCGGAACCTTAACTCCAAAGAGTTAGGCGTATAGCATGCTTAGCATTCCTCTTGCTGCCATCTGAAATAACTGACAAAGTTCACTGAAACATCAGCTACTTCTTACTGAATAAATGATTTACATCTCTGAAATAAAAATTTCTAACCTTCCTTTCGAACATAAAGTTATGTGTTATTCCACATGCAGTTTGGCACTATCCATCCTTCCATGTTTTTGCCAAGCAACTATGCTCTCAACTGAAATAAAGCTTGACTTAGCAGGAAGACTTGATCAAAGCCATTACGCACTCCTTACAGCGTGACTTGCGGGAGATTACAAAGTGAAAAGCATCTGATGATTTTATCGGTTGTGCAAGATGTCTCCAAGTTTTTATCAAGTGCTGCTTGACAATTGATCCTCCTGTCCCTCAAATGTAACCAACTGCCTTAAGTGAAGACGTTAAGAATCAGAAATAAATGTATTCTGAAGCCATTAGAGGGGCAAGCATCCCTCAGATTCACAGTGAGGAACACACTTTGCTAGTATTTTAACTCTTAGACTAGCTCACGAAGACTTAAATTATTTCTGTTACATAAACAGAGCCTTCTGCATGCTGACTTCGATCTACAAAAGGCTTAACTCATTTATTTTAAAACCGGCTTCCAGGGTGGATTAAAGGAGCGAAGCACAGCACTGGAAATAGACTAAAAGGATCAACAAGTCTTCCCTCGGGGAGCTTACGCGCGCGCAGACTAAACTCCTACACCAGCTCCCGGTTTTGGGAGCCGTCTGACGGTGGGCAGACCTGCGGGGAGCGCTTGCCCTCCCGCTGCGGCCGGCCCGATGCGGCGCTGCGCCGGCCCGCAGCCGCGGGAGGCCGGGCCGGGCGGGCGGCCCTCCAGTAAGGATTTCCCGTCAACGCGACCGCCCGCCGGGGAGGGGCGAGACGGGCGGGGGGGTGCAACGGGGTCCGTCCCGCCCTCCTTCCCACCGCCCGGCCCAAGGGCAGCGGCGCGGCGAGGCCCCGGCCGCCAGCCCGAGGGCGGCGTGGGCCCCGGCGGCCCCTAAGGCCGGCGGGGCGGGGCGCGGCGCCGACCCCGGGGCGGCCAGGCGGCGTCCCGCCGGCGGCGGCAGGGTCCCGCCCCGCTACCTGCTGGTCTCCAGGGACGAGTAGCGCTCGGGCAGGATCTGGAGGCAGCGCTGGAAAAAGCGCACGTGCCGCTCCCGCAGGAAGTCCAGCCGCTCCGCCTCGCCCGAGCACGGCGCCGCCGCCGCCGCCATCTTGCCGCCGCCCGCGCCCGGCGCGCACGCACTGCGTCACGCGCGGCCGGCGCCCCGCCCCCTCCGCAGTACCGTCACCGCCAGCAGGGCCCCGCCCCGCCGGGAGCGGCCGTGGCCCCGCCGGAGGGTGGGTGGCCGCCCGGGGCCAGCGCGGCAGCTGGCGGCCCGCCGGGAAAGGCGGAAGTGCGGGCCGTCACGCACGCCCCGCCCGTCTGGCAGCGGAGGGTTCAAATCCGACGCTCAAAACCACACGAAGGCAAGGTACGTCAGTGCGTCAGGCAGGTTTTTGTGACGGCTGCCCAGCACGGCTGGCCGCTTCGCAGGCGAGGAGGTCATCACCCTGCGACAGGGAGAGGCCGGCGCTCCGCTACAGCCCTTGTCTCCAGGCTGGGACAGCTCTGAAAACAAGGCAGAGAGAGCTCATCGGCGACTGTGGTTCTGCCACGCCACGCGTCCATCCTTCTTCGCCTTACCTGTGGGGAATATGTAAAAGCAGCTCTGAAGCTGTTGGAGCGATCCCTTTCGCGCGTTCCTCCCAGGCCTTGGTAGGTCTGTACAACCTGGACCGGTCTCTGGTGACATGAATCTTGACCTCAGGGTGAAACAAAGAAACAAAAAACCTGGTCTTTTTCGTAGATCGCACAGTGAGTTACATACGCACTCCTTGGGTTTTCGTCCTAGGCACCGGTGCACAGGAAACAAAACACAGCTGGCTAGGCAGAAAGAGACTTTTCCCTCTGTGCTATCACAGGAAAGTGGCAGAAACATTACATCAGTAAGGGGCAACAACGGCTTGCTGTCATCAAATTGTAGTAATTTAAAAGGTTAAACTCCTAAGAACCCAGGCAGTGTTCCCAAAACTCTTCTGGAAGCCAGCCTACTTAGTTAACTAATGGAAGAAAACACTAAAAACAAAACAAAAAACCCCAACCCCCCCACCCATGTCGCAGCTCATTTATATGAGCTATAGGGTTCACCCAGAATAAAGTATGGCTGCGAGGTAAGTAAATTCTCTATTGCCACCTTTTTTTTTTTTTTAAACACCAGAACAAATATGCCTGCTGCATTTTTGTCGCCTGATAACGATCGTGACTTTAATTTTTTCCCCTTTATCAACCATTTAGATAAGTAAAAATAATTGCTTTTTAGAGCAATGAGAAAAAGGTTGTTTAAACAACCAAACTGCACACACCCCAGATTACAAAAAAAAAGAAAAAAAGGTAAGTTACCTTCTCTCTTAACTCTGCCAACCTTTTCTCTCTTTCTTGTTTCTCTACTTCTTTAGCTTGTTTTTGTAGAATCCTTAGCTCCAGTTTACGTAGATCCTGAAACACATAACAAACAGAAAAGCAAACTTTTCTTTGGAAGTAAAGCAGATCGTATCAAAATATATATGCAGCCTTTTCACAGTTAGGTTTTTTTTGTTTGAAACTGTCTTGTCATAGTACAGAAGGAAGTTACACTACATAGCTACTTGCTGCAGCTTGTCCCGCACAAATTAAGAGTTACACTGTGCTGAAAAAAATGGATTGCAGTACTTTAGGTTCCATTTACAAAAATGAACACCAGTGCGAATGCTGACAATAATATCAGTTCTCCAGTAATCAGATTTACACTGAGATGGGATCTAACTTGACTCTGCAGCTACTGAAACCTGCAGGATTTTCAACATCTCTTTTTTATTTCAAACCTGCATACAACAATCAGGTCTTTTGACGTTTTCTACAGCATGGAGAGCAACACAGCCTAAGCTGTCTTCCCCAAACATTTGCACATTGAAGTAAATAAAACCACTTGTATATGCAAAAATAAATATGGGCTTGAATACTCCTGCAGAACTTAGATATTGAGGAAAAGCAAAATCTTTGTCTAGAATAAAGTTTCATACTGTTCCTTAGATGTAACAGATGCTGTTATTCACAGTAAATCAATAATAAGACTTAAATGAAGGAAACTTGGGTATTACAGTTTTTTTAAAGTGTTATATTACAGGAGGAAGTAAGTGAATTTAAAACAACATGCATAAATGGAGATGTGATTACGCACACGTTCTTGAAACTTAGTAATGTCTTCCGCAGCAATTCTCTTCCTTTTCTCCTTTTCAGCTTCCTCTCTCTTCTCCTTTTCAGCTTCCGCTCTCTTCTCCTTTTCAGACTCCTCTTTTTCTTTCTTCTGTAAGCTATACCTTTCCAACAGTAACTTCATGTGGCATTGGCGCTGGCGTTCTTTTTGTTGTTTCTTCTTCTTCTCTTCTTCTAGTTTTAGCTGTGATACTTGTTCCATTGCAAATGCTATTGCCTTCTGTCTCTTCCATGCTTCAATTGCGGCTTGTTTTCTTTTTCTTTCTTCTTCTGCTTTTTGTTTTTCCCTTTTTTTCTTGCTTTTTTTCCACTTCTTAATTGATAAGAAAGGGAAAAAAATAAGATTTTCATGAAAATTTTACACATACCTCTTGATTCAGTCTGACAAAAACATGGACTCCAAGGATACAAACTGCAGGTAGGAATTAGAAGTCTACTAAAGGCAAGACTTAAGGCAAAAAAGCACTTGTGTCTGCTTTCTCACGTTTTTTTTTTTTCTATTTTGTGGATCACGCAGTGAAGGGCTGCTAAAGGGTTAACAAGAGACCTTTGTGAAGCCAGCTGTAGCTGGAATGTGGTAATAGCCCTGAGAAAACAGAACATCCTTGAGGAGGATCCAGCTTGAAGTACTAACATTGTGGTTTAGGTTAACTTACTAACCATATGAGGTAAGAAACTGTAGATAAGAAACTAACAGTGTTCGGAATGTGTATCATTAGAGAAAAAAAAAAAAGAAGATATTTGTAGTAAATTGCCTATCTCTGTTGCCGGCCTTTGAAGGCATGTAGGGGAAAAAAGGTCTAGCATTTTGTCGATATGAGGATAGCCAGGGATGGGAACCATGGGATACGGAGGTAAAGGGGAATATTTCAAGGATGAGAAGCTGGCAGGTATCAGCTGTGTTGTTCTGGCAGCAGAATAAGGGGGGTAAAAGCCAAAGTTCACCAAAAGGACAAGGTGAAGAAGAGGAGTGGGTTAAGTAAGTGACCCCTGAAGACCACCAACTCAAATCACTGAGCATGTGCAACTGGGAGGAGAACATGTAAATGATTTCCAGGAATTAATTTACCTATCACTGCCTTTTCTGAGGAATGTAATGAATATGTATGTAAAATTAGTATATAAACTACGCAATTAACCCTGTTCGATGTGCACATTAGGAGGAGCGATCCCCTGTGCGTCCAGCACCACAATAAAGAATTCCTGCTTAATAGTCACCAAGACTACTGAGTTCTGGTTTCGGCTTTTCATGGCTTCAACAGGCAGGTTTAATATGTGCCTGCTAAAATGAGTTCAGTTATGGCATTCAAATTACTGTGGACTAGTTATGAATGTTGGTGTAATATGCTTTCTTAATGCAAACATTTTTCAAGTCTTAATTTTTTTCTTCAAATTAACAATTCCAACTACTATTTTATAGTTCAGTTTTTATGTCAGTGTATCTTTTATTACTCAGATGGATAGCTCTTGAAGGAACCATAATTCTCTATGTCAGGATGGCAGAGGTATATTAGCTATACAGTAAGACAGATATTCTTAGGGACAGATGTAGTAAGAACTGCAATTTCAGATAGGATTGCTTACTGCTCCAGGATTTGCATCTAACTTGCTGGACCACTGCCACCAAAAGCATTTATAATACACTTTGGCAACGCACAGGCCTCTTCATTGTGTTGTCTTAAAGAACTACTAGTAAGCGCAGACCTAACAAGTATTTTTGGTAAGGTGAGGATACTAAAGACTTCAGTTACATGCCATCAACTTTAACAGAAACCCACCTAGCACTACCACCAGAGAGGCAAATACAAAAGTAAGAAATGCATGCATTGTAAAAGTAAGTACTTTTTCTTAAAGCTACAAAAGCCTTAGAGGGGTTATTTTACCTCTTTCTTTCTTTCCTGTAAAATTAAAAATTCTTGATACCATTTGTCATGCTGTTCAATATCTTTTTTTGTTCTTCCACAGAGATACTCAAGGGCTTCACCCATGTAAGATGGTCTTCCTTTATGTTTTGTCCATACTTTCAGAAAAATTCGATGATCGTAATCATCCCAGCCTCCTTGCCGCCCTCCTGTTCGCTGAAAAAATCTTTCAAATTCTACTACTTCTTCAGGTAGGTGACTTTCCAGTGTTTTATCAACTGAGACCCTGGCTGATGGTAATTTCAAAACTTTTTCTGTTGTTGAGCTGCCTAATGCCCACAGTTCCACTTTTCTCTCAAAGACACTGAGCTCATTAATGGCAGTCTTTTCCTCCTTCAAAAGCTGTTCATATCTGAAAAGAGAACAAACACTGAAGTGTAAGAAAAAAAATCCAGGATTCATTGTTCATTCACCAAAAATGAATTTTGGAATTGTTCAATGCCACACAAAAGCTATTCTTCCAAGATTAAGAACTGAAATGGTAACACACATAACAGCACAGTTGTAATGATCCCACAGTAAAGCACTACACAATGAGAACTAAGTTACCCTTTTAGTGAAAGCACACATTTATGGCACTCAAACAACTAACTCAATTCCCTTCTGACACCGGCAGAGAGAAAGGGGGAAAAAACCCCACCCACTTACAAAACAAAACAACAGAAACAACAGAAACCCCACAATCTAATCTCTCCTGCAGCCCTTCTCTGAAAAGCCTTTTCAGAGGCCAATCATTGTTACATTGGATCACTGCAATAGCTACACAAACAGCCTCTGTAAACAGCCGTTTATCAAGATTCTAACGTTGATAGCCTGAGTTTTGATTTACATACCACAGGAATCACTAGCAAAAGAGTAAGTCAAAAGAATAGTTTACTTGATTAATGCAAAGTTTTCGTTATGTTTTATGAAAGCACTTTTTCTTGTAGCTTAAGCATGTATAAACATACATTTGACTCTGTTCCTCTTTAAAAGAATTGATTGTATTTTCAACTTCTTCCATAATTTTCTTGAGTTTGTCAACAACTAAAAAGGAAAAGAATAAAAGAATGTATCACTTAAATAGTCTACAGTATTTACCAGTAATTCAGCACTATCCAGAAATGTAGGCACTTACAGAGACTTCTGGGACACTTTGACTGTACAAAAAAGCATGCATTTCCATCTCAAACAGCCTTAAAAGACGAGGCTCTCATTTATTCAAAAGGCGTGATTTCACAGTGATTTAGCTAATGGGATGCAAATCCCAATATAAATGTTCACTTCCATTATAGCCTTCAACAGATCCACGGAGTAAGACAGCCTTATCCTAAAGAGTTTCCACTACTGTTTTTTATAATGATGTAGTTAGTCACTTAAGAAGCCCACTCAAATCTTTGGTTTCTACCAGGCTGTAGCAATCCTATTTAACCTACAGGTTACTACTTTTACAAAACTGACAAGAAACATCAAAGTAAGACTTTATCCTATACTGCCAGCATACTGTAGTGCTGATCTGGAGAAAGACAGCAAGACAGCTGTCTAGAGAAGATCTATTTTGCAATGGTAGAAGAAAGTTTTAGAATCTGTTTTAAACCTGCACAACATCTCTATGGACACATATTGAACACACAGTTTAACTAACGTGGCTTTAGAAAATAACTGTACCAATTTAGTTTATATCATCTAAAACTCCTAGTTCAGCTTTCCTGCCTTGTTAGTTCTTGGTATCTTTGCTGACAGCTTAAGAAGAGAACACATTTTTTGTAGGATAGACACCGAATAGTAAAATGAGATGCATTTTAGCTAGCATCAGAAAGCCCTCAGCTAATATGAGGGCTTCAACCTGAGCTCCACACATGGTATTAGAATATCATAGGAGAACAGTTCTTTCAGTGCCTATTTCCAAAAATTTTCAAAATATCCAAACTGAACGAGTTGTTTCGGCATTTTCCACAGAATATTCCAACTTACAATTCAAGCCATGTGGGCAGCTAGAAATGAGTTCCCTGTAGACCCTACTCTGACCTCTTACCAGATGAAAGGGAGCTGTATCTAAACAGAACTAGAATACTAATTTCATTTTGCATAAGGCAAAGAGTCACATATAGAAAATACTTGGCTTTCAACAGCCTGAAGAAACAAACCCACACCACTTCTAAGACAGGGTAAGTTTCTCTGTTTCCACACAGAACTGCCTGATCTTTCACCATTTCTCATGCTTCTGCATTCATCCCTTCCCAGATTCCTGGCAAAGCAGACAGACTGGAGAAAAAGTATCCCAAGTCCGCAGGACAATTCCAAGCCCAACTATGCAAGAAACCTGTCTACAGAGGAAAATGTTTTCAAATCTGTCACCACAACTTACATTCTGGTGTAGGCTTCACATCTTTTAATTGTTGCTGAAGTCTCTTCACATTATTTTGTATTTTTGATAGCCGCTGCAGGATTTTAGCTTCTGTTAAACAAAACAAGGTGCTGATAGTTCTAACAGTTTCTTTGTGTATTAAACTCAATACAAAAACAAGAGCCATGACGTGTCCAGAATAACCCGGGGGATTTCATCTAAGCAGGGGCGCAAATTCTGTTTATCATAAGAAACTGCCACAATACTAAGCATTTTAACATGCCTGTAACTGCATGTAGCTGACTGCATGGACCACTTATCTCCCCACACAGTGTCAGCAGATTTTAAAATTAGTAGCTTCTATTTCTAAAGTTGTCAATAGGATAGTCTTATCTAGATTAAATCAGTAGGATTTTTGTTTGGTGTCCCCCCCCCCTCCAGCCCCGCAACCCTTTATCAGGTAATTGGAGTTTGGAGAATATTGCCTATGCAGATGACACTGCCTCTAAAATTTTGAGGGAGACTCTGACCTAGCCCTCAAAACACTCAGCAATGCAGATAAAACAAACCTGGAAAGCCTATGTGAATGCACTACTTCAAGGAGATTTATTTATTTGCTATGTTAACTGAAGTAGAATCAATGTTTTTGTGTACTCTAAGAATGCATGCACTTATTTGCCTTGTTACCACTTGGCTCCTTGTGAGTCCATAAATGCAGTACTGATGAGGATGAAGTTCTGGATACATCTTAGGTAGTAAGGAGCTGTATCTTCCATGCTAAAATATTTGGTTTAAAGAAGGGATAACAGAGTCCAAGACCTAAATGTAATAAAATGTAGCTAAGACATGACTCTACTAGCTCTTGCTGAGACTACAAGAAAGTGTAAAAGCATGTAGATTGTGCTGAAAGACCTGAACATACTAAATGAGAAGCTTAGGGGTTCTAGTACACGCCCTGAAAGATCATACTCTTTTAACATTCCTTTGCATCTCACATGTAATGCCTTACACTTCTCATCTTTGTCCTCTTTATTACCTCACAAGTTATCTCCATCCATACTTACATGCTTCCTTCTTACCCCTGGAAAATTTTCTGAACTTTTTAGCTCAGGTCATTCATTGGAAATAGTTACATTTCTCAAGGATTGCAAGATGTAAAGGACACGGTAAGTTGCCTTAATTAAAAGACACACATTAAAACACATGCAAATTTGCAGGGTAAGTGTATTTTTAGTTGTCCCTACATGTCCTTTCCCTTCTTCAACTTACTCTGTTTTGATCTTCTGTATCAGAAGGCATAGCATGATTTAGTTGATTACTTTTGAAAGAATCTAGGTACTGTGACCAGGAAGTCACTTTTTTCCCCTGAAGTATTTAATTAGTCTGCAAGTGGAACAGATATTGTAGGATGGACTGTGTACCATCTCACAGCACTATTTAGACTATGAATATTCATTATTCATGAATCTGAAAAATGCAAACACAGGACTGTTTAAAAGTATATTTAAAGGCAGCATGTGAAAACTTATCTTGTGGTAATTATATATTTATTGTACTTCAGTTAGACTACATTAGATTTGCAGTATGCATACGAAATGGATTCCAGGTTTCTCAAATTAACTTTTCACATGAGTTGTTGTGGGTGATACCTGTTACATTCAAGCTTAAAAGAAAACAGTTAATAAACAAAATGTTTAAGTTTCTGAATTTTGCAAGTGAATTGTGGAAGTCTTTATAAGCAGTACACATGGTGAAACACCACACTTTTATCAGCGTCTACCTTCTACCTGAACTAATCTCCCTGTACTACTGACTATTAAAGCATTTAAACAAACAACAGTAAAAAAAAAAACCAAAAAGCAAACAAAAAACCCAAATAAAACCCCACTTACTTTCAGTTTTCCTGCTGACAGCCATGCTACGTTCCAGTTCCTCTAGTATGCTGTATTCTACCCTGAAATCACTCTTCCTATTGTAGAGATGACCATTTTTGTCTTTTTCCGCATTTGCAAGCCTGGGAGAAAAGGTACCACACTGAGTGAGACACAAATACTTAGCAAAGCCCCAAGATTTTCCAAGGTTGGTATCCAGCTGAGGCCGTGTCAAAAGGACTGTCTTAGTTTTTATACAAAATGCTGGTTTATTCCGACAGCTGTTTTCAAGGAAAATCCTTCCGCAGTTTTAAAACTACACACCAAAGTAACTGAAGAACTTGAACAAGACAAAGACGTTAACAAGGAAATTACCTTGCTGACAAGGCAGTGGCTCACACACTGAAATGGCCTGAAATTTTTTCTGTATGCTCACTACCAGGGAGCCTTTCATTGGAAACCGCAGGGACCGGAAACAGGCTGTATTAATGCAGTTGCACACATAGAGGGAGCTCCAGCACAGACAAAACAAGTACATTCCCCCAGCCTTACCAGTAGTAATAGTGCTACTGCAACTGAAGATTCAAGTTCATTAGCATTTAAATAACTTAAGATATTAAAGCTGGTACCTTACTTACTGACTATGCTTTATGTATAGTACAGAGACCCATAGGTGACTTCTGCTTTCTTACTAAGGTCAGAAGCTTTAGAGAACTCAGAGCGGGATGTGCTTGGCCATACTACAACCAGGCAGGATACTAGGGCTTAACCTTAGAATGGCACACGCAAAAGGACTGCAGATACTGTGAAGTTTGGTGCAATCACATTAGAGATCAGAACAGCAGGACACTGGTGCCACACAGTACAGAAACATCTGGCAGGAATCCCAACGTTAAGCAACACTGCCGACAGCCCACGAAACTCTTTGTCTTTCACAGAACCACAGAATCGCAAGGGTTGGAAGGGAACTCAGGAGATCATCCAGCCCAACTCTCCTGCTAAAGCAGGTTCACCTACAGCATGTTACACAGGACATCGTCCAGGTGGGCTTTGAATGTCTCCAGAGAAGGAGACTTCACAAACCCCCTGGGCAGCCTGTGCCAGTGCTCTGTCACCCTCAGAGTAAAGAAGTTTTTCCTCATGTTCAACTGAAACCTCTTATGTCTCAGTTTGTACCCATTGCCCCTTGTCCTGTCGCTGGGCACCACTGCAAAGAATCTGGCTCCATCCTCATGACATCCACGCTTAAGATATTTGTATGTGTTGATGAGGTCCCCTCTCAGTCTTCTCTTCTTCAGGCTGAACAAGTCCAAGTCTCTCAGCCTTTCCTCATAGGGGAGATGCTCCAGTCCCCTTATCATCCTTGTTGCTCTCCTCTGGACTCTTTCTAGGAGTTCCTCATCTTTCTTGAACCGGGGAGCCCAGAACTGGACACAGTACTCCAGGTGGGGTCTCACCAGGGCAGAGTAGAGCGGGAGGAGAACCTCTCTTAATCTGTGCTGGCCACACTCTTCTTAATGCACCCCAGGATACCACTGGCCTTCTTGGCAACAAGAGCACACTGCTGGCTCATGGTCAGCTTGTCGTCCACCAGGACTCCCAGGTCCCTCTCAGCAGAGCTGCTTTCCAGCAGGTCAGCCCCCAGCCTGTACTGGTGCATGGGGTTTGACCTCCCCAGGTGCAGCACTAGACACTTGCTATTGTTGAACTTCATCAGGTTCCTTTCAGTAGCAGCTTGGTTCTTCAGCAGACTATTGCTGCTATATGGTTCAAACCCCTATATGGTGCAGTTTATGGTTCACAGTTTAAATGCTTTGCTGTCCACTGGAGTTTGCAGACCAGACTCAAGTAGCAAATCTCCCCACGCAGCGCACTCAAAGCCTTCAGAGCACAACAACTACTTTAGGACAATTTGCCGTAGTTAAATGGCATGCCTTGTTCAAAGCTGCTTCGGAATGTCTACATTACCCAGCAGGCAATTTTTGAGCCATAACCCAAGATCCAGAATAAGCAAGGAGGAGCTGATTCAGTCAGACAGCATACAACACTGCTGTGAGACTTAAGTGTCACTGTTCATTCAGGATTCACAACTACAAACCTCTCCTTCAGCTGGGTGGCTACGCCAGCTATTCTTCACAAAGCTCCTTTGTGCAAGAAGAAACCTCCCTGTTCTTTTTACCTGCCAGCATAGTCATTACAGCACTGACTCAAGATGTGGGGAAACAGATTTAAATCACTTCTACGCCTGTGTTGTCTTGAACCTCCATTTTCCAAAGCAGTGGCCTAGATATTCAATCTTCTCTGAAGAGGCTGTTGTAATGCTGCTGCAATTCCCCTTTTGTTGGTACATCTTAAGGGCTTTAGGTCCTTAGAAGGGTAAGCACAGCTGAGTAGGAAAACTGTGAACTCAGTTATGCCACACGCACTCTTTTGTGCATCTAGTGCAGCAATAGCTTACTAAAGAAGATGCCTGACTAAAGTCCAAATGGTAATTAGAACAACAGGGCATTTTGGAGCTCACGAGCCTATCCTGAATTACTGTAACAACCACAATAATCTGCCTGAGCTCCTGAAAAGGAAATCTTAGCCCAAAGGTTTCATTACCATAAATTCTTACCTTGAACCTTGAGTTACGTTACCTCCAGAACAGCATGAAAATATAGTTATGAAGTGTTTAACTTACTGAGTTTTCAGCTTTTCTGCAGTTCTTATGAATTCAACTTTCTTAGCTTGTTCAGCTTTGATCTTCCCATTCTGAAATTGTCGACCAGCACCTGCAGTACTGGAACAGCTGTCATGCTGTACGTAACAAAATCAAGTATTATTCAAAAACAGCATTTATTTTTTAAACGGTCATTGGTTATTTTTACGCAGACACCACGACAGTGCAGGATAACAGCATTACTTCCATTTTGTACTGGCGCAATTCAACTAATTTTAAGTCACGCAGGTGTAAAACTAGAGTGAGGCGTGACAGCCAGCTGATGACTGTACACAAAAGTGCATTCTTCAACAGGAAAAGGGAAAGACTGCAATATCTGTCTGCTTTAAGAGAGGCTACTCGCCACACCGCGACACTAAATCGAGGCAGCGGCCTTGCCTCCCGTGGCAGTCGGCCGGTGACCGGTCAGAGTGACTACCTGCCTGACTACATGCACGTAATCTACACTAGGCAGATTATCCCCATTTCACCTGGTTCAAGAAAAGCACTGGCTTAACTTCCAAAATCTGCTTAGTGTCCCTTGCAAACTGCCAACTCCTATTCAGAGCAGCCCTGACCATCCTTAGCGTAATAACCGTTGCCAGGAACGCAGGTGATGAAGCCGCCTGTTTAGGTGATGAAGCCCCCGCCATTTCGAGGCCAGCCCAGCAAACCCACGCTGCTTCCTACAGGTTTCTGTTCAGCGCTTATCCCTGCACCCTGTACGAGGCTGGAACGCCTCGGAGGCCGCCTCCCAGCCAGCCCGCAGAGAGGGGCTCCCCGGCCGGCGGCGAAGCCCGGCGGGCAGGGCGGCGGTCCCGCCCCGCGGCCAGGCCTTTACCTGTTGCTGCCCAGCGGCCGCCGCGGCGACGGCGCTTGCCACAGCAGCCATCTTGGCGACGGCCCCGCCTGCCGCCCCGCTCCGCCCCGCCGGCGGCGGTTTCACCTCCCGCAGCGCTGGGACTCCGGCAGAGGGAGGGGTTGTGCCCGCCGCCCCGGAGGGGAAGGCCCCGGGCCCGCCGCGTCGCCGCCGCCGCCCAGGCGCCGGGCGGGCGGGGGGGGGCGTCCTGGGGAAGACGGCAGCAGGGCATTCCCCGGTGCGGCGTGAGCCCCCGGAGCTGCCTTGGAGGGCTGGGGCCGTCCGCCGGGCATCGTGAGCTGGCGTCCCGCCGGAGCGAGGTGCCGAAGACCCGGTGGGCAGCGCTGGCCTGGCCGGTGGGCCGACCAGGAGTCCTGTAGGCGGGGGGCCCTCGCAGGGCTGGCAGCAAGGTGGTGCTGGCTGAGGGGCAGCGCCGTGTCCCGCTCTTCTCACCATGGCTGCTGTTACCTGGGAAGAGCCATTGCTGTGGTGTTGATGCCTTAAGGGTCAAAAGACCCCCAGATGTAAGCAGCTTATATGCATAAGATTTAGGCCTTATTGTTTAGTTTGCTGTTGCTTTGCTAAAATCAGTAGTGTCTTTTTTGGATGTTTTTCTAAAGTCGGTAGTATAGTTACTTAGTAAATTTAGAACCCTATTCAAGGATGGGAAGACTCGGGAGGGGATGAAGCAAAAAGATAGTAACGGTTTGTCAAGGTTGCTGGACTAGAAGGAATGAGAACTAATTGACGCAGGAAGATTTGTGGCTCCTTACGAAGGACAGGTTTTTGATAAGAACCAGGAGTTTACCTTAAGAACTGGTTTACACCGACCCTGCAGTTTGGGCGAGAGCCAAGGAGCAACTGAGTCTGTGCAAGAACAAGGGGTTACTAGCAGTGACGAAGAGGAGCCATCAGCCTTCATCCCGACGACCACCACAAGGAGGCACTGAGCAGGCGCAGCGGGGAGGGACTTATGGAAATGACCACCTGAAGCTAATTTTAATACAAAGCAGAGACAGGTTATGCATATGTATCGGCATATCGGGAAACTTCATAGGTATGTAATACTTTGCTACATATAAACGGGGCAAGTTGTCGCTTATTAGGTGGAGCGATCCCCCATGCATCCGGCACCGAGAATAAAGAATGCCTGCCTTTTAACACTACATTGGTGTTACGAGGTTCGTTCTTCCTGATTTCGGTGACGGTGTCACCTGGCAGGCAGCTGAACACCACACAGCCGTTCGCTCGCTCCCCTCCTCCCCGGTGGGATGGGGGAGAAAATTAGAAAAAAAAAAAAAGTGAAATTCATGGGTTGAGATAAAGGTAGTTCAGTAAGACAGAAAAGGAAGAGAAAGTAATAATAAATGGTAAAAGAATAGACAAAACAAGCGATGCACTATGCAATTGCTCACCACCTGCTGACCAATGCCCAGCCTGTCCCCGAGCAGCGATTGCTGCCCCCCATCCAGCTCCCCCTACTTCATACACTGAGCATGATGCCATATGGTCTGGAACAGCCCTTTGGCCAGTTGGGATTGGCTGTCCTGGCTGTGACCCCTCCCGGCTTCTTGTGCCCCTGGCAGAGCAGGGGAAGCTGAAAAGCCCTTGACTGGTGTAAGCCCTGCTCAGCAACAACTAAACCATCGGTGTGTTACCAACATTTCTTCTAGTACTAAATCCAAAGCACAGCGCTATGCCAGCTACTAGGAAGAAAATTTAACTATCCCAGCCGAAACCAGGACAACCTGGTATGGATGTAATTCGACTATGACTGATTAACCGTCTTGCACATATGATTCAACACTTTTTTTCCTTTTTCAAGTCATGGAGCACACTTGTTACTGGTTCTGGTTTCATTTGTGTCAGGATTTAAGGTTTTGTATTGATCGCTTCCTTCAGGAAGACCAGAATATATCCTTGTTATCTTGACAGAAAATGAAGAGTTTCACATTCAATACATTTTTGGGATCTCAAGATCTTGTTTTTCACTCGCACATACTAATCAAACTTTTAATGAGTTGCCAATTAACATTTCTGTAGAACAGAAATAATCTATTCATGCAGTGGCTTTGCTAGCTAAAGAAATTTTATGAACTGGTGTTTTCCCAGCTGCAGAACACAAAAGCATTCACAGATGCTAACCAAATGGCCCAAGCTGAAGACATTTTATTGCCTAATTGATGTTTTTAAGAGCACTTTCCTGATATATTTTTCCTTCTTTGTATTTTATGACTGCACTTACATTTGATTTCTTTGTATTTGCTGAATAGGAATTAACAAGTAAAGGAGAGCATTTCAAAACCTGAAAATAGTCATCAGCATAAATTAAGGAGGATTGTTCTCAGATTGCTACCTGAAATGGCTTGTAAAAGTATTCTCTCCACAGCAGTGTTTCAATGCTTTTCTTGTCCTTCACTGTTGGATGTAAGAGATATATTTTCTAGATATACATTTGTATTTGCTTTCCTTTGGTGACTGTCAGCCCTTCCAAGGTTTCTGTTATCAGGGTCAGCAAACTGATAACTGGTCAGGGCAAGCAAGCACCACAGCAAGCACCTGTCTTCAGTGAGCATTTTAACAAGGTGCTTCTGGTCATAGTGTAATTCAGATACTGTTCAGTAATTCACCAGTTTCTGGATGATCAATCTATGTTATTTTTGCCACATACTTATGTGAGTCATAGAATCATAGAATCACTTTGTTTGGAAAAGACCTTTAAGATCATCGAGTCCAACCGTTAACCTAGCACTGCCATCCCACCACTAAACCCTGTCCCTAAGCACCTCATCTATCCTTCTTTTAAATACCTCCAGGGATGAGGACTCGACCACCTCCCTGGGCAGCCCATTCCAGAGCCTGACAACCCTCTCAGTGAAGAATTTTTCCCTAATGTCTAGACTAAACCTGCCCTGGCGCAGATTCAAACCATTCCCCCTCGTCCTATCGTCTGTTACCAGGGAGAAGAGGCCGACCCCCACCTCACTACAGCCTCCTGTCAGGCAGTTGTAGAGGGCAATTGGGTCTCCCCTCAGCCTCCTCTTCTCCAGACTAAACAACCCCAGTTCCCTCAGCCGCTCCTCGTATGACTTGTGCTCCAGACCCCTCACCAGCTTTGTGGCTCTCCTCTGGACATGTTCCAGCAAGGCAACATCTTTCTTGTAGTGAGGGGCCCAAAACTGAACACAGTATTTGAGGTGCGGCCTCACCAGCACCGAGTACAGGGGCACGATCACTTCCCTGGTCCTGCTGGCCACACTATTCCTGATACAAGCCAGGATGCCATTGGCCTTCTTAGCCACCTGGGCACACTGCTGGCTCATATTCAGCCGGCTGTCAACCAGTACCCACAGGTCTTTTTCCACCAGGCAGCTTTCCAGCCACTCTGCCCCAAGCCTGTAGCATTGCATGGGGTTGTTGTGACCAAAGTGCAGGACCCAGCACTTGGCTTTATTGGACCTCATACAGTTGGCCTCAGCCCATTGATCCAACCTGTCCAGGTCCGTCTGCAGAGCCCTCCTCCCCTCGAGCAGATCAACACTACCACCCAGTTTCGTGTCATCTGCAAATTTACTGAGGGCACACTCAATCCCCTCATCCAGGTCATTGATAAAGATATTAAACAAGACTGGCCCTAGAACTGAGCCCTGGGTGACACCGCTTGTGACCGGCCGCCAACTGGACTTAGCTCCATTCACCACGACTCTCTGAGCTTGGCCATCCAGACACTTTTTAACCCAGCGAAGAGTACATCCATCTAGGCCATGAACTGCCAGCTTCTCTAGGAGAATGCTATGGGAGACTGTGTTGAAGTCCTGCGGACTTTATAGAGATGCCCTGGAAAGCCCGTGCAGCGGTATTTCAGGTATTGGGGCAGAGCTAGGCTTGGCCAGTTCTGTCACTAAGCCCCTGGGAGGTCAGGCATCAAGTTGTGATGCTGGTATGATGATGAACCCTGGCTTTCAGCTGGGCCAGGATGGTAGTTCATTCCTTCTGTGGAGCAGGAGTCATCTAAGCCCAGATATGCTTGCAGTGGGTTGGCCTTGGCTGGCCACCAGGTGCTCACCAAGCCAATCTATCACTCCCCCTCCTGATCAGGGCCGGGGGAAAGAATAAGACGAAAAATTCATGGGTCAAAGTAAAGGCAGAAAGTGAAGGCTGCACTCGGAAATGAAGGAAAGCAAAAAGGTTTATTTTCTATTTTGCATCAACAGACAATGTCCAGCCACTTCCTGGGAAGTACATGTAGCAGTTAGAAGACAAACAGCTTAATAATGAATTCTCCCACCTCCCTCCTTTCTCTCAGCTTTATTGCTGAGCACGATGTCACATGGTATGGAATATCCCTGTGGTCAATTTGGGTCAGCTGTCCCAGCTGTGTCCCCTCCCAACCTCTGGGCCACCCCCAACCCACCGGCCTTTGCTGGGGCGGGGGTGGTGGTGTTGGAGAGACAGCCCTGATGCTGTGTGGGTTTTTGTTGTGTGGTTTGCTTTTTTTTTTATTGGTGCCTTATCTCCAGGTCCTAAACAAGAAGGCATTGGGGGGGGGGGGGGGGCGGAGGTATAAAGTGTCAAGCAGAAAAGACAGCCGGTGTTAGAGAAGCAAACTGAGCATAGTCTAAAAGACAAAGAGTAAATTAATGATCAGAAAAAAACCAAAGCATTTAACCCTATGGGTACAACTGCCCACTTGCGAACAAATTCATAAAATTGTCAAAGTATTGTAGACTATAAAAGCACCCAGTTGCTGCTAAGCAACACGGGCTTTTCTTGAATTTTTATTTCTGAAAACAGTGCCACCACTCTAGCCTCCAAGTCACAGGTCAGAATTAAACCAGCTCAGGTCATCAGCCAGAATACAAACAAAAAAAAATGTAAGCAGTGTAAAAAAAAGCTATTAGAGGAACATGGGGGATACGTGCTTATTCTAAGGTGCTGTAGTAATGCACTCTGGGGGATAAGCAGAGCAGGGAGGGCACCTGATCGATACACCAGCAGACTAGTGCGGATGCAAGCAGGGATGGTACAGTTCTGCACTGTGAAGGCAGGCTGCTTTCATCTCTTTTGTTTTTGTCCACCAGGTGTCATCTGAGAAGCACCTTAGCTACTAAAGGCATAGCTTTTGTAGTTTGTCTTTCTAGAAACCAAAAGCAAGGTTTTACTGTTTGTAGGTTACCTAGCCTGTACTCAGCCCTCTAGCTGTCTCTACCCCACTTTACAGGATGATCTAATCTGGCCCCATACTGGTGCCATCAGCTCCCTTTCATTTGATGAGGACAGAGTGGCCATCACTTCTCCCTGTGAGACCTGTCTTAGAGTGCTAGCGGACCTGACAGCCTGGACACACAAAGGTTTGCTGCTCTGCAGCCGTAGCTCAGTGTCAGTGTCCCCCGGTACCTTGTCCTGCCAGTGCCTAACTTGCCCCAGAAGTCGAGGAGTTCCAGACTAGACAGTGGTAGTGTAGAAGATCTCTTTTCTGTTCCCTGGATGAGTGCCTGTTCCCCTCACCCTAACTCATTTTTGCTTAAATCATGCTTTAGGTAGATGGCACTTTGAATGTGGCATGATGGCAAGAACAGTAGCTTGGCTTTCACATTTTGTTCTGTGTAGAACGCATCTCTGAAGAAACTAAAAGTACAAAATATAGAAAGAGGCCTGGAGTTGGTAGCTTAGTTGCAGTAAATGTTTGTAGGAGAACGTGGATGGTAAGAATAAAAAAAAGCCGTCTTAATAATGTCCACAGAAATATCTGCTCCCTTTCCCTTCCCTTCCCTTCCCTTCCCTTCCCTTCCCTTCCCTTCCCTTCCCTCACAACCTACATCTTTCAAGAAAATAAACCTTTGTTTGATTCCTGATTGAAGCCTAGATTTCACACTAAAAGTGAAGTGGAAGATGAAAAGGGAAATGAAAAAACCTGAACAAATCCATGTGACAAATCCAAGGGTCTCAGATGAACAGGAGGACATAATTTTAGTGGTTTTACTCCCCTGTTTTATGACTGTAAGTGACAACTGAATCTGATTTCTTAACAATTCATCCTATTCCTTCCTTTTATCCTCCAATTCTTTTTTTCTATTCTCTAGAATTTCCTCATGTATTCTCACATCATCTCACCTTCTTGGCTCTTCTGCAATTCTCTACTTGTTCATCTCCCTTTCCTGTTAGAAAAGAAAAAAAGAAATTTTTTCCTGCAACTGTACTTGAAACAAACAAACAAAGAGATAGCAGACGTGCCAGTAAAACACAAACGTTTCCTAATGTGTTACTGAAGTCTCAAAGGTTTTCTTAAAATCATTCTGAATGTGATGAAGGTGATAGTCCTAAGTACAAGTCCCAGTCTTCCAAAATACCTTCCTTCTTAGATCTGGCAAGCAGAGGACAGATATGTGCTCTGGCAAAATTACAGAAAGTTTTAGGCTTGGCCAAACCTCAGAACAGCAAAAAGTTGGATGCTCTCCCTGGGACGCATTTGTATATTCAATCAACAGCCTTAGCAGCTGCTTGTGTTTGAAACTGGCATGCTGCATAGGTCACACTACCGACAGCATCAGTCATGCTGGGGCTTCAAGACCTTGCTCAGCAGCTGTCTCTGCCACTTCTTTTTCATTGTGAGTTTTTAATTTATCAACTCCTATGCTACTTTTCTGTAACTGGTTATTAATGCAGTCAAGGGTGATGAACTTTCTTATGCCTTCCCTTCCATTGGCCTTTTCTGTGGCTTCTGCGAAAGACTGGCTGCCTACTTTGGGCCGTGAGGAGCTTTTCTTCCTCTGGTCACATAAAGGCCAAGAGTCTACTAACTCAAGCCACTCTTGTCAGCACTCCAAAGACCTCAAATAAGTCAGAGGCAGATAAATGAGAATGCATTGCCAATGTAACAAAGGTTCTCTAGGGAAGTGTGCCCTGCAGAAAAGAGAGGGGTTCCTAGGTGCATGAGCAAAATGACTGGCTGGCAAAGCTGTCTTGTGCTAGGAGCAAGTGCAAGGATATTTCTGCATGAAAGCAAAACCACCATACACAAAAAAGGAGAATCACTTGGTCTGTCACAAGTGTATGGCCTGGCATTTCTACAACTAGAAGTGTTTAAGAGTTTTGGTACTGATTTCATAATGGGCACGTTAAAGCTCTAAATTTTTGTGATTAGTTTTGTTTTTCTCAGTCCTAGTCCCTACAGCTTGCTGTGGTAGCTCTGAGACTTAAGTGGTCAAATTAGTAATCAGAATTTAATTTTTAACCAGAATTAAAAAGCTACATTTTTGAATGTTGTACTTCTACATTTTTTATTTGTAGTTACTGTAAGTCCTTATGCTTAAGCAGCTAACTGAGCATGCATGTGACTTGGGACTGTAACTGCACAAACAAGTACAGCAATACACATATGTAAATCACGGTCACAATTTTCACCTCCATTTCTCTGGATATATGGCTGAAAGATGCGAGACACAGTCCCTGCTAGTTAGTGTGGAAGCAAGTATTTGTAGCTTAGAAAGAGAAAACATAAAGTCCATTTACAGCAAAAAAGTCATATTGTCCAAATTCGGATTCAAAAATAAACTTGAAATGGTGACAACAATTACTGTTTTCATAACCACCATAAAGCTACCCCAGTTTTGCAGATTATTCCAGATTTCAGTGGCACTGAGTTAAACACTGTGGGTGTCACAGATCTACTCTTGCATTGAAAACTAGCAGTTGGCTGGCAGGTTTTATTCACATTCACTGATTATTCTTTCACCAACACCCATTTGTAAAAGAGAAACAGCTTCCAGACCATATTAAACATTGCCTCTAATTTCACAGCCTCAGAACAGTTTACTCTAAAATATGACAGTATCTGTGCAAGAATATACCTGTTACCTGCCACTATAAGGTCAAATAAGCGCTTGGGCAAAAGATGCAGTAAATTTTTTGGGGTTTAAGATTGGATCTTGGTACTATTTTAGAGGACAGGATATGGTGAAGAGCCTCAAGACATTGTCCTGTTCCCTTGATCTTTTGTGGTATCTCTCATGTGGAGTGTACAGTCTCAAAGTTGCGTGACACTGGGATAAGTAGTACTGGTTTACTGTGCTTGACCGAACATTTGCCCCAGTGAAGTCAGTAGAAGTGTTGCTGTGTGAACAAGTTGACACAAACACAATTTGGGTTTAACTTCATGCTTTTTTGCTAAGCTTTTGGACAGGTTTTTCAAGCTCGTAATGCTGCCTTCAGGTTTTAGGACTTCTTGCAGTCAGGTCTCAACCACAAATACTAGAAAAGCAGCATTCACAAGCAGTGTGAGAGGAAACAGAGAGCTCAGGAGGCTGTGCATCACTTGTTTTGTATATTCTTTTACTATTATTATTATTACTATTGTTATTCTTTTATTAAACTGTCTCTATCTCAACTCACAGGTCTTACTTTTTTTCTTCCGATTCTCTCCCCCATCCCTCTGAGGGAGGGGGGGAGGGAGCGAGCGGCTGCATGGTGCTTAGTTGCCAGCCAGGTTAAACCACAACAAACATTCACAGGACACTTCCAAACTCTGCTCATATGAGCAATCCCTAGACCTGAGGCAGCACAAAAGGTTTCTGTTCCCACAGGACAAGGAACCCACAATAAGCTGTAGGACACCACGGCTCTTCTCTTGTCTAAAAGCACATATCTGTAAAGTGATGAACACACATTGTCAGTGCCCTATAAATAAACAAATGGTAGTTACTACCCAAGCAAACCAATTATAGATTGGCACCCTTTACAGATATTTAGCTGAATCTATGTTGAGAGAGGTGAGGAATTAAACCCCTGAGTATACAGTAGTCCATTTGTTACCATATTCTAGACTGGTACATGATAAAGCTGGAAAACATCCCTCAAGCTCAATATTCTCCTTGGAAACAATTTCGCTGCACAGACACACCATTAAGCAAACTGTTATATGCTCTGACAGACCTTCTCAGGCAATTTTCTCCATTTCCAAACTAAGTTAATATATTTTTTTTTCCCCAGTGTAATACTTTTTTTGAGAACTCCAGTAGCGCTGATACACTTTCTCTCTTCCATCTTTCCCCTTCTGACATCTGACAAGAGCTATTCCCGTTAATTACATTTTCTTTTAGGGAGAGCAAATCTGGATCCTGACCATTTCTGCAAGTCAGATTATACTATCAGGGCGTGCCACGCTATTGAGAGCCTTTAGTATCCCAACGATATCCTGCAGCACTGAGGATAATTAATATTTGTGACAGGGTACTATGAGTTGCCCAATCCCTGCTACACATAAGAGGAATTGTCCTTTTTTTTTGACTAGGCTTCCACTGACACTTTTTGGGGTTTTGTTTATTTGTTTGTTTGCTGGTGGTTTTCTGTCACAGCAATACATTGAGCACTCAAATGAATGCACCATTTGCTAGGACCCAGGGATAACTCATGTGGCAAATGAGCATGTGATTAGGGACACTGACTCTCTGACACTGCTGATGGAAGGTGATTTGAAAAGTTCCCCCTCTTGGAGAATGCTGCTGCAGAGAGATGCATGACTTTAACATGAGCTCTGTGTTGGAGGCATCTATTAACACATCGGCATATACATGCTAGCATTTCAGTGCCTCTTCAAAACAAAAGCAGTCCTTCTAACATGCTACTTTTGAGCCCGTGTTGTGAGATCCTGCCATGCATTAAGGTCACTTTGTGTCTTCCCCTGAAGCCAGCTAAAATGACCCAGAAGGATTTCCCCAATGCACCCATGTTGCAGGTGGCAAAGAACCGTCATCATGTCTCTTCCATTCCCCAGCTGCAGGCTCAGGGCACATGGCTGGGGAAGAAGCTTGTTTGGAAATGTAGAAGGCCACATATCTGGAAACAGCTGAGTTTGATGGGGATCTGGCTTGATGAGTTGCCCCCATGGGGAGCATGGTTTACCTACAGACCAGCATCTATGGTTCCCTTTTCCATCCTGCCCTCAGTCTCTTTTTGGGTGCAATTGATGTGATGTGAGTGTCTGAGCGCCTGGTTATTTTTCACATCACAATTGCTCCTATCGTGTTTGCACTAATACAGGTCCCTGCAAAGGTAAAGGGGCAGGCATAGTGGCATGTCCACAGCCATGAAGTCAAAAGGAAAAGCTGGGCCTTTCAAATCTGTCTCTAAGCATCACATCACAACTTAGTCTCAGAAATACCCAAATGAGAAGTGACCAAAATGTATTTTAACACTTTCATTTCATACATCTTTTACACAGCTTTGCTTTTACCAGATGAGGTTTTAACTTGGGTGGATGAAGCAGCAGGTGCTCACAGTGCCCTACCACTGCTGCTGGACCACCTGCGAGAAATAGGAGCTGCTTGATGGCCACAGAGACACCCATTCAGACTGAGCCTGTGCCTGTCCGCTGTGTCATGTCACATCCAGTCTCTGTCAGAATTAAATGCTAGTCCAAGCGCCGAGCCCCATAACCAAGTACATGCATAGATAACTTGACCTAGTTGAGTAGGTCCCCTATAAAACAAATATTTGTGGGCTCAGATTCCAAGGTACTGAGGAATATGTTACACAATCCCCTGTCCCAGCACTGATTGCCAGCCTCAAGACACATTCTTGTGGGAACCTACTGGTACATATGTAGGTTCTGGTTGTAAACGCTCTTGAAAATAAGCTTATCTATCACTCCTTATCTAACAGCTCTATCTTATCTCTATTATACAATATCAAGGTGCTTTCCTTATATTGCTATGTCTGGTGTGCCAGAAAGGCTGAAATCCTCTCTGTAAAGATCCCAGAGGAGCAAGGGGAGAGAAAGAAAGATAATTGCTTGGGTCACGATCAGCAATTAGAGGAAGGAACAGCAGCAAGGGAATCTGCAGATGCTTGTGCAACCCCAGTGCAACTCCTGAGACTTCCTGCACAGGAATGAATGCTAATCCAAAACACAAACATCAAGTTCTTCCAAATGCTTTTTACTCATAACACCAAAATTTTTAAGGTTTCAATCGTAGTGTGCTTTAGTGTGCTTGTTAGTGAATTAGGCTGTACTTCTCAATATGCACTTCTTCTGAGTTAGCCTGCAGCTGACCGAAAAGGTGTTGCACAGAAGATGGTGTCTGTGAGTAAATGTGATACAAAATTGTACTGAGTGGCCAGACCCCGGACGTATGTTGTAGCTGCCTTACCTGACACTCACAACATAGGCATTCCTCCTCATGTCTGGAAAGCTTTCTGTGGGAAGAACCTGAGATGGCAGCTGCTGTCAGATCTCGCCAAAAAGCATCAAACCTACCTGTTCTCTGTCAGTAAATGCCATTTTCTCTCACGCTCCAGAGGACATTTTCATTCTGACTGTCTGCACATGTGTATGCTGTCTGCTGAGGACTGACTGGGAAGCATGAACGCCGTCTGTGCAGTGCCCCCATGCTGTCAAGGCATGGGGCAGCCCTGCACACAGCTTGTGCAGCGACGTGGTAGCTGGGTGCTCAGAGATGGATGGGCCGAACATTCAGCTTGCAAAAGTAGGGGCACAAAGCACTCAAGAAATGGACAGACTGCTAAACTGCCCTTTTTGTCAAGTGTTTGCACCAAACTCTCAGTGTTTATCTAGAATTTTAGAACGTGCCCTTCCTCATAGTATCTGTGCATGCACCTATACAACAGAAGTGATGTCTGTCTGTACGAACTTGTGTGTGCGTTATACTCATATACATTTCAGTGTGTTACATTATTTTATAGAACTCTGACTGAACGTAAGACATAATTAAATTAAAATACTTTTTATTATAGAGATTAAGAGCTATCGGGAGGTAAAATTTTGCACTTTCCATGAAAAAGAAGTATTCGCTGTTTCCTTGCAAAGTAGAGACAACACCCACTGAGTCTCAGATATGCCATGCCATGCCATGCTAAAAGTGTATGAGGATCAAAATTATTTTTCTTAATCAGTTAATATCCTTATCAAGTACAAAAGTACAGTTTTTAAGTGGGTTTGGGCATATTGTCTTGCAGAAATCTTTTAAAAGGCTATGTTAATCTGGGGCTAAATCATAGATGTCATTTCTGCCCAAACCTGCACCATGGAGGGTGCAACGAACTTAGGCTCTTTTGTTCCAAAGCTAAACGCTCCCTGTTTAAACTAAAGTAGATGTTCCCCTGATTATAAAGACTAATAACAGCAATACTGATAAATTTCCCTGCATTTGCACCAGTACTCGTAGTGGATATAACTGAAAAGCTGATTTAAAGTGGTTAGTGTTACATTTTCACTTGAAATGACTGAGCAAAAGCCAGTTGTCTAAAAGCCAGAGCTGGATCAGTATTACAGATTTTATGCATTGCCTGCAGAACTGCTCCAGAACACTGTGCACTCCAAAAATATTAATGACACAGCCATAAAACACACAGTAAACACTTCTGGTGCATATGGAATTAGGGGTCTTAACTGCTGTTATCTTCATAATTGCCTACATTATTAGCAGACCAGAACATAACGGTATTTATGTTTTGAATAAACACAATTCAACATAAAGATTAACATAAAAAATTAAAGCTGAAAAAAATCTTAGCTCTCTTTTGGAAAACAAAAATGAGAAGTAATCTGATATTGGTACAAAAATTAATCAATCCAATGTTGAATTGGACCAATAGGTTCCATTTTCACCTTACGAAATTTTTATTCACAATCCAGAAATGTACGGGCCTCTAACTCTTGCTG
This sequence comes from Gorsachius magnificus, assembly GCA_034008185.1. Classification (NCBI taxonomy): domain Eukaryota; kingdom Metazoa; phylum Chordata; class Aves; order Pelecaniformes; family Ardeidae; genus Gorsachius; species Gorsachius magnificus. The sequence continues at coordinate 41,665,968 of CM067109.1, read as the reverse complement.
ACATTGGCAAAAGTTTGATTTCTAAATACATTTTAAAAGTTCTGACTGTATAAAAGTAAGACTATAACACCTGGACCAGTACAATGTGAATCAGGAAGAGGAACATTAAATTCTGCTGTCTGAGGCATCTGTTTCATTAGTCTTGAGGGCATTTTTATTTTCTTGGCTTGGTCAATGTATTAAGTTTCTTCCAGAAACTCTTCCTAAAGAAGAATATTAGCGCACTTAATTGCTCTTCCATGATATCTAGACAAAATTGATGTGGCACCAGATGTTTGCTCTAAAATGCATCAAATATCACAGTGCCTGAGCATCAGCTCAAATTATCTAAATAAATACATGGACCTCTGTTTTCTAGTTGGTTTTTTTTTTTTTTTACTGTTGGAGTTTAAAAATGCACTAAAATAAATTTAAATATACACAAAACATTAAATGCATTGAATGAGTCAACAACAGGAGATGTTGTTGATGTCCCAGCAGGACGATGATATTAGGGTCACGTGAGGCAGTTCATAGGAGAAGACAAGACTTGCCCTCTGCTCTTCCATGTGGCAAATCCCTTAGTGGTAATGAATGAGGGGCTAGCTGGGAGGGAAATAAGCAAGAGAAAGGCTGATGGTAGAACACAGCCAAAGCTCATGGGAGGGACGACTACCACACAGCAGAGTGACCACCATCACCGGGACAAATCCAAGAGTTGCCCTAGAGGCTGCGGAAGGGCTGCCATGTTTGGGTTGCAGTGGGAATGTGTTCTTGGGATGGTGACCACCTGGAGACACATGGCTGCCTCCCTGCAAGGCCCAAAATAGCTGCCAAAGCTGATGAATGGACTGCAGACATGCTAAGTACACATGCTTGCCAGGTATCCCCTTACAGGCCAATGCATCTAGCAGATGTTTGCAGGAAAGGACCCCATTGTTGTCCTCTGCATCACGTAACTTCTGCTATGAATGGCATCTTTTTAATTTAGCTTATTGATTTCTTTAACAGAAAAGGATTTAGCTTTTATTTTACCATCTGGTGCCTTTTAAGCTTTGTTCTTCTGGGAAGTATTGTTCTCCAAGTCAATGCCCTCATACACTTCCAATACTTTGTTTTCCAGACACAAAATAATAAAAAGTCAAATGTGTAGTTATAGTAAGAATTGTTTAAATTAGACCCTATTCAAATTATCCTTGATTGTTCAGAGGATTTTTGCTGATGAGGTGTCAGATCTCTTTGGCTGGGCAAACAAGGAGAAAGACAAATGCCAGCAGTTTTCGCTCCATGTGCTTCTGCTTGCTTTTGTCTGCACTGCAGCAATGAGCAGAGATGCTGGCAAAGATGGGGTCCCTGTTTGTTAGAGCTGGTCTATACTGCAAGTCTCACCAAGAAGAGGATGCTTTTTCTGCTTGGGCTTGTAGACGAGCAAACATTTGGATGGTAAAATTTCCTGAGGGAGACAAGGCACAAGTATTGGCAAAGTGAAGGCCCCTTTTCAGCCTTCAGAACTTAGATCAAACATGAAATAACCTAAAAGTTAGGGCTGAAGAGGGCACAAGGGCCTGTCCAAGGGCTGTTCATGGGACACCCAGGGAGACATTCAGGCTGTTCTCACCTGACTCCAGCCCAAGTGCCTGGATCCCACATGTCTTCTGATCTTAGCAGTAAATCCTGTAACTGCTACAAGGGTTGGACTGAGTTTGTAGATAAAGTATGCAGGTCCTTTACCAAAGGGTTAGTTAATCTGCAAAAAGGACAATTTTCCCAAGGGAAACTGGGGCTCTGAAATTTTAAAGAGAGCAAATATTCCCAGAACAAACCCTTTACACTTTGAAGAATGTTTCTTTCACCCATGCTTCTGTGGGGAAAAAAAGTACATTTCTTTTTGACTTCATTCCAAACAGCAAAGAATTTTTCACTCTCACTTGCTGCGAAGGCTTGGCAAACCAGCTAACAAGTGACTTGTTGCACCACCACAGTAACGAAAGGTCTGATGCATTTCAAACGGTCGTAATGGAAGCAATAAGAATTCTTGTTTCTCTTGTGCCTATGGAACTTTCAGCATTTCCAAAGGAACTCAGGAAGCCTGAATTTGTAAAAACTACTAAGCTTTTTTCAAACATCTTGAAGAAAAGGAAAAAGAGGGGGCAGGTTTTCTGCATTGTTTCTCAGAAAGAACAGGAAAAGAAGTTAAGAAACAATTCAATTTCTGAAAAGAAATGGCAGGAAAAAAAAGGATTTCTGTGTCAAGGGGAACTTCTACACAGAGAGTCTGTCCACTGCTACAGAAAACAACCCAGGCTGCCTCTTTAAGCTCAGAGCCCGGAGTGCCAGCAGGGCAAAAGGTTAGAGGTCTAACTTTCCTAAGAAAAATATAAATTACTTATGGCAAATAGAAGAGGGCATTGATTTAATATGATTAATTTTATTTCCTTAGATTGAGTGCAGTTCATGGCAGACACATAATGATTTTCTTCAGCTCAGTTTTTCTACTGGCCTAGGAAGCAAATATCAGGGTTTTAACTTTTGGGTATATGTTCCACTTCTCCGGTCTCCCAGCGTTTCCTGCACATGGCGGGCTAACTCTGATTTAATCAACACCTTTTTTGGCTGGTGTGCTCCTGTCGACTTCTACGCAGTTGGTCTGCTAGCAACCAGCTAGCAAACATACAGTTAAGGGCTCTGCTACCTATAGCAGTGCGGCTGCAGCAGGATGCATCCCAGGCAAGCACAGATCTGCCAGAAATCCTATTTAAAGACTAAGGTGCTTAAGCCTGAGGTGTTGCACTAACAAATTTCTCTCTGGTTAGTTTAGAGCTAGTTTAATGTTAGCTGGGGAATGGATAGATTGCAGCCATAAAAAGAGATGATGACTATGTAGGCCGATGCAGTGTCAATGAGACAAAAAAAAGAGCCAGGGCTCTTCAAGTGCTGCCTCAAAAGTTGTGGCACAGGAGGGCCTAATCCAACACCCTCTGCACTTAGTGATGGTCATTTTGTGACTTCACTGCAACAGACCCTTAGACACAAGTAATAGATGGAAAGTGTTTGAGAAACATTACTTTGACTAATCATAATAACAATAAAAAATAATAATCCCTTCTTTTTCATAGCAGGCTTCCCCTTACACAGTTGTGGTTTCAGTGCTGAGTAAAGATGCCTGCAATTTTGCATCACCTGTACAAATAAACTCATGGGATCTTATTGGAAATATGTGCATGAGCTTTCGATGTGCTCATACAAAGCCCAAGCCCAAGCAAAAGCTAGGATTTGTAAAGCAATTTGAAATGAGAGATATTTGCAAATGCAAGTGTAAATTGTAATTTTCCAACAAAAGAAACATCCTCAGCTAATGGGGAAATCATGCAAACTTGCCACAGGAGAAAATCTTAGGCATGTATTTAGTATTTAGTTTTAAGTGTGTGTTTTTCTATGCTTCCATACAGAAAACGACTTTTTCGAAAAAAGTGTAGAAGTTGCTGAGTATGTCTTGGGAGGCTGATGGTCTTATCTGTCAAAAAAAAACCCAAAAAAAGGATTTAGGAGACTCACAGGAGAGGTCTTGCAGTAACCCATGCACTACAGAGCCATTGACTTTGACAGACAAAAAACGTACATTGAATGTGCTGAAACAGACCAGCCAGGCAAAGCCAGTATGGGGTGAATGTGTGTGTGCAAATATGTTTTACACTAACTGTCAGTGTCAGTTCATTTTTCATGGGAAGCCAGTTCTGTATTGATTTTTTCCAGCATTTGTTATTCATGCGGCATCACTATCATTATGTGGTGTCATTATTATTAATGTGGTATTATTATTATTAGTATTATTGCAGGGTATTATTCCAACATCTGATATTTAGTAACCCATAGATACATTTATGGTTTAAGATGGGCACAAATGCAGCTAATCCTTCCCAGAAATAGGCTCCAGAGTCAGTTGAACTGCTGGTGTGCTCCCTCCAGACCTGCTGCTATCGGTGTCCTACTCTGAAGCCAAAACAGGGGTCACCATTTGGCCCAAGTGGAGGTGGTCTTGACCTGATTCCTGATTTTGTTTACATTACATATGCATTCCTTTTTTACACATATAAAAGGCAGGACAGAAGAAAGTCCTGTGCCTGTGAGGTGGGAAAATGAAGTACCATTAGTCTATGAAGCTCAGCTTTGCAGAAAATGAGCTTCACACAAGTACAAACAGATGTTTATCAGATAGAATGTGCATTAACAAGCACCATTGCCCAATTTACCTTGCCTTTATCATGTCACATCATTTGCCAAGCTTATCTTGTGAGTGAAGCAAGCGGTTGACATAAAGTGTTGTCCAAGCAGAGAATGAACTTTGGTCAGGTACCAAGGAACACAAGCAAGTTATTGGACTTGTTTGTATCAGCTTAAAGTAAAATAAATCATCTAGCTTTTATTTTTTCTGTGAGCACCTGACACAGCCCACATCGAACTCAAATTAAGAGGTAGGATTTTTTTTTTAACCCACAAATCTTTGCAAACATGGACATAAATCAAGGAAAAAAACCCCATAAACTTCAGAAACACATATTGCAGTGACTAAGCAATCTAGGTTACGTCTTTTCTGTATTTGCAAATTCAACAAAAGTGGTTGTTGGAAAGAGGGCAGCAGTGTGAATGAAACAGGCCTGTACGGGTTTTTCTAAGCAGTCAAAAGTTGCAGGTCAGTTTGACTTTGAGCCAGAAGTAGCACTATCTTACTGCATTTGATTCCATTTGATTTAGTTGGTTATGATTTACTCTTCAGCTGTTCTCTCTTGGAAATGGATCCATTCATTCAAGTCAATATATGACTCAGGTGACCCATTGCAACATGTGTTTTTTTTTTTTTTCAGTTTAGCTCGAATGTGAGTGTTTGCTTGTTTTATTTTATCCCGAGAGATTTAAAAGCCATCAGAAGAGGGGCTGAAAACCACCTAGACTTCTCCAGGGCTGGGGTGATGGCCAGCCAGACCCCTACAGAGGTTAAAGAGGAAACCCTCTAAGCCCTCTGGTTGGGACTTGGACAGTCACTGTCCTGACTTTCCCAAAGTCATGAGGCTCCTGGGTTTTCTGTGCTCTCCCAAGAAAGCCTTCAGGTTTGATGTCCAAGACACATGCTGCAAAATTCAGGGATCAAAGTTACACTGGGTCAATTTTTCTTTCTGCTCACTGTGGGGTAGGTGTCACCCCACCAAAATGTAGATCAGCCTCGGGGTCTCTGTGCATTATGGCTGGTAGCAGGGCCACCCACCCTCGGACAATTTCAGCAGCTTGAAGATTTCTGGGGCAAATGGGTGCCTCAGCTCTGTCCCCTCTCTGTGAAATGGTCTCTTCAGGGAGCAAGAATGGGGAGGCAAAGGCAATGCTAGGGCTCTCTGCACATGAGATGCCACGCTGCTGCTGTGACATTGCCAAACCAGGGTGGAGCAGCCGGCTTACAGTGGAGAGTTGTGCCCTACATGTATTTATATTTTTCTTGCCGAGTCCTTATTGTGCATGAATCATTTTTCAATGGTTTGGCCACGTACGGTTGAAAAAACAAAAGTCCTCATTTCGCCGTGGCAGCATGCCTATTAACATTAGTACTGCTATCATAGACTCCTGTTTGATTTATGTGACTAGTTGTTCTCTTAAATGTTCAGAGGATGGAAAATTTAGTAGATTCAAGAAGACCCCAGCAAAAAAACCCTCCTTCCTTGTTCCTCAATGTATACTCAGGAAGTAAATGGGACACAGATTTGACAAGAGAACTAACCTTACAGCCACCTGGCTTCTTTGGTGAGTCCACCTCCATTCTCAGCAGTCCAGGTTAGTGCAGTTCACCCCCCTGTAGGAACCTCCCCCTCCACCACCACCCCCCCCCCCCGCCCTGAAGCATTGCATTTCATTCTGGCATCAGTCATGTGGACGCAAACAGATTATCTGCCTCTCTCTCATTTCATTTAACACCCGGGTTGTGCAAATGGAAACTGATGACTCATGAGGATTGTTCTGGGACTGGCTCAGTAGACTCTGGAGAAAATACCACAATGGCTTTTCCAGAGAAGAGAAATGTGGTTCCCTGAATTAACATGCTGTACTAACTGGTAATCCCCCCTGGCATGGCTGGGCTTTATTGCTCTGTGCGTGCATGTATCTTTCTGCCTGCCCCTGAACCAAGCTTATTTATGTAAAGGCTACTTGTGCAAATGAAAATGCTGTTGTTGCAAAGGACCCAGGCCAAGCAGTCAAAAAGTGTATTGAGTTTCTAGTTGGCATAAAACCAAGGCTTCAATGTTTTGCACAAAGAGTCCCCAACTCATGAGTAGCACACACAATATGATGGAAAGTAGTGGCAGAGTTTGGCATCAAAAAGCTTTTGCATAGTTTGGAGTCTCAGTTACAAGAAAACCCCATAACGGTACATACACAAGTAATATCTGTCTTTGTATTATGAATTTCTAGTACCAACACTGTAAATAATTAACATTTGAAAAAAAAATAGGTAGAAAGGACTAGTGCAGCAATGATAAGCAGGGCAAAGAGATGCCCTGAAGTGTCATGAGGTAACAGAGTGGGAAACATATGCAGTGAAACATCTAAAATGCTTGAAAACACCATATGTTGCTTTGCCAAGAACTCTAGCTGTGCCACTTAACTGTGCTGAGCATTAGTCACGAAGCAAGCCACTCTCCTGGGAGGGAATTGGAGTTAATGATCCTGCCTTTAAACAGGCTTCCCAACGCAGGAGCCCTCTCCAACCTCAAGCCTGCATTCTTCCAATGCAGTGGGGCCCATCATCCTTGTCAGTGGTATGACCAATAAAAATAAAGTTTTCAAGCCTACTTATAAAGTGATTTCTAATGCATTTTCTAGGATATTACCACCCAGCGAGCCGTTTCAAGGCTTGATGCCTTTTGGAAACAAAAGACCTACCCTGGTGGGTAGCAGGTACCTCCCAGCCCACCTTCCTACATGGTGGGCAAGAACACATCTGGGAATCCAGCTAGGAAGCTTTGCCAGGGCCTTTTGTACAAGGGCTTGATTCATGCTGGCCTTTGCCCCCATTAGGCAGATGTTGCCCTTGCAAAGTGGTTCCAATCTGTCAGATTGCATCCCAGGAATATCCCCCAGTGTCAGTGAAATCCCCATGTGGCTTGAGAGATGTGCAGGCGTCAGCAGTGGACTCTCAGTGAAAATGCTGACACCAAGCATCAGCCACCACTGATGTGAGAAAGGAGATAAGATTTATCTTAGTACTTCAGTGAAATCCTGTGTCACCTCTAATGGCATTTTGCCTCCCCTATTCGGTGACTGGTGCGGAGCCTTGGCACCCCCCCGTTCACACACGTTGGAAGAGGAAACAAAAGTGTTCAGAGAACAGCATAAAATATTCAGTGCCTTGCCAGGATTTGAAAGTAAATAATGACATTCTACTATATTCTGCCTGAAATTCTCTTTACAGTTCCTCTCAGACAAGGTTTAAGTACCTAATTCATCACATTAATTTAGAGACTGAAATGAGGCAATTAAATTGGGAACTGTGTCTCCTCCTTTTTGGCAAAAGGAAAAGGAAAGGGCTTGTAGAAGGTGAGGTGCATGTAGCGAAAATATCAACTCAGTTCTCAGGAATGGTCAGAAAAGTGAAGGAAGATCTGAGTTGTTTAGAAAATGGTGAAGGACTAAACAGGGAATGCCATTGTGCTACTGTATGTATACCTATGATATGTCTGCATCTTCGACACTGTGTTTGGTTTGAAACAGCTGAGAAAAAGTCAAAGAATTGAGAGGTTACAGAGAAGAATGGCAAGATTTGTGAAGATAGAGCACAGCTTTCCTGTGATAAAGATTTAAACAATTCAAGACACTCCAATCTGGAAAGAAGCAGAACTCATGGGTCTGCATAACCTTGGCTGACCTGAAGGAGTTGACCATTTTTCATGGGCTCTTCCAACACAAAACCTCAGGGACATTGACCGAAGTAAACAGCTAGGTTCTGGATGAGCACAAGGAGGTGGCTCTTCACAAAACACACAATTAACTTGTATCACTCCTTGCTGCAAGACATTGTAAATGATAGAAGTTGTTTGGGTTTTCAAAATAATGCAACAAATTAATGGGAAAAGTCCATCTAGGTTTACTAAACACAAAGAAACCACCACCTAAAGATGGAGGAACTCTTTGGAAAGTACTCAGCAGGTTTCTGTAGGTCTTTCCTGCCCTTCCATCCAGACTAGAGAAGTCTCATTAAAGGTTATCTGGTGAAATTCTGCGAGACTGTTTAAACCAGGTTTGTTATTACTATAACTTGGAATTCATCAGTAATCTGTCGATTTTGGGGAAAATATTCATGACTTGAAAAAGACTTAGAAAATGCTAGGCAAATATTCAGAGGTTGAATAATCACACGAGTGAACAGAAAGAGTGAATTTGTCTGTAAACTGGTTTGTAAGATTAGTAAATCAATCTGCACACCTAAGTGTAGCTTAAGGATGGAGCTTCTGATTTTTATCACACAGTTATGATTGTGCAAGGGCTTATGAAAACTGGTTTGAAAATGCACTGGGTTGGCCTTTAGTCCAAACTATCCACATGGTCTAATTAATTATATTTTGAGCTGTCAGTCAGGTGGATGCCAAAATCAAAAACAACTGCAGCTTCAGAATGGTGAAGGGAAGAGAATATTCCCATGCAAATCTTACCTGCTTAGAAAAACAAGAAAGAGCACCACTGAGAAGCCTATGCAGATGGTGAACTTTCTGCTTTCCCTGTCCACTTCTATCTGACCCTGACTAGGAGGATCCTGCTTGAAGTTACACCTGCAGTCTTGTTCATGTCTTAACAATTTCTGAGGATTTTTCATTCATATTCCAGGTGCTGTAATGGAATAGAAAATGTATGTGGAGCTGAACTGTGGTATGAAATCTCTAGTATCCAAGGAAACAGAGAACACACATGGGCAACACATCTTGTAAAAAGCTAAACTAAATTATCCGTATTGTTTTACTTGTCCAAGGGACTTATTTTCTCACTCAGATAAGCCAGTGTAAGAATATTTAAAATGTCAAAATGGAACCCACACTGCAAAATATAAATCCTCATCTCAAGCACCCTAGTTCTTAGCAGGGTTTCCATCTGCAGGTGTAATTTTGGCCTATTAAAATCACAGGGATGAATAACAGATGCATTATTTGTCTCCAAAAACGTGGATCATCTCTGAAGATGAGATATTGATTGCAAACAGCTTGAGACTGGACATACTTTCTTGCAAGTTGCTAGTTCCTGCATGCCAGTAATAATAAGAGAAATGTAATTAGGTGGTCAGGCAAAAAATGAGATGTACTGGAGTGAAAATACTGAAATACTACCCAGTAATCTCAAAAGAACCACAAAAGGAAAATGACCCCTCAGGTTTTCACTACAGTTTACCTGCTGCCACCCAGAAATGAGAACTTCTGAAGTACTAGGAAAAATGTTTCTGTCTGGACCTTTCCATTGCAGCAGGGCTCTCACATTATAAGTAAAAATGGGAAGAAACTGCTAGGCAAATGGTACGGGTAATTGACTGCTTTTGATCTGTTTTGTGTAGCCAAGAAAAGCCTGTATAATGCTTTTTGTTCTGTTGCTTGCTTTACATATATGTGTATATGTAAAGCCAATATCATTATCCAGAGCTGCTATTTCAATGAATAACCAAGTGCAGACAAACCCTTAGGCACAGTGGAAAGGGGCCAAAATGGAGCCCAGAAGCTGTGTGTTAGTCTCCACAGCTATTTTCAGAGTTAGGAAGAAAAGGGTATTGCTCCACAGCATGTGCTTGTACACACAGGACCACATACACAGTCATGAGCTCTGTGGGGTGCCTGAGATTGGCCTAGACAGTTCAAATTTGCCATAGTTAGATTTTCAGGTCCAGGGGAGAGCTTGTAGTCTACTGAGAGTCCAGGTTGCCCAAGTATGGCTTTTCGTGGTGGATGAGAAGCAGACAAGGCTGGAGCTGCCCAGCCTTGAGCCTAGACAGGCCTGGCAAGTTTAAATGCATACTTATACCTGTTCATATGCACATATACACATACACTCCTCTCCAGCAGAGAGCAGAAGACAAGGCTGAACAGATCTGAATATAAATGTAGTATCTATATAGGCACAAAAATTACACTGGCTTCAGCAGGAGGAGGGACAGTACTGGAGCTGGAGCGGTGCACCTCTGTGCACAGTCCATCCAGACTGTGAGGAGTCATGCAGACCCCTAGGAAGGCTGCAGCCTTCCAAACCAACTGCACCTGGTGGCAAGGTGGCAGTCAGACTCTCCACTTGCAAACTAAGGCAATTACTTGCTAGACCTCTAATGAGGTGTGGGAATTTACAAGGGGATAGAATACACCTTTACAATTTTAATGACTTTAAGGAGAATCCCATCATTCTGGGAGGGGGGATATCTAATCAATGATTTTTGCTGATCTGGGCTAGTTTCTACTTTATTTACAGAAGAATAAAACAGAAGTCCACACTGTATAGCCAGACCTTCCTTGGTCAGTAGTCAGTCCAGCAACAAGCTCCAGCAGCTGTGGTGGACATTGACAAGTAAGAGCTGCATCAAAATGTGAAATTAAACAAAACCAATTAATAGTTACCCCAGGGAACTTGCTTGGCTTAGCCACTGTTTGACTCAGAGTCAAAAAATGACCTGTTGTGAAGGTCCTCTTTGACAGCTTGTGCTGGGACCAAGCCTGCTCCTGGGTGCATAGTGCTAAGTGACAGAAGCTGGTAAACTCTACTTTTAAAACAATAATACCTAAGGAATTGTATGACCGAGAAACTCCTGTTAATGTTTACTGTGTTGCAGAGAAGAGATCTATTTCTGGGAAGAGCATCAGGTTCACCCAGAGGTGACCAACGAGTTCATTTAAGACCAGACCATTCTGGCACTCCTCTCCAGGTGAGCAGTTTCAAGATGTGGGGGATGGCTTTCTGTGTCCCCAGAACACTTTTAATAGATATGGCAGGAGGCCTTATCTCTCTTGAAGATGATTTTCCTCATTTTCGGGGTGTTGCCAAGCATTTCTCGCCATCTTTCAGCCCTTTCTTTCACTTCTGCAGCCAGGAGAAAGCCCTGACAAATAGCCCTGAATTAAGGGTGGTCTCAACTATGTCATCATTTATCCATTTCTACAGTCCACCACATCTGACAGTATAGTCAGAGGTGTGTTGTGAGACCCTGGTGTGAAGTGCAGCCCATCAGCCCCCAAAGTACTTGCCTGACAGCCATCAACCACAGGAACCCAGAAGAGAACCAGGCAGAAATGCCTCTGAGGGTGCTGGCAGGAACTGCAGCACCTTTGTGGTGTGAAAGGACATGGCACTGGTACTGTGGCAGCAGAAAAGGTGAAGCCAGGGAGCCAAGACTCTTTCTGCACCATCCTTCTTGCCACATCTTTCCTCACCTGGTGCCCCACGAGGTGCGAGCAGAGCCGGAGGCTGCACGTGAACCGAGTTGCCTCACTTTCTGCTGTAACACGAGCATCTTTGCAGGAGCTGACCCCTGAGCAAAGCTTAAAGGAGGGGGATGAGCGGTAGCATAGCTTTCTGACTGATGCAAATGATCACTGCTGATCCCAGGTGTATAAAAATTGCAGGGCCCAGCAGACTAATATAATTAGCTAGAAAAAATATCAGGAGATTAAAATGAAGCTTGGACTCTTTTTAGTTGCTGTCTCATTTTTTGACCTTTAAAGCATTCTAGTTGTATTTTCTAGCTTTTCTTCACATGTGTAACAAGTGGAAGTATACTCTTATTTTCTCTTTTTTTTTTAGAAAGAAAGAAAACTACACTGTCGTTATTTAAACTCCTGCCTGTCCTGGTTTTGGCTGGGATAGGGTTAATTTTCTTCACAGAAACTAGCATAGTGCTGTGCTTTGGATTTAGTACTAGAAGAATGTTAACACGCTGATGTTTTTAGTTGTTGCCAAGTAGTGCTCAGACTGCTCAAGGACTTTTTGAGCTTCTCCTGCTCGGCCAGGTGCATAACAAGCTGGGAGTACAGCACAGCTAGGACCCAAACTGTCCAAAGAGCTATTCCATACCATAGAACGTCATGCTCGGGGGGGGTTAGTCGGGTCGGTCGGTCAGTCGCGGGCAGAGTGGTCGCAGCTCGGGCTGTGTGATCGCGGCTTCGGGGGGAGTGATCGCGGCTCGGGACGGGCTGGGGATCAGTCAGCGGGTGGTGAGCAATTGCATTGTGCATCACTTGTTTTATATATTCTGTATATTTTCTTACCATTATTATTATTATTATTATTATTATTATTATTATTATTATCTCTTATTAAACTGTCTTTATCTCAGCCCTCGGCTCTAACCTTTTATTTTCTTTCCAATTCTCTCCCCCATCCCACTGAGGGAGGGGGGGGGGAGTGAGCGAGCGGCTGCGTGGTGCTTAGTTGCCAGCCGGGTTAAACCACGACACTGCCTCATCATGAATAAAGTGAGATTCAGGGGGGTAGGAAATGCCCTTCTCGCGTGCTGTGCCTGCAGGCCACCCTTGCAGCAGAGCACTGTCACCTGTGCTCTCACACTCTTCTTATAGTTCCTCACCTTTCTAAGTAAAACAGCCAAGCACCTGCACTGTGGCCTCATGAACTGGGATCGCCCTCATGCTGGGCAAGCCACATAATGGAAGAGAAACTTTCCCCATCTCCTGTTTTATGATGTAGAGGTTTATTCCTTCATCTCACCCACCTCCTCACTGACTGCTCCTTTGAGAGTCTGCAGCATCCAGATGGGCTTTCACAGCTGGAAAGAGGTGTGGGCTGCAGACAAAACCACCATGCTGTCCAAAATTACTTTACTGCTTGTTTGCACGAGCAAAGTATGGATTTTGTTTCAAAGGCTTCTTTCTAATAAAATGAGTGTCAATAACTATAAATGCTCCGACAAAATGTGACATACTCTGCATCATAGGAGCCAAGCTCAATTAAGCAAGAGGGAGGCTGTTTTGCTCATATTTGAGAACAGCAGGAAGAGAACAGGAGGTGGGGAGCTGCAACGTGATCCTGCTTGGGGACGAACAATGCACAGCATGGGGAAGAGGGAAGCTGAAGGACTGGGATTACAATGTGTGAATTTTCTGGGCTGTGCAGTTATTCCCTGCCCTTTTCCAACAAAGCTTCACTGTCATTAAAGGACACCCAGTTAGAATGTGTAGTGAGGTAAATGTGTTCTCAGACTCAGAGGACTGTACTTGCTTATTAGCATCATCCTTGTATTCTGCTTCAATATATTTAAAGCAGTGGTGATTAAAGCCACCAAAAATAAAGCTACCACACATTCCACTGTATGATGTTATCTCCTCAAGTTTAGGGACCATACCAAGACATTTCAAACACACTAGAAATTATATATATAGGGAAGTCCTGTAGGATTTCACTGAAATTCATGTTTTTATAGGCTTTTGCACCCATCAGTAGAATTTAGTAGGCACCCTCCTCTGCAGAGAGGGGCAGTGGAGGTGGCACTGGTATGACATACTGCAGCTGTCTCAGGCAGAGAAATGCTAGCTTTACTGGCATTATTGGCATGGCAAGCTGGCACTACTGAATCTGGCAGAGATGTCTCTGGACCCAAGACAGATGTGTGTGTCTTCTTCCTGCCTGACAGCACACTGTGCTGAAAGCTTCAGGGCAGCAATGGTTGCAACCAAAAGCGTCGCGGAATGGGGGCTCACAGAGATGCTCAGCCAGAGACGGGATTTGGTGCAGATGGGAGCTAGCTATGTACAAGGGGCTCCCAAAGCTGCAGTAACATCTGGCATCGCGGGTACAGGAATAGCTATTTTCAGATGACAAGAAAACTTGTCAAGGCAGCTTCAGCAGCAGAGGATTTACAGGATGGAGGAAGTCTCAGTGCCCCTGAGGACCAGGCTGTACCTGCGCCAAGGGCAGCATGAGGATGTATTCAGCATGACGGAAACAAAAAGGAACAGGACCTTGCTTAAAGGTGCTTATTTTGTCCTGGGCAGGTATGCCAATAATACTTGATTTTGTTACAAGAGGATGCTGCTTTTCAGCTAACTTTGCCCCGTTGAGTGAAAGAGCCTGCATTATCCTACCAGCTTGAAACAATATCGAGTATGCAGTGGCTGCATGCTTTTCGCCTTTAGAGCCATTGCGCTGAACTTACTTATTATAATTTTGTAAAGAGTGTGAAAGAAAAGTATCACATAAAGTTGAAATCCATTCCTCTCAGTGCAGCAGATGCAAAACAGTCTGTACTGGCAAGCCATGGGTGGGCCTTCATTTTTTCCATATGCCAAGGGAAAATAAGTCCTATGACTTTGCACAGGACTGTGGGAAAATTAAGGAAGGGTAACAATTAAATAGCTAGCTCCTGAATCTGCGACATGTCCTTCAAATGTCCGGAAGCTTCATCCTCGGTGGGAAGACAAGTAGCCAAAGCAGTGGCAACCTGGGGACACAGTCCTGATCAGCCTTACTGAACCGGGTGCTTTTTGCCCAGGCAAATAAACATTACTGGAGTCAGCATGACACCTCGCAACTTTACCCTCGTACGGGAAGAGACTGGCAGGTAAAGTTAGATTTTGCATAATCTTTTGCTACCTCCCATTCACTAAACCAGTTTTCGTACGCTAAAAGGAGAGGGAGATGAGATGTCATATTGTGTGCTCAAGAAGTATACAAAACAGGCTCCTAGTTATTACACTAAATTGCAGTAATTTGTTACACTGAATGCCTTTGACAAAACTTTAAAATCTAAAGGATTAAAACTGAGGCAAAACTTTCTGACAGCTGCTGCTACCAGTAATGGCTGAGTCAGCCAAATAGCAGCGTGTGGTGCTTTTGGGGGAAGATAACTCCAACCTGCACTGAAAAACAAGTCTCCAGAAGGGACGGGAAAAAAAGCCCTTACTGATTTTTCATTCTGCCACAGCATGTGAATAACTCTGCTGAATAAAACTAGCGGATGCAGTGGGAAATAGTTCATACCTGCTGCATAAAGGAACAGAAATTCTTACCCAGTGCTCAGCTTATCCAAAGTGCTGAGTGGGTTTAAGTCATTCATAATTACCAGTACGCAGCAAGGAAATTATTGCCCCTGTTAACACACAGTTTAGTAGGCTTTTCATTTTTATACTGTGAAGGATATGATGTGAAAGGTACTTTTTAGGCAGAGCTTTGATGAGGGGCTGGAAGAATCCTGATGCACCCCCGAAATAACAGGAGGACTAGAGGAAGGCTGGAGGAGAGGGGAAGGAGTGGGGTGTTTTCAGCCCTGCTGCAGCTCTCCGGCAACGTGCTCTGCTCCAGCCCACAATTATGCACAGTAGTGCCATTTTGTCACCCACCACTTTCCCATTCCCCAGCGTGTACAGCATACCAATTACCTGTTGTGGTGACAGCCATAATAAATTTACTGTCACTTTAAAAAAACAAAGGCACCAGAAAAAGGTTGTCAGTAAATGTTGGTGAAAAAGGCAAGGGAATTTGAAGCCTGGGTGGTTTTGTTAGGTCCCTCTCTTTCTCATTCTGCATCCGCCCCCCCCCCCCACCCCCCAATCACTTTCTAGACTTAGATACACATATTTAAAAACAAACACACACATTTTTTTTTCTGTCTGTTATTGGACATTTCAACAACACTGTTAAACAACGTCAGCCCTGCAGGACTAAATTGGATGAGACAATGAGAGAATTGGTCCACTGGTGCAAAGCGGTGCAGTTCTGTTGAAATCAATGGAGCTGTTTCAATTCACACCTGCTGAGCCTTTCTTTCCTCTAGAATTAAGCCTCTCATTTCATACCTCCCAAAGTGAGCAGGGGTTTTCTGGCCTGCCCTGGGAGACCCTGCAAGCAGAGGCACAACAGAAGAGATGGCTCCCACTGTTAACGATTAACCCCCGAACCCATCACTTTTGGCATTGGTGTCCCTGCCTGCATGTACAGTGCCCTTGTGCAATGGGGCCCTGAGGCTGTTGCTCCAGAGGGGCTCATGAAGCTTAATGGCTTCATATTTGCATTTTGGCAGCAGTAACAAACTTTAAGCTGGGAGGGCTCAGTCCCCCAGGCGCTGCACAAACACAGTCTGGGGACTCAGGTTGCAGCAAACCTCCTCTATCGTACCCACAGCTCTGCAAAAATTATCCAGTCTTCACTGACAAGCAATCCACTCAGCTGTCAAACTCTTGCCTCACATGTTCAGCACTCAAAATTAAAAATCTTAAATAAAAGGGGAATTTAGGAAGCTAAATGTATTCTAGAGATGAGAAAAGCTATTTTTGCATATCTAATTAACCACACTTGATAGTAATGATAGCATTACTTGGATTATGCTATGCCATTAATATTATGCAAAATACTAGATATCAGTTGTGACATTATCTTCTCTTTTTTATTGCTAGACCAGAATTTCACCAAACAATTATTTGTCACGTAAACTCTTTTTTTTTCAGTTTTCTTTTTTTTTTTTTTTTTTTTAATTTTACCTCTCTTAGGTAAAGGCATAAGTGTATCCATGTTAGAGGAGCAGAAAGGAGCAGAAATCCTGGCAGGAATCAAGATGCCAGCTGAAAGCCCCACACTGACTGGAGAAGACCAAGCACGGCAGAGGCTGCTGTTTTCTCAAGGATGGTAATTTGCGAGCACCATTGCTCAGCACTGACCCCTCCCCAAAAAGGGCAGTGCATGCACTAGCTGTCAATTTCGTTATTAAGGACTCAACCAGTTTAGCTGCAGGGAGGGGGGTGGTGGTGGTGGGCTGGAAACCTGCTGCGCTGGGAGAAGGGTGCCAGCCGGCAGGGCTGGTGGCTCCCAGGAGGCACTGGCATGCTCTGCGTGCATGAGCCACTGGGCCACTGCAGCCTGCTGGATGTGCCAGAGATGCCGACGAGTCCCCTGGGTGGGCTGGCTGCCAGGGCCCTTCGTGGAAAGGCAGAGCAGCTGTTTGGAGCCATCACACACACAGGGGTTTTGTTCCATGCCTGTCGAGGTTGCCTTAGGATAAGGGCTGAGGCTGTCGGGCACAGGTGCCACCCTGCAAACCTGCCCCACGAGGAGTACATTCATCTACCTGCTCCCATTTTTTGGGGCAAGTTGGAAGTTCTCGGTGCAGGACCCATGCAATGGAGGAGAAGGACACGGAGACAAACTCTGGTTTGGCATCCGTTGCTCAGGTGGCAAGATGTCCTATGCCTGGGGAGAAGGTGCCTGCCCCAGGCAGGGGTTGTCCCCCCCCATCCCATGGGCACCCAGCAGGGGTGGTACCAGGGGGTCCATGTGCAAACATCTGAAATGGGAGCCAGGGACATTTCCTCTGGTCCTCAGGCTCCAGCCCTTGAAACATCAGATCACGTCAGTCCCCCATGTCACACCACAATGTATATGTGCCAGCGCTGTCTGGAGAGCTCCCACCAGGTTTAATAACACTAGACTTTGGTTTTCATTGTGTTTAGTCTAGCATTCAGCCCTCTGTTCTGTAAAAAAAAAAAAATCTCTCTTCTTTCTCAGAAGCAATATTTGTCAGTTTAAATAGATATTTATGCCTTTGACAGAAGTTTTTCTCCTTACTAAGGCAGCCATCCTCCTGGCAAAGATGCATTTGCCCTGCTTGGTGGGGTGGATCCCACCTCTCCCAAGCAGAAGCTGATCTCCAAGCAGGGTCCCATGGTCCAAAACCAAACCCTGTTGATGCCACCAGCTCGGCAATCAGTTTTTGACAGGCAGTGCCAGTGCCCTCCTCATCCTTCTCACACCCTCTACCCTCTCTGACAGGACTGAGAATGCCACCTGGTCCCCCATGGCCTTGACTGTCACCCCCAGAGCTCTGTAGCCACCTTTGGTACTCTCTAGGTTTTCCCAGCAGTACCACTGGTGCCCACATGTAGGAACATCGTGGGGTACTAGTCAGAGGGTCAGGCAAGCCTCACTGATCTCCCCACAACACCCCCAGCAAAGCAGCACAATTCTGTAGATGACAGGTCAGGTTGGCAGGTGGGTCCCTCCGTCCCCCACTGCAGGGAATCACCCACTGCTGTCACAGAATCACAGAGTCACAGAATGTCAAGGCTTGGAAGGGACCTCGGGAGATCATCCAGTCCAACCCCCCTGCTCAAGCAGGTTCACCCAGAGCATGTTACACAGGACACTTTGTCCAGGTGGGCTTTAAATATCTCCAGAGAAGGAGACTCCACAACCCCCCTGGGCAGCCTGTTCCAGTCTCTGTCATCCTCAAAGTAAAGAAGTTCTTCCTCACATTCAACTGAAGCCTCTTATGTTTCAGTTTGTGCACATTGCCCCTCCTCCTGTTGCTGGGCACCACCGAAACCCTCCATCCTCGTGACATCCACCCTTGAGATATTTGTACATGTTGATGAGATCCCCTCGCTCACTGCTTCCTCACAGTGTTCTTGCATGGCTCAGGGTCACTTGGCCCAGGTGCTTCTCTTGAAAGCATACCCAGCTCTTCCTCAGCCTTGAGGGCAGTGAACCTGTGTCGTAGTTAAAGGCCTTCAGATAGGGCAGAAGCCTTCCTCTCGGTGCCAGAAGTCACCAGCTTCCACCCTTTGCTTTCCCCAGAGGTTGCACTTGCTGTTCTGCAGGGGACAGACACTGCATCTCCACTGCAGCTGGGGCACCTGGGGCTCTTGAAGCTGTTGTGTGTCTGAGAAGATCCTGTCTATCTCAGTTCTGCTACACATTCATTTTCTTTTTTTCAACTTTTTTAATATGTGGGAGATGTTCTTGTCTTCTGCTGTGATTTCTTTATTACAAAGAGAGTGACAAGGCAATTACCTTGGGTTCCTGCATCATAGGAGAGCTTGCATAACAGAAATCCCTTACTCAGCATAATCTTCTATCAACCTAAGCAAAAGGCATTGGAAGCATACTGGAATAAAGTTGTCTTTGTCTAGCTAGCACATGGGTTTAGGGGAAAATTTATTTGCCTGCAGGGAAAACAAAAGGTCAACAGACCATTTAAAGTTGACTGAAACCATTTTTACATTCAAGATAGGACTGGTAGTTTCAATGGAAAAAAATGTAGCTGAAGAAAGCATCTTCATCAGACAAACCAAATGCTCCCATTTGGCTTGAGTATCCTTTTGGTGTGAAGCAGAGGAAAGGGAGGGGGGACATGGTACATGGAAGGAAATACAATTTTGCTAGGACTCTACAAACTAAGTCAGAATGGGAGGACAGAGGACACAAAACACATTTTCTGTGAGGTATTTGGGAGTGCTAATGTGTAATGTTCAACCCTCTGCCAAAAAAATGTTATTTACATGATTGTTAAGGCCAAATATTTTCTGATCAGCATTAATGGCCAACCCTGCACTAACTCTCTGCAGAAAGTGTATCCCAAACATGCACAGCAAACTCTCCCTGGCTCTCTTTCCATGGCTGACAGAACTATCTTGATAACCTCACCATGGCTCACAGAGAGCATGGAAGCAAAGCATAGTTATATTATTTTCTTTACATGGCAGTATAGGGACCCCAGCAGATTTTTGGCTCTTTGAAAACAGGACCTGAAACAAGTTTGTGGGCTTATTGAAATTACAGTTTGAGCAGGGTGAAGGAGACACAAGAATGCAAGTCAGGAGCAGAGTAGTTGTGTGTTGGGCCCTGTGTCAGTGTTGCTCCGAGTGGATGAAGTACGTTGGGTATGTTTGTTAGTTGCACAAGGTCATAGCTTTGCTCCTTTTCAAAAAACAAGCGATGATTGCAAGAGCTGACATACTTAACTCTGTGGAACTCATCCTACCACCTGAAAAAGTTCAACCAGTTGTGACTAAGAAATAATTGAACAAAATCAGATTAACTGGAAAGCACACAAATGCTTTATAGCAACGGGAGAAAAGTATCTGGACTCATTTGGTTATCGTCTCAGGCACTGCATATTGAGAAATACATTACAAGCTAGCTGCTTGGCAAGCAAAATAGCTGTGTAGCCTCAGATAACCCTGCAGGACATGCTGGCCTGTGGTTGGAAGAGTGCTCAACCCTGCAGAGAGGTCTTTAGGGTTCTTGTTGCCTCAGGTTTTGCCCAGGCAGCTAACAAAATTCTGCACATCATGTGGCTGCAAACGTGCAGGGCTTCAGTGTGGCCTCATCGCCAGTGCTGTGCAACTGCTGAATGGGACGTCTGTGCCCGTGCTGCCTCTCTGGCAGTACGGCTTCAGCTTCATTCAGAGTTATTCACAGAATGGCAAGGGTTGGAAGGGACCTCCAGAGATCATCCAGTCTAAACCCCCCTACTAATGCAGGTTCACCTAGAGCAGGTTGCACAGGACATCATCCATGCAGGGGTTGAATATTCCCAAAGAAGGTGACTCCGCAACCCTCCTGGGCAGCCTGTTCCAGTGCTCTGTCACCCTCAAAGTAAAGAAGTTCTTCCTCATATTCAGCTGAAACCTCTTATGTTTCAGTTTGTGCCCATTGCCCCTTGTCCTGTCCCTGGGCACCACCAAGAAGAGTCCGGCTCCATGCTAGTAACGTCCACCTTTAAGATACTTGTGCATGTTGATGAGATCCCCTCTCAGTCTTCTCTTCTTCAGGCTAAAAAAGCCCAACTCTCTCAGCCTTTCCTCATAGGGAAGCTGCTCCAGTCCCCTCATCATCTTTGTAGTCCTCCTCTGGACTCTCTCTAGGAGTTCCTCAAGTAGTTCTTGAGCTGGGTAGCCCAGAACTGGATGCAGTACTACAGGTGTGGTCTCACCAGGGCAGATTAGAGGGGGAAGATCACCTCCCTTGACCTGCTGGCCATGCTCTTGTTAATGCACCCCAGGATGCCATTGGCCATTTGTATGTGCCATTTGATGTCTGTGTGACCAGCCGTATTATATGCACTATGACTACGAGGGATGGAGATGGCAGCTCTGCATGGGTCTGATCCACCAGGTTAGAAAAGAGACCTTGTGATACTCCTGCAATATGTACGGTTTTCCTGTGTTTCTGCTGGATGCTGAGAATGGACCATCATACCTGAACGTTGGTGCAAGGCATACAACATTTTCAACATCTAAAATGTTTCCTCTCATCATGTCCAGTCTTACCCTGCCAGCAAGCCTTTGAGTGTCTCAATCCCAGCCAGTAGTATGCACCTTGGGATGCCTTGCTTGTGCAACACAGGCTTTGGGCAGTAGTTTGAGTTGGAGTTCCCTTGTTTTGGGGGCAGAATTGGAGACCTACATGGTTCAAAGAATATTTGTTAAGAGGCTGTACCCCCCAAGTGATCACAAAGGGCTATCAACAGAAAGACATTGTCTACATCCTCCGCAGCGTAATCCCAAGGTTTCATCGCAGACTACACAGGCCCTTTCCTTTTCCTCTCGGTTCTAGGCAGAGAGCTCACAGGTATATAAAATGCCATAGAGTCATGAGCCTTCAGTGACAACTTCACCTGGAATTCACGTGAGGATAGACTATAAAAGAAGTCTTCCAAAGACTTTACCTGCATAAGGTGCCAAGGGAGCCTGACAGAATTGGTGAGGCCAACAGAACTTCTCTCTCCACCTTGGCAAGGATACTAGAAGATCCTTAGCACCAATTTTGTCCATCCAGAGGTGGCGTACGGTCCAAAAAATCACACATACTTGTGAAGACACAATGCTGTCCATAAGAAGGAGGTCTGTTCAAGGAACAAACCTCTCTGAGCTCTGTTCTACAGCCTTCCAGGACTCAGTAAGAGAATGAAAAAATAACCAATTACAAAAAGTAATCTCATAATCCTCTCATTCTTGAGACTGCAGTAACTTTACGTGTCCTCCTTTTGAACTTCCATCACCAACTCTCAAACACGCTGCTACCTATCACCTTGTCACTACATCCACATGGGCAGTGCCTGCTGTGCAAAACTGGCACAAAGGGTTCAAGATTGCTACCCAGCCATCCTGGCAGCTACATTTGCACTTTTGCCTGACCAGCACAGCAACCACCCACTGCCGTCCCACTGATAGGTACGACAACCTGAACTTTCACCATGCCAGGGACAGAGAACTGCTCATCATAAAGCAACCAGTTTGCAGCGAGCTGCCCTGCCTACCGCTGCAAGGAGCAACGTGCCTGGGAGGGCAGGAATGCGTGGGGCTAATGCAAAGCCTCGCCTGTCATGGCGTTGTCTCTGTTCCTCTTCATCGATCCACGACTGTCACTTCTGGGTTGTGATAGCTGGAAATTTGATCTCCTGTTATTTTTAATACAGGTTCTCTTGCCCTTCTGCTAGCAGATCAAAGAGACGATGTCTCAAATAAAGGGCATAGGATCAGCCTGTCTCCTAATAAACAGGTGGCAGCATTGGGTAACGACTTGGAAATGAAACATTTCCTTTCAGCTGCAATAATCTGTGTGGGTATGTCTTTGTCCACAATGATTACCTTACAGAAGATACCACATGAAGCACAATTCATCGAGTGGGTACATTTTACTTTGCTTTACAGTATCTCTCTCTTTTGTTAAAGTTACAGGATACATCCTTGGCTCCTCCTCCACTTGAAATGCCATGATGTAGTATTTTCTGTTCTCATCCTAGCGACTAAAATACTTGGTAACCCCTTGCCACTGCTCCAGGGATTATGCCTGGAGCAGAGGAGAAGGGCAGGTGGCGTTGGCTGGTGCTTTCACAGCACATACTTGTGTCTCCAAAGCACAGGAATACACCAATGCCAGGTATCAAAATGCTGGTAAGATTAACATTTTGTTGCCCATCTGCCAAAGGTCCCTGCAGCATGGGTAGGATATGGAGGTTCTTTGAAACTTGTTCGCAAATAAAGTTCTTAAACTTGACTAAGAAAACAACACTCTTGTAATAATGGCTGGAATCACTGTGGCAATTGTACTTTTCTGTAGGCCCTTCAAATTTTTTAAACGTGACTTTTAAATAGATTTGTGGGAAACTCTGTCTTGATACCTGTCTGAATTGATAATCTCACTTGACATGTGCCATCCAAAGCCAGGACCATGTGTGCTTTAAAAGCAGTTCTGGAGATGTGGCAAACTGTGTGTTTCCCTCCCATCCAGTCCTGGCTCTGCACCCACCACATTGTCTGCAGCACGGGCTTGCACCCAAGAGGTGGTTCGGGAGATGCCAGTCACTTCACTGTCCCTTGAGATTTCCCATGAAGATGGAGAATGAACCATTGCTTTCTTCTGTAATCCCGGACTGAAGTATTACGTTCTGCCTGCCTAAATCCTGTCCTCCACAGTTTTAATTAGATATGATTTCCCTCCTCCTGTCCCAGTAGCTAAGCTAGGTTTACTGTCAGCAGCAATGCAGTTGCAGCATTTCACATCAGAGGAGGCCAGAGGCACCGCTCCTCCTCTGAGGTCCCCGCTTGCACAGGCATGTGTGCTTGCTGCCCACTTAAGTGTAGGGCATCATGGTACACATGTGTTCTTACCGAGGCAGAACTTCACCTCCATTCTGGTGGTGAGCTTCTGGTGCAGATGAGTAATATATACACCTGGCTGAATTCTGGAGGCCATCTTTTATCCTAGTCAGATCTCATAAATCTAACATAATTTCAGCTCTGGCATTGCAAGGGTGTCTGTTTTCCTGCATTTGTCTGTATTTGTGTTCCAAATATTATATTTAACACACCTGCAGTCATACACAGGCTGCACTTGGCATCTTGCACCTCACAGCTACTAAGAGCCGTTTCCTTTACAGTAGCATGGCTTTTTATGAGGTTATGTTGGTTCTTAGCTAGGGAATTCACCTGAGGCTGCCTAAAATTGTACTGATGTCGAGACAGTCTGTTCTTGTCTTTGCCCATCTTCAGACACACTATTTAACTTACTCGCAAGCGCAGTGGTTGCTTTCCCCATTATGCCATGAGGAGCGTGGTTTTTTGGGAGCTGGAGAACAGCAAAGACTGCTAGAGGAGACTTTAAAGGTGTTGACATTTTTGTTAAATGAAGCTTGCTGCTGGGATGATACAGGTGGGAAGTTACTCATGGAGTCTTATGTTTTAGTGTTTAGTGTTTCACTTACTGCCTTTCACTTACTGAACAGTGGCTTCATGCAACTATTTACTACATCAATGGAGGACTAACTTTCCTTGCATTTCCTTTTTAGTATTGACCATTAGAAGCTCACAGATGCTCATTGCTGCCAAAAGAGGGAGAACAGATCGCTTTTATGAAGAGGCTGCAGTTCATTATTTCATGGAGGGTACAGGCCTCCTGTTATTCAAAGGAAAAGTACTCATCGATAATCAGAGTTTATTTTTTCAGTGAATATACTTACTGGTGCTGGCGGAAAGCCAGTCTCCTCCAAGACAACTTGAAGTCAGTGTCTTCACATGGAGAAGTGACACTTCACTGTGTGACTAATTAATTTCCTAATTAGCAGCTGGCAATCTATTATCATTTTTAATTAACTGATCCACCTAGGCTCATTCTAAAACAAGCAACTGTTTATCATTAATATAAAAGTTAGATCCTGATATTTGTACGTTAAGCGCAGCTAATATGAAAGGCGAGCCCTACAAGAGCTGTGCGAAGCCTGTGCAGGACTGACTGCATTTGCGTGCAAGTGTTCATGTGCAAATGACTTCACACTGATACATATAACCCTGACCTGCACACCCCCAGGATTCCTACATGGGTTTTTCAGTATGGCTATCAGCTCATGTCTTTTCTAAATGTTTTTTGCAGGTTGTTCAGTATCTTTGTAGGTATAAATCAAGCTATGGGTGTAGTTTTGCCCAGGAATGCCTGTATGTTCTTAGCTGGTTTTTTTTAATGTAAAACACTCTAAGCTTTTTTGCTCTATGAACAATAGTCTCTGTAAACTAGTACGGTCCAATGTGAAAGCAGACCGGGGAGCTTGGTTGAATTCAATCAGTTGATCCCAACAGACCCTGTTTATGCAGCTGTGGCTTTTTACGAACTTGCTGCGTCATATAAGTACCATATAAATATAACTTACTGAGAAGTACGAGGGGCCATAATGTCGGAGCAACTGAAGAGGTATTAATAGAAAAGTGGTCTACAACAGCCCAAGCTATATGAGACCAGGTCCGTGCCCTCCTGAAGCCTGGCAAGTGGAAACTCTCTGGGAGATTTATTCCTATGGGGGAAAGGGCGGTGGGAGGAGGGGCAGGACTGGGCAGGATCATCACAAGGAAAATAAATCCTTGAGAAGCAGCCATAGGAGATGGAAAACTAGACTCACGCACCAGCCCTGTCCACTGTTTGCTTTTGTTTCCTCTGGCTTTTGGCAGCGTGGATGATTCCTGAGGCTAGGGGGACTTGGTCTGCGCCACCCGTCGCAGAGCAAAGCACCCGTCACCCAGCAGGACCAGAGGGGGGTGATGGTGGGTGAAAAATGGAGACACCTCCCTTCCCGCTATCCTCTGCCTGCCTGCCCACCCTCATCTGTCGTCCACCTACTCACCCCATCTGGCACGCAGACGCCTGTCCGCTGGCCAGGCAGCATGCCACCACTTACTTGGCTGGGTCCCAACTGGGTCCTGAAAAGGCATGGGGCTTCCCAGTGCCAGAGGGGAGTAAAGCAGCCTCAAAAACCTACAAAAGCAGCTAATGCTGGCTTGGGGAGTGGGAAGCAGGGGCAATTGATTGTGAGCTAAAAGTTGTGTGTTTTACAGTTTTTTATCCTGAAGAGTTGAAGCTGGAGGGCCAGGAGTCACCCCAAGCAATGTCTGGTTAGGAAGGTCACCATGAGCAGTGGTGTGAATGAATGGTTATATGGTGGCTATATGGACCTGGCTCCAAGCTGAGCCATACAGAGAGTCTGTCCTAAACCTCTGGATGCTTTCCATCTGTGTCAGACAGGCAGCGTGCTGGGCAAGGCAAGGGCACTGTTGTCCAGCGCGGGAAGGTCAGACTTAAGCAACGCCAGGCTGAGCTTTCTGCAGGGACAGCTTCATGGGAGGAAATCATTAACCGTGGTGGTGCTGGTGGTCTAACGGCACAGCTATAAGTCTGTTTGTGCCAGGAGAAGAGACGGCGGGCAAGGCTGAGCCCCTGCGCCAGGAGCCCATGACAGAATGCTTACGGTTCCCACATGGGGCAAGAGCTTTTCTTGGCCCGCCCGGCTTCCAGGAAATGCTGCAAAAGGGGTTTTACGTCTACCCAAAGTGCTTCATGAGATATGAGCAGCTCATTATTTTTAATGTCTCTGACGTCATTATCAGGCAGGGATTTACTGACAGGATAATGGGCTGTTGTTTGCCACAGTGGTTAGCACTAACCCGGCGGTGTGTGCACACCCAGTCACATAACTCAAGTGATTGCATGGCCTCCATCCTCACCTTAGGGCTACAGTCCACATTTTTTAAACCACCCACTGTTTTAGTGCCTGGAATTTGTACTGGAAACATCACTTGCTCTCCAAGCAATCTTCATCTTAGTGGGTGTTGTGGAAATACCAGATTCTTTAGTGGCTGAGAAAAGAGAATTTTCTTGTTTCTCATACCAGAAATACCAGAAGACATTGAAATTTTCAGTGGATCAGTAGATGCAAGAATAATTTTTTCTGGTTTTTTGTTTGTTTATTTTTAAACTAATGTCCCTCTCCTTCCAGCCTAAACCAATTTTCAACCTAATTTTTTTATTAATAAAATAAAATATTCCTAAGTCTATTTACTGTAATCAAAATCAAAATACACATTGGCATTTGGGTGGTACTTTTAATCTGTTTTTCTCCTTATATAATGACACACATCCTTGTTCAATTAGGTGACTCATCAAACACTTCATCAGCAGCGTGCTCTGAAAAACAGAGCAAAATGCATTCCTAACAATTAAATACTTCTTTAAAAAGTTATAATCAATCAAGATTGATAGAAAGAAACAAGGTTAAGCCCCATTTATGTCATTTAAAATGATAGCGTGGTCTATTTCACTGCAGCACTCTCTTTAAAAATGGCAGCATGGTTTGTGATTCATACCCGTACCCCTCAGTCGCATAATCACATGTTTAATTCCATTTAGCCACCTACATACATCAGCTTGCTTTTCACCTTTATTGTTTGCTCTTTCATGCTTCACCCAGCCTAATGTGGTCCCAGAGCTCTTCTAAAGTAGCAACGAAGACATGTTTGATTTTTTTTTTTACTTATACTCTGCATTTATAGGCTGCCAGTTGTTTTTGAAGTTTGATGCACAGTTAGCCTGCTAATATATAGCCAGAAAAATCTACCTCTGCTAAAAAAGTACAGCAGGTATGTCTAAGAGGAGGGGTGCATTTCAGGGACGCCGCAGGGGAAGCAGCGCAGGGAGGAGATTTGGATGCACTCACTTTTTGGTCTTCTGCCAGTGCAGAGGGACCTGCAGCCCCAGCCAGGTTGTACACGTGGCAAATCCCAAAACGGCAGCTCCATCTCACAATCAGCCAAGTTACCATCAGACTGCTCAGTTAGTTTGGCTCTCCTGTGCAAGTGGGATTCAGAAAGTTTTATGGGAATAGTCTTCCATGGAAGAAGGCAGCCTGCCTGCAGACCGGGCACCAGGAGAAGGTTTGTTATCCAAACCCAGGAGATCAGATATTGTCATTATCAACTTCAGCCCCTCCAACACCTCAGGCCAAACCACATAGGTCTTGGAAATCTAGACTTGGGCTTACAGTTTTAAACAGCATGAGAAATCAGAGTGCTGGGCTGACATTCCCGTGTTGCTCCCAACAGCTGAATTTGGAGGGTGCTGCACAGTGCACCATCCAGTGACCATGGGTTCATTTTCAGGTGCAAGGCACTGCAAGCATCAGTCCCTTGGGACACACAAGTGTGGACCTTTGTGGCATGGCTGTGTACCTAGCGGGAAGAGAGCTAGCTTTTAGTTTGCTGTAACATGAAAAGAAGTGCTTCTGCGTGTTTGAGATTCATGCCCCCAGTATGTGTAAGGCATTGCGAGGGACAAAGTGTGATGTCACTTAGAGATTTGCCCAAAGAAAGGTGGGGTAAAAGTCAGATCCAACCATAAGGGTTTGATCTAAAAGATGGAAAGTATTGCAAAGCCATGACAAGTTCAACAGGTGATTCCTGGATATAGTTAAGATATTTACTTAAATATAATAGCTCATCCTTATTTTTAAGCAGTCAGTGAAGAAACAACCATTCAACACCATAAAGAATTCAGAGGATGAATAATGTTAGGGTTAATATTGTGTGGAGGAAGGTGCCAAAATGTTAACAAATATAAAAATTACAGATATCAGAGCAGCTCAGGAGATCTGCAGAACGGATTTCAGAAATCCTGTCTGGACTGCTCTGCACAGAAATAATGCTGGAGATTTCTCCCCACTAATAGACAGATCCTTTTTGAGCAACTTGTTTATGCCTTGCCTAATGAATTGACATGTTATTCAGATTCAAGATGTAGGAATTAATTGTATTCTTCTCTGGGCACATTCATTAAAGCTGATATAACCTGTGGGTTGCTCTCGAGTAGTGTCTTCGGTTTACTGCTCTCCCTTTTCCCGTGGTGTTGCTTCCCTGGGCTCACCGTGGCTTGTGCTCTGGGGCTGCCAGCTTGAAACCCATATGGTGGGGGAGGAATGAATGGCTGTGAGCTGACAGCACCGGCTGAGCATCGCGCTGCAGAGGAACAACTGCACAGAGCTCCCAAACTTTCTCTGATGCACAAATTTTCACACTTGGAAGAAAGGATTGTCAAAAAGCAAATAATAGGGGTTCAAGTTAGAGAAGCCGATAAACTCGTCACGCTTATTCACAAAGCATTAGTGACTTACTGTGCTGTCACATCCTAGAGATTTGTGCAGCCATCTATCAATAAGGATTATTAGAGTCAGAGTTGAACCTCTAGTTATCTTCCATACCCAAATCCTCAGAGTAGAAATATCACAGCACTAAAGCACTGCCTAATCTCTGGAGCTTTATTCTAATTAGTCAAATGTTAACTTCACCTCTAACTTACTCTCTTTTGGCTATACCGTGTAACATAGATTAAACTTACTTAGTTAAAGCCTAAACATGTCTTTTCCTGTGAACCACAGAAAGTTAGACCAAAACATTCAGTTGTAACATCCTTAACATCTGTATTTTCCATAACATGGGGAGAAATAATGTAAACCTCAGCAAACATATCTAATAACTCAAACTCATAGAGCTTCTTGGGGAGTAAGTTTTAAAAAACAAGAGTAGCTGACACATTTTCCCCAAACTGGCTGCAGTAAGGTTTATTCCGACTAAAATACATGAAGTGAAACTGATCAAATCGGGCTGTTTGCTAGATTCGTGACTGATGGAAAAGTTTTCTGTTCTTACCCAGAGTAAGTCTGCAAATTTCACTATGAGTGAAACTAAATTGTGCATCAGTGGAGGCGGTAGAAAAGCTAAAGGCCAGTGTTTAAATTCAGCAGCTCCCTAATCTATGGTGCATCTAGAAATCAGCCCACCTTGCGAAAGAAATGTGTCAGCAGACAAAAGGAAACAGACCTACACAAAGCAGAACATCTGCATTAAGAGACCACTCGAGAAGTGCCCAACATGAGCATCACAGCCGGGCTGAACCAGAACCCAACAGCTGGAGAGGGAGCCTTTCCAGGCAGGAGGGCCCTTCACCCATATTTCGTTCCCTTTCTGTAAGTCATCATTGTGCTCAGGGGAGGATCTGTGTAGGCAACTTCCAGATCTTAATGGATGCTTCTATGTTAGCACTGCTTGGACGGAACTCTGCACACTGGTGCAAACTGTGCAAAGTCAGTAAGGACTGCAGTATTTTGCCCAGGATACCAAGGGAGGCTTATAGGAGACGCTTGCTCACTGGGGTTTCATTACAAAACTAGACTAAGGGAATAGCACAGCAAGTTAGAGAGTGCTAGCACAGTTAGTCACCAGAGGCAGTTCTGAGCGTGAGAGTGGAAGGCAGGACAGGAAGCCTTGCCTCCTGCTTTCTGCAGAGTATGCCTTCGGTGGTGCAGGAGGAAGTGAAATCACTGATCAGAAAAAGCGGGAGGAATGCTGAAGTTAACACAGAGACAGAAGGCAGAAATATTACTCCAATGAATTAATTTTAAAAAACCAACTACCCTGAAAGGAAAGAACTACCAGATTTCCATTGTATGAGCTTTAGGACATGTTTTGACACAACACTGATAGAAGATCAATTTAGTAAGCTCAGTGCAATGGGTTAAAGACAACAGCAGACATTTAAAACTCAAACAGAAAGTGTAAAAAAACCGAGCTGGAAGAGCTTTCCTTGCTGCAGTGCCGTGTGTGGCAATATTAAAAAATCAAACAAAGAGGTTGAACAAGAATAGAGCTGAAATACAAAAAACAGTGAGAGAAAGGTGCTAGAGCTTCTGAAGGAAGAAACCCCCATGGGGTTGCTGTGCGGAGGACTCTGTAGCAGAAGGGCGTGCCGCGTCACAAAAAAAAAAAATCATACATTAATTAGAGGAATTGAGGAGAGTCAGAGAAGAATAAATCTACACTATGTACAGGTCAGAGAAGCTGGTAAGTAGCTGGGAGAAGTTAAGAAAAGTTTGAGCATTGCAATTCTAACGGTGTGATATAGTTAAGAAAGGCCAAATATTTAACAGAGAAATGGAAATACACCATCCACAGGTATGCGTCATGGTTTAACCCCGGCTGGCAGCTCAGCCCCACCCAGCCTCTCGCTCACTCCCCTGCAGCAGGATGGGGGAGAGAATCAGAAGACTACAAGTGAGAAGACTCATGGATGGACAACTTAATAAGCTGACAGTTTAATAAGTAAAGCAAAAGCTGCACACATAAGCAAAGCAGTCCAAGGAATTCATTCCTTCCTTTCCACCGGCAGGCAGTGCTCAGCCATCTCCAAGAAAGCAGGGCTCCATCACGCATAACAGTGACTTGGGAAGACAAATGACATCACTCCAGACATCCTCTCCCTTCCTTCTTTTCCCCCCAGCTTTATATGCTGAAGATGATGTCATATGGTGTGGAATATCCCTTTGGTCAGTTGGGGTCAGCTGTCCCAGCTGTGCCCCCTCCTGGGTTCTTGTGCACCCTCAGCTCACTCGCTGGTGGGGTGAGGTGAGGAGCAGAAAAGGCCTTGACTCTGTGTGAGCGCTGCTCAGCAGTAACAAAAACATCCCTGTGTTATCAACACTGTTTTCAGCACAAATCCAAAACATGGCCTCATGCCGGTTACTATGAAGAAAATTAACTCTATCCCAGCTAAAACTAGCACAGTATGGAAACACCTGCCTCTGCTCAGGCCTCCTCCCCTCAGAGGTCGGGCATGGACCCATTCAGGACACGAAGACATGCCACTGCTTTGGGTCTCAAGAGGCGCACCATGACACGCCAGGTCTGCGTGTTTCATGTGAACTCACTGGTTACCCCTTGGTTTTGGTGAGCCACCTCATGGCTCGAGATTTTAGGTGACCTCTACCTGGTGTTCCTGCTCATACCATGATGCTCAGCAAAATCTGTAGGTTTCTGTTCATTTATTATTTACCTCTGACATTCTTGCCATTACCAGGTGGCTTTCATGGGGTTTTGCATACCACCAGGAAAAGGCTTCACTGAAAAAAGAACCCCCCAAATGTTAGATGAGCTGTGCTGTGGTGCTGCACTATGGTAATCATATTAGAAAACTCCATAGCTTAGACACTGTATGTGGCAGGTACCATTTTATTAAAAACCCACCTTTCTAAAGCACCCAGGAGGCAACCTGGCAAGCAGCTAGAAATCATCCCCAGTTATGACAGCATGCAATGCAAGTGCCTGAAGCTTTTGATCATCAGGCTACCCAAGGACTTGGGAGCCCTGCTCACCATGAGGAAATATCTAGAGACATCAGCAGTGAACAGCTCGGTGTGTAACTAGGGTTCACATCTGTTTGATACGAAATAGGCAGGGTAGCATCCTCCAGCAACCAGAGTGGTTCATTTGCCTTCAGGAAGGGCCTGGCCTCAACCTTCCTTGCTCTGTTGCAAAAGTGAGACTGCACAGTGGATCAAAGAAGCCCTAAGAAAATCTCTGAGATGCATCTGTTCTGATTTTACCTCATCATTACAGTATGATCCACAGCCACAGGAGGTAAATGCCCAGCTGAACTAACTTTATCTTGCAGATGCCTGTAAGCCACACAATATTATTCCACCAACCACGTGGCAGAAGAAGACAGAAGAAGACAGATTTTTTTCTCTTCCCCGAAGTCCAACTTTTCAATGTGATTGCTGCAGTTGTTTCTCCATTCCCTCTGTAGAGGGAAGACTCCGAGTGAAATAATTGCAGGCCTCCTCTGAGCACTCTGACCTCCTAGAGCACAGAAAATACAACAGAGCATTCACTGATTTATTTCACTGGCTAGCTGAGGATATCTTAAATCAGAGTGCCTGTACACATCGGAGTCTGCAGACAAGCACAGGAACTTTTACCCACCAGACCTCTATCCCAGCACAGACAGGGCCTCTTTCCCTGAAGGAAAAAGTACATAAGGGATGTGGTTACGTGGTGATTAAAATATAACATACAATTATACGGCAGTTTTAGAACTCTGTTGGACAAGGATTCAATAACAAGATCAAAATGATGAAAACACAATTTTGCTGCCTTCCTGTCCTGGAAGGGCAGGAGTGGGGCATGAAATCGGAGCTTTCCTTGTTTGAGAGCATTGCTGGGGATAAAGGCGTCAGTGGCTTTGTGCCAGCATCCTGATCCTGATGGAAAAGCATGTAGTATTGCTGGATTTGCAAAGCACCCGAGCTGCAGGAAGGGGAGATGCCCCAGCCGCAGTGGTCCTGGAATCCAGGCCTGGAAGCTGGCAGCCACGCACCCCTCTTGACAAACCTGCACTGCAGCATGCGAAAACATGAAGAACACATTCGCCTCACAGACACAGCTGCATGTGAAAAGACTTGCAGGCAAGTGGCTTTTGATGCAGAAGATTTTAAGTTGTCGTTAGTTACAGAGACTTTTTTTTTTCTGTTTCCATTATATCCAGAGCTCATGTTACAAGAAATAATTGCTTCTGAAGTGCATTTAGGCTGTAAAATTGTTATGCTAACAAGCAGTGCACTAATAAAATGCTTATTCTGGTACTCTGTACATTAATGCTTTTTCAAAATACGGAATTGCTCTGTGCTCAGTGCTGATGTATATAATTTTTTTTAGAAAAGGATTAATAAGTGGTTCCCAAGGAGCTGTGATTGTTTTCTGTTTTCTGCTGTGACCTTTCTGTCATTCCACCAATTGAGTCTTCTCTCAACAGTGTGACTATATGGCATCCAAGCTGCACTGCAGGAAAACAGTAAGTAGTTGCTCTGGTTAATAAAAACGGAAATGCATGGGGTTTTGTACTGACACAGAAGATTTGCTTTATCGTCTTTTTCCAGGCAAAAGAACCTCCTTAGGAAGATGACTCATGCTGCAGGCAAGAAGGAGTGGTTTATGGCCAGTAGCTCCCCACCATTTACAGTGTTGTCCATTGTGGAACAGAGGAGAAACACGAAATCATTGCTCCCAGTTTCTCAGAACAATGCAAATGTGGCATTAGGTCTCTGCTGAGCTCTCAGTGGTACTTGGGCCTCAAATCCAGCAATGCATTAAAATAAATGTCACTTAAGCTGGGAAAGTAGGAGGAGAAGAAGAAGGAGCAGAAGAAGGAACTATTTGTGTAGCCATTGAGGAATGTTACTACAATACAATTAACGAGATGCACCTCTCCGCACTTCAATGGGAGAAGTATTTTAAAAGGAACTAAAAAATGCTGTAGAAGATATGGGGAGTAGGAAATGTGCTGCATATTTGATAAGAAAAGGGAGTGTACTCAACCTAAAAAACCCACCCAGTCTTTCATTTTCCCTGAACAAGAACTAAAGCAGGCACTATTATTTTAATAATTTTTTTGTTGAACTCTTGTTAGCACTGAATAAATATGTATTTCTGAAGACGGTGAAGTAACTATAAAACTGGCACCTCCTATGAGGAATGACTTCAATGTGCAAGCACAGCTTCTTCTACCTCTCTTTCACCCACTGCTGCTCCATGCTAACCCCAGCCCTGTGATACCCCCCAGCACGCATTGTGCACACCTTCCTTCTTACGCCCAAAACACAGCACCTCGTTGAGACATTAGCACTGACTGGGCCAGGAAAAAGGATTTTTCTGGACAGCCTCACCATTACCCCCAGGTAAACTGCCTAGGTTTGGAGGGTCCTGGCCATGTCCTTGCTGTCACGGTCCTGTGCAGACCATTGCACGCTGTTACCTGCAGTGCTGGCCAGTGAGTGCCCCATGTCCCCCAGCTCCTGCCCCCATGGCAGTGTCCTTGCTGGTTTTAGGGGCTGGATGTTTTCCTCTGACAACTATGTTGGAGTTCACAGACTGCTTACCATGCTGCTATTTATTTGCCAGAGCTGGAATAATTTCAGGCCCAGCTGATCCCAAAGCTTCACTGGAAATGTTCCTGCTCCAGCTCAGTCCTCAGCAGAGAACATGTGTAACAGGTAGAATTTCATAAGCGACTGATGTGAAGCTCCCACGGAAACCACAGGTACTTTCTGGGATACATCATAGTGTCTGCTCAGTGAGGAAACCAGCGCTAAATATAACAAGTCCCTGCTTAATGAGTAAGACTTCATTCGGCAGAAAGGATTCCTCCACCAACTTCATTAGCATGAACACTCAAGGTGTGGGAAACCTTGTAATGGAGAGGGTCAGGAGAGCGGGGTGGCAGGGTGGGGTTGGGAGGGGCAGTCTGGAAGTAAACAGCCTTAATTTAGTGTCAAGCAGATCCTTCAGTATTTTCAGAACCAGAATGAGGTCGTGTACTTTTGCACAAGGGCAGGAAAATGCCTGAGTCTGAGACAGTCTTTTGGACATGGCAAATGCAGTGGAATAAAATCTGTTTATTGCGAATGAATCCTATAGGAAATAAATGCATTTCTATAGGAATAAAACGACATTGTAAATAATCCCTTTGGGAAGACAAAAATGGAGCAACTGATTATGAGTGGCATGATTACTAAAAGAAAAAAAAAAAAGATTAAGAATTTTCCAGGACATCTTGTGTGAGAAAGAGTGAGTATCTTCTTGCATTTGGAAAATAAATGCTAAAGATGCTAAAGAGGAGACGCAACCGCTACTGCTGGTATTCATGATGCGGTTGGATAGTGGCTTGGGAAATCTCAATTCTTGCAGGTTAAAGTGGAACTGGGGGTCAAATTTTCTCTTCAGTGAAGAGAAAGTGCCTGGTGTCCTCACAGGCATCGATGTCCTCCCCTGCTCTCCCAGGTCGTTTGCTCTGTTTGCCTTTGGTTGGTATGTGATGCGAGTTGGCAGCGCTCGTTCCTGGTCTGTGTGTAGTTTCAGGCTGAAATAATAGCATACAGGCCTGAAAAACAGGAAACCTAATTATTGGAATGTTGCAATTAATATAATAGGGTGATTGAGAGTGCAACTGGTAAACAACTAGATAATGGGCTAATGATGGGGCTGTCTGGAGTCCATCAAAGGACTATCTGAGGCCTCCACAAGACACCTGTGGTATTTTATGACAAAGACATCCAAATATAGTACTCAAAGATGTATGGTATGAACTGAACACATGGTGCTGCTAATGACGGGTGCTGGAGTACATGTTCAGCATAAGGATAAAATAATTACCCAGTT
Organism: Gorsachius magnificus; assembly: GCA_034008185.1. Classification (NCBI taxonomy): domain Eukaryota; kingdom Metazoa; phylum Chordata; class Aves; order Pelecaniformes; family Ardeidae; genus Gorsachius; species Gorsachius magnificus. The sequence goes on along the minus strand of CM067109.1, from coordinate 41,630,404 downwards.
AAAAACACGTGCTAAATGCATGATAGGCGGTAAGAACAAAAAGGCATGATGCAAAGCGTAAGGGATTGACTAAACCTAAGTCCCAGGGAGGTGGTGATGTGGACGGCCTCTGTGGCTTTCACCGCATTTATCAACACCCAGGTGCTGCAGGGAGCTCGGATGCCACTGGCTGTCACTGCCGGGTGTATGGGTAGCTGGCTCCCAGTGTAGGCATGCATGCATGAGCCCAACCAAAAAAACTCAAAAACCCCTGCAGCTTTGAGTGTCTCCCTCAGAAAGCACCTGGGGAGGGGAGGGAGCTGCTATCCTGCCACCGAGCTGACACAATTAGTCACTGCCATGACAGCTCATCTCTGCCAGTGGGTGTGAGAGGTAGAAAAGACAAGAGTTTGAGAGAAGGCAGAGGAGGAGCAGCTTGGGAAAACACACAAAGGCAGAGCTGTACACAGCCAGACAGGGTTAATCCCAGTGGGGTTTATGCTTCTACCCCCTGCTGCACCCCCAGAAACTTCAGAAAACTCAGATTGACTATGTAAATGTGCATGCACAATGAAGAGTTATTTATGCAAACACAGCGGGAGGGAGTTCTTGCAACATGAGTGCTTCTGTCAGAGCGAGAGCTGCAGGGGCACGTCCAAGGGGGCTGCAGCTTGCCTGCAGAGTTTTTGCCAAAACCATGGATGGGCCTGGGATCCACTAAAGCAGCAGGGCATTTTCTGCCAGGGAAGTAGCTTTCTCTTTTTTCTTAAAAAAAAAAAGAAAAATATAAATGAAGGTATAGCTTGATCAACCCCAAATCTGTCAGGGTGAAGAGGACCCTAGCAGACAGACCATGGCCTTGGGGGCTGTGGGTCCAAATTCTTGCTCTGAGCATGTTAGGATATCACTTTCTTTCCTCCTGAAAATGCTCCTCACTGTGCAAAAGATTCTGTACTGGACGGACGGCAGCGTTGCAGGCTGGATAGGAGGGTGGCTTGGGGCATTCACCGGAGGCACAAGCATCGACCACTGAGTTGAAACCTGCGCTCCAACTAACAGGTACCGACACAGGGTGCGACTGCTCCGCTCCAGAGGCTGAGTATGATGCTCAGGTCCCTTGCCCCACAGCTGGCACAGAGCAGGGCTCTGCACTGTGATCCGCTCGCCCTTCCCTCCCTCTTCCCTGCTTAGCTTTAACATTTCGGCAGTTCATCCTCCTGCAGAGTGGGAAGACAACTGGAAAGCTGGAAGAAACACACAGAATGTGAACAGCATGTATTTTAGAGGATTTATGTTCCAGTAGGGAAAACTTAGATGAGATACAAAAGTCTCAGTAATTTCCACTTTACAAAAGGAAAATTGTTGCCTTAAAATGCTTTTCAGCATCAGTAATATTAAGTAAGAAGAAAGAATTTGAGGAGCACTGCTTAATTTTAAAATGTATTACATTATACTCAGTCTGTCACTGGCCTTTCTCACTGAAGGGTTAAAACACCTTTTATGAGAGGAAGAAGGTTAATTTATATTAGAATTTAAGATTATTACAGCAGAGAAATCAGGGCAAGTATTTTTATTCATGCCCACGTTCTGGCAATGACAATTTACTTTTCTAATGCCTGTGGGACCCCGCTGAAGAGCTGTAAATGACATTACCAGCCATGCCTCATCAGATCGGCACCGTGCACACACAAGTGGCGTGCTGGCAGGGCAGCGGCACAAAGAGAGCCTGAGCAGGAGAGCAGGAAGAGCCACTCCACGTCCTACAGCCCCGTGCATTGCTTTTCCACCGGCAGGGTAGTTGTCAGCCTGCTAAAGCCAGTGGGGTTACATCAGAGATTAATTTAGCTGTTATCCGCAGAACTTCTCAATAGCCGTGTTGTTGCTATCACTGTATTGCCACTTGAAGACATTCATGGCATATGGGATGTACAGAACACACAAATCCTTCAATTACTCACCACATGCTGTGAAACTTGTAGGTGGCTCAGTACTCAAGCAAACAGCGCTTGCAGCTCCCAATTACTAGCAAGATGGCATGTATAAGCCCAGAGCGTACGTGAGAAATTAGTAGATAATTAGTGTGGATTGGGAGAGTTGAAACATTTCAGAATTTTCTATAGGTCTATCACTAACAGAACTGAATGAGTAAGCGCTAGTTCTGGGCATGTTTATAATACCAGGTCTTCAGCTCTTGAAGGCAGAGCCCATCTCTTAGCATGGGCATAGATAGGTCCCAACCAAAGCAAGCTCCTGACACATAAAGGCTCCCAAAAGTCTAGCTATTGTAATGGACATAAAATTAGTTCATAAAGCACAAGGTTGTCTTGTCAGAGGAGGCTTTGTATAGAAATGTTAACCTCTGAATAAATAGTATGTTATACTGATTAGAAAATGTGTAAGCAGAAGATTTCAAGTTGACAACTCATCTTTGGTAGGATACACGAAGAGGAATATAGTGTATAATAGAGCCTATGTCAAAGAATTATTTAGCAAGTCCTGAGGGGAAAAGAGATCATATGAGCAACTGGGAAGGTGTCATAGGAAAGCAAGGGGAATATCCTGCAATATAGGTTATGACAGCTGGGACTGAGTATGTTATTTCAGATCTACTTAAATTGGCTCAAGATAGCTTTGCCTCAGACTGAACTAGAAAAATAAATTGGGAAGGAGCTGCTTCCCCAGCTCTGAAGAGGGTGGGGAAAGCCAGGTGGCTTGGGATGTGCAGAAGGTATTTTGGGAGTTACAGATTAAAAGAAGACAGAATTCTTGCTACTGTGTCATATTGCAGGGACAGTTGCCATAGCACCATTTGCTGCTAAGAATAGATTTCTATAGCCCAGCAGCAGGTTCAAAATATTTATAAGAATTAGGATTTTTTTCAGGGCCAATTCAAATGCAATGCAGGACCCTGTACACAACTGCTAAAAAACATGAGATGTAGCTCACATGTCCCATCCCCAAACTAGAACAAGGTGGGGTAACCTGGACACAGGCATTTGCTATTTGACGTGAGCTTCCATGAAAATCAAAGTCATCCATGACGCTGGGTCCATCTCGCCTGAACCTTGTATTGGGAGACAAAGAAACAGAGCTTGGATTGTGAGGCATCCCATTTTAAAGCAGAAGATTTTGTAAAACAGGGGGGTGGCTGAGACTGAACAGTGATCTGAAATCCGATTTTTCCTATCACCCACCGATCTTTCCTTCATAGGGAATCCAGCAGCTCTCTGCGCTCCCGAGGGTGCACAAAGGGGATTTCTGTGTCTGAAGCAGGACTCACTGCAGTTGTCTCCAAAATGTGGTTGGCAATCCAGCTGCCCCAGTCAGAAGCAGGTCTAAGGCACCGTGACACATCTGCCCCTTTCAGGCCCAGAAATAACTTGCCCCAAAGCAGAGGTTTGGAGGCAGTATCTGGAAGTAGATTGCCTAACTGAGTATTGTGTATTGGTGCAGCATGGGAACAGCTCTTGCTCCCCCAGCAATTATCAGCTAGAGTTAGAGAGATGTTGAACAGCACAAAACAATTCCCAACACTGTGGTGATCCAGGATGTGACTGGGGAAACACGCTGCTAATATTCGACCCTCTGCAATGCAATGGATCCCCCTTCCCTGCCTCGCCTACATGTGGCTGCACAGCTGGACCGGACCGTCAGGGCAAACTCTGCCCAAGCATCTCTCCTGATGTGGAGCGGGGTTGAAAGGTGGAATTCAGACTATTCTTCAGGAAGAAAAATGAAAGGTGATGACAACCTCCATAAAAATGACCTCTTTTTGTCACTTAGGACACTTCTGACACAAGACGGTATTCACTTATGAGAATTGCAGCATCACCCCTCATCACACATTTGATTAAATCCAAGAGAGTTACTGCAGAGACAGGCAAGACGTGGGCAGAGGATGCTGACTCCTTTTTAGCACTTCTGGGGGATTATTGTGCTTTATGGAAATATCAAAGAATGGGAGAAAAGGGTGAGCAAGAAGGAAAAGGCAACCACAAGAGACTGTCATCTATAGAGGTTATAAATTAAGCACACAGACTCTCTGGAAAAATTATGATACACGCTCTGCCTCTGAGCACCACTGCAGAACAAGAAGCTTGTTCTGTGCAGGGTATCTGCCAATTGTTTATCTACCACTCTCATCAGAAGATAATCATTTTGAAACTTGGGTGTATAAAATAAATGAGTTGGACAGGGGCTTACTACTGACAAAATACCCGGGCAGTTCCTAAAAGTCACCAATGCACTAATAGCTCCCTCTTATTCTTTTCTGACATGCTTGAGCTACACGCAGCATTAGTGTGATGAAAACTTTTTTACTTCCTCACTGTGACATTGACAAGAAGGCATTGCTGGCCGTAGCTGTTTGTGCCGTGAACATCTGTATGGTGCCTTCTCCTTTCTATACCAGCTCATCTTAGATTCAGTTGAATCTCATAATTTTAGAGGTGGATGCAAGCTGGACCACAGTGTGAGCCATCTATGTACATAAAGAAATTCCCATAAGGGCGAGTAAGAGAAGCCAACGTGGGATACAGACACGTCCTTAAATGTTTGTGTCTTAGTGTGGGTCTTACTGGAGAGAAGAGTTTTCAGCCTGCTTTCCTCTCAGGACAAAACCAGAATATGCTATTGGCAAAACACACAGCATGCCTTCCTCTTAACCACAGCCTAACTTACCAGTCCAACAAATGCATGACTCTGCTTGTGCTGACCTGTAGCTAGGATGATTTTGATAGCACAGCTCAAAAATAGAAGACAGTCCACACAGTCAATGTGGGGATTTCTTATCATTTGGAATGCCCCATAACAAGTTCATCTTTGAAGTCGTGTAGGAGGAGTGTGAAGAAACATGGATCCTCTCAGCATATGAACCTCTTGGCAACTGTGCACCCAGTAAGAAGGTTTAGCAAGCTGGGAGCAAGCGTACAGGAAGTGGGTAGGAGTAGAAAACTAAAAAAAAAAAAACAAGAAAAAAAGAGTAGAAATAGGATGAACCCAGTCAGGTCACTTCTCCCACCATGCTGTATCTGGGCCAAAACCACTGTGTTCTGTAGAGCACACGCTTGTAGGAGGGAGGACAGCAGGCGGAGAGGAGACACCGGCTCGCTGGGAAACAGGCATACAACTCCCAGAGGAGAAAATCACTGCCTCGGCTGTGTGTGGGACAGGGTCGGGAAGCTGGAAAGCCACATCAGCTGCTGTTACGCCAGGCTATTTGCAGTAGGTCCCCATGTACGGGTGTGCTTGGCATCACCAGAGCACTGTGAGCCGCATGCTGCTGGGAGGCTTCAGGGTGGCGGGGACAGCGTTACTGAGCTGGTAAATCTGAATTACAGGCTTATATCAAACCTGCAGCCATTCTGCACTAACACACTTTTTAAGTGATTGCTCTGTCTTTCTAAGGGACAGGAGGCTCATTGTATCACCTGGGAATGTACCTGCTCCTGGTGCTGCGGTGGGGTGGGATGTGCAGGGTCGCCAGCCCTGGCTCCGGCCCTTCTGACAGGGACATCCCAGCAGAGAGGTGGAGGGCCACCCCTGCATCCTTTTGGTTGGTGTGTTTATCAGACGGCTTTTTGTTTCCCAGCTGGTAGCTCTACTCTAGATTAGAGGTAATTTTTATCTCTATGACTAAAGTACTGTGAAATGAATGCTCACATTGCAGAAAGTGTAGCGATGACACCACAAGTTATCAATATATATATTCGGAGTCATTGCCTCTATAAAAATGGCAGGATTTGGGTCATAATAAGACAGAGAAATCTCTTTCTTATCCCCTGACATCTACTATGAACTGAATGTATGTGCTTCGGAAAAAAAAAAAAGGTATCTTCCAGACTGAGGAGACAACACACCTCATTTCCCTGTAACCAGCTACTTTATGCCTTGCTGGGGTGCCATACTTGCTACATCATCAATCTTTGATATTGACTCCCCAACCAGTTTTCTTTTTCCACCACTTCTGCTGTTTCTTGCTCACCCTTCCCCCCTCCCCTCTGTCCGCCCCGCCTCCCCCACCCCCCATCCCCCGCCTCCACTTTCCAGCTCTTTCTCCACTGCTCGGAAAGGTGTGAAGTTAACAGCTCCATCCCTGCCACTTGTCACTGTTGCTTTTCCCAGTCGCGTGTCCCAGTTTCTGTGTACACCTTGCGTTGAACTGGCAGTGAGGGGAGACACGAAGTTGGGAGGCAGCAGTGGGGAAGCAATTGAATTTGCAGCCATTGCCCTGGGAGACCAGACCTATGGTGGTGCACGCTCTCAACGCTCATCGCTGCTGGCAGTCAGAGGGGAGAAAAGCACCGATTGTTTTCTTTTCATGCTCTCTCCCAGTGATATTTTTGCTCACTGTGTTTTTTCTGCCTCAAATTATGCAATTCACAGGAAGTCTCCTTGTATAAGAGATTATTGAGAAAATAACTGTTTACACAAATCAGCTGCCGGCTTAAAGATATTACACACTGGAAGAAGCCAGCTGCATCTTCTTATCATATCCTGTTGGTTAAATTATATTAAGATGCTGGGACAGCGAGTCCACTGAAATCCTCATTGTTTTCTGTTCTAGCATCACTGGAATGTACATGGTGGACAGAAGACTTGTCCTGCAGTTTTATGAAAGTAGCATTATTATTTACAAAACAACACTCAGAGCTACAAGCAAACATAACCCATGTGAAAAGCCTGTGGTACCATTTTCTACACTAAGGCTAAAAGATAAAACATTAATAGCAAAATATTTTTGCGTGGTCTATGTAAGACAGTTAAAAAAAAAATTGAAAAAAATCCCAGAAGTCATGTCTGTGAAAGAGCACCCTGTGCATTCCTCTTCAAAGGACTCTCCACAAACTACTTCTCAAAATCTCAAACTGTGAACCACTGGAAATGTGAAAGCAAAGCACCACAAAAATTAAAGTTTTACAGGCAGAAGCAACACTTATCAGCTCTGTATGGCATCGCATTTGGATCTGGTGACTACGGTTGGCAAAACTACTTAGTCAATTCTCAGCAAACAGAGACTGGGAAATTCAAACAATCTGCAAATTTGGGAAGTCATTTCAGCCCCACTTTGACAGAAGCGTGAGGACAGACACTCTTTAAATAGAGAAATTTCATTTTAAAATGCAGTGTTTCCACATTTTTACTCAGAAGTTTTGATTTTGTTCCTAGATTCAGCTGACCTAGCTTCTGCTTAAGTGCCTGAGGTCCTCCTGGAGAAAAGGGGTTAGGGCAGCTGCCCAAACCACAGGAGCCCAGCTGGGTAGACACGGAGCCAGACAGATCAGCATGACCTCGCTATCCAAGTCAAACTCAGTCTGGGCTAGCAAGTGTACTTCCCAGCTCACACAAGGTGATGTTGGTTCTGCTCCTTTGCAAAAGGCATGGGAGGGTCTCCCAGAGCGTGGTACTAAAACTGTCTGCCAAATCTGGCTTTTCAAGTCAAAAGTGTACCCTCCTTGATTTTTTTTTATTCTATACGGGGGAAAAAAGGTCGCAGAAAAAAAGGCAGAATACAATAAGACAAAAATGCATAGAGTATAACCACTTCTTTATAACTTCTAGAAATCACAGAATCACAGAATGGCAAGGGTTGGAAGGGACCTCGGGAGATCATCCAGTCCAACCCCCCTGCTCAAGCAGGTTCACCCAGAGCAGGTTGCACAGGACATTGTCCAGGCGGGCTTTGAATATCTCCAGAGGAGGAGACTCCACAACCCTCCTGGGGAGCCTGTGCCAGTGCTCTGTCACCCTCAAAGTAAAGAAGTTCTTCCTCACATTCAACTGAAACCTCTTATGTTTCAGTTTGTGCCCATTGCCCCTTCTCCTGTTGCTGCACACCACTGAGAAGAGTCTGGCTCTGTCCGCATCACATCCACCCTTAAGATATTTGTAAGTACTTATAAATGCATATGTTAACAAGTAGGGGAGAACAGTACTTTTCTTAGAGTATTGCATAGCATGGTTTTGAAAGTGCAAGAACAAGATGCCTTATGAAGGCCCAGCGGAAACAGCACAGACACATGCCACATGCCACATTTATGTTTTTACTCAGCAGGAGTGTAAAACAGGAAAGTTCTGCAGCACTTTCTGCAGCATCCCTTTCCACATGTGCCCACCTGAGAGGCCCCCAGCATCCCGGGCAGAAGCTCTGCTCCAAGCACCTCAGGAGGCACTGACAATCGGACTTGGGCGGCTCTGTGGGCTGGCATGGCCATCATGTGCTAAACAGCTGCTGACGCACAGCCTTGGGCGTTGCAGTCCCATTTACTGAAGCACTTTGAAGGTCATCCTCTGTGCTTACAAACACAACTAGGATTTTTTATATTTGTATTTAACTTTCCATCTGGATCAGCACCAGCCACTTCCATGTCACGTGCCACCCCAGTGACAGCACCACTGAGGAGGCCACCAACCCTTTTTCATGCTTGATCCCACCATGCCAGGGAGCCTTGGCTGGAAGCTCCGGCCATCCTTGACTTAGCTGGAGCTGCTGGCAGAGAGGACAGCTACCACACCGGCCTGAGTCCTACTGGGACTTATCCTCTGGCGACCATGGGCAGAGGTCCTTTTGATGGCCACCTGGAGAGGAAGCAACTGTCCAGTGCATGCTTCTGCTTTACAATGTGGTTGGGGAAGAACCACCACGTTTTTGACTGCGGGATTCCCCAGCGTGTCCGTGGACACACTTGCCATAGATGGCAGCCGCCACGGCAGCACCAATTATAAACCTATTTGCAAGATGGGATTCAGCCCTGCTGAAGTGCAGATACGAAAGCTGCGGATGATCTCAGTGAAGGATTTGCAGAAAGAAGGCAGCCTTAATCTCCCTCAGGAACACAGCCGGAGTCATGCAGTTGGAAATAGCAGTGTGGATGCAGTAAACAAGTGCAGCATTAGCTGCCCTTCCTCCACGTGCCAGCGCTACCTACCCAGCAAAGGGGCATCTCAGGCCCCTGGCATCCACCCGCATGAGCCCTAGGCATCCGGCTTCCCTGCCGAGCACTGTTTTACTGTCTGCAAACAGAAGTTCACAAATGCTGACCCAAGGGGAGAAGAGTGAGCAAGTGCTGGGTCGCTGCCGCAAACAAGAGCACTGTGCGCTGCTGTCGCCGCCTTCGCTGCATCCTTTCCGTGCAGAGCATGACCTCTGCTATCAGAGTTACTGGAAAAGCTTTGTAGCAGTATGTGCTCTACACTGGCAGCTAGCAGCTTGGGAAAGCTGGAATCATCCGCAGCAATCAGCCACTCTCCCAGGGAGGAGAACACACTGTCCTGAATTTGGCCAGGAGTTCTTCATGGTCAACACGCTCTCACAGATACTTTCATTGCTTACAACCTGTTCTTGCTGTCTTAGCACAGCAACTGAGTGTCTTAAGAGAAGCTGCCTTTTTTTGCTGTTTTTTGCAAGGTAGATTTGTTTTAACACTTTAAATTACATTAAGGAGCACAACAACAGGAATGGGATTATCGCCAGCTCAGGTGGAGGTTTGCTGCTGGCTGGGCTTTTGCACAGGCTGTGTCAGATCAGACTTCCACAGCCTGTCCTGTCAGCGTGCTTTGCTCATGAGAGGTCCATGCAGATCCGCTGCTGGCCATGAACAAGTCAGCATCGACCCGAAGCAAACCCGCTGTGAGCTGCTGGGGTGGCTTGTGCGACTTGGACAGGGGACCCCTGTAGTATCTACATCAGGGTGCTACATGCATCAACAGAAGGAAGCTGCTGTGTTAGGCACTGGTGGGAGAAACAAACAAGACAATTTACGCAACTCAAACCCATGTATTGCATACAGCCAAGGAGGCTCTGGCGCTTACGACAGTCTCCATCCTGAGAATCACAGAATGATTCAGGTTGGAAGAGACATTTAAAGGTCTTCTAGTCCAACCCGCCTGCCATGGGCAGGGACACCTTCCACTAGATCAGGTTGGACAAAGCCCTGCCCAACCTGGTGTTGAACACTTCCAGGGATGGGATATCCACAGCTTCCCTGGGCAACCTGTCCCAGTGCCTCACAACCCTCATTGTAAAAAATTTCTTCCTCTTGCCCAATCTAAACCTACCCTCTTGCAGTTTAAAACTGTTGTGTCTTGTTCTGTCACTACAGGCCCTGGTAAAAAGTCTCTCTATGTCTTTCTTATAAGTCCACTTTATATACTGAAAGGCTGCAATGAGGTTTTCTTGGAGCCTTCTCTTCTCCAGGCTGAAAGACCCCAACTGTCTCAGCCTGGCCTTGTAGGAGAGGTGCTCCAGCCCTCACATCATTTTTGTGCCCCTCCTCTGGACCTACTCCAACAGGTTCGTGTCTTTCCTGTGCTGAGGACTCCAGAGCTGGATGCAGTACTGCAGGTGCGGTCTCACCAGAGCGGAGTAGAGGGGCAGAATCACCTCCCTCGACCTGCTGGCCACTCTTCTTTTGATGCAGCCCAAGACACGGTTGGCCTTCTGGGCTGCGAGTGCACATCGCTGGCTCATGTCCATTTTTTTTCCTCCACCAGCACCCCCAAGTCCCTCTCAGCAGGGCTGCTCTCAATCCCTTCATCCCCCAGCCTGTATTGATACCAGGCATTGTCCGGACCCAGGTGCAGGACCTTGCACTTGGCCTTGTTGAACTCCATGAGGTTCACATGTGCCCACTCCTCAGGCCTGTCAAGGTACCTCTGGATGGTACTTTCTTGTTAACATGGGTGTGAATAGAGAGCTGGTTCTGTATTTGTTTCTGCTCCAGCGAGGTTTTAAACCCCAGCAGCTCAGATTAGAGAAGAACCAGTCCTCAGAGCCAGCTCTGCAAGCCTAGCACCCCATGCCATCCCAGGATGCATTGTCCCTTCTCCGGCTTCACAGACACTTTCTGGCACCCAGCTGCCAGTGACAGCTCCGTGCAGAGCATGGCAGGCTCCCAGGGGGGGAACAGGGACAGCTTTGTCTCCTCTCCCGTCACCGATGGGCTCCAGCAGCCGCCAGCCCCGCGGGATGGGCTGCTGCTGCCCTGCCACATCCACACCTGGAGGAGCTGGGCTGCCTGGCCGGGCACCATGGGAGGGGCGACTGCTCAGAAGGAGCTTGGAGGAGCAATGCCAGGAGCCTGCCGGAGGGCACTGTGACCCCCTGCTCCATGACAGAAGGGGCAGACAGGAGCAGTAATGCAGGGGGGTCAACCCCCGCTTCTCTGAGCTCTGTGCCAAGCAGCACTGATGGAGACAGGCTTCGAGCCTGGGTCGGTTCCCCTCTGCTCAGCAAGCAGCCTTTCTGCTGTGGCCACCAGCGTGGTGGCAGCTGGTGGCATGAAACACAAGTGCTCCACTGGGGCTTGAATTGACCCGTCATTAATTTATCCCTCATTAGCAGCTAAGTGATTTCACTGAAGTCCCTGGCTATCCTTTGAAAGGGGTAAAGCGCTGATTAACGTTAATTGTAGCAGGACTCAGGGAGGAAGCTGTGGGCTGGCACAGCCACCACCCCCGCGTCCCCCACAGGCGACAGAACCATTTCATGTTCATGCTGCTCACCACTGCTCTTTAATATCTGTTCGCCAAGATACGTTAAGTAGTCCTAGGACAGCCGCAGTGCAAGTTATACTGATTCAGATATGGAGCCTATTACTGAAATTGTTCTCAGTTTTCATTATTTGGGTTTTTGACACTGGCTCAGCCAATTAAAGAGAACAGAAAAGAAGCACATTTGACATTAGCTTGACAATGCCAGTCCCTTTTCTCCATCCTCCTATTATTCCACTTCTTTTTCCTCTCTAACACATGCATAGTTCTCTTATCTGGGAGGCATTAATTTGTGAACAGAAGTGCCACATTTCATCAGTCATGCTGTGAGGTTTTTTTATTGAAGTCCTTTACTGTTGCTTGCCATGGAAAACCCCATGCTATTTGTAAATTACAGAACAAAATATGCACCTTTCCAGTGCTTTGCTTTTTTTTTTTTTGTCTCATTGCCTACAAACTCCTCTGTAGGAAATAAGCCTCTTCCTTGGGGTAAAACACTCTGCATGACAGTTTCACAGCAGTGTAAACAACCTTTCTGACCTGAAGTTCCTAGCACAGCTGATGTTACACGCAAAAGGAAGTTCACCTTTCATACGTTCAGTGACTTCCCTAACGCTAAAGGTTTTTTCTTTCATATAGATAACATGTGACATGGACATATGTGTGCAAGTGTATCTAGCTGTCTAGGTATGGTTTATGTTACACCCATGTACACTCAATGCAAGTGTGCTACAGCTCAGATTTCCCACCCCATGCATCTGAGATGATGGTTTTGTTCAGACCCTGAACGGGAATAAAAGCCTGCATGCACCCGTCACTCTGTATCCCGTTAGTCACACACACAAAAGCCTTCTTACCACTTGAACGCATCGGCTGTCCTCTGGCCATTGATTCCTCCCCCAGGAAAAAATACTGAAACTCATACTTGGCTAAATTGGCTTCAGGTGATGAGAAACCAGAGGGAAAAGTCAACCATAAAGCAACAACAGGTATAGAAATGCACCTTAGTCCTTGAGGGGAGGGCACGGAGGAAGGAAGACATACTTTCAGACTTGTATCCATTGATTTTAAAGTTGAAGTTTAAAAGGGACAAGAGGACTTTTAAAGGGTTTACTTGAGCACAGGATGACATGGCAACACCATCAATCATGGCTGGAGAAAGTTTTGATCCTCACAGAGGCCCCAGACTGCTGAGGGGGTACTGCTGCCACCATCACCGGTGCTCTGCAGGTGACGGCACTGTCACAGTGACCACACCACCTCTCCAGCTGTAGCCCAGGGGCAATACCCCTTGGGAGGGCTCTTGCTAGTAGCTGAGGTATCACAACAAATACGTGAAAGTACGGCACTTTGAAGGAGAAAGGTATGGCATTTCTCCAGCTGTTTGTTTATCTCTGGTTAGTTTAAAGTAATTGTTTTATGAGTTTCAGCAGGCTTCTGAGAGAGGGAGCAGTGGACAGGGGAGAGCTAAGTTAGTCAAAAGTGCACAGCAAGTCCCTGCAGTACCTGCTGGAATAGCCCTTCCGTGTCAGGTTATTAACTATACTTGACCACCTCTCTGCAAGTATACTCATGCTAGTCATGAAATGATACATGAGGCTCAACAGCAGATGCAAATCTATGCCCAGGAGTATTCTGCATGCTAGATGGATTACCAAACTTGGCATGCTTCATTGCACATGCAAGTGAGGAATGGCGCTTTTTTTTTTGACTAAAGTATAATTGAGTTCTAGGTAGGAAGGGGAATATTTTTTTCCCTTTCATTAAGAAAAACATTTTGGAGATTTATTTGATAAAGATGTTGGGCTTCCATTTTGAGAAAGTTTGACTTTGGGTAAGAACTAGCCTGCTTTAAATTCCACCTCCATTAAATTCCACCCCAAACTTAGTTGAACATAGATGTGCTGTTTGCAAAGTAACAGTACAGCCATGCCACTTGAAGTGCAGCAGTGTATCTGTATGAAGTAACTCTAAGGCAGTGAAGTGCAAGTCATTAAAAGGAAGCAGTTAGAGAGCTCAGTGGAGCTGAGAAATGTAGCACAGGCAACATTGAGGGATGACTTTTACAGTTTCTCATGCATGTAGCTCTATTAGGGGCCATGTTAGAGGAGCTCTTACACAGACCACAGCTCTCTGAAAACTGCTGAAGTAAAATTACGGTCATTTCCATCAGAATGACAAGGAAAATTCAAGATTTTAGTATTCCAAGGTGTCAGCGTGACTTTCCTTCCTTCCTTATTTATTTAGAGGCAACTTGATTTGCAGTGGCAAGTTGAGCACTCAGGAGGCCCATCCTGGGAGCTGGCAGTATGTTTACTTTGGTTATAACGGCAAGATACTTTTGAACAGAGCAGAAGGAACTGTGTGGTGACCTTGCCTCGCACAAGCACCACATCTGCAGAAGCTTAGGAAAGTATTTTTGCCCTTGGAAAGGTGCATGCATATTTTAGCTGTTATTTCCAAGATTAGAAATCATCTTTTCCTGTGAAAGTGCTTTGAAGTAATAGAAAGCAGGTATGGTACCTTATAGTCAAGCTTGGTTTCCATAAAGAAGCTGCAGCTGAGAGTACGCTGCCCAAGACCCCAAGAGACCCCAGGCTTCCTTCCTCCCTCTGCTAAAAGTTCCTTGTGTCGTCTTGCCAGGGGACTATTTCTGTGTTCTCTGTTTCTTTGCTTACCAGTAAAATGACAGTGCATCTCTTGGGAATGCTTTGTGACTTAAATAATTTGCTTTAAGGCCCTAGGATGAAAGGCTCCATAAAAGTCCGGTGATACATACAGCCAAGATTGCAACTTAATTAAAGCGCTCCAATTATTTAAGGAAAGAGGAAATGTAAACCAGAACCTGCCAGACGTTCTTTGCACTCCTTTTGAAATTTCCCTGTCAATAACTTCACAGGATTTTGTGGTCCTGGGAAGTTTTCTTCACCTTTCAGTCTCTTCTTGCATCCCCTCTTGGAAAGAAATCCAGACCAGCAGTACTTATCTTACCAGCTGTGTGAATAATTTTCTTCAGACCTATGGCCTTATAAAACAGATATTGACACAAATGAAGAAAAAGTCTGCTGATGTTTACTCTGGGATAGACATCACTGTTAACCTGTTAATCAGCAGAAATCACAGGGAGGAAGTATTTTTATGTGTGTCCCCCCCCATTAAAATGCAATCCAGTCATGGAGAAGAGTGTGCATCACGGGGACAGGCGGAAGAATTTATCACATCCAAGTTGCAAGAATTAAAATAAATATTCTGAATAGCTCTGCACTTGGTGTTGTGTATATCTTTCTAAATGTGTCATTCTGTATGAGTTGCTGTAGAATTCTAACTCAGAAGACTGCGGCAAGGTGCAGCGTTGGCTGCAGCACAGGGCAAAGCTGTGCCCCCGCATCCAGTGGTGTACAAAATACACGCCGCACTGCCTGGCACTACCCGCGGGGGCAAAGAGCTGCTTTTGGCTCGTGGTAGGTCCGTGGGCACAATGACTCATCCAACATTTACCAGGTTTGCCATTGTACTCATTGACACACAGCTGAAGAATACACAAAACAGGGTCGAGATCAGAAGTTGCCAACAAACAGGTTACGCAGCCCATGTGGCTAGCACCAGCCGCCATGTGCCGGCTGCCTGCTGCTCGCCGTGCATCCCCCTTTTAGTGATGATGATGGCTGAGATTCGGGAGGAATGACCAAAAGTCCCCATAGTGACCTCCCTTCAAAGACAGCCCTACTGAGTGCCGGCTTACGTGAAAAGAATGGTTGGTGATTTTCTCTGCAAAAAATGTCTTGGAAGAGAAGCAAAGGCACGTAGCCAGGAGACGGCCATGCTTCACTTTGAGAGGTCTCGCTAGTTAGCTTAGATACGATAGATAATAACCAGGAGGCTGGAAGTAGCCTAGTAGGGCAAATGCAAACCTTTGGCTATAAACCAATCCCTGCCTATTAATGATTGTTTAATTTATTTTGATGAGGCTCTTGGCTTTCTTTGGGAAGTCGTAAATATTTCCAGGGGGCCACAGACTGGGCAGTGCCCTGTGCAGCATGTACTGCTGGTCTGAGGGTGTGAGGATGTGTGTAGGGCCAAGAGTCCCCTTTGCCGAGAGGTGGGCTCTATCTGCCCCGGGAGCTGTTGATTTCAAGCTTGGAAACAAAGATATTAATAGTAGGGGTTTTTCCTCTTTAAGTTAATTAACCTGGATCAACAGTGAGTTGATCAGACCTGCTGCTTAAAAAACCTTCATGATCATCCATGTCACTGTGTTACTGCCCAGGTCTCATACTTCCATGTTATAATAAGGACGTTTTTACAGCAGCCAACCTTCTAGCAGCTCCAGGACCCTGCATATTTTGGGTTTCACATGGGGGGACCCTCCCATCGCTATAAATCACCTCTGTTCCGCAGGGTCCCACCACCTACATTTCACTTTATAAAATGAATCAAGGTCCTCATCTGCAAAGCTCTCAGGGGCTTAAGACACAGTTTGCTACAAGAGGCCCAGCTCACCTCTTCACAGCAGCCCTTGCCAGCCACAGTTCAGGTGCTAAACACCCACAAGACACCCAAATTTCTGGTCTCAAAGGGCTGGAGAAGAAACTCTCCTGAGGACAGAACCCAAACTTTGGATTTCCTTCCAAGGAAGACCTGCTTGTGTCCCGGTGCGATGTGATCATCACGGTGAATCACGTGCCCCTTCAGTAAGGCCAAATGATACTCAGAAAAATCCTCATACAGACCCACGTATGTCTTACTAAGGGATAACACATTAAAAACTCCCCCATTTCCTCATGGACTGCTCCTTCTCAATTCCCAGTGGTACGTTACTTGGCAGAGATGGACACCTTGAAATGGAGCAGGGGGAGAGCTCTTTCATTGAACCAGGTGAGGATAGTTTTTCCTTGCCAGATTTTTAAAGGCAGACATAGTCCTCCTGATTATTGATTTGAAATTTCATGCAGAAGATTTATTTACTGCTTCAGTTATGTCAATTTCCAAACCTTTCCCCATTAACAGGCTTGCTCTAGAAGGGGAAGGCTGAAGGTGACCCTCCACTGGTCACTGCAGTTTCCTTTCCTTACTGCCTCACTTTACAATGAATTTCATTAGTACCTACTAACTCAATATGCATGGTCTAAGTAGGTCGTTCTGAATTTAGTTACTGCCCTCCTTTTGTATAAACCCAACCTCGTTATGCATCTGCAGCTACGTTGAGCTGCACTCGCGAGGGGAGGACCTCTGTAGGACCTAAACCATCCACCCAAGAGCACTGTCAACGTCAGGATGGTGAGGTCAGTCTCATTGACCTCACAGCAAGCTGTGGCTGCTGTCACAAGGGCCTTGAAGTTGACACAAACAGCAGGTAAAAGAAAGGTGATCTTCCTTCCGCAAACGTGAAAATGAGGCACTAAGAGAGGATGCATCCATCCCCAGCCTCTGGCAGAGGACGGACAGTACACCAGGTCTGCTCTGGCACTGTATTAATTTTACTACCGAGTTGTCAGTATCATTTTCTAACACAGATTTTGATTTCCCAGCCAAATCTCCAGGCAGCAGATTGATACTTGAAACTTGTTTGCTCTTTCTGTGTGGAACGATTACATATATTTATATTCAGGCTTTTGCAGGCCCCCTCAGAAATTTCACAGATTAATTGGTTTAATTTTCAGCTCTGTCTGCGACATACAACCAATTCACCCCAGCAAAACTGGTGGTTACACCACCCTTTGTATGGACCTCAGCCGGGACTGAAAATCACATAGCAGGCAGTCTCGAAGTACCTGAGCAGATGACAATCGGGGAGATGACAGCCTCAGTGGGGAGGACCGATTCAGACCACATCTTCAAGAAGCAGAAGCATTTGCAGAAGTCAGCTTTCCAGGATGTCTCTTAAGCCAGTGGCCTCCAAATTTTTTTGATTTTTCACCCAAAAAATTTTTGAGCATACACACCTCATATATGTATATTGATTTATTTATGAATAATATACACGTACTACTGTACTAATATATTAGGTACATTGTAAAACATACACAAAAATAGGAATTAAAAAAAGATAACATAAAGATGAAATAAGCACTGTTTTTCCTGACATTTGGACTTGATGATCCTGGAGGTCTTTTCTAACCTTAATGATTCTATGATTCTATAATTTAAAATACAATTTTACCTTGTTTATCAATGGAACAAAACCCATTTTCTTTCTGCACCCCAATGGCTGTCTTGCACAGTGCCTGGTGTACATGCCCCCTGACTTCGGAGACCACTGTCGTAAGCTGCCAGACCAACAGCGGGGGGAGGATCCACACAGCAAGCTGTTGAAAGCTGGTGAGAAGGGGAAAGGGATGAAAACAGCACTGTGCAATGAACATCATGCTCATGTACTGCATGACTCTGGCTATTCTAGGGACGAGAGTAGCACAACCACTGAAACAAGAACTTCATTAGCTGCTCTTCTCTGGACCTGTTGTCCACAGATGTTATCAATACCTTTCAGTGCCAACCCAGACAGCTACAAACTATTTTCCAAGAGTTGCAGCAGGAAGAAATTGTGCAGGCCCAGGGAGAACGAGCAGAGGGATTTTCCTGGTCCTGGTTTTACAAAAAGGAACGCAGAGGACTGGAAAAGCCCACTTTTAGGCATTTAAGCAAGAATGGTGTAGAGTGCCATGGGTCAGACTCCTGGCCATACCCCTGTCAGATCCCTGCTGTCTGGCAGAAGGACCCACAGGTGGTGGGTTCGGGATCCTCAATGCAAAAGGCAGAGCTGCAGAGGTCGCAGCATGCACTCAGCAGTGCAAGCCGAGGCAAAAGGGAGGAACAGGTCTCTAGCATGAGTCCAGCCTAGTCCCATATTTCAAACATCAACCAGCAATAAATGCTTAAGATAAGAGCATAAAGCACAGTGCAAGTACAAAGCAGTCCTATCCCTGGCATGCGCTTTGGAAACCAGCAGTTCAGGGGCTCAGGTGCATGCAGCGTTTCCTTCAAGTGTCAATTTAACGTGCTTAATCTCTTTCTGGACCTACTAGTACTTTTAGCCACCTCAGTCCTGTGGCAAAGTTGCAATTAACAGTGCAAACTGCAGGCAAAGTAGCACAGGTAGCACTGACAGCCAGAACTGGGTGCTGCTTACAGTGGGGTCTTACTGGTCTGTTCCTAGTGCAGCCTGGTGCAGGTTCAGCAACAGCCTTAGCATCCCCTTCCCCAGCCCTTGCGGGGGCTCCAGTTGCCTTGATCTGAGTGTCAGCAAGGAAATTCTGCTCTTCATATGTTATACAGCAGAAGAATATGTTTTCCTGGAGAGTTTCCAACTCTCAACTCTTCTGAAATATATAATAGTTTTTTTATACTGAACCGGTGTTTTTATACAAACATCTTTCGGTAATGTAGCCCTCAGATTCAACTGAGTTTGTTCATTATGAAGGCCCTAAACACATAAGTTGCTTAATTCGATCTGAAGTAATACTTTTGGTTTACAACCAGTTGGTGTTAAATAACAAAAAAAAAAAAAAAAAAAAAAAAAAAAAAAAATATCCAACCAATGGTCCTTTTGGGGATTCTTGGTTTGTTTGTTTGTTTTCTTTTACCCAAGGTGTTAAATTAATCTCTAAAAGGTGACAAAGAAGTGCCATACTTGCCCGTAGTGTGTGCTGGGCTGTTCTTGTTGTTTCACACTGCAATGGCTATGTTCAGAAGCTTTGCTGGTAGAAGTGTAACAACATGCCTTGGAGGTATTTCAACTCTTTTCATAGACCAGCTGGTTTCTGTGCCTGGGGTCTAAAGCCAAGATTGCTGCTACCAAGGCCACCTTCCTCTGGGTTGAAACAGGTCCACACCACTCATTTCCACCAGAAGACAGAGTGGAAAATCTCAACCTGAAAAGCAAACCCTTTAGTTTCTATGAGATCTCACCTTGCCTGAAGTTTAAAAACTGCTTCAGGAAAGCTTTTATAATGCAATGCTTTATCTGAATAAGCAATAAATGAATCAAGTAATCCCCTAGAATACTTCTTTAGGAAAATGAATCAGACTCCTCAGAAAGGAATCTGCAAGTGGAAAATCCTGTACGTTGCAGAGTTACAGAGAAAACAGAAGGATTGACCCCAAATATGCATCAGTTTCTTTCTGTTTTACTTTCAGCTTCCATTTCTGTAACTCCCTGGCACGCACCTCACACAAGAGCAGTAACCAGATTTCCTTCCCGGCAAGACACTGCACTTAAAACAACGGGTACCACTAGTCAGAATACTAGTATCTCCTCTGTCCATGGTCAATTGCACCAGGTGCTGCACGAAGGGAGCTCAGCCTGCTATGTGGGGCAGTCATGGGCCCTCCCGACCATCCCACAGCAGAGCACAGCTGCTCCTGGGGAAAATTTGGCCCCCGGGGCCCCACCCCAGCCTCCCCCAGCACATGCACGTTGTACAGAGAGGAGGATGCTGCGGTTGAGGGTGTACAGAGATGAGGGAGTCCTCCTCAAGGGAGGTTCTCCTCCCACTCTTTGCTGCCCTGGTGAGACCGCACCTGGAGTACTGCGTCCAGTTCTGGGCTACCCCGCTCAAGAACTACTTGCAGAACTACTAGAGAGAGTCCAGAGGAGGACTACAAAGATGATGAGGGGACAGAAGCGTCTCCCCTATGAGGAGAGGCTGAGAGAGTTGGGCTTGTTCAGCCTGAAGAAGAGAAGACTGAGAGGGGATCTCATCAACACACACAAATATCTTAAGGGTGGATGTCACGAGGACGGAGACAGACTCTTCTTGGTGGTGCCCAGGGACAGGACAAGGGGCAATGGGCACAAACTGAAACATAAGAGGTTTCAGTTGAATGTGAGGAAGAACTTCTTTACTTTGAGGGTGACAGAGCACCAGGAGGGTTGTGGAGTCTCCTTCTCTGGAGATATTCAAAGCCCGCCTGGACAATGTCCTGTGCAACCTGCTCTAGGTGAACCTCCTTTAGCAGGGCGTTTGGACTGGATGATCTCCCGAGGTCCCTTCCAACCCTTGCCATTCTGTGATTCTGTGGCTCGAGGTGCCTGACGCACCAACAGCAGCTGGCATCCCCGGCAGGGCAGAATAATGAATTGCCTGGCTTCTCGGCTATCCCGGAGGTTGCAGCTGGGTGGTTCAAAGCTAAGCCCTCTGGCTGTGGCAAAGGCCCCGCACATGTCCCACTGGGTCCCTCAGCTGACATGAGCTCTGGCTGCTGCCCCTCATGGATCTCACAGTGGGGAAGCGAGGAATGGGGGAAAGCCACCAAGTTTCTCATGCCAGCGCTCGCTTGGCAGAAAGTGGAAGAGAGACAGACCTAGGGAAGACAGTCGGGGTCTGCAGCGGCTGAGTGTTTTGTTGTATTTTGCCTAGGCGTAGCTTATCCCGTACAGTCCAGCACCTGCTGCAAATAGGTGATGTCACCTTGAGGTACCCTCTTAAAGCCACACAGACACAGATGTGCTCCCAAGCCTTTGTAACATTTCACACACCAATCTGTGCTCCTTTGCTACACTTCGCAGAACATCATATGTGCATTAATGGCAGGGGTTTTCCTTTAAGGAAAGCTTTTATGAGCTGAAGAAATTACATGTTTTCTTATCTGGTTCTCAGTATTATTCCCTGCA
Source organism: Gorsachius magnificus (assembly GCA_034008185.1). Classification (NCBI taxonomy): domain Eukaryota; kingdom Metazoa; phylum Chordata; class Aves; order Pelecaniformes; family Ardeidae; genus Gorsachius; species Gorsachius magnificus. The sequence continues at coordinate 41,609,325 of CM067109.1, read as the reverse complement.
AGGCCATCTAACAAACGCTTCTAGAGAAATGCAAACAGATTTGCAAGGAATCGTCAAGAAAAGATCATATCAAATCCAAAAGAGACAAGTTGAGCACTATTTTGATTCCTTCTGCAATGAACATTGAACAATATTTATTTTAAAAGTCTGCTATATTACTTTTGTTTATGGCGATTCATGGTCCCAAGGATTATTAAGCCCTCAGCACTACTAATCAAATAAAGAATAACATCAAGAGTAAGCAAAGTAAACCCCAGAATTTTTTTAACCACTAATATCTTCAAGTTTTTGCAAGGCATCAACTCAGTTCATCATTTTCAGGTATCTCCTTTTTTCCTCTGCCCAGCTTGCAATGCCCAAGGCTCTATTGGCACAACCTGCATTCCCACTGCCGCCTCCTGAGCGCTTCGCTTTTCCAGCGGGGGATGCATGAACTGAGACATGCAAAGTAAGTAGATGCATTTGAAATTAATGGACTTGAGTAACTTATTAAAAGTTGGTGGGTGCTGGTGCTAGCAAGATAACCCACTCTGCCTCTCGGGTATTTCAGTGGAGATAATTGTAAATGTAAATGATGTTTTCAGAAGGTGGGTGGTTCCCTCCCATGGCCTCAGCTCTCCGTGTTGCACTAAAGCAGCAGTTCCTAGATTGCAGCCCTGTGAGAGATGGCAGGGGGGCCACCTGGGACCACCAGCTCCCACATTCACTTTGAGAGGCAGGAGACAGTTGCTGCAGTACCCGTGTGCACGTTGCTCGGCCGTACCCTCCCAGCTGAGCTGCCACCTCTACAAAGGTGCTGTGTTTGTTTGCATTTTGTTCCTCTCCATCACCTGGTGGTGGAGGAGCCCTGAATCCTCATCAGCCACTTCAGCAAGCACCAGTAGGTGCTCTTGGGGGTTGGTCCTGCTGCCACTTGGCGTCTCCCACCGCAGGTCAGCTGCCAGAGGGGCACACAAGCACTTGCTTCCACCCACATCTCCACAGAACAAACAACTTCCCCTCACCCCCCCCCACCCCCCCAAAAAGCCCCAGCTGAGCAGTCTTGTCCACCAGATCTGTCTGCTGAGTGGGTGGCAGGCAGGAGGCATCCCAACCATCCACCAAGTCAATTCAGTTGCTGCTGCTGCTCAGCCACCAGTCTATAGAGGCAGATGGCCTGGAATATTGATTCCCTTTACAGATTCCACCCCCTCAGACACCCCATTACAGAGGAGGGCTGCTGAGGGTCTCCCTGGACCACATTAACTATGCACAGACACACGTGTGTGCTCTGGGGCTTGTCATGCCTCCAGCAGCATGTGCCTGTCCCAAAGTGTCCTAGTTTCGGCTGGGATAGAGTTAATTTTCTTCACAGAAGCTAGCATAGTGCTGTGCTTTGGATTCAGTGCTAGAAGAATGTTGATAACACGCTGATGTTTTTAGTTGTTGCCAAGCAGTGCTCAGACTGCTCAAGGACTTTTTGAGCTTCTCCTGCTCGGCCAGGTGCATAACAAGCTGGGAGTACAGCACAGCTAGGACCCAAACTGTCCAAAGAGCTATTCCATACCATAGAACGTCATGCTCGGGGGGGTTGGTGGGTCAGTCGGTCGCTCGGGTACTGATCGCTGCTCGGGACGGGCTGGGTATCGGTCGGTGGGTGGTGAGCAATTGCATTGTGCATCATTCGTTTTGTATATTCTGTATATTTTGTTATCATTCTCATTATTACTATTATTATTATTTTCTCTTATTAAACTGTCTCTATCTCAGCCCTCAGCTCTACCCTTTTTCCCCTTCCCGATTCTCTCCCCCATCCCACTGAGGGAGGGGGGGGGGAGTGAGCGAGCGGCTGCGTGGTGCTTAGTTGCCAGCCGGGTTAAACCACGACACAGAGCAAAAGGGACATTTGGACATTTGCTCTTTCCCTAGCCACGGTGTGCCCTTGTTCCCAAAGGCTGGTAAAGCTCATGAAATTTGAAAAGGGGGGAGAAAGAGGGAAAAGAAAAGAAACATCTACGTGTTCTGTGTTTGTTGCAGTTGGTTGCGCTACTTTCCTCCAGAGGATTTTGTGAGCATCAGTTCAGTTCTGACCAGACAAATGAAGTGCAACACGACCTGCAGAGATTAGAGCTGAGTGGACTGCTGGCAGTATGAAGGTATTTGGTATTAAATGTATAGACCCACAAACCAGAGCGTTGGTCATCGTGGTAGGTGGGAGGGGCAGGTGACATAACCAAGCAGCTGCACTGTCACAAAAAGGTTAAATTAATCTTTGATCCCTTATACTGTCCTAACGTTAGTCTCTCTCAGCAAGCAGTGCCTGTGCTGCTGGGAGATGGGGTGAGCTGTAGGAAATACATTTTAGGAACTGGTCTTAAACTGACATGGAAATGCAGTGACCGCAGATGAACAGTTGTCTGTCTAACAAATTCATCCTTTTGGAGTTTTCTTACAAAGCTGCTGTGTCAGTTCCAATTAATATCTGATTTATAATATCCCCTGAAACCAGTGTTCCTTGGAAATGAAACAGGCATTGTTCCCTCACAAGGTTTTGGCCAAGATGAACACCACACTTGTTTCACACCGGTCACACGCTTCACTGGGAGTACACGTCCTGCCCTCATTCAGGGGGAGCAGGAAGCATCGAGTAAATCTTTCCCATGCGAATGTCTTCACGCCCAAGTAACTTACATTTTAACAAACACAGACACGCTAAAACATGCTATGGCAGCACCAAGGTTGTAACATAGAGGAAGCAAAGCAGAAAATTCAGTGTGAAGGATTACACACTGGCCGCTCCTCCTGTTACAAAAGAAAACCACGGGGCCATGACTGGGCATACCGTCAGTCCCAGCACCCAGCCTTCCCACTCGTGCCAATTCATTTTACTACGTAAGTGCTATTTAGTGGCTCCGTAGTGTTTTTTCTCCTGGTTTCCTAGGATAATTCTTGATGTTATGGTTTACTCCCTCCTGTTATTCACACAGCCTGGGGCCGGATCATACCCTGAGGTAGCTCACTCCTATCAGCAGGGAAGAGCTAGAAATTTGTACTCTGCAGACCTCACACTTCTCAACTGATTTGCTTGCTAGAAGCATTAACAAGTCTTGTATCAACAAAAGTGAGGGCATGCCCTGCTCTGGGTTAGGGCATGCCAGAGCACCCTGCAGCCGCTGGTTTCCTGAGGAGGTGGCTCCTCTGTGGACACCAAGGGGCAAGAGAGTGCTTCCTGTGTCTCCCCCTGTGGTCTGGCACCGAGCAGCGCTGCTGATTAGCTAGCTACAAGTTTTACTGATCACAAAGGTATTTATAGCATACAGGCAAAGCGGTAACTACATCCTCTATGTCCTGCCCCAATCTACAGACAGGCCTCTAACCTCTTGGGCAGAGGTTCGTGGAGATACACCCTACAAGGAGCTGAAAAAAAAGGATGCATATCCTTAATGACAAATGACCCACATGTTTGCAGCACTGAACTAAACCTCTTGTGACTGCCGGCAGTGGTTAGGTATGATAGACTCCGAGGTTGAGCTCATTGAGCAGCCACTGGGTGAGGCCACCTACTTTGTTTGGGTTTCAGTCACACAGGCGTTCACCATTGTATTTCACGTACACCCAGCCTCTAAAAGATACCGTCCCTTTTTCCCTCTCCAACAATTTTTCAGCCAGTTTGATTGCCTCCAGTTTTTGCAACAAAAATTCGCTTTCTAGCAGCGTTCAGGTAAGTTGTTTTTATGCTCAAATCACCTCATGTGAATATGGGCCTTTGTAGCTATTAATCCATTTTCATGCTAACTAGCAAAACTGACAATACTGTATGTGATTTAAAAACAACAACTTTACTCTAAACCCATGTACCTGCTTTTTAACTGATACTCGAAACCACTGGCATAGCTGGGTATCTGCCCCCAGTATTTTGCTGTGGATAAAGCCCCGCAGCTCCTGTCAGTGTTAATTCACACTACGGTGATTCAAAGCCAAAGATGCTGACTGTACCAAGAAGCACTGCTGAGACGGTATTTTCTCGGTGCAGTGCAGGTTGCTTAGTGACCTGTCACCAAAACAAATGCGATCACTTGTATATTTAAAGAGCAGCTTTCCCTGAAGGGTCCAGCATTTTGCAGAGACACCTGTTACTTGCATGCTTGAAATTTCTGTCCTGAAATGACAGGCTCGATGGCGTACTCTAGCTGGCTAACACTTTTTATAAGGAAGTCGTGCAACATGTGTGCAATCCTCTCTGACTCAGCTCACACCAGCATTGCTTAAATCACACTTCAACATGCGCGTTGTCACACTGACCACAGGAGCAAGAGTCAGTAAAGCACTGCCCTTTCCCAGTCACACGGCAGCTTACATATTTGTTTCCTATTTCTCCATCCTTGGTGGAAAATGAAGGTGAACACCACCCCTCCTGCCAAAATACACCATTCGGTCACATGCGAACAAGGACACGGGGCAGTATCTGAGGGAGAGGGTTTCCCAGCAGCTGGGACACAAGTGGCTTTGCCATGTCAGATCGCCCCATGCACCCACGACAGGGCTGAGTGCCAAAGTCCCCCTCAGGTGCTGTGACCTCTGAAGGTCACACCTCGTGTTTCGTGGCTGGAGGTGAAGCAACAGACTCAGGGTTGTGTTGGGAGGTTGGAGGTGCATGGCGGCCAATGCAAGCTCCAGTATTGGAGCTTGTCCAGGTGTACCAGGTTGTTTCTCCGTACACTCAGCTCCAAAATTATCTGAAGTCTCAGTAAATACTGAGCAGTAGATTTGTGTAATAAGGCTTTAAGTATCTGTAATGGATCTGTAATGGATTGAATGATACCAAAAGGATGGCAACTTAAGAGCCACTGATATACACGCTCGCACCTCATCCTTCTCGCCTCAGCCTGTCACCCACAAAACCAGAAAAGCCCTAAGCCTGTCAAAACACATTATATTTGCAAAGGCAGACACTTTATTTATAAAATTCCAAAGGTTTCACAGGGAACTTTTCTTCAGCCTTCCTGCTTGCATGCTTGACACTGGCACAGCTGACAACTGCCTTTGCAGGCCTGCCTTTGCAGGTCTGGGGCTATGAAAACAATTAATTTCAAGTCCAGCCCTTGAAAGCCAGAAGGCAGGAAAGCAGAAAGGAGGCCCATCCCCAGGAGAGGAGTGTCTGGGGATGCCACAGCATTACCAGCTCCCACAAGGAACAGCAGTCATCCCTTCTCCTCATGGTAAAACCAGGTCCTTTGTGTGGCTAATTCCAGAGTGGTCCATGGGGCGGGTAGGCCTGCAGACATACAGGACATCAAGGACCAGCCTCATGAACAACAAGCGTTTACTTTCTCTGGAGGCTTGGTGCCGGCCTGGGCTGGAAGAGGCTGGAGCACCAGCACCACCACCATCAGCCCCCTGCCCCACACGCGCACCCCATCCCCCTGGAACTAGCACAGGTAATTCCCAGCCTCCCTGCTTATCGCTCCTTGCTTGGAAAAAAGCTCTCATTAATCACCATTTCCTTTTATTCCCTTCGTTCAGAGCATGACCTGTAATGGACACCTCTACAGTGACAGGCATCGCCTGTCAGAGAGGTTTTTTCCTGAGCGTGTTCGTGGAGCTCCCACCGTGAATGCTTCACACGCACAAAGGAATTAAGCCCTCTCAGCACACCCATCATATCTGATTGTGGCCACCTTTTCATTTTAGAGCTTGAGAAACATCCCTAGTGCTGTCTTAAGCAAGCTGTGCCTCCTTTCAAGTTTTTTATGTCCTATTTGAAACATGAAAGAGCTGATTTTTTAAGAATGCAGAAAGAGTCAGCTTTTCCATATTTCTTTAGGCATTTAAAGCAAATCTTTCCTATTGACTTCAGTTACATCTGCGAAGATACAGAGTTTCCGACATCAGGTATCAAGCATTAAGCACCCAGGACGTGCGAAATGCTCGGTGTAACCACCTGTGAGCATTTAGGTGGAAGCCACTTGCTTTGCACCACCAAAATCCTGTGGCAGAGTTAGGTGGCATCCAACTGGCCAGGGCAGCAATCAGTCCCCTTAACCACAGGCTTTTCCTCCAATGGTCAGGCCCTTTTTGCTACAAATGCTTCAGCTCCTGCCACAGCAAACAGCTTCCTTCAATACACAGCCCTGACTCACACCCAGAATCACATCCTGTCCAAGGAACAAGGAAGGGGTTTGTGAATAAAATAACTCGATCATGTAATTATCAGCAGCTTGATCAGCCATGTGCATGTGGGAACGCCAAATGAGACTGCTGGCAGTCCTCACTGAATTTTTAATTGTTTGACTTTGTCATCATATTTTCCCTTTAACTTTGCTCTTCTGCATAATTATATACACACATGTCTCTCCACATGAAGAAGCTGTTCAGAGAGACGAGATGAGGCTGGAAGAAGCATGGGGTCAGAGAGGTGAGGGCAATGGGAACTTGGAGTGCTTCTGGTGGCTGAAGAATTATCACAGACGGGGAAGCATAAAGGAGAAATAAGCCAACTACAGACAATCAGAAAATGCTGAGGAAGGAAACCTGCAGTTTGCTGATCTATTAAATTAGTATTAGGGGAAGAAAAGCACAAACCCAAATGGACAAATACATCTCGAACAAGGCATGCAACTTACAGATGTGTTTGTGGAGCTTACTCTCCAGAGGCTGGTGCAGTGAGGTGGCCAGGACAAAAAGCAGAAATGCCCCATATCTTGGTCTGACTCTGGTAAAAGACACGCGTAGTTCTACATTGAAGAGCATAAATGAGAAATCTTTCTCCCCAAATATTCAGCAGAGAGGCTAGATGATTCTGTAAGAAACCCTTCCTGTCAAGCTTTTTGAGACCCAACTGGATAAAGCCCTGAGGCAATGTAGCCTGGCTTCATAGTTGGCCATGCTTTCAGCTGGAGGTTGGACAAAAGACATTGTGAGCTCCCATCCAACCTAGATTATCCTGTGAAAGACTAACTAATGGCACCAACAGCTAGAAAACATGCAGTGTCTCATGTGGACTTAGCATTTGACTGAGAGTCACACACAAAGTACATTTCCAGTCTCCCTGACAGCAGTGAAACTGCTCACAGGAATAAGTTGAGCAGAAGCACGTTCTTCGTTATCAGCCTGGTTTGATGGGCGTGATGCTATAAAACACACTGTTCCAAAACCACTCTGATGTGTAAGTTTCCAACAGCATAACAAGAATGAAAGCTGGCTGAAAAGCATGAGACCATCAAAACCCGGAATTTGCCAAGGCATGTTGCAAATATATTTTTTTAAAGGTTTTTATGTGTTTGAAAACACAACTACAGTTAGCTTCATCAGAAGTTCCCTGTACTCTGTCACAACCTAGTTTTTATATTACTAAATGGCTTAGCACACCTGGCAAAATTCCACTTTGCACAGCAGTGTATTCCTCTCTCTGCAGGAGCAATTTAATCCTATTTTAACATATTGTGGCTGGATAAGAAGTGAGCACAGCAATAATTCAGAGCCTTGTGGCTGCAAAATCTCCCCCAGGAGCAAGGTAATCACACAGCTTCACCCCTGCACACTTTATGAGAACATCTTCGGGGCTGAGGACCACGAGAGCTGCTATGGGAAGCAGCCCTCCTTCGAAACATTTCCCCCATTTCCCATGTCCACGGTGATGCTAGTACTGGCTGTCCCCATACAGCTGTGCATCTGCTTCTTCATACAGAAGGTGCAAGAATATAATCAGAAAAAAAAAAAGCAATTCAGCTGTTTCCACCCATCTTGACTTGAGAGATTTCTTCACTTTCCGGGGGAGCTGTGCCAGACTGCTGGCACAAGGATCCCTCCCTGATCCATGAAGCCTTAATCCCACCGATGGACAGCAGAAGGATTCCCTGCTGCTGGGCCACTGCATCTCTTTCCTCCATCTGCCCTTCACCAGTTTGGCTGTGTCATTACAGTCTTGCATGCTGTCCGTACTCTCGTTGGCAAAATCTAGAGAATTTGACTCCAGAGTGCTCTGAAACATTAAGAAATACCTTGAATTCCTGAAGGACAGGGAGAGTCCCAGCAGCCTGCTATTATAGCACTGTGTTTGCACGAGTATTTTGATGGCACAAACTTCCCTGTGTCGGCAAGGCCTTATGCAACATAGACTTCCTCTCAGAGAAGAGTCTTGACCTCAGAGGACAGCAAAATGGCTATTTCAGCTGGCAGGACACACCACTGCCAGCGAATCGGTGACTTCTGTACTAGTGAAGAAGCAAGTAGCACAGGTACCCTTCCAAAGAGAGGTGTTACCCTCACACCTTGTCTTCAATGGCGCAAGCCGAAGGAAGTCCCCAGGAGCACTGTAGCTGGAGCGGATGTGAGCTAAGCGCAGATTGCTAAGGGAACTACATCTAGGCATGCCCACAGCACCAGGCAGGAGGCAGCCAGAACCAGGAAAAACAAGGAATGTGATGGCACCCTCCTAAGCTTCACCAAGTCTTGGAAGCCAGTGCGCTTCTATTAATAATCCTGACATTTCTTTGCCTTTCCTAGAAGCTTTAGCTGGCATTTGCACAGTTAATAACACTGCTGTATCATTGTGAGCTTTCAGCATCGTCATCCTGGAGACATGGCTGGGAAACAACTCGCTTCTGAATGCCAAAGCTTCAGGCTGTCTGCAGACATGAGATTTCTACCACTGGTTCGCTCCTGAATGCTAATGTCACAGCCACAAACACTGATGTCTTCATTTAATTTTAAAAAACACAAGTCTGAAATTAGGGAGCAGGCAAAGGGGATAGATGTTAGTTCTGCAACCTGCTGCCTCCGTTCTTTCCTGTTGTTGATACTGACACCTGCGATTTGCCGTATTTCAGAGGTGTCTCCTACCAGTACGCATTCTGCAGCACAAAACATAGCTAGGGACATACTTTAGTAATAGTAATTACATACCGAGGTGCATGCCAGCTAAACCATGCTCTCTCTACTGCAGTGTTTCACTGGGCATGATGGAGAATGACTATGCTTTGAGCTCTCTCAGACACTGGAGACAAGCTAAAGAGATTTCTAGGCTTCATTTCTGAGAATGGTTAGACAAGTTCTCAGTTGAGTAGTTTTGCAAGTGAGCTATTTAAGCAATCTGCACGTCCACTTTGCAGCTAGTGTGATCAGTCTGAGGTAAAACACAGTCATTTTGTTGCAGTTCTCTTTTACATACAGTTATTCCATTTGGGGGGGAAAAAAACAGCCAACCCACAAAAGCTTATAAGAAAAAAAAATGTCTTACAGAACTTGAGTCTGTAGGTGTTCTTCTCAAAAACGTCATAGCTGTATCAATATTTGAAAATACTCTTCTTCCTCTTTCCATTCAGTGAGCAGCCTCAATGGAGATGTTTTGTGAATACCTACCAGATTTCATTCAAGAGGTATCTGCAGGGGCAGCAGGGCAAAAGTACTTGTGGTGGCTTGCAATCAATGCTAAAACCCTCTCAGCAGGAAAGGGAACAAAGGCAGTTTGGGATTTTTTTTTCCCTTCTACACTAGGTCATCACATGTTTTTCTAGCCATGCCAAAACAGAAAAATAATGTCTACTTATCCACATATGCACTTGCATGGTATGCCATTAAACAACAAAATCTAGTAATCTCTATGGAAATTAGTTTTCTGCTTGGTGAATATCTTTGTCCAAGTGCACGTTTTTCTCCGTGGCCAGTACCAAACAGCCACACAAGCCATAAAACACTGGTTAACACTTCTGGTTCTCTTAGTGCCTCAGTTTAGCTGTCTGGTATCTCTGCAGTTGGCTCAATGACTTGAAGTCACTCCCCTTTGCTTTTGCTACTTCAGGCAAATGAAGACACACGTTAAAAGCACAGTTAATTACTAAGGAAGGTTCACAGCTCTTGCAGCATAAAGAGCTTGCTTCCCTATTTGTAAGTGTGTGCATGCCTATGCACACAGTGTTCTGCTACACATGCACTTGCATATTTATGCCATGAGCGATACATACATATTTTGATGTAATGCAGGCACGCTTGCTGCGCCCTGCCTGGTTAATGGTGATGGAATGTTTTAAGCCTCTTTCAAGTTGTTGTTCAGCACCTGCATGTGCTCAACCCCGGCTGCTACGTCTAGGAGCTTCAGGACACCTTTCAGCAGTCTGCATGGTTTAAATGCTCAGGCTGGAGACAGAGACTACAAATTCTAGGAAGGTCTTTGGTTTGTAAGCCTTTCTGATATCCTTGACTAATTAAAAATCCCACCTCTGTACAAAAGTAAATGATTTCCCTGATTTGGGTAACAGCAACATTCCCAGAACTGAGCCATCTGACTGAACAACTACATTGTCTCCCACTGTGAGCTTAGAAGTGCTTTCCTGGAAGAAGCATCATCAGCCATCTCCCAGAGAACATATAATAAAAGTTCTGGACAAATCACTTAACCTTTTTCTTCTAGAAGTCTTTATCCAATTTTTATGGATAAAGGAAATGGGTTGTTCCAGCTGTCCTCAGAGGTCCAGACAGATTTCCTGAATTAAGGATGTACATTCCTCCCCACCTTCTGAAATTCCTCTTTTGAACAAGGACTTATTCAGGACTGAGTTGCTTTTTAGTTTTCTGATGCTGTTGCACAATACCTAGCACATTTTTGTCCCTGTCCCTGATGAAGTATTTCCTCATGTCAAGGGTGCTCTTTTATCTGGGTACGTTGCTGAAGAGTTCACTATGTAGATGAACTTTGCCTAGAAGGTACAAAGTTTGTGCTGAGAGGCCCTTTACAGTAGACACTGCAGTGACTTTGTATCAGTCATGGTGGAGATTTCAGGAATTTTTAGCATCACATCAGAGGTTCAACGACTATGCATAAAGTCGTTGCTTAGAAAAGACACAAAGCTACATTTCTACTTATGTTGCTTTTTCTGGGATCGAAGCTTGCTAAAATTACTGAGGTGGTATTTCAGATTTCTTTTCCAGCCTGGCAGTTCACCATACATGAGCACAGACTCTGATCTATCTATAGTGGCTGCCTTGCACTGCTTTTTGCCTTTAGTACAGTAGCCATACTTCATTTTCCCACTGGATGTTCTTCCAGCACCTTCTCACCCCCAGATAAAATTTACTATTGCTTGCTAAATCAGCTTGGCTTTGCAGTAGCTGCATGCCCTTCTTTCACTTTTCTTCTTGGCTGTTTTCTGCCAGTGTAAGACCAACATCACACAGCAAAGACTGAGAAGAGCAGGGTTCTAGGGTTTATTAGAAGCGAGTGGCACCCCACCAGCTCGTCTCCATGCCACTTGCAGTCCGAGCAGTATGTTCAGACACCTTGACTGGTATTTCATCCTAGCTCCAGACCATGGCACAGCTCAAAGCTGGGGGCTGCCTAGATCAATGCGCTGCTTATGCAGTCCCTATTCTGGAAAACAGGAGGATGACAGCTGCTGCATACAGGGGACAGAAGAGGACTTCCAGCAGCAGCCGTTGCTACCCCTGTCACTGCTGGGTGCGACAGCAAGAGTGGAAGGTGCGCTCTTCATCCTCGTCCCTGGCACTCGCTGCAGCAGGAATGAGCTCAGACCTTTTCCCAACAGTGTGAAAGATGCAAGATGGTCAGGAGAGACTGCTGTGAGGAGCTGGTGAAGGCAGGGGTTGATGACAGACATCTATGGCACCCCTAAGTCACCTATAGCCTGTTAAAGTCTAACTGACCATCACATCTTCCTTCCCTTCTGGCCTTTCATCCCTCTTCTGTTCCAAAACACAATCCTCTGCCAGTGTAAGATTAGATTTTCTTGTCCCTACTTTGCTGAGAAGCCTGTGGCCAGCTCTGTCCAGCTAGCGTTACTTGCTGTAAGTCCTCAGAGCTCTAATTATCCAGCCATGGTGAAGTTAGCAGTAGCCTGGGTGCAAACAGGGTCATGAGTGAATTTACTTGCTTCTCCAGGCCTAGCAGTAGGTGCCTGTACCTTGTCCCAAGGTGCAACCATAGCATGCTTGGTATTTCACTTTCTAGAAGTACGTCCAGCATCCTTTTATTTTCTGTTTGGGATTTAAGAAAATACGCCCATATTCGACTCAGGTTATTAAACTATGCTCCTACAGTAATCATTTACAAATTTTCATTATCATCTATTTTAAAATAGTTTTTTTAGCCTACTAGAATCTGTCCTCTGAGGTAGGTGACCCCTGCCCTGTCAATGGCAAGACACAGTCAGGCAAAACACACAGTAAGAGGCAATTTTAATGCACTTCCCAACTTTGTGGTGTCAACAAACACCTCAAAAACACATGAAATGTCACATAGCTAATATTAGCACCTATTTCCACAGCACAGAAGGGCAAAAGGGGGTCATGAAGCAGAAAACTGGTGGACAAATCAGTGGGACTTGGAAAGACACTGAGAGAATGACACATTTTTAAAGCAGATTTTCGGAAGCCACAAACTGCAAAATCAGCAAGTCTGAAAATGTAGAACCAGGTGTTTAAACAGAGGCAAAGCTTTTTAAGTACCTTCTGCACAGGAGGAAATCCAGTATTTGATTCCAGGATGAGATTTGCGTATGGAATTGTAACAGCTTACACCAGCAATACCTGCATGGAGTGCATCTGCAACCTCATGTGAGACAAAATACACTGTGCAGAGTGATTAATGGAGCCCACATTTCACATTAATGAGGAGACTAAGCACCCTTACCTCGCTTAATAACCAGGCAGATGAAGAAAGGACAAGGGAGCTGAATCCCGCATTTCTTCCAGCCCTCCCACTTCCCAGCTGACACAGCTCAGAAACAGCACAGGCTGCTGAAGGCATGGCAAGGGCCAAATCTCCCCAAGCTCTTCCATTTCAACACAGGCTTGAGGCAGGCACAACAGCAGCAGGGAAAGAGTGGGAAATGGGAAAATCCTATAAGCAACTGGGGACAGTAAAGAGAGGAGATGGAGAACAATGAGAAGCAATGATGGCATGGGTAGACAAGGGTCACGAAGGATGGAGAGAAAACTGCGCTTTTAAGGTTGGTTTTTTTTAGTTTTGAATAGCCACCATTGCTCCTCCTCTGCACCAGGCTTCCCCAGACATCCCTGCCAGAGAGGGGCTGACTGGTTTGGCAGCTGGCTCCCAGTAGCAGCACAGGGCAAGAGCAGCTGGGGCCGTGTTCAGCAGGGCATGAGGGCAAGGCGTCGCAGCTGGAGAAATGCTGCAGCACAAAGAGAACCCAAGAGAGTTGGAAAATTAACCCTAGGCAGGAACACAGGTGGGCATCTCAGGAAAAGTCCTGCTGGAGACTAGGGAGAGAGCAGACCTCACCAGGCAGATTTTCAGAAGTGCCAGGTCCCTTTACCCACAGAACTCTTTCCCACCAGATGCGTGTTTCCTTTCCCCAAATTCATTTCATGTCACTTCAAGATGGTAACTATTGTATTAAAAAGCTTGGAGAACTGAAATGCAGGATTTTGCAAGAGGGTGATTATGGAGGTTGACAGAAACCAGGATGAAAACAAAGTCAGAAGCCTTACAGCTGAAACAGGAGCCACTGTTTGCCCCATCCCTCTTAGCAGGCAATCACAACTTCTGAACAAAATTATCTATGAACAATTTTGGCATGTATGCTAAATGGATTTAATTAGTGCAAAAGTCAGTACAACAGCCATAGATGGTCGGTCCTAGAGTTTCTGCTTCTGTGCAGTGTAGCTGAATTTCATTTACATTCTGTGCCGATACAGCTAACTACAACTCAGGACACTGAGTAACTAATGAGGGAGATTAGGCTGTACAAACCAGGATAATCCGTTTGTCAGATGCTACCACCTTGATGAGCAGGAACTGTATGATACACGATGTAATGAATGTATGACGTGTCCTGACCGGTGACTGGATCTGCTGCTCTCTAGCAAAGCCCGGGCTGTGATCAAAGCCTTTCCCGTGGTCCTAAGTATTTTAATCCCTGTGTGGAATCTTTCACGCCTAGTAAGAGTCAAGCTCATGCTGAATCCTCTTCTTCAGTGGGATCTGTTAACAGGGACTCTGCCTTCTGCCCAGCCTGCTGCTCTCAAGCAAGCTACAGGCAGGCGTATCTACAAGGCTGCTCTATTTCTGCTGAATTTATTAAACTCACCCAATACGTTCAAAAACTACTGAGGGATAGGAGGGATAAACATATACAGTAAGACTGTGCAATGGCATCAGCCCAATTTCCCTAACAAATTCTGGGTGGTATTTTTTTTTTTTTTTTCTCCATGTATGAAATTAGCAATGCCAAACCATACCTGGAGCAAAGAGTCTGAAAACTGAAGTCCCTGGAGCCAGATGGCCTGCACCCTGTTTCTTGCTACAGCACAAACTTCCTATGGTCATTTTAAGAGGTCACTGAGACTGTGCTTTAGTTTCTGCATTTGTATAACGGAGCAAGTATTTCTATACACCGCATCCACAGTGTTTTGTACTAAGGTCAGTCGTGCTTTCAGGAGGAAGTATCAGCGACACGTACAGCACGGCTGATTCATTTTCCAACAGCTAATGATGTGGTAGATCCACCTTAGCAATCAACTACATTATCTCACTTTAATTTTCCAGCTCAAAGCATAGCACGGATTATGGGATGCCACGTTGTAACCACTTAGAAGCAAGAGAAAAAAAAAAAAACCCCACCAGTGTATGTGTCAACTTACGTTTAACATAGGAAGAGAAACGGAAAACTATGGCTACACCTGTACTAGTGAAGAGCAGATCGATCTGTAGCATGGAGGAGTTGGTGCCAAGGATGAGAAACCTGTGACACGCTGGGGGAGTAGAGGGAACAGGAACAAGAAAAAGGGGTTATTTCAAAACACCTTACAGTTCTGCTCCCATGAACTGAACACCCATTCGTGGTCAGAGCCTGTTAGGTGAGCTTGTGGAGTGCATCTTTCAGCTCAGTTTCATTCAAAAGGAATCCAGCTCTGGGACGGAGACAACCCTGTGATACGCACCCAAACACACAGAAGCAAGGACAACCAGGAGACTCACTTCAAGAGCATGCTCCTGATCTCAGCTGGAGGATGGGGCTGGGTGCACCCTGCACAGGCCAGCCTTCTTACAGGACTGTCTGCTATTTGGCTCTAAGGTTAATGCAGGGCAGGATTGAAAGTAAGCCACAAGCACTCCTCATTTAGCAATTTGCTGGGCTTCTCCTTCACAGAGCATATTTTGTTATTTTACAGTAGGCCCTGGGGCTTTGGGGTTTTTTTGTTTGAGGATTTGTTTGTTGTTTTTTTTCTTTTGCAGCTCCCCACTTTATGTGTGAGGGGGAAAAAAGCATAATAAAGAAGGTGATGTATTTCCCCCAACCAGCAAAGCCACAAATACAGAAAGAGCACAGACACCTTAGGAGGACCCAGTCTTAAAGGCTAGCAAATAAAAGTATAGTTTGAGCCTGGTAGCCACACATGCAAAAAGGAGAAGGAGAAAAAGCAAGTTTACAGTTCTGAACCTATGGGATGGAAGTAAAGTATAATCCAGGTCTGGCTCATCCACCAAACATTTTGCCTTGCTTTCCAGCTAGGATAATCCTGTGTGTGAATAGAACAAAATGGCATCTAACAAAAATTAGAATCGGACAACACAAGCTGAAGTATCTGAAAACAATTGACTCTGTCTACTGTAGAAAAACCCTCCCATTGCAACTAGAAAAGAATTGACAAGTTAAATTGCAGGTTCAGCAGCAAAAAATATTCAGTGAATCAGTGATTCCCCCCCCTTTTTTTTTCTTTTTGGTAACATACAAGCAAGGGAGGGGAAAAGGGAGAACTGAACCATTAGGTCAGCTTACTCAACCCTGGATTATTCTCTGCTCTTTGTTCATCCTTACGGCTTGGGTTGGTTTTTTTTGGGTTGGTTGGTTTAGCCTAACCACATGAAGGCTGAAAGAGGATAGCTCTGTCTGAAGGACAGGCAAGTGCTGAGACTATGAAAAGATCAAACATACAAACCTGTGAAAACGTGTCAAATGGGAATTCAGTTCCTAATTATTGAAGGACTGAAGTTTGAAATAGCCTTCTAAAGAGCAATTTGGCAAGGAACTTACAACTTGATATATCTTCAGAAGATACGGTAGAAGCAAGCCTTTGAACTCCAGATAGGAACCAAGATGTCTTACGATCTGATGGGAGATGTGCTTGCCATTTACATCATAGCTTCACACTTACTGGCTTCTGACGGGCACTTGCAGGGTTCAGAAAGCAATTCTTTTTCCTCCCTTGTGCATAATTCAGCATCACTGTCCATACCTTCCAACCACAGAATCTCTGTCCTCAATTTTTCTGAATGTTGGACATCAACTGCAAGGTAAGGCTTTGATTTGGCAGGCGGGGAAAGGGCTTTTTCGTTTTCACTGTGGATGGTATATGCACCTGAACATCATATGGGAAACAAACAAATGTACTGCCTTTGCCAGAGTAACATACCATGGACTTGGCCTCTTTTGCCCTCTTCCTGTGCTACTTTGTACGGTGAGTTTTGGTCCTTGGCTGACAGCCGGTATTTGCTACTGCCAAGAAGCATTTTTGTGTGAGTATACAGCTTAGGTAACCAGCAGACACTTCTAGACGAAAACATCTTTCATCATCTGCAACTGCAGAGGGATGAGTAACAAAGAAAGTGATCCGTTCCGGCTCTTCCTTTTCCTAATTAAGAGAACCTATATTCAATTCATTACAGCCATCTGTATTACAATTACCTTACTGTGAAAGCTCTGGATCAGCTTTCCTCACCCAAAACTTCATCTTTTTTGATGCTGTTTGTTACTGATTAGGCCTAAATCTAAAATTTCAGCTCTCTGAAGTGTTCACTGCCTTCAAGTGACCACCGTGCCTGACTACAAAGATTTTTTGAAATTACAATGGCAATGTTCTTCGAAGTCTTCCATTCTCTAGCTGCCTTTACAAAGGATCTTGTCATACTTCTTCTCTCACCCTTGGTGTATTCCTCTCACCCTTGGTGTATTCCTCTATTTTTTAAAAATTGTCCATGCAATAGGAAAGAGACTTCAAAAGCTTTAAGGAGAAAATGAATTTGTGCAACTTTCTTGAAAAAGTGTCTGTTACTTACTTCTTACAAGGTCTTCCTAACTACTTTTATGCTATAAACTGCTATGTTTTCAGAGTTAATAGCATGACTAACTGCATTTTCTAGGAACTGGGTAAATAACGTCTCCTGCATCATCTAGTTTAAGCCTTTTCTTCACTATTACCCAGGACCAGAATTTACAGGCTTGGCTGGACCAGCCTTTCACAGGAAGAAAGAGAATGAAACATTTTGATATTTTGTTTAAGGTACAATTCTTACTGACAGGAAGATTGAAGTCTAAAGCTGCAGCAGTCACATTTAACTATTTATACTCAACAGAAAAAGGAGCTTACCAACACGTATTGCAGTAACCCTAAAGGAAACAGATATATAGACTCAGACAGATGTTCTCCAAAACATATTTTTAATGTAATTTTAATGTAATCTGCATTTGGAGCCTAAAGAGAAATATGCTTGTTATTCCTTTTTTACATTACTGTTAAAGCCAAATTACTTCACGTAAAAAAGAAACGGCAATATTTCCATACACAAAGCTAGCCCTGCATAGGAAGTCTTTGTGATAGGATGGAACAGAAATATGACGTTAGTTGAAACCAAATCAACAACAGCTTTTCATTCTGCCCTCACTGAGGGGTCAACAGTTACTTTCGCACTCAGAGCCGAGAGACCAGCAGTCTAGATTGCCTCCCATCAATTTCCCCAAAATTACTTTGAAGCATTAAATGCCAGTTGACTTCCCTGTAGTCACTGAAGATAGAAATTAGTGTTTAGTCTACTTACTCACATTTAGTAACAGTTTAAAGTATAACAGGCATTCCACTCTATATTTCAAAGCACGAGGAAGCTATTTCAAGAGCAGTCATGTCCTGCCACTGTCACCTTGCAGTGGATACAAAACTGAGGAGAGGCACGTTTTTTCCTCATAAGGTCTTTATCTTTTTATAAATCCTCCTGTAAGGATTTTGCTATAGCACTCTATTCCTTTTCTAAAGTAGTGTTTTGTAAAAATGGAAAGAGGTTAATTTTACCCAGCTGCAAAACAGTCATTAAAAGAGAGCTCTCTGGGGACTTGGGAAATACACAAAATTACTTCCTATCCAGGGACTGTTGTAAAGTATATATGGAAAACTAACCACGCTGTTGCCTTGCATTTCAGAAAGTGTCTTTACACTGCACTTAACAAACAGAACAGAGACACCACAGACAGCTGGAACCTTGTTACCAGCATAAGTGATACAAAAATAGGAATACAATTTTATTATTTGGTAAGAAAAGCTTTTTTTTTTTTTTTTTTTTTTATAATGAGAATACTCTTCATCCTGGTTGAACTATTTCAGTTAAAACTCACAATGATTATAAGAAAATATGCTTTGAGCATTTATCCCCTATCCACAAAATCCAGCTTCAGAGGTCTCAACAAGCAATGAGGTTATCAGTGTATTTGTCTCTAAGGAGTCAGACCTGTAAACTGTTTAATCAATTTTAAAACCTGTTTCACCCCTGCAGGGCATACAATTTCTTTTCTGCAGTGTTCTCAATATTTTTCTGCCGTGGTGGTAGCTCAGAAGCAGTACACTTAATTGAAAAAAAGCCCAAAGAGGAAGAAAAGGACAGGAAAAGAATGAGTTAAAACCATGACAAAACCAAAACAGTTCTTTTGTGTTCTGAATTAGTTCCTTGTCTTTACCACAGCTTGAGTCCAGCTAGCAACACTACTGCATTTAGCATCAAAGTGTTTCACTAAAATATTCCCACCTCTGAATAGTAACAAGAATAAAAAAAATCTGGTCCAGAAATTTGTGTCTGTACAGAAGTGGAGACAAAACTGAATCAGGGGCCGAGGGGCCAGAACTGCTACTACCCATTAGCACAGGCCTTAGTGGCACATGCATCTCAGACAGTGCCTGCTGTCCCAACCCTCCCCCCCGTCAGCAAATCCTGAACTAATCCCTATCACATTACCCAGCACAGGCTCCATACCAATTTGTTTTAAAATCAAGAAAAATTAAATAGGGTAATGTAAATGCACAGGGCTAAACAGAAAGTGGTATTAAATGCGTGAACTCATCCTCCAGGATACCTAAGTCCAAGTATCTGGCAAGGTAAGAGTTCAGCAGATAGCCTCATCACCATGGCAAATTAAACTCTGCACGGAGGTGATAGTCTTAAGGACTAATGTATGTTGGTAGATATTTAGACAGAACTACATACAATAAATCAGTATGTCCTATTAAATTGGTTTCTTTTTAAAGAGTAGCTAACAGAATAAGCCTTCCTTGTAGCAATTTTCACTAGATTTACTCACACTTAATGGTGATACGCTTTCTCTTCTGAGGATGTTTTCCACTCAAACATCTGCTAACAATTAACAATTTTTAGATTATATTTCTGGACTAATAATGCCCAACTAATTTTAAAAAGGATATTTGACAGTTAGAAAGACAGAAATTTAAACTAAACCCACTAAAGAGCAATACAGATTCCAGACTATAAAACTCTAAAGATCTAAATCCCTTTCCCTGTGACCTATAGAAAAAGATTTATTTTCATGAGTTGAAGTATAATGTGGATAATTTCTAGCATGGTGTGATTTTTTTATTATCCCAACCTACAGAGTAGTAGGAGAGCAAAAAAATAAAAGAATAAAAAATCAAAGTACATGTTCTCACAAATGACAACAGGTAGCATGTGTTTTAATCCCGACAAATCAGAGAAATTCAGCCAATTGAATAGAATTTTACTCCTGTGTATTTGCAAGAGATATTAACAGGGTTTCCTCGTTCTCATAATTTCCTACAATGTAGACACGGCATGGGACAAACAGGTGAAAAGTTGCTTCAAAATACAGAGTCTGAAAGTGTCAATACACAAACAGCAGTGCTTTCAGCATAGTTTGTTTAAAAACATCCCCATATTTTTCACATGAATGGCTAAGCTAGTACGCACCACACTGTACACTAACAGGAACTACAAAACATCCCCAAAGCAAGGAAGAACTATTATTATATGCTCCAAGACACATTCTTCCTCAGCTTAATTCACAAATGACAAAAATGTTCCAACATCAACTTAAAAAATAAAATATTAAGAAAGACCCTTCTAAAGCAACTTTACCTTTATCTAATTAATTTGGCTTCTAAATATCTCTATCACTGACAAAGGCCTAAATCAACTTGTTGAATTTCTGCAGCAAGAGCCCCATAGGTACACTTACTGCCCATCACTGAAATGAAACATCAAGTCAAAAATTTCCAGTAAGCTAGACCACTAAACTTGCAAGTAAACTATATTCTATCCAACAGAAGTGAATTTCACTTTAAGACATTTGCAGGGCTAATGTGCCATAATAAATTCTACTATTAATCAACAGTAAAGTGCTGAATTATATTAATTACCTGAATCGCACTCACATTTATGATCTTCATTTACAGATTTCTTATCAAGTCAAAAGAGCCCTTTCTGTTGTAAAAGCTAAGCTGTTGTGCAAATATTATAAAAATAGGTACTTTAATTAGGAGCTATATACACAACAGAACTTCTGCTTTTTGTTAAGTACAGCTGACATAGTAGAGATGAAAAATCCATGCAAGTATTTATAAAGATACTTAAAATGAAGAAAAAAGGACACTGCTATAGAACTTTCAATACCCTGGCACACAGCCACTTACTATATTAGATGATGTCTAGATCTGGACTGATAAGCATCATGCCACCAACATGCTTTAGTTTCTTTTGTAGCTAAAGTTGATTTGTAAATTTAAAACTACAGCATACATTTGATCTATTTCTCGTTAAAGTGTATCATTAAGTTTGAGGTTCAACTTTGAGCAAACTTCACATCTAGTCACATAACCAGCACAAGCAACACATTAGTGCAAAGGGGAAGGTGTCAGTTGTACGTAATGAGGACTCTTCCCCTAACTGCACGATGCAATAAAACGATTTTCAGATTTAAAGTTCAAGTGGACTGCGATGAGAAAAAGCAAGGTTTTCTTCTCCCAAATTTAGGACAAATTTCCAGAGGATCAAAAGGAAAGCAAACTCAGTTACAGCAGTCAAAAGTCAAACCTAAGTTTGGAGAGCTGATAAGTAACTCCAAAATTCATCATGCTATGAAGACAGCATTCTCAAAAGAGCTCCAAACAAACTGCAAAACAAAATTTGCATTTAAGTTGAAATTGGCCAAGTGCTGCATAGAAATATGCTCACACACAACAGTCATGTTTAAGCCAGTGCATAGAGAAGATAAAAGCACTTATGGTAGTTGCAAATGTTAACAAGTCCATACAACTCATACAGTTTAGCAATGAGTCCATAGAAAAAGAACAGAGTTAAGAGTAGAAATGCTCAAGCAAAACCAAAAAAAAAAGATGACCTTCCAACTGTATAAAATCCACATAACAGTTATAGCAAAAAGACATCAGTGGAAAACACTCAACTCAGTCCCAAACACCCAACAGGCAAATAAGACCAAAATAGACAAGCCTTTGGCAGACAATTTTAAGAGTCTAAATATGGCATTACATTTCTAAATAATCCACAAAATATATTATATGGAATATTCATATTAAATACTGGGTAACCAACTCTGCAGATTTGATGCTAACAACGCTTTAGCCAATGAGAGCAAGATGGAGCAAGCTAAGGAAACGCTGGTGTATCACAACAGTGCTCAAGGAAAATACCATCACCAAGTCGTGCTTCAAAAACAGTACTCTGGGACTCCACACTATCATCTATGGAGCAAAACAAAGTTCTCTAGTTTTTCAGGGATGTGCCCTGCATAGTCTATGTTATGATTCACTATTACACGAGCAGCAAGACACTGCAACGTAGTATGATTTATGGGCTGAATTAAATTTTTTGCTATTTCCTTCTCATCCAGCAAATCACTAGCAGTTTGTTTATGCGAGTTTGTGGCATCAAAGTGTGAACCTGACTTGATAAGAAGATTCATGATGTCTGGATGGTTGTTCAGTGCAGCAATGTGTAATGGACTGTTGTTATCAGAGTCTCTGACATTTACATCAGCACCACATTCCACCAGGATAGCAGTAACTTGTAGAGAGGGAAATTTACAAACTGGGTAGCGACCCACACATGTAGTATTATTGTCAACAGCAAGGTGAAGTGGACTGAAGTTATTCTTTCCCCTAGGCTGAAGCTTAAGAAACCTGTAAATAGTCTGTTTCTTAAAATGCTCCTGTTCTGAGCTACAAGGTACTTTCTCCAACAAGCAAATTAAATGCAAAATGATGGAAAGGGCTTTGTTCAGCTGTATTGGATCAGGAGGACACTGGGTTTGTTTCATGGCCCGTTCTATTTCAAGAACGCTTTTGCACAGTATACCCATGAGATCATCAAATGTGACAGTAGTGCCTAGCAGGCCTTTTGCCCTATCCTGCAGCATGAAGGAGAAAAGTTCAGCAAATGATAGTAAACTGCTGGCTGTCATAGGGCTCAGTGGATCAAGATTGTTCTGCTGCATGTCCAAAGCATATTTCCATAAGTTGATGCAACGCTTGAAGTTTCCAGAGTCTGCATAGACAGCACCTCTGTATCTAATATAGTAGGATGTATCTGGGTGAGAAGGGCCAAGAATACGTTCTCTAATTAATAGTGCTTGCATTCTCATTTCATCAGGGTCTGCAATAAGATTTTCTAGCTCTTCTGAGCTGTTTACCTCTTTAGCATAATCATATGCCATAATTAGTGTTTGTGGCACAGGTTTGCTCAGGATATTAGTCCTATCACTGTATCTCATTTCCATAGCTCGCTTCCAGTATTTCAAAGCACCAAGCAGATCTCTCTTTTTGTCCACAAATGTTGCTCCTAGAAGTTCCAGGGCATTTATGCGCTCGGCCTTACTGGTCTGTACATGCTGGGTCAAAAAGTCCACGATGTTTGTGTGGCCTGTCACACTAGCTGACAGAAGGGGAGTCATTCCATAACCGTCCTTTTCCATTTTAGCACAATACTTGAGAAGCATCTTCATGATCTCCAAACTTCCAGATTCTGCACAGTCATGTAACGCGGTGTTTCCTGCAAGAGAAGAAACACAATTATACAGACGGTACTGAAATGCCACCACACTAATAGTTAAAAAAAAAAGTAATTAAAAAATAGTTTACAAAACATTAAGTTACAAAAACAACTGTTTTGACACCTATGGACTATGAAAGGCTTAGATAATGAGTAAAAATATTTAAGATTTGATTAAATATCAATGCTGCCAGGCAGCTACTCAAATCAAAATACTTGATATTATCGCCTGAAGGAAGTAAACAGGTTTTAAAGACTTTTTTTGTCTCATTATTCAAAAAAACCCAGAATTAAAACTGAATTCTCCACTACATAAAAGCACAGGAACAGGCAATTCCACTGTGTCAAAAGTCAAGCAAGCGGGACAGAAGACCAGCTGACCAGGGAACTCCTCGTGGAGCTCAAGAAGAAAAATGAATTGTACTATCTCTGGAAGCAAGGTCAGGCTTTGCAGGAAGATTAAAGAGCTGTGATTAGTATATAAAGGGAGAAGATACAAAAGGCCAAAACTCAATTAGAGCTGAAATTGGCTAGTGCTGTACTAGACAAGAAGAAGGGCTTTAAGTACATTAATAGCAAGAGGAAGTCTGAAGAAAACAATGAGCAGATACTTGTTGAAGATAGTCACCTGACTAATAAGGATGAAGAAAAAGTGGAGGCATTCGATGCTTTTTTTTGCCTCAGCCTTTAATACCGATAGACCTTGGGCTGCCTGGTCCCTGGAGTCAGAGGACCACAAGTGCAGGAACAGTGACTTTCCATTTGTGGACACTGAAATTGTAAGGGACCACCTGTATCAGCTGAATGTTCACAAGTCCATGGGGCCTGATGGGATTCATCCCAGAGTACTGGTGGGGCTAACAGATGTTATGGCAGGACCCCTCTCGATCAGTCTTGGGAATCTGTGGAGGTCCTTGCTGACTGGACACTAGCCAGTGTTATTCCAGTTTACAAGAAGGGCGTGAGGGAAGACCGAGGGAACTACTGACCTGTTAGTCTAACCTTAGTTCCTGGAAAAATTATGGAGAAGATCATATTGGGTGCTGTTGAAAGGCATTTAAAGAACAGCACAACCATCAGGCACAGTCAGCATGGGTTCACAAAGGGAACACCCTGTTTAACTAATTTGACATCCTTCTATGATAAGGTCACTTGCCTACAGGACGAAGGGAAGACGGTGGATGTAATTTTTCTGGATTTTAGAAAGGCTTTTGACACTGTCCCTCACAGCATCTTTCTGGACAAGGTGTCCAACTGTGGGATGAGCAGCTACATAGTGCGCTGGCTGAAGAACTGGCTGAAGGGCAGAACTCAAAGGGTCGTAGTGAATGGGGCTACATCTGGCTGGCAACCAGTCACCATCAGCGTTCCTCAGGGTTCAATCCTAGGGCCCGTTCTGTTCCACATATTCATCAATGATCTGGATGCAGGAGTTGAATCCACCCTTAGCAAATTTGCTGATGACACCAAACTAGGAGATGCTATTGACTCTCTCATGGGATAAGAGACCTTGCAGAGGGATCAAGATAGATTAGAACATTGGGCAACTGGCATGACGTTTTAACAAGAACAAATGCTGGATTCTGCACCTGGGATTGAGTAACGCCAGGCACAACTATAATTGGGGAGAGGAGTGGCTGGAGAGCAGCCCTGCAGAGAGGGATCTGGGGGTGCTGGTTGGCAGCAGGCTCACCATGAGCCAGCAGCGTGCCCTGGCAGCCAAGAGGGCAACCTGCATCCTGAGGAACATCAAAACCAGCACAGCCAGCCAGTCAAAAGAGGGGATTGTCCCCCTGTATTCAGCATTGGTGCGGCCTCACCTGGAGTGTTGTGTGAAGTTCTGGGCCCCACAATTTAAGAAGGATGTGAAGGTCTTTGAATGCGTCCAGAGGAGGGCAACAAACTGGTGGAAGGGCTGGAAGGCATGTCCTGTGAGGAGCAGCTCACAGGAGTTTGTGTAGTTTGGAGAAAAGGAGGCTGACAGGCAACCTCACTGCTCTCTACAGCTTCCAGAGGAGGGGATGCGGAGAGAGAGATGCTGATCCAGGGATAGGACACATGGGAATGGCTCAAAACAGTGTCAAGGGAGGTTCAGACTTGACATTAGGAATGATTTCTTTACCAAGAGGGTTGTCAAACACTGGAACAGGCTTCCTAGAGAGGTAGTCAATGGCTCAAGCCTGTCAGTGTTTAAAAGGCATTTGGGTGATGCCCTTAATTATTTGATTTAACTTTTGGTCAGCCCTGAAGGGGTCAGGCAGTTGGACTAGATGATTGTTGTAAGTCCCTTCCAACTGAAATAGTCTGTTCTATTCTAGAAGGGATTTTGCATCTGCTTTAAAGTATGAAACAGAAACTTCAGCTTGCTATCTCCACATTGCTACATTTTTCCCTTCTTCCCTTGTCAAATTTGCCTTCCCTGTATCTCCAGCAATGATTAAAAAAATAAAAATGGTATGAAAATTAAAGCTGGGCTAACTCAACATTGGCTTTGTTTGCCTCTACACTGTACCTCTTCATCTCTCCGTCTACCAAACCTTTTGATTTACATGTTTTGAGGCAACAATTGTACACAACAGAAAATACAATCCATCACGACAGGCCCTTCATCTTAGCTGGGGCCTTTGAGTCTGCCAGTATAGTCTGAAGGAGCTGGATATTTTGTAGAACACATGTATATACCCAGACAAACTATTCTTAATGCTTTCTTAGGTCTTTATCCTGAAGTCCCACATTAATTCCTCTGCTCCTCTGGTTAGAATTCCCAAAGTCAAGAAGAAAAAAATGCCTTTGATACACAACACACAGCCATCTATCTTATAATCACAGAATGGCAAGGGTTGGAATGGACCTCGGGAGATCATCCAGTCCAACCCCCCTGCTCAAGCAGGTTCACCTAGAGCAGGCTGCACAGGACATCGTCCAGGAGGGTTTTGAATATCTCCAGAGAAGGAGACTCCACAACCCCTCTGGGCAGCCTGTGCCAGTGCTTTGTCACCCTCTTCCTCACGTGTGCCTGAGATCTGTCTTTAAAGTTAAACACTGTATAGAAATAATTTAAAACTAAAATGGAATTAGTCTTTCCGCTAATACATTCTTTCTGCCAAGAACATATTGTTTACACTCTCTAAAATACAATAAATTCAAAAGCAAAACATGAGGTTAGTACATGTATATAAGGAAAAGAGATTCATATTAAATATTAGAAATAGAAATTTTGTTCCATTTTCATTTCAATTATAAGAACCTGATGTAGGTCTATACAAATAATTTTGAGTTCTTCTATCTTTTACATATGTGACTTTATAGCACACTTATGTTTTAACAAGACACAATAGGAGGACATAAAGTTGAAAAAACACAAAAGCAAAATTCAGAAATATCTGGTCAAACCATAATGACTGTCCCCTATATTCAATACCCACTTGTCACCAGCAGAACCAGATACCTTAGATCCACAATGTAGACCTCTGTTCTGAGCTTTGAATTAGCAGATTGTCACATAGTAGCTTGCTTTTATCTTCTGTTGACAGACCACTGAGACAAGAAAATGTCACCCAGCGCTTTCACAAGTTTTGGTATGCAGAAAAAGTAGCATGTAGAAACTCAAGGTCTGTTTAGATGAAAATTTTCTAATGGGCACCAGGCATTTTGCCTTGGTTTCCCCACTAGTATCCCAATCACCCCCTCCTCACACTTTCTCTTCTAATCTTTCACTACTCAAAACTTTACATGTAAATTGGTCTGCTGCTTCTTCCTCAAACCTGTTTGTGGACCATCTGAAGAAGAACTGACAGCACATCTCTGGGCCTTTTTGTGCTGCCAGTTCCAGCAAGCAGAAGAACAGCAGTAAGAAGGAACGGCAATTATTCAGGACAAACTGAGTCTTAATCCTGGCTTATCAGATACCAAGATTTAACTGACACACGAATCAAATTCATACAAAAGATGTGTAAAAAGTTATTTTTCAAAAGCTTGTGACTCAAGTTTAACAGATTTTTGCAATTATAGTAGAGCTATGAACACATTTTGTCCCCTCAACCAGTATTTTAAGTGTAAGTTCCAAACATTAAAAAAAAAAAAACCCCACACAGAAAATATCAGATTGTTTCATTAACAGACAGTGAACTTCACTCGCAAAATATTCCTTTCCTGAAACATTTCTGAATAGTGGCCAGCGATTTTACTATCATTTACTAACAAGTAAGCTGAGGAAGACACCCTGACACAAAGTGGCACCTGATATTATCTGTTAGATTAAGATTCACAAAGCTAAATCAGTTCATACAATGGCAAGTGAATTTCAATCTTTAATACCTTAGGCAATTTTTATTGCTAATAGAGCACATTAAGTCAGGTGCAGGTCTGCCCACGCTACAGTCTTTACCAACAAAATTTCCAATCACAGAAACAGAGATTTAATGAAATATAGGTGAAGTTTGGGAAATATGGCATGCACAGTTTCTCAACTGTTAATTCCCTCTGCCCTTATCACACATTATAGACCAGAAAACTGTCAATACCTCAATATTGAGGAGCATAACACCTTTAAATTTCTAAGATGGAAAGGCATTAAAAGCAGACAAATGTACAAACTTGCCAATACACACACACTCTAAGTCTTCTTGCTATGCTGGAGAAAGTTTAGTTAAAACACAAGTACAAGAGCACACCCAGAAATGAAGACTGGCTGGTCCCTCAGACCATCTGCACTCAGTGATGAAGGCAAAACCAGATGCATCTGGGTGTTGGCTGAGCCACCAGTTAATACAGCCATTTCAGGGTGTATTCAAGTCCGTCCCTCACAGTAGAGCTCTGAAACGCTGGAACTGGCACCTATTTTCTACCTCCAGGTCAGTATTTTATGATATTTAAAAATTTGTAACATAAAAGCGTATTAAAGACAAATAAACCAAAAGGTATTAGTAACACCGGAGTTCTTACTATTGCTTCACAACTATTAACATATGTTTTGCTGGCTTTGACAATAGGATCAGTGGCAGCTATTCACGTTACACATTGTAGATCCATTGCCATATAATGCTGCTCTTGACACTCTTATCAATTGGCAGGCATATATGCTATGACACACTAATACGGAAAAAATCCACACAAATTAAGCTTGGCCTTTGGGTAAATTCAGACCCATTCCAACAGTCTGTACGTCATTAATTTATGATGCAGCTATGCAGAACATGTGGAAATATACTTAAGACTCCGAGGATTTTCACTACTCTGTCCAACTGGATGTCCTTCATTTGAAAAAAAAAAAAGGGTTTTTTTTTTTATTTGTATTACAATTACTGACTTAAGCTTAAACAGCTGTTACTGGCAGCATATCAGTAGTAGTCTAATTTTTTAGCTACTTCTATTGTAGTAGCCCTTAAGAGTTAAAATAACCAGTTATTTCAAGCCATGTACAAACTTATAAGGGAAGGTCATCACTGCTAATTTTTAGAGGCTGCACTTAAATTTGACTGGACAGTACAGGTATAGCTGTGGGAAGGATAAGTTGTAAAAAAACCAAAAACCACCAAATAAAAACAAAACCCCAAGAAACTCAAAAAAAAACCCCAACCCAAAAACCAAAACAAGTTTCCATAGACTAGAAGTGGGCACAGGTGGACAGATGGTCAAGAGCTGCCAACTTAAAAAACCATAAACCCCAATCTTAAGAAATAACAAGATTACCAGCCATCTACCCATAGCAAGTATCAAATGTTAAATTTGAAGAACTTGAAAGAAAACACGGCAGTGGCCTTTGCATCTAATTCAAAGTCTAGGTTCCACATAGTGGCCAGGAATTGAACAGTTCAAGTAAGTATGGCAAATCAACCATTATTCTGTGAATTAACTCATCGGTTTAAAAAAAAAGGAAAAGCATTAATTATTTTTTGTAACATTATTTATTCATAACAAACTAAAAGTCAACATTATAGCTACTGCTGTACTAAAAGGAAAAAGGCTGAAAATAAGTAATTTGAAAGTCATTCACTTTGATAAGCAGTTCTCCAAGGGACACAGGAAGATGTTGGTAAAATCAAAGTATTTTTTTTAAAGATCTGAATGATTATTTCAAAATAGGTTTCATTACATTTTTTTAATCCATTTTTAATTCCAAAATGATTTGCAGGAATGTAATCACATATAGAAGACAGCTAGTATCACAATAACACAAAAGGCTCATTGTTCTTGCACAGAAACAAAATAGGACTGGAAATGTTTTGGTAGTCACTGTACTTCTCTGCTAGAAAGTGAGCTCCACTATATTGTATTGCTAATACTGCTTACAAACTGTTTCTGTCTGTATAAAACTTTACTATTCCCATTACCTAATAAGTTCCTCTAATTAAGAACAGCACAAAGAAATTAAATAACCCCACCTACAGTCCTTCCAAACCTTGCAAAAACAAATTAAGGAAAAAGGTATGGTCAGTTGGCACCATAGCTTCATGTTTTATTCTTTTGTTACAGTCCACCGTTAGAAGTGGTATGAACACTACACAAACACTTCACATATCACAGAACTAATTCTCTAACTATCCAGGGCCACCAGAAGCTTACGGGAGTGGGGGGTGGGCATTCAAATTCATAATGAGGCCATGTCTTTCTATGTCAGAAGCAAATAATTCCCAAAATAGACTGGTAGATTGTGACATGGGAATGAACAAAAATGAAGCAATGACACAGAAAGTGATTTGACTTTATTTGTAACCAATTAAGTACATTCACTTCCTAATACTTAAAAAATGTCTGCTCAAATTTCTGGGTAGTAAAACTTACACTAAAATTTAGCATCAATCTGATTTCATATCCAAGATCTTTAAACAGAAGAGAAAAAAGATCTAATTTAAACAACTGACGGGTATGTAAAATTAAACAAATGTATTTATTTTTGCAGCCTCAATCACTCTGCTAAAGTGAAGTTGTTCATGTAACAACTGATTATTTTTTTTCTAACAGAGCACCTGAAGTAATTAAGTCTTCCAAGAGTTTTACTAATTTTAAAAAAATGCATTGCTACATACATACAAATATGCACAGTGCACAAGAAAACTGCAAAAAAAATACATCCTAGGCTTAGTATGCATCACAAAGGAAAACTAAAGGTATGCCTTCCTTTTAAGAAGAAATTAAGTAAAAATTGGAAAGAATTGCTAATCTCAACAAGTTATTTTAATCTAGTTTCCATATTCTGTAATGGAATAATGGCTCTCCTGCTCACCGATGTACTTCAAGAGAAATTTTACTATTGAGATTACCAATACAAAGCATGCTGTTAATAACTTAATTCCAACATAAACTCCTTTTTATTTGAAATTCAGTAATTTATTCCTTTAAACTGTATCTTCCTTACTTTATTTACAGACATTCCTACTGAAGTTCAGTTTCCACGTAGCGTCACACACAAAATATCTACAAAATGCAGTGCACTGAGCCATGTAATACTGACCAAAAAAGGAAAAAAACCAGAAAAAATGGACACAGAACACTTTCAGAGCAAGGGTTTATTCACAAGGGGAAAAAAAAGAAAGAATAAAAAAAAGGAGCTTTGTTTGGTTTTTTGTTTGGTGTTTCTCCCATCCAAAATGAATCTCAGCAAGCAGACAATACAAAAAGCCTCAGAAGAGAACAAACCTGTCAGACTCCTTAATGTTTACTGCAAGAGAAAATTAATTATTTCTAATGCATACTAAACCACACTGACCATAGAGCAAAGAGTGTGAATCTCTCTAATCCCCCTATTTCTGGGTCTGCCACACATGTAAAAGATTTTTTCCCTTACCAGCAGGTTTGAGCGTTACACTTCCCAATACCGCATATAAATGACAATATTGAAGTAGCACTAGCCCCTAATAGTACATATACATATAGTATTGCTATATGTATAACCTTGATACAGTACCCAGAGACTGACGTCTGTATGCTTCTGTACTTTCCAAAATGAGGAAGCAAAGTCAACAAGCCTTGTCCTCGATATTACTTTACAAAGCTATTCGAATCAAATGCTGTGCCAGTGGAATCTAAGAACAAGAAGATTCTAAGTCATAGTGTTATTTTGCATTTCTAAAATACACGAGTCCCTCCAACTGCTACAGTAGTATGGAGGATCACAAATGACAAAGAAACAGGGCTTGCCACCAAACATTCCTGTGCAGATCTCAAGAGACACCTAAAGGGACGCGTAGTCCAGCAGTTCTTATGAAATTTTCTACTACTCAGGAGGAGAAAAATTAGTCTTTTGGCTAGCAGATGAGTCTGCTAACAACAGAAGAGGCACTGAGTTAGTGAAGTCTATTAGTAAAAAGCACAAATACCACCTTGAGGAGAAAGGGCCTGCATACCAAGCAGCTGAGCAACGGAAAGACTTACAATCCATGTTCAGAAAAAATATCTGCCTTTCAAGTAGATATTTCGGAAAAGAATCCTTACTTCCTGCACCATCACATTCAGACCATTCTGGCTATCAGCACCTTTAGTACTTTATAATTTAACTTGTTAATTGCAGAAAGGAAGCGAATGAATCTCCACCATTGCAGCTAGTCTGGTGGAAGAGGATAAAGTGTAACACAAATTATCAAAATGTCCATTGCAAATTTTAAAAATGCAAGATCTTAGTGTCCTGTCTGGAGTTAGAACAGAAGATGCCTTTAAAATGGTCTGCATGCAAAATAATTTTATTGGGGCAATTATCTGAAATATTTTATTTGAAATATAAAATCCAACAAACACAGCCCCAAGTATATCCCCAAGAAAGGCAAAATCTGTAATTTGCAGGCCCAAAGACTGCTACCACTTGAATTACAGGAGTAAGCATTTCCCTCCCTGCACAGGGCAGACAAACTAACACTGTGCACGGAAACACTCAGCAAAACACTGTATTCAATCCAGAGGCTACTCTGAACATGGTAAGGGAGCACGACTCAGAACACCAGACCACTGGCAGGGTTTGCAATGCAGCAAAACAGAAAACTGCACTCAGCCGACACACAGAACAACCTCCTCATCCAGCACAAAGCTAGGTGTCTGCTTCACTTGAGGTTTAGTTCTAGGATTCTACCTCCTCCTGAAAAAACTCAGGTTTCTGCTACTCTAGCATTAGCCACACCATTTCTCCTTTTAAGAGCAGCATAAAAGCTGTAAGATCTTTGTGTGTTAAGGGCTGGGGGGGGGCGGGGGGGGGGATGTTGTCTGTTTTGGAGAGGAAAAAAAAAAACCCAAACAAAAAAAAAACCCCAAACCCTTACCATTTGAGATATTATTATGTACCAGAGAAACTTATTAAGCTTTGTTATTTTTAATCTGCAGCTTCTTATACCAGGAGTAATATACAGAAGAAGCCTCTGAATTAGGAAGACGGTGGTGAATTAACTCACTTTGTGTTACTTTGGCTGCTTTTTGCTTTTCTACAAAAAAAAGAAAAATATCTACAGCTATCCTTGCTGTTTTCTACAATTCTATGAGGAAAAAAACCCACCCTTCTTATCCCAGGTATGAGTTTTTCCCCCCTCACTAACACCGTTCATGTAACATAAAACAGTTTTTAAGAAATCCTTTGTTGACATTTGTGTTGCCTATGTGCTTCATAAAAGTTTGGGGAAACTGGAAGTTCAGATCTGCGAAACAGTAGAAACAAAGACAACTAAAAGCTCATACTTTAAATTCAGAACCACTGACCATCTTTCACAGCATAGCACTTATCTACCACAAACATCTTGCTACCTCCTTCTTCACCACCATCTCCTGTGAGACAGTGCCAGACCTACACTTTACCTGGGTACAGCATCTTATCTGAGTCACTCTGAAATCTTTATGAACATCTTAATCATCTCCTAGCTGTACTTCTGCACTTCCACAACTGTCTGTCAAGAACCTCTGCGCTCTGGATTTCCATAGTCCAAAAGACAGTTGCGGGATTCTGCCCTTATTTTAGAAGCTGGATTTCACTGCATGTTTTCACCTGCCCTTTCATATCCTGCCTCAGTTGTCACCCTGACTTTTAGATGCCTGTGAACTTACCTGTTTTCTCATCTCAAAGTATTTCGCTTTTTCCCTGGAACTGTCAACACTTCAAAACATTTTTATCTTTCCCAGCTCTAGATTTTCCTGGATTTTACAATATGAATAAAGTTTTATCTTCCAACATGAAAATCCAGTGGAAAAACACAAGGAATAGTTCAAGTAATTTAGCCCCCCCCCCCCCCCCCCCAGTTTCAAGAATAATATTGGGAAAAGAATCTATACTCATCTCCCACAACAACACGTCTACTGAAGTTACATAGTTTTGTTCTTATAAGGAGTGTTGTAATTTTAAATGCATCAAAATTTACATTGGCTAAAGCTTTTACATCTTTCACAGAACAGTACGCTTCTCCATACATGGCCCAGGAAGGGGCCTATCTAAAAAAAGTTCAGATACAAAGATAGCAACTACTGCTTTTACTACTCAAGAGCACAGCACTCAGGTTCTCTGAATCTCCCTACTACCAGCACAGACACACCCTGTCAACTGTTTAATACACAGCAGGGAGAAGCAGAAACTGAAAATAATACGCAGAGACTTTGAGGTGGAACATGACGATGTAGGATGAATGCTGTTGGGAACCCTCATTTTGAAATTAACAGCTACTGAGCATTCTTGCAAAACAAAGTTCAGCAGGTTAGCTGTTGAGCCTCCGCCACTGCAATACCCGTTCTGCTGCAATACCTAGGGCTGCCAGTTCTGCTCAGTTCTTCTGCCTTTCCAGAGCTGACTTTCACTTTCAGGGTTCGTATTACTTTCTTTCTTTCTCTCTTTCTTTACCTCACCACTGCTTATTAAGTGACTTCTGAGATCAGGCTGCTTTAAGATGCCAAAACGAAGAAGTATGCTCTTGTCGTATCAGAGGGGATTTCCACCTACAAAAACATCTTCCGCATACTTGACCAGTAGATATTACGTACATACATCTACTTGTACACATGGCAGTTCAACGTATAAAATTAATTTTCATGAGCTAAAACATATCCAACCCAACTTTTTTTTTAAATTTAATTTAAATAAGGAACAGTTATACCTTATGAACCTTTGCTCATGTGCCTAGTTGCGAGTCACACAGAAACTGAAGGAAGGAGAGAGAGGAAGAAATTAAGGTAACAGAGAAACTGAGAGCGCTGAGAAAATCCTCAGGAGTGTGTGGCTACCACTCAGCCATTTACACAAAGACAAATAACACCAATGCACTAGTAAAGTGAATAATAAGAACCAGTAAAATAAAGCCTACTCCACCAACACAAAATGAGGGGGGAAAAAGAGCTGCAGAGATTTATCTTTTTCTCTGTTACATCAGATATTTAACAGTGCTGCTCTGTTCATACCTATCATATAAAGGGATTGGTTTAAAACTAAAAAACAATATACACTTTGTATGTAGCTTGTTATTCCAAGAACCCTGACTAGAAAAATGACATTTTTATCCTATCACAAGTCCATGATGATTCATAAGCAACCTTAAATCCTTACAAAGGAAGATTTATTTTGCTCTGCCCACCTCTATGACAAATCTGTAGTTTAGCTTTCTTTACATTAAACCCACATATCTGCATGATTTGCTGAAAAAAGGCATATTTAACTGAACTGCTTTTCCAAAGATCAGTCTTGTATTTGGCATTTACCAGTATCACACAATAATCTAGACACAAAGTATACTTCAAGAGAAAAAACTGTGAATTATAGTATACTCTTACAAATGTAATTAGCCAGAAACAGGCAGTAGAAGTATTATGCTACAAAAGGTTTATTATCAGATTAGTAATACATATATCTCTCTCAAATAAGCTGCTGAAACACAGTCCTGGCTCAGTGAGCTAAAAATTATCCGTAACCTGAAATAATTGGTATGCTTTTCAGGCAAATATCACACCCACGTACAAGTTTGAGATGTAATAAAAACCCCAGTGGTAAAAAAAATTAGCCAGAAACAGGCAGTAGAAGTATACTGTAAACAGGGGCAATGAGATGTCCTTCACGACCTGTGCACCACTGGAAGTCCTTCTGTTGGGATCAGTCACCTGCAGCTTCATTTCTTTAACCCTAATGTAAGTTTTTGTTTACTAACACTGAAAAAAGGTCCAAAACTATTCAAGAATTTGGAGGGAGAGGAAGGTGAAGAGCAAAAGGACTATTCATTTCCAATGTAGAAAAGAATTTTTCTCCTTTACACATCTTCCCTCGTACTAGCCTTATTGGCACAGGTCAGTTTTATGTACAGCACATTTGGTTTGTTAAGAACCAGTATGAAAACCAAGAATATATGCTCATATATTTGAGTATGTTGCTACACCAGTCTGCTACAAAGAGGAGTTCTCAGCGAGTTGATTAGCTTTTCGCACATGCATAAATGTGACATTTCATATGACTATGTCTTTTTAAGAATTAGGGGTTTAAGATTAAAATGTATCAATTTAGAACAAAATTATACAACCCATGTTAACAAAGGAGTAAGTTGAAAAAAAAAAAACCAACCAGTAAAAGCATAGCTAAATACACTTTACCTCTTGCTTATCCACTTTATGGGACTAGAAGAGTATTTCTGGATGTCAGCCTCCCAAAGAAGGGTAAACTTTACTCCTACTTACCACCAGGAAAGTGAAAAAATTAACTTACCTTTAACACTTTTTCTGTTAACATCAGCTCCTTTTTCAAGTAAATACT
The DNA here is from genome assembly GCA_034008185.1 of Gorsachius magnificus. NCBI lineage: Eukaryota > Metazoa > Chordata > Aves > Pelecaniformes > Ardeidae > Gorsachius > Gorsachius magnificus. The sequence goes on along the minus strand of CM067109.1, from coordinate 41,573,599 downwards.
GAGCAATTTCTTTGTGGCCTTTGTAACATGAGATCATCAAGCATGTATGCCCATGACGGTTTGATACTTCCAGGTCTGCTTTGTGCTCCACAAGATATTTTACTATTTCCAGGTGACCATCGAAACAGGCAGCTCTAAGCGGTGTTGAATTTGTCAGAGTTGTATTGTTGACAGATGCACCATGATCTAACAGACACTGAACCACCTTCAAGTGGCCAGCCGCCGATGCTGCCCATAACGGCGGGGCCCCCTCAATGGTTTCACCATCAAAATTCACCGAACCACCAACTTCTATTGACGCAGAGCAATGGTCCAACAAGTATTCCACCATGTCAAGGTGACCGTAACGGGCTGCCATCAGAAGTGGTGTGGCACCATTGGTTTTCTCTGACATCAGCAGGGCTACCTCTTCTCTTGTTTTGCTTGCCAATAACTTGGAAAGAAGCCGCAGCTTGCCATCACGAGCTGCATTGAACACTGCTGTCTTTAGATCCATTTAGTCTGCACCTCTCTGGTTCTTGAAGGATACACGTCTGCCTTTTTCACAGCCACAAGCTTACTGGAAATGCACAGCCCAAACTGAATGTCCCCAGCTTCTTCTCAGATCAGTTTCGTCTGGATGGGACAACATGGAGACTCTGAACAGCGTTCTGACAAAGCACAGGCTGTGCTTGTTATAAATCTGCAAGAGAAAGGATTCTGGATGTTTTCACCTCCTACTTCACAAACAAGTAACCGCAACTGTGTTCTTCTACAGCTATACCCAAACAACTGGCTGCTGAGGCACGGGAGCGTCCAGCTGCCTTCCTGCGGACCCCCTGAGGGGAGCTGCTGGGGGGGGGGGGGTGGCTGATCCCACCTGCCTGTTACCCATACCGGCCGCAGAACCCTCTTCTCCCTTACAGCTTTACGAGCCGTACCCCCGATTCGCTCGGAGGCGCAGCCTAAGGACAGAGCCCCCCCTCACCCGCCGGTGCCCCGCGGACACGCACCCCACGGGGAAAGCCCGGCGGGGCAGGCGACGCGCTCCCCGGCCGCCGCACTCCGGCCGACTCTCTGGCGGTAAAGAGAGCCTGAGACCGCCCTTGCTAGGCCCCCCCGCCCAGAGGCCCGCCGCCGCCCCCCACGCGAGCCCCCTCAGCAAGACCCCTCCCCCTCCCTCCCTCAGGGCCCCAAATCCTCTCCCGCCTCCCCCACGGCCGCCCCGGCCTCCCCGCCCGCCCGGAGCCCGCCCGAAAGGGCCGCCGGGCTGCGGGTTACCTTCCCGGGGCGCTGCCGGCCCCCTCCCGCCGCAGCCGGCCTCACAGGCAAGCGCCCGCCGCCGCCGCCCCCCCCCGGCCCCCCCCGGCCCCCCCCCGCCCGCGCCCGGGGCGCGGCGCAGCCTCCTGGGCGCTGCCGGGACCAATCAGAGAAGGGCGCGGGCGCCCGCCAGCCACTCGCAGCAGGGCTGGGGGCGGGACTACGCCGCCGCTCAAGGGCGGTGGCGAGCGCGGCGGGTGGCCGCTAGGGGGCGGGCGAGGGCGACCCCGCGCCGCGCGCAGCTACCGCGCGAGCGGTCTGCGGCGTGGGCGTCGACTGGCAGTGGCACCTCGTGTGCACCCCTCACACCCCAGAGAAGACAAAAAACGAGCAACCGACAAAAGGAGAAAGCAGTGCAATCCGCAGTTCCATGTGCAGCAGCCGTGTGTCGCAGCCTGGGCTGCCGCTTGTCCCTCCGTGCCCCACGCCGGCAAGGAGGCCGCCAGTTGCTTTGCCTGCAACCCTCAGAGCGGGAAAGGTGAAAACAAACTGGTGGGGATTTAGAGAAGAGCAATCAAATTGATTAAGGGGCTGGCGGCATTAATTTAGGGAGGGAGGTTAAAAGATGTAACTGTGTGTAAATGCTAAATTTGAAGTAGGTAGGGTAAGAAGAATAGAGAACTTTTTCAAGAGGTGCGAGTGGAACAGAGGAATTACTTGAAGAGTTTTGCAAGCTCTAGTCAACAGCAGTTGGGAAGAAAATGAAGGGAAGAAAGCGCATGCTTAACATCAAACATAGTGTCCTCATAGGGAGGCTTTGTCAAGCCAGAAAAAATCATTTAGAAGTTGTGCGAGCTCGATGGAATCATTTGCAACTGGGCTGTGCAAATCATTGTCACATATAAGTAAGGTACTGTAGGGAACAGTTCTGTGCTGGAGGGAACATGGAGATGACAAAATAGCAGACCTTTCCCCTTCAGTCCCTGGAGTTTTCAGGGAGGATGGCATGCAGCACAGTCAGCACCAATGAATCTGCAAACTACAGGGCTTCATGGTTGCTTGCAAAGTAGCAGATGCAGCAGTGCTTCTATGGATGTCAAACATGGGCATGTCCCCACTCCCTCCCGGCTCTCAGTTAGGCCAAGGTCCTGGGACAGGGTCCATGAGAGGAAGATGGGACAGGCAGACATGGGAATGGCGTCTGCAGAGAGCTCCCACCTGGACCACGGCAGAAGATGAACCCTGGCACGCAGCTGCAAGGCACACAGCCTGTCGGACCACCGGCCTTCTTCTTTAAATAAAAATATCTGTCTCTTCTGGCAAATAACAGATCTGCCTTGGTATGTCAGAAATCTACCTTAGAGCCACTAGGTATAGGCATCTATGAAATAAGCAGAGAAATAAATGATTAAAGAAAATTTGACAGGAGTTATACTTCTCCAAGCACCCTGCTGCCATCCTTCTCTTTCATATCACCTTGATATACACACATCCTCAACAATTATTTAATTGTATTTATTTTTTATAAAGTCCATTCTTAGGATCTGAGTGGGCTTAGGGAGGTCTGACAATGCGGCTGCATCCTGACCGCTGCTGTATGTGTTTCACACTTCCATGCTGCCCTGCGGAGGTGGCACGTGCTCAGCAGTACTTGGCTCCAGAGGGGCACTGGGAGCCACGGGGTTGGGTATGGCCCCAGCCAGCGCTTCCCTGGTGCAGTTATTTTCTGACTCCCAGAATGGACCTAAGCTCTGCTTCCCAGAGGTAAAAAGTGAGTATTTTGACTCAGTCTACCTGAAACACCATGAAAAACAAGATACTGATTCTTTCTTTACGGTTTCAACTTTAGTCATTCATAACCAGTCAATCTGGTTGCTAGCGTGGGGACATGGTGGCAGGGACAATTTCATCTGGCTTAGCTCCCCCTCTCTTGTGGCCCCATGCTGGATGTAGGAATAACATACCCATGCCCACAGGTATTAAGGGCTTTGTTGTCAGACTGGGATTGAAAAGACAAGCTAGCCTTGATGCTTGATCAGTTTTGCAGTTTCCTTCCCCAAAATATACTCTCTGCTTTTGAAAGCTGTGAATGGAGAACGGTGTTAAGCGAAATAATAACATGTGTTGCAATGACTTAGTTCTCACCTCAGGGCATTCTTGTCCTCACAGCTATTCACAGCAGAAGAGATTTGTCACATACATGAGGGACTAAAGAGCTACCCACCTTGCAGACACCTACGGTTTGGTGTGGAGCCGTCCTCCCCTCGGGGCCTGGGTCATGCCTCTATAGCACTGTGCCTCACAGACCAGTGTTTTGCTGTTGCATCCACCCCCTTAGTTACAGGTTGAAGAAGAGATGTTCATTTTGTGTACAAGTGGTAATAACCATAAGGAAAAATTCACAGGTCACCAGACAGTGCTCGATGGAGTGCTTGGTCTGAACCAGCGGGACAGTTTTCGACAGTTTTCGCTGTTTACCACTGATAAAAGTTTGGGAGCCAAATCCTGGTTTTTGCAGGAGATCAGTTGTAAATTGCTGTGTTATTTAGTTTCATCCCTTCAGTTCTTTATCCCTGTGTCCCAAAGGACAGAAGAGGATGGTGCAGAGTTTGCTTTCTCCTTGAGGCAGTCTATATACAGCAGTACAACAAAGAGAAACCTCAGCCACATCTCAGTTGTTAGCTTTGGCACTAGAAGCAATATATCTACATTAACAAGGTGATTTTCTCAGATTTTTTTATCACACTTTTCATCATGCACCAGGCGGTATCCCTGGCATGACTATACTGCTGTTAGGCCCTGAGCTAACTCACAAAACTCTGTGTTGCATTTTGCAAGGTGGACATGCACTGCAGCTGCTCTGCGCGGCGTATGTGCCTCATGTCTTACCTAAACTGGCACTCAGTCCCCTATGCAGAGCTGCCTGAGAGTTAGGTCAGGAAGGGAATGCAGGGTATAGGATCAGGAAGGGAAGCCAGAGCAGATGACGAGCTGAGCAGAGAGATGCCTAAGGCACCTGTGAGCAAATGCCAGCGTGACAGCTGAGGCCAAATCATTCAATAAACTGAAATACCTGCTGTATCCCAAGTCTTCCCTGAGGCACCCTGACCACCAGATGAGGAGATGGTGATGGCAAACTTCTGTTGTCTGCTGTCAAACTTACCTTAGTAAAGCCTCCTTCCTGGCTACTAGTGCTTGCCCACACCTCAGGCAGCCCCAGTGGTGGCACAGATGCCAGCAGTGATGCTACATGCAGTTGCTGTCACTCGCTCTTATCCATGAATGTTTATGCATTTTCATACAAAGCAGAAGTGCCTCACAAGGACTGACAGAGACACCCACCGTGGAAACGTCTGTGCTCAGGGGCTGTGACACCCTCTATGGTGGCAAGAGACCCCTGCACCATGTCAGCTGGCCAGGGGATGCAAACCTGTGCCCCAGGGCCGGGGTGAGGGCTCGAGGCACTGGCAGCACCTCCTCACCTGCCCGAGCAATCTCTGTGTGTGCTGCGTCGCAAAACATCCCTCTCTCCCTAGGGACAGCAAAGCACCACACAGGCCTTGGACACATGCTCAGATTGGGGAGATTGCACGCATGAGGTGGTTGCATATTTAGGCTAAGTCTCCTAAAAGGTGATTGCTCACTTTAGGTGACGTTAGTGATCCAGATGCTCACCCTTTGGTCTAAAACCCCAGCCCTTCATATTCAAGTCCATTGTGGCAAGCCAGATGATGAAGTTTCTTCTTCTTTAACTGGCAACTCTTGCTCGTATCGTCCTGTGAACAAAGCTCTGGGAGCTGAATTCATTAGTTTTTGTGTAAGCAGACAAACGTGGTGCAAATTGGTGTTAAAATTGTAAGAGGTTACGAGCTGGCTGGAAGAAGTGAGTCTGCAGGAACTGAAATGTTTTGGCCAGTTTGTTGAACCCCTGCAAGCTGTGAGCTTTCCTTGTCCCTTGGCGCTTAACTCACAGCCGATAGCAGAAACCGCCTGCAGCCCACATGTGGACACAGACCAAGACAGAGAAGTCTGGTCCTGGAAAGTACCTCATTTCTCAAGAGGAAATAAGCAACTCTGCCTATTCAACCTGGAATGTAAGGATGACCTTTTGTTTCCAGTGAAGTCAGCTGAGCCAGGGGTTTTTGCCCCCAGTATCCATAACAATCTTTGTCTCACTAATTTTCTCTAGTTGTACTATGAAAACAGGGAAATAAGAAGAAAATGATAAATCTGTTCGTTTACAGTTTGTAAACAACTTGTAGAAATCATAATTTTATAGGCTATACATTATTCATTTTTACATATGTATGTATGTATATGGATCTAATGGAAATAGTTTATAGATTAACTTCCCTAAAATACACACAGTGGGTTAGTAATGTAAATATACAATCATAGAATCATAGAATAGAATCATAGAATCGTTTAGGTTGGAAAAGACTTTTAAGATCATCAAGTCCAACCATTAACCAAACCCTGCCATCCCACCACTAAACCCTAAGCACCTCATGTACCCAGTTTTTAAATACCTCCAGGGGTGGGGACTCAACCACTTCCCTGGGCAGCCTGTTCCTATACTTGACAACCCTTTCAGTGAAGAAATTGTTCCTAATATCCAATATAAATGTCCTCTGGCACAACTTAAGGCCCTTTCCTCTTGTTCTATTGCTTGGGAGAAGAGAGCGACCCCCACCTCATTACAACCACGTGTCAGGCAGTTGTAGAGGGCGATCAGGTCTCCCCGCAGCCTCCTCTTCTCCAGGCTAAACAACCCCCGTTCCCTCAGCCGCTCCTCGTATGACTTGTGCTCCAGACCCCTCACCAGCTTGGTTGCTCTCCTCTGGACATGTTCCAGCTATGCAACATCTTTCTTGTAGTGAGCAGCCCAAAACTGAACACAGTATTCAAGGTGCGGCCTCACCAGTGCTGAGTACAGGGGCACAATCACTTCCCTGATCCTGCTGGCCACACTATCCCTGATACAAGCCAGGATGCCATTGGCCTTCTTGGCCACCTGGGCACACTGCTGGCTCATAATTCAGCGGGCTGTCAACCAGTACCCCCAGGTCTTTTTCCACCAGGCAGCTTTCCAGCCACTCTTCCCCAAGCCTGTAGCGCTGCATGGGGTTGTTGTGACCCAAGTGCAGGACCCGGCACTTGGCCTTGTTGAACCTCATACAGTTGGCCTCAGCCCATTGATCCAGCCTGTCCAGATCCCTCTGCAGAGCCCTCCTCCCCTCGAGCAGATCGACAGTTCCACCCAGTTTGGCGTCATCTGCAAACTGGCTGAGGGTGCACTCAATCCCCTTGTCCAGGTCATTGATAAAGATATTAAACAAGACTGTCCCCAGCACTGAGCCGTGGGGAGCACCACTTGTGACTGGCCACCAATTGTATTTAACTCCCTTGACCACAACTCTCTGGGCTCGGCCATCCAGCCAGTTTTTTACCCCGCAAAGAGTACACCCATCTAGGCCATGAACTGCCAGCTTCTCTAGGAGAATGCTGTGGGAGACAGTGTCAAATGTCTCCCGCATGTCAAATATACTACAGGAGACAGCTGCTATTCCACATGATGTGGGTATTTCTAAAAGGTAGAAATAAGGCAATTTTACAAATATCCTCATAAACGGAGTCAGCAGTTTTAAACAGTCTAATTAACTTACATCTTTCCTCACTGTTCTGGTATTTGATGTGCGAGCTGCAAAATTTTCTTTCCTTTCTCTCAGCTGCCTCTGGTGTTAATTCAAGAGGTTGAAAGTACATTGACAGAGGTTGTAATTTTCAGAAATTCAAACATTTCTATTGTTAAAATCAGTGGCAGGTGTGCACCTAGCTTTTAGCTCAGTATTTGCCAAGCTTGTGAAAGCTCAATTTCCCTCGAAGAAGACAAGCCCAATTTTCTTCCTCTCCTGGCAATCCCTAGCATCTATTGTAAAAAAACTGCATGTCTGAATTCATACATCCAAAGACATTCCTCCTGGCCAGTGCACAACCATACATTGCCTCTTCATTTACAATAGCCTGGCATTTTGGGAAGGGCTACCCTAGGTGGCATAACAGATCTTGAACAGTAAAACTTGTAAATTTAACATGGCAGAAATTAAATGAACAAAAGCAACTTCCAAAGTAAAACTCTCTGCCAAAGCAACATTTGCAACATAAAAATAATCTCAGATTCATCAGTACAGTTGTTTGAAGTCAGCAGTTGGCTAAGGTGTAGATAACAAATGCATCAAAAATTAGCTTACCATTACAAATTAGCTCTCCATACTTTAACTGTGCCATTATTAGGTAGAGCCAGTTGTGTTCATGTTGCTAGCCATGCTGGGGTTGACATGTGCTCTGCCACAGTGTGATCTTCTACTAGAGATATGTTGGGCATGCACTGTGACTTTGCTTACAATTGATCTGTTTGACTAATCCTTTGCTCTGTTAAACTTCGGATTGTGCCCTTGCGACACCAGAAACCTTTCCTGTCCCGCAGGCTATACCCATTCCGGTGTACTACAGACGTGAAACTTCCAGAATAGGCTGCTTATAGTCTCTTTGCTGCCCTTTTTTTACCCCATATGTATTATCACTCTATTATTTTCCTTTCTTTGCTCCCAGGCCAAGAAAAGGATGGGCCCGACAGTGTTGATAAAGATATACAGAATTTTAGCTATTGAATTCACAAGATTTCCACAGTGGGTGGAATAAAAAAATACGTAACATCCTCTGCTTTCCAAGTATAGAACAGACATTTCACCTACAATGAAACCTGCTAGGCTAGTCATGATACTTGGGAATATGCATATTTAACTCCCAGGCATTTGTAGAGACCCCTCTGCTAATTCGCTGAAGAGAAAAACTATGGAGCTGATCAGCCAGGGAGCACTCTGGGCTGACAGAAAGCTCAAAAGACTGCAGGGGCTCCAGAATGGTTGGAAGCAAACATCTGCATGGTAAAGCTACTTTTCCTCAAATAGATGTCAGTAGGAGGAGGGGGCAGGGGTAATCAGAGAAATCCTCCATTTACCGTAAGCACCAGCCAGCACGAGCGCAGGGAGCAAACGAAACAGAGTACAAGTGCTAGGCAACGGTCTGGATTGCAACACGCCGCGCGCTGCAGCTTCTGCAGAAGCTGCTGAGTGGCCGGGAGCATGCCAGTAGTATTTCAGTCCTTGGCTTCAGATGCAAGTGCTATAAGCGTCCCTGCGTTTTAGTCATCTGCAGCTGTAACCGTCATTGGAAGACTGCAGAGGCACCCAGCAGTTCAGACTAGCTGTGACCTTTTACATTGCCTTATATATCCAGAAACCTTTCTGGCTGTAGGAAAGAAGCCCAGTTCCCAGCGGTTTCAGTCACATGCGTTTGTGCTTTGCAGAGTTCTGCTCTCATTTTCTGCCTTCTAACCATTTCCATAAGCAGCTGGTCAGAGGCAAGTGTGTGGCCTTTTAGCAAAAAGATCTCTGGGAGTAGCTTCCTATTAAATCATGACTAGGGACTCTTCCATTCATCTGCCTCTGATTACTGACTCTAGCTTGACCCTGAAGAAACAGAGGGCATTGGGCTAACAGGAAAACTATTTCCAAGCCTAGCTTAATTCTAGGTTAGGAAGCAGAGGTTTGTTTGGTTTTTTTTTTAAAAGACATAAGGCTCAGCTACCAAGTCTCTCAGTTCCCTTGTGCCTGGGCGTCTGGTGGTTTGCTGGTAAGAAAGACCGGTGTCATTTCGATAGTGGCTCTTCTCCTTGCAGAGCTGCTGTCGGTCACCGCCATCCCCTGGGCATTGTTCCACATCTTCCCCTCCAGACGCCCAACCTGCCTGAGGAAAACCCACAAGTTCTTCAGCACTTGCCTTCAACAGCAAGGTTTTGCCTTTCTGAGCGAGTCTGCAACCGGCACCCATGTAAACCAACTCCCTCCTTACCTAGGCTGCCTGTTCCACTGCTGCAGCATATGAGCATCTACTCCATTTTCATCTGCAGGCTAGACTACTAAAATACACCTTACTAGGACTTCTCGCAAGCACACCTCAGAAGATTAGACCAGAGCTGTTTGCTCAATTTTTAATGCTAAACACACTGAGCTTATTAAACCTGTTCTCCACAGATTGCCTTATTTAAGATTTATAAATCCCCTGGATTTATATATCCCACTAGTACCTTGGGTACTCAGGCACTGTCCTTTCCTTGGGGACCCCCAACTCTGGCTAAGAGTGCAGGCAAACCATCCCCAGCATTGAAATCTGAGGAGAAGCTGCCTTAACTCAGTTTGGGGTTTTAGGGTTTTTTTCCTCTTTTAGTCATTACACTGAATGAGATATTGATGGTTTTCTGAGAATGAAGAGCTGCTGCTTTTACCCTGCCTTTTCTCTAAGGGGTGAATGCAGTGCAGGGCGAGGTGGCAGCCACAAGACTTCACGTTTTCCACAGGCCAAGTTGACTGGGAAACATCTGAGAAGTGCCAGAAACTTTGCAATAGGATTGTGCTTTTAAGAGGAAAAAAAACAGAAAATGGGTTATTCCAGTTAATAAGTCTCAGCATTTTTTGTGGGAGTCTTTATAGGCCTTTAGGCAGGGCAAAGGAAATTTTAAAATCGCTAATAACCTATTGCAGAGAAAGCCAAATACACCATTAGGCATATGAAGTGTGTCAGCTCTACTTCCCATTGTGCAATGCCTTCTATCACAAGAATTTGTAAACAAAATATATGTACCCTTCTGTGACATAAGGATTGCTGTTCTTGTTCAGCAGCTGAACGTAACTAAGGGTGGAGAGATCTCTAAGCACCTAACCCCTAGAGGGTGCTGAGACTGATGCCAGAGAGCATTTTTCCAGTGTGCTGCCTTGCTGTCCCAGCCCTCAGTCTCACCAATCCCCTTCCCCGTCTGTTCAGGTATGTCCAATTTCCACTATTAAAAAGGCGCTTGCTCCAAACACTGTTGTTGAACTGGGGGACCACTGCAGCCTCCCACGCCCAGGGCCAGCAGCTTTTCATCCAAGTCTGGCATGATGCTCAGCATCCCCGAGGTGTATCCCCGTCTCTGAGGCTTTGGCTCACCTCTGCCAGGACAGAGCATACCCACCCAGGGGACAGGTGGTATCAGGGTGACGTTTGGAACCTCCAGAGGGAGGAGACAGCGCAGAGGCTACCGGCTGCAGAGTGCTCTGAGATGCAGACGAGAGTCTCCCTCGCAAATGCAATAGTCATAGCAACAGTGCTCCGGCTTCTCCCGGAGAGCAGTAATTCAGCTTTAGACAGAACTCCATATATTTGGACTGTACTGTGGTATTGCTCACCCAGCAGTATGCTCAACATTCCTGAACTGTTTTTCTTTTACCATACCGAAGACAGGCTAGGGCCACCCACCTTGCTTTTCCACCACTTGCATCCACGAGTGTGAGAGCAGGGGCAGGCCACAGCTGGATGACATACACATTTCTTAGGCTTTTCTTAGAGAAGGATACAAATTTCCTCCCTTTGCCAGAGTATCCCCACATACCCTTTTAAGTACTGCATTCTGCTGCAGTACTTGGGGAGCTCTGCACGTAGCATGAAGGCAGCTGCCTGGGAGAGGTACAGCAGAGCTGAGGTCGGCAGCCAATGCAGCATAAGACAAGTAACAGGAGTTTCATTTGGCTTGGAGTCTGCAGCTCGCAGGCAGACCCTCACTTAATGGCCAGGCAGTCGTCAGGCAGCAGGGCAGCACACTGAGCATCCTGGTGAGACTGACAGGAGGATAGGCAGTTATCAGTAGTGCATGAAAATGAGATGGCAGTTTTTATTTGTAGGCACCTAGCGTACAAGCTAGCTGTCTGTGTGGTTCTTGCAGGCAGTATGCAGCAGCAAGAGCAGACAGCAACACATTGCAGGAACACTTTTTGTCTGAACTAGCTACTGAAAGAGAACAACATTAAAGCGTAAATGACCTGGGGACTTCAACCCTCAAACATTGCCTGAGAGCTGCACAGTAGGTTATTACCTGAAATAGGGGCTTCTCACCAGCAAAGCCACTGGTGTCTCCTGGGAGCAATCAGAAGGAATGGTTTTATAGAGGTGGAAGAAATAAGTGGCAACAACAACACAGCAGCTCGGTAGCTCAAGAACAGGAATATCTGGGTTGCTGAGGTTTGGTCCGAGCTTGAGAACTGGTTTCCCTTTTTGGAAACGCTTAGCTGCATAACAGCCCAGGACAGACTGCATCTCCTCTTGTTTCCCTTAGGCTTCCTCCCATTCTCTTTTCCTTCTGTTTTCTTTGCATCATCCTCCCATTGGTATGGTTTATAGACTGTATGCTACAGACAGGTTGTCTTACATTCACCATTTTAAACATCACAGGAAAAAGCAGGTTTACACTTTGGGAAAAATAAGAAAGGTAAAAAATACTGTAGACAGAACTCAAAATGAATCAGCACTGGCAGAGGAACTCTGAAAGCCTCCCACAGCCGGAACCCCCCACCCATGGTCGCAGTGTTTGTGGGTGTCCTCGAGGAGCTTGGGTGGCTCCAGGCACCCTGCTGTGGCAAGGGGGGCAGAGGGGAACAGAGGCCTGCCCCCCTGCCCCATTTATGGTGACCTGTTCCCCAGGACTGGAGGCAGACACACCCCTCTGGAGAGCAGCTCTGTGGAAAGGGACCTGGGGGTCCTGGTGGACAGGAAGCTCAATATGAGTGAGCAGTGTGCTGCTGCAGCCAAGAAGGCCAACAGGATGCTGGGTTGCATCAAAAAAGGCATCACTCGCAGAGATAAAGAATTCATTTATCCCACTCTGCTCAGCACTTGTCTGGCCACACCTGGAATACTGTGTACGGTTCTGGTCCCCACTATAGAAAAGAGATGTGGACAGGCTGGAGGGGGTCCAGAGAAGGGCCACCAAGATGATCAAAGGACTGGGAAGCCTGCCATGTGAGGACAGGCTGAGAGAACTGGGTATTTTTCAGCCTTGGGAAAAGGAGGCTTAGAGGGCATCTCATCGCTGTGTACCAGTACCTAAGGGGTAGCTGTAAGGAAGATGGAGACTCCCTTTTTACAAGGAGTCATGTGGAGAGGACAAGGGGGAACAGGTACAAGTTGTTCTTGGGGAGATTCTGATTGGACATGAGAAGGAAATTTTTGACCATGAGAACAGTCAACCATTGGAATAATCTCCCCAGGGAAATGGTTGACTCCGCCACATTGGACACTTTCAAGACAGGGTGCTGGGCCATCTTGTCTAGACTGTGCTCTTCCCTAGAAAGGCTGGACCAGATGATCCTTGAGGTCCCTTCCAACCTAGGATTCTATGATTCTATGATTCTGCCTGCAGGCAGCTGCCTCTTGTCAGTGGGCATCACTCACAGCCTTGGGGACATGGAGGCAATTAACTGAGAACCTCCCTACCCTACTCAGGACCTTCTGCCATCCCAGGCACTGTGACATGCTGCACCGAGGGAGCTTTGCAAGGGCTGTGGACACCCAGCAGCCTCCTGGCTCCGCAAATCTGCTTTCTTGTGGCACAAGGGTACAGCCCGCACGTGGATGCAGCATGTGGCGTGTCTGTAACTGATTCTCACCCTAAATTTTTGAGAAAGAAATACGTAGCTGTTAGTATTCTCATTTGCAAAACAGGGAGCAGAGGCAGAACACAAAACATTGCATCAAAAATCACGCTGCATGCAAGCAATGGCACAGCTATCACGTCAGCTACCTCCCACATGCACAGCATCGATGCTGATCCAGATGCCAAAGCCCCTCTCACTGCCTTTTCTCTTCAGCAAGGAACAAATTGTTTTGCTCGGAGCTGACTGTCCTCACATTTGGAATAACCAGATTTCAGTCATTCGGAAAATAATAAATTATCGTGTTTAATTTAATTTCCACCAGAAAAAGCAAAGATTTCCAATGCTATTTTAGTAATTACATTACACATCAGCAATACAGACCCAGAGTGAAATCTAATGCAAGCTGGCTTACTGAATTACGGCTAGCAGCCCTGTCGAGTACAGGAGGAAAAAGTAACATTGAAGATCCGTCTTAAATCTGTTCAAATATGCTTATGAACTAGGATATCTGAAGTGCACAAAACGCAAGTAATTCAAAACAATGCCATTTATGTGGCTCTCCTCCTTTTCCAGCTTGAGCTCAGAACACTTGCCTTGTAGAAAAATACAGCCACCCACACTATTCTCTCAAATATAATTGTCTGATTTTTTTCCCTTAAAGAATGTGCCAAGCAAAGTTTGGTCAAAATGAGCCAAGAAAGTGCTTCTTGAAATAACAAAACACATCAAAAAATGTTTTTCTATATAGAAAAAAATCCCAAATATAACAAAAATAAAATACCTTTGAAATGCCCGTTTCTCAAAGTAGCAGCATATTTCATAGAGTGCCTCCTGTGATGTGTTGGTTTCATTGTGATGACTAGTATTCCTCTTTTATTAATGTTTTTCGGTATCAACTACCAGATGTGAAGCGCTGTACACTGTTCATGGAAAACAATGCACATCTGGCAGAGCTCACAAGATAAAGCCAAATATAGCTAGGGTTTGGTGTTGGCAACATTTTGTACCTCTAAGTAGCCACAGTGCCAGACATGCCTTTGTATACAGCATGCTTTCAGCAGTGTTTAATTAACATGCCTTGGCAGAGAACTTTACCATTAGTTTTGCCAAAAGAAGAGTTTCCCTTCCTTTATAAAACAAGAGCAAGGAATATCACTTCTGCTTTATTCTAAACATGGTCTGACTTCACCTTTTTCACCATGACACGTGCTCTAGCTTCTGTTTCATCCTTTCCTCCCTCCATACCTCTCATTGTTGCCTGCATGCAGACTCCTGGAAAGTTTTCTCCACTTGTTTTGCAAAGCCAGGGCTATACTTACAGTGCATTGACAGCCTGCAAAGCAAAAAAAAAGTCTTCTCCTGGATAAGTGGGTTATTCAGTGGCCTCACAGGTTATCGCAGAGTTGTAATTTATGCCATTAAGAGCATTGACAAAAGAGGTGTAAGACTGAAATGCATACCAAGATTCATTCAGAAAATTTTGTCAGTCCATGCTGAGCCATTCACAGCACCGCTTAAGTTTTCCAAGACACACTCACTACAAGGTATCTCTGCAAAGATTATTCCAGATTTAACACAAAATTTATTCTGCAGCAGGTTCTGGATCTGCATCATTGTCAGCACACAGAGTCACAAATGTACAGAAAACAGCCTCAGTAGTCACATTACTGCTGCAGCTCTGCTTGTGGGCTCTCCGATCTCAGCAGAGAGGCCACAAAGTTCATTGATTGGCTTGGAGTCTCTTAGACCTGTACTCAAGCTGTTAGCCTTTTGCTGCTCTCTGCCGAGAGTGGTTTCTCTGGAGTTATTACTGCCTTTTACAACACACACATGGAGAAATGTTTTGTTGGTGTGACTAATGTCTGTTTTCTCCATTCTTTTAAAAAAAAATAAGTCAGAGAAAGAAAAAAAGCACAAGAGCCACTGAGTGTTAGGACAATATTAAAAAAAGAATTCCTCGCTGTTTTTAAATAACAAGCTTGTTTGTCTGGAGGAAGCTATTACTCGTGCTAGTGAAAGAAGGCAGATATGCTGAGAGAAAAGCATTTTCTCTTAGGAAAAAATTCAAGGTCAATAGTTCCCAGCCCTTTTTGCTGACAAACTTGGTGCTGAGCATTTGCCAGGCACCTCCCATGGAGACCCACCAGCCACTGCCAATGAAGAAGCCCATCCAGGGAGGTCCAGCTCTTGTGGTTCCTATGCTGCGAAGGGATGTGCTTTGCTGAAGATGTTGGCACAGGGGTAGTAGGGTGGAAGCTCATCCGTCCCCTGTGTGATCTGCGCTCTCACCCTGGCCAAAACCAGTGAGGGTCCTACACTGGGGCTGCCTGGCTGCTGGCAGCACTACGAAGCCCATGCTGGCAGCTCTGGGGAGGTGATACAAGGCACAGCACCTGTGGAAACTGAATGGCCAGCTTTTCACCGTCTGATTCCTGTTTGTTTCTTTAATCGTTGTTTACATAGCTTGAGCTGAACTTACAGGAGCATCCTCCCTTTGTGCAAAGAAGTTGGAGGAGCTGGGATTTTTAATTCTGCAAGTGCTGCTTGCAGACCTGAGCAAAGCCCTGTGCTGGTGTGCTGCCCCCCACTCTGCCCCAACCTCTTCCTGTAACCCTGCTCAAGTGATAACCACCTGGGGTGGTCATGATGGATGCACCTGGTCGTGATACACACATCCAGCTCAAAGAGGATGCGGGGGAGACAGGTAACAAGACAACAGCCAAGGGCTAGTGTGCAATGTGCCCACCTAGGCACGGTGAAGAAACTAAAATCTGTGGTGGGCATGCAAGTACGACTGTGAGTCAGTCATCTTACCTCCATCAACAGTGAGTGGCCCCAGAGCCCTTTGGGCTCTCCCGCATGGCAGTGGGCTGCATGCCAGGATCTCCCCTTAAGTAGGGATGCCTCTCGTGGTTGCTCCTCAAGGCTGAGAGATTCCTTGCCAAAACAGATTCTTGGTAAGTGGCTAACAGCGTGCTAAACTTTGAAACCTTAGCTAAGTGATATAAAAGATTGAGTGTGCATTTATAATCCTTTAGACATAAACCATTGACCAAGTCTGAGGCTAAGATTGGATCCAGCTGCACCTAGACTGCTCTCTGAAGAAGGAGTCTAGGAAGCAAGGGGGTCCTTTCTGAACCTCATTACTCAACATGAGGGGTGCCCCTGACGGTTTTGTCTGACCCTGTCCTCCATGTAGTAAATAACCAAGTGTACCTTACCATTGAATCTTGTTAAACCGCCATTGCATTCACCATTGAACTTTGTTAACTCACTGCTTTATATCAATAAACTATGTGTTTTGCCTCCCTCTCACTCCATCCGCAACAAGCCCCCAGGGGAGAGTGGGGCAGGACGGGTTCTGCTGCTTTCAGCAGCTGCCAGATGGATTTAGCTGTAGGGTGAAAGTGCAGCCAAGGTTCATACCCTCCAGGGAACTTAGGCAACTGAACTGGCCTTTAAATTAATCTAGGCTCCAGTGCCCTCACCCAGGATTCAGAGGACATCTGGGCAGGATCAGGCTCAGGTGGTAGGAGCAGCAGTACCTGCACAGACAGAGCAGTGTCTGCCTGGTGTAACCCCACCACTCCTGTTCCCTGTGCTTCCCCTCCTCTCTTTTCATCTCCTTCCCCCCAAAATGCTGTTTGCTGCATAGCCTCCTGGCTGAAGAGAGATGGGCAGGATCACTGATGGGACCACAGGTGTCTCCCCCACTCCCAAAGCAATCCGGGTCTGACACCAGCTGAACACCTTCCCTGCAGGCTTGGTGCTCTTGCAGCTCCTCCTGCCCTAAAAAGCCCATCCAGGTCTCCCACAACTATGTCTCAGTCTGACCCACAGCTTTTCCTTTTTTTACACACAAGGTTAAGCCAGCATTAGTCCGTTCAAGTCTAAGTATAGCACAGGCGGCAGGAGTCATCCACCGCTTTGTGCTTTCCCACCACTACAGCCCCATCCAGCTCTGCACAGTGTGCTTATAGAATCACAGAATCATTTGGTTGGAAAAGACCTTCAACCATACCTGTCCACTACTAAGCCATGTCTCTAAGCACCTCATCTACATGTCTTTTAAATACCTCCAGGGATGGGGACTCAACCACTTCCTTGGGCAGCCTGGTCCAATGCTTGACAACCCTTTCAGTGAAGAAGTTTTTCCTAATGTCCAATCTAAACCTCACCTAGCACAACTTGAGGCCATTTCCTCTCATCCTATCACTTGTTACTTGGGAGAAGAGGCCGACCCCCACCTCGCTACAGCCCTCTGTCAGGCAGTTGTAGAGGGCGATAAGGTCTCCCCTCAGCCTCCCTTTCCCCAGGCTAAACAACCCCCGTTCCCTCAGCCGCTCCTCAGAAGACTTGTGCTCCAGACCCCTCACCAGCTTTGTGGCTCTCCTCTGGACATGTTGCAGCAACGCAACGTCTTTCTTGTAGTGAGCAGCCCAAAACTGAACACAGTATTCAAGGTGCGGCCTCACCAGTGCCGAGTACAGAGACACAATCACTTCCCTGCTCCTGCTGGCCACACTATTCCTGATACAAGCCAAGATACCATCGGCCTTCTTGGCCATCTGGGCACACTGCTGGCTCATATTCAGTTGATTTTTGACCATTACTTGAGGATGGTGTGTTCTTCTGCCCTTAAATGCTAAATTCATTTTACCAGTAGTGCTTCAGGTGTTTTCCAGTGACCGGGTAAAGAGCTGGCATCCGTGTTTGACATGGGGAGAGCAGAGCCCCAGAGAGCAACGGCACTTCTGTCCCGCAGTAAGACAAAGTCCATGTGGAGCCTCCCTCTCTCTACCTCTGTTTTCCATCAGGCCATGACATTTTCCTCATTAAGCAAAAGCATGCTGTCAGTGTTGCCTTTTAATGTTGTAATCACAAAAATACAGGCAGGAGAACCAATTGCCTCCAGAGGCATGGGCCAAAACACTGCAGCTCTTTTTAAGGTAAAAAGAATTATCCAAATTAAAACCAACCAGTTTACTTTTGTTTCTAAAGTGGATTCAGCCTGGATCAAGTCAATAAATACTGGAATAAACATGTCTTTAAGGATATGTGGTGATCTGGTCCTGGCAGTCTCACATATGAAGAAAGTGGCTCTAGATCTTACAGGAATGGTGGATTTGAGAGAAAATGCTGCCCATTAAAGAGCAGAGCAGTCTATTGTTGGTAACATATCCTGCAGTAGGAAGGTGACACCGTGAACTATGAAAATGTCTTACACATGGAAGTAAAGGTATAAAATAGCTGTACGCTTGTTTGTCACATGCTTTCAGTCTCCTATAAAGCTGTGGAAATGCAGGTGTGGGATCTGTGTCTCCTACGCAGCATCGTCAGAGCTGCCCCTGGTGTTTGTCTGACTATGGTCCCATGGCACAGGACTTGTTTCCAAATGATTCAGCAGAAGTTTGGGCTCATTTCTTTTGTCTGAAAGAAAACACAAAGAGAAGAGAACAATTCAGAAGGTTGCTTTTGCAGTGAGAATGAATTGACAGTGGGCTAAGTGCATTTAGCATTAATTACAGTAAGACACAGAGCTTCTGTGCTAATGATCACTTAAATTAAATTCCCTTGTGACCTAATAGAGGGCCAGGTGTGCAGTTTCTCTGCTTGATTGCTGCCCTCTCTTGGCAGCATGACCAACCTCCAGGAAAGAAAACACAACGAAAGTTATCAAGAAGAGAAAAACATCGAACCACACTCACTTAGAGAAGATGGAATAGTCTTGTACCAGAGAAAAATGCCACATTTTGCATCTTTTTTCCACATTGGAAAAATAACGAATTGCTTAAAAGAAGTCAGATCTCCTGTGTTCTGTAAGACAACGAGCATTGACTCAGTACGTGTGTGAGAGGGAGTACTGATCTGGGTGATGAGACTGTTTGTCACAGACAAACATGATCCTTTCCTATACATTGTTTTAAACACTTATGAACGACCTTGCCCTTCCTCCCCCATAAAAGCAATTATCTGGATAAGAGTGACTTTCTGTTTTTCAGTTGCTAGAAGAATATTTGAGCAGACTTCCAAGGCATTGCCTCAACTGCCTTGTGGAAATATTTCTGTCTTAGTATACTTGTCTGTATCTTTCACTATCAATGTCAAGAAGAAAAGTGGATCCTGTGAAAAATGGTAATTCTTCGTGGCAAATATGAGCTCTGCTCATCATGACAAATCTCCTTCCAGCTTCAACTTCAAGAAGGGGAGTCCATGTCATTCAGGACCCTGTTTGCAGATAAAGAAACACATCCCAGGTAGCAGTTTACTATCAACTCTGTGTGTGCTTGCATGGCTTGCTATCAGCCTGTGTGTTGAAAGGCCGTGCACACAGGGCTTCTGTACTCTACGGGACTGCAAACAAGCAGCCATCTGCGGCTTTTTCACATGCAAACCTTCAGTCTCTGTCTTGTTCAATGTCTCACCTATGTGTAAGAAAATACAAATTACCTTTTCAGGTAATGGAAGTCCTCCCATGGAGGAACCATGTCTTGTCATCTTACTGGATAGTGCTGGCTTCAACCTTAAGAACCTTGTCCAAAAGTCCTTCTTTGTGTCAACAGGAACACGTTGACACACATATCCTCAGCCAAGGAGCACAAGCAGCATCCTTCAGTTAACTGCCTTCCCCCAGGACAACCTTCCTAGACCATCCAAGAGAAACTGCCAATTGACAATAACAATGCCAAAGTGGTTTGTCAGCAGATCCTGTTGATTTGAACACTTCTGAAAAGTGAAGAAGATGGAGTATTGCTGCTACATAACTTTTAAAGTTTCTCAGGAGGGTGTTTGAATGTTGCAGTTATGTAAAGCCATCCTGCATTCTCATAGTGTGATAAATATATTCCTAGAATATTTCAAAGTTGTGTTTAACATAAAAATAAGAATAAAAACCAAGGAAATGTGTCATTTTCTGTCTTTGAAAGGTGTTTCTCTTCTTTCCCCAACTTGTAATTGGGATAACATTGCTCAGAGAGCCAACACTGCCTCTTCTCCCTAGAGATATGTAGGAAAGTGGGCTGTAGCACTGACTCTCCTTGTGCCTGCTTCCAGCTACACAGGTGTGACCCCTGGCAGCACTTCCCTCTGATTAACCTGGGGATGGGTTTGCATGTTAATTTGCTATTGGCTTTAGTAGGGCACTCACTGGCACTTCAGTGGTTTGGGGCTCTCATCCCATGCTCATGTTTTTGCGATTCAGGGAGAGAGCATGGCTGCTCAAGCATCAGGGAGGAAGCTCATGCACATCCAAGGTCTGCAGGTGAGGGAACAGCACACTGGCTGGCGTTTCCACAGGTCTCCATTGGTCTGACCTCCACAGCATCCTTCATCATGTTCCACTGGTGGGACCGCTGTCCAAAGAGCTCTTTCCCTCCAGCTGCTTGCCTGTGCGTGTGCTCTCACAAGGAGACTGAAGCTGCTGAAGAAAACCTTTGGTTTGTTGCAGACTTACTAGGCACATAAGTAAACCCTGAGGCAGGAGTCAGCCCAAAAGGGTCAGCAAAAGGGAGCCTGGGGTTTTCAGTGGCTGCTGGCAGTCCAGGCTTGGATCTCTGACATCTTCCTGCTGGTATCACCCAGCGGGTAACTTGTCTGATACAAACAACCCAAACTGGTGCTATGGATGGCTGCTGCTTGCTCACCAGTGCTTATCAGGAGTGGCCTGGGCCAGCAAGAAAAGGCTGCAAAGCCCCCTCTTCACACAGAGGGACTTCCACTTCTGAGCTGAAAAGAAGCAAGTCTGGAAGTTAAAGAGGTCTTTCTGGGGGTTGTTTCTCCTTGGAAGCTTGGAAGAGCAGAAGCCTTCCAGCTCCTCTCCTACAACTCATGCAGACCTACTCCATCTCATCCCACCCATAGATCTCTTGGAGAGGGGAAAAGCCTTCCCCTACAGAGGTCAGGCTCTGCTCCCTCCAAACCTTTGTGTCCTTTGGAGCTTCTTTATCAGCAGCAGAGATTTTGCACATTGACAACTTTTCTGGGGGCAGAGCACACAGGAGCTTTGTTTTCATGCAGTCCTGGGCAGTAGCCACAGCACTGGCAGTGCCCAAGCTTTTTCCAGTGGGACCCACAGTCCCTCGAGGGGGAACGACCCCATCCCTCTCCCCGGCTCACTCTGGCACCAGGTGTGACATCCCACCTCCCCCCTGCTCCACAACACAAACGCGTGATACTCACACAGCAGAGATGTGACCACTGAGTAGATGTCTCTGGAGGGACACCAGGGCCACTGACAGTGAGATCTTGCCCCTGAGGTCACCCCTCCAGGATGCCCATTGCAGCATGTCACCTCTGTGGGGAGGTGGGTGCTGAGTCCTGCCCCTCCTTCCCCATGGCAGGGGCAAGGGCAGAACCATGGGGTGCCTTGGAGAGGAGCAGCTGGGGACACGCTGGGAGCAGGAGGCTGCGGGCTGGGAAGAATTTCTTCTCAGGCACGGCTGTGACAGCTCCTCTGGGGAAGGAGATCAGAAGGAGGCTCAGGCCACTCAATTAGTTTGGGGGTTTTTTTTTAGCATATCCCAAGTTATCTACAGCATCACACAAATACGTCGCGGTCAGCTTCTCTGTCTTCATTTCAGATGCCACCACGGGCATGCAGAGCACATATCAGAGCTACAGGTGGGAAGGTTTTGGTCTCTGCAGGGTTTGGGTTGTTTGTAGACCTGCAAACCTTCAGAGTGCTATTTTACAGTTACCACAACCAAACTCGTCCATTCTGATTTCGTTCCTCCTTCGGCAGCTGCGTGTTCATGACCACCCAGAGCTGTTTTGCCTGTGAACTGCCACGAGATGGCAAAATGCATTGGCAAAATACAGCATTGCTCCCCAGCACTGCAGGCGGGAGCTGTGGCTGTAGGAGAAGAGAAACCGGGAGTATTTCCCTGCCCCTGGGACTAGCAGCTCCTTGGCATGTCCAGGGGTGCCTCTCCAACAACCTCTGGAGACCAAGAGCTGTTCCTTGCCTCTGGTCCCTGGAAGTCCAAGGCAGAGCACGCAACTGCTCCCATCAGGGATGAAACATCTGAAAATGTCCTGCTGCTGCTGAGGCCTTTACAGTGTGATGGCATGCCATGTGCTGTCCTTAGCTCTGGCTCGTCTATAAGCCCCTACAATGGAAGAAGGCTCAGAGAAGATCAATAAGGATGGCACACTCATGAGGCTCAGAAAGGAACGTAGGAAGTAGCCACAGCTATTGTAAGGGATGCTGAACTTAACACCAAGGAGATCAATGAGTGACTTTTGTTGTAGATCACAGAATCACAGAATGTCAAGGGTTGGAAGGGACCTCGGGAGATCATCTAGTCCAACCCTCCTGCTAAAGCAGGTTCACCTAGAGCATGTTACACAGGACTTCGTCCAGGCGGGCTTTGACTATCTCCAGGGAAGGAGACGCCGCAACCCCCCTGGGCAGCCTCTTCCAGTGCTCTGTCTCCCTCAAAGTAAAGAAGTTCTTCCTCATATTCAATTGAAACCTCTTATGTTTCAGTTTGTACCCATTGCCCCTCATCCTGTTGCTGGGCATCACTGAGAAGAGTCTGGCTCCGTCCTCATCACATCCACCCTTAAGATATTTGTAGGTATTGATGAGGTCCCCTCTCAGTCTTCTCTTCTTCAGGCTGAACAAGCCCAACTGTCTTAGCTTTTCCTCATAGGGGAGATGCTCCAGTCCCTTTATCATCCTTGTTGCTCTCCTCTGAACTCTCTCTAGGAGTTCCTCATCTTTCTTGAACTGTGGAGCCCAGAACTGGACACAATACTCCAGGTGGGGTCTCACCAGGGCAGAGTAGAGGGGGAGGATAACCACCCTCGACCTGCTGGCCATGCTCTTCTTAATGCACCCCAGGATACCATTGGTCTTCTTGGCAACAAGGGCACACTGCTGGCTCATGGTCAGCTTGTCATCCACCAGGACTCCCAGGTCCCTCTTGGCAGAGCTACTTTCCAGCAGGTCAGCCCCCAATCTGTACTGGTGGTGCATGGGGTTCAGCCTCCCCAGGTGCAGCACTCGACACTTGCCCTTGTTGCCCAACTCTCCAGACTGTCCAGGTCCCGCTGAATGGCAGTGCAGCCTTCTGGCATATCAGCCACTCCTCCCAGTTTTGTGTCATCAGCAAACTTGCTGAGGGCACACTCTGTCCCCTTGTCCAGGTCATTGATGAATAAGTTGAACAGGACTGGGCCAAGTACTGAGCTCTGGGGAACGCCACTAACTACCGGCCTCCAACTGGACTCTGCCCCACCGATCAGAACCCTCTGAGCCCTGTCGTTCAGCCAGTTCTCAATCCATCTCACTGTCCACTCATCCAACCCATACTTCTTGAGCTTCCTTATGAGGATGTTATGGGATACAGTGTCAAAAGCCTTGCTGAAGTTAAGGTAGACAACATCCACCGCTCTCCCCTCATCTACCCAGCCAGTCATGCCATCATAGAAGGTTATCAAATTGGTCAGGCATGATTTCCCCTTGGTGAACCCATGCTGCATACTCCTCATGATCTTCTCTTCATCTACTTGCTTGGAGAGGACACCCAGAATGAGTTGTTCCATCACCTTTCCAGGGACGGAGGTGAGACTAACTGGCCTGTAGTTCCCTGGGTCCTCCTTCTTGCCCTTTTTGAAGGCTGGAGTGACATTGGCTATCCTCCAGTCCTCAAGCACCTTTCCTGTTCTTCAGGACCTTTTGTAGATGATGGAGAGTGGCTCAGCAATGTCGTCTGCCAGTTCCTTCACACTCGCGGGTGCATTCCATCGGGACCCATGGATTTGTGGGTGTCCAGCTTCCTTAAAAGATCCCTAACCTGATCCACCTCAACCTAGGGAAGGTCGTCCTTTCTCCAAGCTTGCTTGCTTACCTCCAAGGACTAGATAAATGGCTGCATCATTTGAGTGGGTTAACTGGTTATGTAAATGGCCTTCCCTAAAATAAGTAGTAGAAAGTATAATCTTCCTCAGGCAGTGACACCAACGTGAGGGGAGTCTATATGTGGCTCAGCCCAACACAGAATACAAAAATCAACCTACCAATGAAATGTACTTTGAAGAGAGCAATGAGCTTGAGCTGGCTTCAATCCACCTATGCCTTCCCAGTGACTGGAGACACCCCGCATCATGACAGTGGAACATATAGGGACTGGTAATGCAAATCAGGTTTGTATTGTGGTTCAACTGTATATTGCAATTGCTATACCACGCTTGTGTTGTGATTTCAGTGCATTGCTGTATCACTCTTCTAAGTCAAAATCCTATGTAATGTCAAGTATCTTCAAATAAGTAAAGCTGGTATTAAAACATTAAACGCTCCTCATGTGGAATATCTAAAAGAATATTGGACCAGAACATCTGCCAGTAGTAAATACTTTAGGAAATGAAAGGAAATGAAGGTCTTGTGGGTGCTGCCTGCAGGTACCAGGTGGGTTCCTGGGACAGGTAAGATCTCTTGACAAATGTGCCCACCACCAATTGCAGAATTCACCTCCACCCCCTCCCCAGCCAGGTGAGCCCTACTGGATGAACAGCTTTTGTGTGTGCTGAAGCATATTAATTCACACAAGGTGTCTTTCCACCAGCAGAGAACACTGGTGCCAGGTTATGACTGGCAGGAAGAGGCTACAGCGGACTGTCATCATGCCACCGAATAACATCAAGTCTTACTGACTTCCTGTGGCCTCCAGTAGACTGTTGTATTGGGTGATGTACACGTATGTACAGACCCTGTGTTTCTCTTAGTTGTGTTCCCCAGAAGCTGCTGCTGCCCAGTGGAACTGATGCTCTTCTCAGTACCACAGCTGATGAGAACTGAGATCCTGAGGAAGTGTATCTTGCCTTCAAGCCTGCCTCCTTACAGATCTGAAGTTTATGGCAGCCTGCTTCACAGGTCTCCCTGGGAATTTCAGGTTTCTCGGTTCTCATATAATCTAAGTACCAGTTCATTAGGACGACCCCTGGCCTCCTCAGAAGTTCAGACATGGGGTGTGTTTCAGCTGAAGCAGTTCGGAATGAACAAACTGGCACTGTCTCTGTTTTGCTACTAACCAAATATTTTGGTTGAAGTATTTAATTAGACAAATTTCTTTCAAGGTACTTAGTGACAAAAGTGGGAAAGTTATTCCTGTTTTTATTGTTGTATTATTATTATTGTTGTTGTTATTATTATTATTATTATTACCGTGCACTGCTGTTGCATTTGCTAAACCAGTTAATATCCATCTGGATGACTTAATTTTCTGAGCTGACTCGTGCTACTTCCCACTAACACAAGAGATGTGTTAAGAGTACTGTGGCCATGTCAAATGAAACTCTTTAGGCTTCCCACAGTCCAAATACATTCTACTCCTATTTATTTATTTTAATGTAAACAATAAAAAAGATTACTATAAAAGCCTCTTAGTGTCCTAGCACATAGTACTTTAGTACTATGAGGAGGGTTCTCAGAAGCTTTCAGTGATCATCCAGATACAAATGGAGCCAGACAAATACCTGTGAAAGAGTTTATCTTTCACTGCCTCCAAATCAAGCTGCCAGCAGTCTCCAAAATACTCACCAGGCTCGTTTCTTTTCCTAAAAATATCACTACAATTAGGCTATTTTTGGACATGTGAGAGAGTGTAAAATTATTACGGAAAGGCAAACCTCACAGTCATAACAGAGAAGGCCCTGTTCACCTCTCTCACTTTATTAGATACTTATTCACCAGCTAAGACCTTAATTCAAAGCAATCAAGCACATCCTCAGTCAGAGGTATAGACTTACTCAATGCACTGTGGCATGTGTTTAAGTGATTTACCAATTTGAAAAAACCAAGTCAGGCTTCCTCCATCTTGTAACAAAATCGTATCTCATCTGATCTACTGCTATTTGGATGTAAGTGCATTATCTGCTGTAAAAAAATAAACAGTGAAAGCTAATAATGCATTATCAGTTTGGTTGTGTAGGTTAAAGGAGGGACGTTTATTAAATATGAGTGCTCTGCTGCAAGAGAAAGCAATATTGTATTTTTTTGTTCGTTTGCAATAGTTTGTTGAGTGGAATTACTTAAGTAATTTTTTTCCCCTTCAGTTCTATGCTAGCAGCAGTCTTAAGGGATTTCAGGGTTGACATGAAGTGTTAATTAATCTTGCATGTCCCACTTAGCACCAGTGCAAACAGTGACTTTGACTGATATAACTGTACAGGAGTGGATATTTTCATTTTGGGGGTAAGTATATTCAGAGAAGTACTGCACAACTGAACAGCTTCAAATGGAGGGTTAAATCATTTCTCTTTAATTTTTGAAGAAAGAGTTGAGTCCTTCTGGCAATGCCTTTCTCAGCCTAGAGAGACCTGTAACCACTGGGCTAATGTATGGGACCAGGGTTTGCAGATTCTTTTGTTCTAAGGATGCTGACTGAGTCAAATACAACCCCTCCCTCCTCTAACAAGATTTGGCAGGGGAAGGGCTTGGGTTTTGTCCAGGTTGGGTTTAGGAATTAAGACTGAACTATTCCATGCCAAGGAGACCAAAGCCCTTCCAGACATGCTGAATTCTGCCCCAAATCTGTAATACTAATGGGAATGTTATATGGAAGAATTTAAGCCTTTGAATTCCTTTTTCTTTTGATCTGGTGCCAACTCTCTGTCTCCAGTGATTGTAGGGTTGGATTCAGCTGGGTATTGAAGCATAAGAAACGAATACTTTTTTTTTTTTTTTTATCTGGACGTATTCCTGGGCTGGAACTTAAGCATATGTCTGAAGGATATGATGCCTCTATAACAGCCCGTTATTGTAAAAGAACTGTTTTCATTTTTGCATATTCTCTTCCCTTACTCTCTCACCACCTGTTATTCTAATATGCAATGTTGTAATAATGAAATCCAGATTCAACTGTGCTGACACTTGGATGACAATATTCTAAATTTTTTTTTTTAATGTCCTCATAGTCATTTTCTAAATGTATCACAGAGAACTCTGCCTAAGGTGTGTTTCAGCTGAACAGCCAACCTTTCTCATCAAGCAGTGCTACTGAAAGGACAAGAAATGCAAATCTGCAAAGCACTGAATAATTACAGTCACAGAGGGGAGGCTGTTTTCACAGCTATCTTACCACCCACACAGACATTTAGATGTTAAGTTACACTTTGGCAAAACCTTTGCAAAAATTGTTATGATAGCTATACAAAACCCCCATTTCTTTAGCTCCCTTCATCATCAGCATAGTGTCATAAACAGTAAAAGGCAAGAGGCACAGGTTATCAGCATGGAAAAAATGTTGAACAGTTGTTGGTCTTTTGCTTCCCATCCTCACCTGGTAAGCAACATGTAGACCTAAAAGCTAATGTCTAGCTCAGGGTCTCAGCACTATTAGCAGCGCAAATGTGCTTTTGGTCCTACAAGAGCTGACTTCTCTCTAGATGTCCAAAGTTCCAGGTAAGTCCCTTAAAACATAGGGGGGTTTTCTCTCTCTCTCTTTTTTTTTTTTTTTTTTTTTAAGTCCCACATTTCCAAATAACTTATGACCTGATTTTGTTTTTTCTTCTGGGGGTTTGGGGGCAGGTGGGATGCAAACTCTCCTTAAGGGTCATATGCATTACAGTGATTGGACAGCTCCTAATGTGGCACATGCACATGAGATTCTGATGTGAATCAGAGCCTGTCTAGGTGACATGAAAATACACACAGCCTGTGGTTACTGGATCCCTTCAGCAAGTGAACAAAATATCCAAAATATCCTATGCACGTCAAAATGCACCACCGTTCCAGGGGGTGCCTCTCACAAAGGGAATGTGTACAGACCCCAGACCTTAAGAAAGCCAACTTTGGCATGTTCTGAAGAAAAATGAAAGTCAGGGGATGGGGGAAGGTGTACAATGCAAGAGATGTTGGTTCTGATCTTCAAGGGCCTCAGCAAAAGAACAGATATAATGCTTTTCCACAGGACAGAAATTTTGGCATTCTGATAACTTCAGATGAAGAATCAAATAACTGCTTTATATGAAGCAAAATGGAAAATCATGTCACCTGTTTGAGGTCTGTACTTTTTTACTTTGAGTATATTCACCTTAAATTGTATCGCTCTAAAATGTTATGCAGGAACGTGGCAATTAGAATTCAAGTACTTTATTTCTTCGCTCCTTCCAGTAGGCTGAGCTCCCTTATTAACTTACCTCTCCCATCGCACACAGTCAGCAGGTGATTTCAATGGTGTGTTACATATCTCTGCCAGGAGATGGTTGAGGTTCTTCAAGAGTGGAGTAAGCTAGACGAGGTCCTTACTACTTGAAAAAGAAAGGGACGCATATTACAGCCCCCACAATTGTCCGTGGTACTTTAAAAGAGAGATGTAGTATGAAAAATGTTGAAAGGAAATGTTTCGGGTTCAGTCAAAATAAAAATCCAAAACAAAAAAACCTCTCAACAAAATGTTTCGGTTCAGGCCAAACTGGCAAATGAAAATTTAGTGAAATATAACATTTTGCACAGGAAACTACATTTTAAAATGAAAATATATTTCCTATTGATGTTTTTTAGCTAGTAGTTCCCAGATGGTCTTTATTAGATAGTAATCTTCTAAAAACCCTTCATGAGATACTGCTAACTCCCTTAGGTCATGCTGAAAATCTCATTGGAGATAAAGGAAAAAAAACCACTGTTTTTACACGTGTATGTACTTGGAAGAAATATATAAACCCCCAGGGACTGTATCCATTTTGATTACATTCAATTTACTCAAAATGATGATTGAACTTATTCTTATCTGACATCATTTATCTACACATTTATGGATTGCTATACCTAATACTGATGACACATGCCCATTCATTAATAATTGTTTGGAAAACATGGCTTCAGATCCAAGCTTTCAGTGATGGTGGTGAAAGCTGTGGTTTGAAAATGGGGCATTTCTTGAGGTTATTAGGGACTCATAAATATCAATGTTCATTAATTGGTAGATACAGAAGTTTAATGGTTAGGGTTAATTTCTAATTCTTATGAGACAGTAACATTTCCAAGCCCACAGCCGATACGTACTGTGTGAATGTCATCTTGGCTTTCCTACTCCAACACCAGCTTATAACGCACCAGATTTCTTCTGGCTTCTAAATCAAAGTTGTCTTAAAGGGTCACAGTCTTCAATTTTATGGTTCTTCTTGGGCAGTTCATCAGAATGATAGTCCACAGAAGGGATCAATTTCATTCTCTCTTGCCCCTCTTGAGTGCTGCCCCTGAAAGAGCTGCCCTTGCCGTGGAGGAGGGAGGGGGCTCCCATGGGATCCCCCTTCCCTGGGAAAAACAGGTCTCTCCATGATAAGTCAAAAGCTCCTCCAGTCTCTGAAGACCTCCCATAGTTACTAAGCAATGAAGCAATTTAGTGAGAAGAAATAAAATTAAATAAAAGCATTAATAAAACCCCATATTACTGTTAGACATGGAAGGATAGGTAGGCAGTCTCATTTAATGTCTTTATTTTCTAATTAAATCTATCACCAGCCAAAACAAACTTTAACTCATTATTTAAGTTTGCCACTGTTTTGCCACAAGATGACGCAGGCACTTTTTTTTTTTTTAAGTTGCAAATTTACCACAAACCCATTGCACTCCCCCTGAGTTTAATATGGTTGTGTACACTATGATAGGTGTAAATTATCCTACAAATTGGGAAAAGTATGATTTTGTTTACATGTTTCCATGGCAATACTTCTTTCCTCCAAAAAAAAATAACAAAGTAAAATTTCAAACAGAACCTTTTAGATATTCTTGCAGAACAAATGCAATCAGTATGCTATTCAATATATAAGGAATTTTCAGGAAATAAAAGGAAATAAGAATTATTTTACAAATGCTTATAATACACCTAGCCCTACTATTTCTTAAAATCTTTTTCATTACATTGTTTCCTCTCTAGCCTGAGAAAACCACAAAAGAGAAAGTGCAGTAGGGGTTTGTTGCTATAATTGTGCATAGCACTAGCTTTTAATAACTGAAAGCAATGGCTTTGCTATCAATATCGTACAGTGTTGTCTGTGCTGGTCACAGCTGCCTGCCTAGCATAATTAGGGAGAACCAGTTGCTCATTCCCATATACTAATATTTTGATAAACCATTTAGGTTTTGCTGACAACTGCCTCTTACAGACTGGCAGGGTGGTTCATTTGGGATGTTTTTTAGGTCTGTCTTGATCTAGAAGAATGCAAGTAATTGGTATTCAAACCACTAAACCTTGACATGAGTAAAATATTTTAAAGAGTCAATTTGTTTGATTTTAAACAACTAAGAGTGAATTAAAACATCTTACTTTGTCTCAGATTTAAAAAAAAAATTACAAAGATGCCTCCATCTTACTCACTATGGAAACACATCATCCCAAGGTAGAAAACTTCCCTATATATTTTCAGGATTTAACTGGATAAGCAGATCGGCACTTGCTATAGTCAAGATTAAATGACATGCATGGACTACTTGCAACAAATCAGTCTTGCCAAGCCCCTTCCTGAAGCAGTCAACACAGGTTGTAGCTTTTTCGTGTTCTAAGGAGTCTGAAAGACATTTCTTTTTATGAGACTGTCCCCCAGACATACATGTCATAAGGAAGGCTAGCATCCCAGAGGACATATGTCCCTTATAAATTCAAACTTAGACCTTAGCCTTAAGCTCTTTCACAGCCACTTTCCACTCCCCTGATGTCATTTCCTCTTCATGCACACACAGATGCCAGACAGTGACATGAAGACCTTTATATTTTGATCATTCTCCAGAAATAGCCCTAGGACAGAGTTCTGTAGGTTTTATTTAACCTCTCTTAATTGCTGTTGGGAAGATGAGGATGTAATTTGATTGCCTTTGTAACAGAAGAGACAGCTGAGGATCACAGAAGTTTACAGCCTGAGAGAAAAAGGTGGATGGGGAAAAACAATTTCTGATGCATTTTTCTAAATAAAATTTTCTCCTTCTCAACGCATGCATGCATGGAGAACTATGTAAATGAAGCCAATTGTATGACAAGCATATTAATGTTACCCTACTTCGAAAATGAAATTTGTCCGAAATGGCAAGCCAAATTAGATGTAATTAGAGCAGCCTAAAAAAGCAAAACTTAAGAGACATGCTGATTTGTCCTCATCAGCTCTCCCACTGGATGGCTAAAATAATCGGATTGCAACTCTAGCCCTAACAAAGCTGCTATGGCATCCCATCTACCCCAACACTGCCCTGCTGCCCCACAGAGTTAGTTTTTTTCAAGCCACACTTCTTGTGTGGGAAGCCACAATCTGTAAGAGCAAGTTAATTACTGGAAAAAAATTAAGTTGGTGCCTTCAATGAAAACCCATTTATTGGTTTGGTCCCACTGGTGGAACACAATGAAAAAAAAAAAAAGAGGTGGTGGTGGTGGTGATATCCCAGGATTTTAATCATTCCCCTTTGGTAATCTACTTTTTAGCCTGGTCCTCTAAGTGGAAAATAAACAGTTTATGTTTACTGCTACACAGTTTCTGAACTGTAGATTGAATTTTCAACAGCATTTGATACATGGAAAGACATCAAAGATCTATATATTCTCTTATAATAAAGAAGAAAATAAATAAAAGAGGGAGACCCTATTTGTTCAGTAAAAGACAAGGTAGCTGTCTAAGCTCCGTTCTTGGTACCTGAAAAAGAATTCACATAAATAAAATATTATTAACACCCCCTCTCTACCAAAACAATGCTGAGAATTTGGTAGATAGGAGAGAATCCAACCATGAATCTTTCAGCAATGCTGGCTGTTTGGCACCGTTCCTCGTGCTGTGGCTGGGTGCTGTGCACTCTTAAACAGCTGGTGCATCCCACGAACTACTGGCAAACTGACAATGCACCTGTAATATAATACTTGTACCAACACACCAATGCACTTGGTATTATTAATACTCTAATATATTTCTAGTTATTTGATAAATAGGGTAAGTACAGGGATCTTGTCAGGTCTTGTAGAGAGGAAATTAGAAAGGCAAAAGCCCAACTAGATCTCAACCTGGCCACTGTTGTAAGAGAGAATAAAAAAAGTTTTTACAAATACATCAACAGCAAAAAGAGAGCCAGGGAGAACCTCCATCCTCTAGTGGATGCAAGGGGGAACATTGACACCAAGGATGAAAAAAAGGCTGAGATATTTAATGCCTTCTTTGCCTTATCCCCAGGGTACTCAGCCCCCCAAGCTGGAAGACAGGGATGGTGAGTGGAATAAACCCCCCATAATCCAGAAGGAAGCAGGTTTTGACCTGCTATGCCACCTGGACATCCACAAGTATATGGGGCCAGATGGGATCCACCCAAGACTAGAGGGAGTTGGAAGAAGAGCTCGCCAAACCACTCTCCACATCATTTATCAGCAGTCCTGGAAAACAGGGGAGATCCCAGATGACAGGAGGTTGGCAAACATGATGCCCATCTACAAGAAGGGCTGGAAGGAAGATTCAGGGAACTACAGACCTGTCAGCCTGACCCCGGTACTGGGAAAGATTATGGAGCGGTTCATCTTGAGTGTGCTCACCAGGCACATGGACGACAATCAGGGGATCAGGCCCAGACAGCATGGGTTCATGAAAGTCAGGTCCTGCCTGACCAACCTGATCTCCTTCTACGACCAGGGGACTTGCCTAGTGGATGAGGGAAAGGCTGTGGATGTTGTCTACCTGGACTTCAGCAAAGCCTTTGACACAGTCTCCCACAGCATTCTCCTAGAGAAGCTGGCAGTTCATGGCCTAGATGGGTGTACTCTTCGCTAGGTTAAAAACTGGCTGGATGGCCGAGCCCAGAGAGTTGTGGTGAATGGAGTGAAACCCAGTTGGTGGCTGGTCACAAGTGGTGCTCCCCACGGCTCAGTGCTGGGGACAGTCTTGTTTAATATCTTTATCAATGACCTGGACAAGGGGATTGAGTGCACCCTCAGCCAGTTTGCAGATGACGCCAAACTGGGTGGAACTGTCGATCTGCTCAAGGGGAGGAGGGCTCTGCAGAGGGATCTGGACAGGCTAGATCAATGGGCTGAGGCCAACTGTATGAGGTTCAACAAGGCCAAGTGCCGGGTCCTGCACTTGGGTCACAACAACCCCATGCAATGCTACAGGCTTGGGGAAGAGTGGCTGGAAAGCTGCCTGGCAGAAAAAGACCTGTGGGTACTGGTTGACAGCCCGCTGAATTATGAGCCAGCAGTGTGCCCAGGTGGCCAAGAAGGCCAATGGCATCCTGGCTTGTATCAGGGATAGTGTGGCCAGCAGGATCAGGGAAGTGATTGTGTCTCTGTACTCAGCACTGGTGAGGCCGCACCTTGAATACTGTGTTCAGTTTTGGGCTGCTCACTACAAGAAAGATGTTGCATAGCTGGAACATGTCCAGAGGAGAGCAACCAAGCTGGTGAGGGGTCTGGAGCACAAGTCTTCTGAGGAGCGGCTGAGGGAACGGGGGTTGTTTAGCCTGGAGAAGAGGAGGCTGCGGGGAGACCTGATCGCCCTCTACAACTGCCTGACAGGTGGTTGTAATGAGGTGGGGGTCGCTCTCTTCTCCCTGGTAATGGGCAATAGGACGAGGGGAAATGGTCTGAAGTTGTGCCAGGGCAGGTTTAGGTTAGACATTAGGAAAAATTTTTTCAACGAAAGGCTTGTCAAGTATAGGAACAGGCTGCCCAGGGAAGTGGTTGAGTCTCCACCCCTGGAGGTATTTAAAAACTGGGTACATGAGGTGCTTAGGGACATGGTTTAGTGGTGGGATGGCAGGGTTTGGTTAATGGTTGGACTTGATGATCTTAAAGGTCTTTTCCAACCTAAATGATTCTAGGATCAGGTTGTAATCTGGAATATGCAATCTCCAGAAATGCCCATGGATTGTGTACACTGGACTTCATCTGGACCTTTGGATAACTGCTTGTTGTCCAGGTCACTATAAATCTCCTCTAGCATGACTAATTCCCTCAGGTACTGGATGCCTCTCTCCATGGTGGTCCACTTGCCAGGGTGATATCTACCATCTTCCTTTCCTTCACACCTGACAGGAGTCGCCTCAAGAGGCTGAGGGCTTGTGCCCCTTTCCCAGTAGCTTTGCCAATGCCCCCTTCCCTAGAAAGGGATCCCAGCTGCTTGGCTTCCCTACCCTCCAAGTCTAGGCTACTGGCCCATCTGAGCAGCCAGTTGTCACGTGCTCACCTGGACGGTGGCTGAAATCTTTTCACCTATCTCGCAGCTCACTCAGGGTGAGGGATTGGGTGGTTAACATCTTGTTTATGAGTTCTGTCTTTTCCTTATTGTCATGGCCCTGCTTTTTCATCATCCCTTACTAAATGAGCTGACTTTCGTGTCCAAGATTTCATCTTGTGTGTAGGGGTGACTGATACTGGCACGGGCTGGTTCTCTGGTTCAGCTGCAGTGCCTGTCATTGGGGTTGGAGTAGCTGCAGTGGCTGTTGTTTTGTTGTCAGATCCAGAGACCTTTTCTTCCCCTTAAGGGTACTGAATAGCATTAAACAGGGCTCGGTAGGCTTGGGCCAGGCCCCAGCACGTTGCAGTGATTTGTGTCTCTCAAATTGCCACAGTGACAGCATACTTTTTCTAAATATTTTACCAGTTTTTCAGGATTCTGCACTTGTTCAAGGGTGAAGTTCCAAAACACTGGAGGTGCCCACTGTCCCAGGTACTTGCCCATAATATCCCACACACTCTGCCACACATAACTATCCAGCCTCAGGGCAAATCTCTGGGTGGTATTCTTTGATAGCTGTGTAACTTTAAACAAGACCCGAACCACATTCAGGAGTAGGAGCAACACAAACATGCCAGTTTGAACATCCCAAGAATATTCAAAATTCTCAGGAGCTCTTGTAACTAGCCTGGAGGAGAAGGGGAGGGTGGAGGAAGGTGTCTCCCCCATAAACTTGTTCTTCAGGAAGAAAAGGTACAAAGTGTAATTATTAATAGTTTCCAATAGATGGCTCCCGAAGTACAGAGGTGACACCAATGCTGAGTACAAATAGCAGATAAGTGGCATGACCAGCCATTTTATCATACCATAAATCAGTGTTACAAAGTACAGCAAAACAATAACCTTGACCCAGGTCCCAACGGCGATAAACAGCACAACGGGGAACATAATACTGCAAGTAAAGTGTTATGTAACACAGCTCTAAGAACAAGCACAACTTTGAGAGCAAATTAATCAACATTGTGACCAGCAACTATCAAACCAATATAAGTGAATGTTCATAATAAATTTGTTCTAATGCACTCTGGTCAGATTTGTCATTATCTCAACCTGTAGACACCCAGGTTGGGTGCCAAAAAGGACTGTTGTGGCTTAACCCCAACCAGAGACTGAGCACCAAAGAGCCACTTGCACTCTCCCCCCTCCCTGCTGGGACAGGGGAGACAGTCAGAAGAGTAAAAGTGAGAAAACTCATGGATTGAGATAAGAATAGTTTAATAATTGATGATGATGATGATGATGATAGAATATAGAAAGCAAGTGATGCACAATGCAATTGCTCATCACCTGCCGACAGATGTCCAGCCAGTCCCCAGGCAGTGGTCCCTGGACCAGCTTTCCTCTAATTTATGTACTGAGCATGGCATCATATAGTATGGAATATCCTTTTAGCCAGCTTGGATCAGCTGTCCTGGCTGTGCCCCCTCCCAGCTTCTTGTGCATCTCCAGTCTTCTCAGTCGGTAGAGCACAAGAAGCTGAAAAGTCCTTGATTTAGTGTAAGCACTGCTCAGCAACAACTAAAACATATGTGTGTTATCAACACCATTCTCATCCTAAATCCAAAACACAGCATTATACCACTTACTAGGAAGAAAATTAACTCTATCCCAGCCAAAACCACAACAAACATACAAACCAGAAAATATTTTCTAAACCAGAAAATGTCAAAAGAAACTAACAACAAAAAAGAATTTTTTTTTTCTACTGATTGCAAGGAAAGGCAATACAAGAAAATAATTTTGGACAGACTCAGCATGAGACAAACCTCTTATAACAGTCTTGTATTTATTTCACTCACCATCTTCCTTCTCTCCTTAAAGGTATGTAAGTTGCAAGCTGGCAACACTATTTCAAAGACAGAAAATGTTTCCTTTTAACTCTTGTGCAGGAAAATGTGGGAAAATACTGTTTTGTAGTTTGCCTCTCTGTCCCCAAATTGACTGAATGTCAGCAAATGTTAACTACTTCCTTAATTCTCCTAATTTTTCAACAAATGTTCTTTCTATTTAAAGTTTGAGTTATTTCTAATCCATGCTACCATAAAGAGTCAAGCACTATTAAAATTACACTGGATATGGCTTTGCCAGAAGCCTCTGTCTGTATATTTGATTCAGCCATTAAATCTGGGCCTGTATCTCCTCATGACATTTTGCTATTTTAACATTAATTCTTACAGTCTTTGGGAAACGTTCATGTTGAATTTAGCAATATCCTGGCTGATGTCAAGGCAATTGCACAGTATATAAATCTCTGTTGAATTAAGTTCTTTCTCCAACTCATTTTCTTTTCTAGTTTATGACAAAGACCGATCTCAATTGCTTTTCTTCACTGTATCTAACCCTCTTCTCTTTTATATTCAGTCTGCTCCATAAGTACTTGAAACACCTATGCAAATATAACATAATATAGGTTATGTTACTAAAAGGAAACACACCGTGAAAATTGTAAATTGGTCATTGTCCAGTGCCATACCAATTCTAGACAGGGATCATCAATATAGAAAGAAGAAAGTTACTGAGAAATTACAGTGTGGTCTGAAGAAGTTACAGGTTTAACAGGGATGGTGGCAACATGAAAATTGGTGAGAAAACCCTTTCTGGGATGTCCACTTGATACGGACAGTCTTGCCCTGTGCTGATGACAAAACTGTTCAAGCACCCACATGTGTGTATAAAAGACTGTCCTTTTTTTTTTCCCTAGGTTGTCCAGTTCTCAACATCATTCCAAATTTACCTCAAATCCATAAGAATTGTTCAAGCATGTTGTAAATTCTTCTGCACCTCTTTTTGTCCTTCTATCTATTACTCATGTGTATTGGGCTCTAGGATAACACACCCCAGATATTTCACAGAATCATAGAACAGCCCAGGTTGGAAGGGACCTTGAAATATCAACTGGTCCAACCTTTCATGGGAAGGAGAGCCTAGATGAGATTATCTAGCATCCTGTCCAATCACATCTTGAAAACATCCAGTGATGGGGACTCCTCCACATCCCTGGGGTGGTTGTTCCAGTGATTGGTTGTTCTTATTGTAAAAAATTTCTTTCTTATGTTGAGACAAAATATTTCCCAGTGGAATTTGTACACCTTGCCCCTTGTCTTCTCTATGCAGCTCATTGCAAAAAAAGAGCCTCTGTCCTCTTTGTAGCCACCCCTTAAGTACTAGAACACTGTGATGAGGTTCTCCAAGCCTTCCCTTCTCCAGGAAGAAGAGACCTAACTCCTACAGTCTTTCCTCACAGGTCAGGTTCTCCAGCCCTTTGATCATCTTCATGGCCCTCCTCTGGACCCTCTCCAATCTGCCCATGTCTTCCTTGAATTGTGGGGACCAGAACTGGACACAGTACTCCAGGTGCGGCCAGACAAGTGCTGAGTAGAGTGGGATGATCACATCTCTATCTCTCCTAGTAATGCCCCTGTGGGTGCAGCCCAGGATCTGATTTGCCTTCATTGCTGCAGTGGCACGCTGCTGACTCATGTTCAGCTTGTCCATCACGACACCCAGCTCCCTTTCAGCAAGGCTGCTCCCCAGCCACACAGACCCTAGCCTGCCCTGGGCTCTTTCGTTATGTTGTCCCAGGTACAGAATCTTGCCTCATCTTTGTTAAACTTCATGCTATTCTTGCCTGCCCACTCTTTCAGCCTGTCCAGGTCTTTCTGTAAGATGGCTCTCCCTTCTGATGTAGTCTGCCTCACCAGCCAGTTTGGCGTCATCAGCAAACTTTGTGAAGGTGCTTTCAATCCCATCATCCAGATAATTTATGAAGATGTTGAACAGTGTGGGGCCCAGTATCGATCCCCAGCAGAACCTCGCTTGTGGCAGGCTGCCAGCCTGAGTAAAATACATTGATCACCATTTATTCCACCCATCAGCTTAAAGATGT
Source organism: Gorsachius magnificus (assembly GCA_034008185.1). Taxonomy (NCBI): domain Eukaryota; kingdom Metazoa; phylum Chordata; class Aves; order Pelecaniformes; family Ardeidae; genus Gorsachius; species Gorsachius magnificus. The sequence continues at coordinate 41,535,745 of CM067109.1, read as the reverse complement.
ACACAGGTCTCATGATGAGCCAAGTTTGTGTGAGGTGGGTTTATGAGTCTTTTTCATAAAACAACAGCTTGTTCTTTGAAAAGAAGACAAGTTACGTAGGTGCTGTTAGCACAGTTACAGACTAGGTGAAAGCTGTACATCTGTACACAATGATACATTGATGGTGATAATGCAGCAAGGCCTCAGGGCTAAAGCACCAGATGGAAACCTAAATTCTAAGGGATCTTCCCCACTAGCTCGTCAATTGCCTTCTCTTGATTTCCATTTCCTTGGTGGTGAAGTGGTTCTAATGATGTTTACTTACTTTATAAACTGCCTACTGCAGATGGAAGAGGCTGTGTACTAGGTAGGTGACCTTGTTATGGAATGGGTCCTCAGGTGGCACACCAGGATGCTTTCATTTTACATGATTTTTATTTGCATAATTCAAAGAAGACCTGTATATTAGCTGCTGTATGTCTAGAAATCTCCAGAGCAGTGATTACTTTCTAAGGTGTGTGGTTACTGGGAACGAGTACAACTCCCTGGTCATCAGTGCATGGAGAGCATGGAAAAAAGGACAATTCATAGTGCAGAGGTTGTTGCTGAACCAACTCTCTTTTTCAGCCTCAAATCTCACTGATCTGCTGATCGCTTCTTGTATTAAATCATAGAATCATAAAGTCATTAAGGTTGGAAAAGACCTCCAGGATCATCAAGTCCAACTGTCAATCCATGCCTGCTAAAACACATCCTGAAGCCCCATGTCTACAAGTTTTTTGAACACCTCTAGGGATGGTGACTCCACCACCTCTCTGGGCAGCCTGTTCCAATGCTTGACCACTCTTTCAATGAAGAAATTTTTCCTAATATCCTATCCAAACATCCCCTGATGCAAGTTGAGGCCATTTCCTCCCATCCTGTTGCTGCTTACTTGGGAGAAGAGACCAACACCCAATCATTGCTGACTGAAGTCAGACAGTGTAGTGTTGCCCATTACACTATCACTTGGAGCTAAATATGCAGTCTCTTGTTTGCGTGCATGCTAAATTCCATGTTGTATTGTCCACATGACAAGCTACTTTCAGTTTGGGATTTTTTTTGCTGTTTTTTTTTTTAATATCTCAAAACATTTTCTGTCTTTATGGCCTATAAAACCATATGTGTCTATTTCTTGTGATTCAAGTGATAAGTGCTATCACTTTCAGTGCAGGGTAAATAGGAAACTTTAAAATGTGAGTAACTGACAAACTACAAAAGTGATGGGCACTAATTCGAAATATCTCGGGTCAAGAAAAACTGTGGTTCATTTTCTCCCTTGTAGCTTTAATTCAGTGTTCTGAGAGCAAGAATCACCATAATTCTTTGCATTCCTAATACATTGCCACTGAGAAAAATATACAGTTCCTTCTGAAAATTAGTTGAGAAAGCTATTGCGTAAACATGACAGAAGACCCTGCTGCTCTGGGGCAAGGCCGTGTCATGTTGCAAGGACGTGTGAAAAGGGGAAAAATTTTAAGCATTTTTTTGGGGAGCTTTTCACATTTTCTTCCTCACTCCATTTGTCTGAATTCCTTATACCAGGAATTAAGCACTGAGCAAGGAATGGCTGCATTTGAAGAGCACTGAAGTGAATCCAGAACCCAAGAGCAGGGTTTCACAGGTTCTGTGGTATAACTGGGGTACTGCCAAACTGCCTCCCCTTCCAGCCTCCTTTCACTACCATGTTGCTTTCCTTGAGCTGGAGCCAAGTGCTCCTGTGAGTATGCTCAGCTGATTCAGCTCAGAGATTGATCTGGAACTAAGGAAGTTTTGATGGACAAGATGAGGACATGCTCTTACTGACTTTCATGACCATCACTGAAATGGATTTTTTCCCATCTGTTTGAAAGCTTTGGCAGAAGTGAACATTTCAGCAACACTAATTACATCCTTAAGGCAGAATATTGTTCCATGGCCAGTTTTAAAAGTCACAGATTCCAAATGTGCTCTCACTAGTGGACACAACACATCCAAATCAAGGGTAATGCAAATTGTCATGTTAGCGTGATCACGCTGCAAAGTAAATTTACCATAGACAGTTAATTTCTCACTAAAATTACCTTCAATAAATAAAGATTTAAAATCTCAAGCTCAGTATGATCATATAGAACAAATATAAAAAAAATACATAGTATAGTCTGATATGGAGTGTGTCTTCCCCACCCCCTTCCTCCCATATAGCTCCCTGTTGCACTGTCTTTTCATTTAGATGTAGACTTTAGCATGGCAGGAAGAAAAAAAGCTTGGGCCCTGCGCTAAGCAGATCTAACCATGTCTTTACTACAGTGGATGGCTGAAAAACAGTGCAACTCATGCACATGTGTATCTGATCACTAACCAATACGGTGCAGACAAGTTGGCCCCACGTCTCTCCTGAAAGGACTTTGGCACCACCTATGACAGCAATGATTTGAACCGCTTGGATGCCCTGAAGTGAAATGATGAATAGAGCCAAGTCAGGCACAGTGCCAGGGTTTTAATTTTCTTTGCAGCTTGACCAATGGCTACTGTACCAATAGCTGTGTGTGGTCGTGGCTGGAAGAACCACTTGCTTACAGTGACAAAGTCTGTGGACGAGCTAGGAACTGAAAACACGTTGTCTATGCCTCAGCTACAGCTCTAAACATTTGGGGGCCCCACTTTTTTACTAGAACCCAATGCATGGGTTGATGACACCTTGCAGCTACGTTATTGTGAAATACCCCTTTGACCATATATTTGTATATATAATGCCAAAAATGGTGAAAGTCTGCACAAGATTGTGCAACGCATTAGAAAATGTCACCTCTCAAAGAGCAGCAGCCTGAGCCAGCTGTACTCTCTGTCAGGGAGCAGCAAGGGCCACTGCTTCCTGGGGGATGGGGAGCTGGAGGGCAGGACAGGGGCCTCGCTAGCCAAAGCCACAGCCCAGATCATGAGGCAGTATGGCAGTGATGAGGGAGGTCTGAGGTGAAGCCAGCAAGCCAGCCTGCAGCTCAGGGTCAGGACCAAGCCAGCAGCTGACAAACAGATCCCATGGTGATGGACAGAGGCCAGAAGCCCCCAGGTCAGGGGCTGTCTCACCCTATCCTTGTCCAAGCAGAGGCATGGCTGTGGCTGACCCACGGCAGGCGGGAGCAAAGGGCTAGGGCTGAGCTTCAAATGGTGCCCAGGGACGGGGGTGAGGGATGGAGTCCTCAGGCAAGGGAGGCCTTTAGGTCTTTGAGGCTCTCGAGGCAGTGGGTTCACAACCTTAGTATCAAGAGAAAACCCTTGTGCTGGAGTATATCCCTCCAGTCCTTCTCAGAGGTGTCAGGGCCAGACCTTATGAGGAAGATCTTTGTGAAGTTTCACTAGGGTCAGTGGAGGTCATGATCTCCAGCAGGCGTCTGGATGATTTCAAACACAAAGCTGTTGGGCTTCTTTTCCCCCAGTGTTCTATTGTGCTGGTGAACACCATGCAAGGACATTTATGGCCACAAAGGCCTCTCAGTTAAGTGGATGGGGTACTCTTATCCCAGGGTCTTCTTCCCCGAGGCATGTGTGGAGCTGCTGCAGCTCCAGCCTGAGAAGGTATGGCATGCTGTGCAGCTGACTGGAGCCTATTTTGTCTACATATTTGATCTATACACAAAATTAACCTTCCACGAAGAAGGTTTGCATTAGAGTAACAGTCATCAGGAGACAGAATAGCTCAAGGGACGCTTCACACCTCTGGGTCACTAGATCAAAACAAGCTCACTCCAGACCAGGTGTGACAGAAACCTACCTGACAGGTTTTCGTTAGGCTCTGCCAGCCGGCCGATGAACAGAGAGCTCTGGAGACTGATCTATGATACCTGCCATAGGATAGCTTCTTGAGGTCAAGGTTGTAAAAGCATGATGTCAAAGCAGAGGAAGAAAGACTATACTGCTGTTCTCTTGTCTGTGTTTGTTCTCCAGGTAGACGTAAGGTTTCATCCCCCTGCTGAAAAAAGGTTTTACCTTTCAGATGTACTAATTTCCCTTTTGAGTTTCTTTTGCTCAAGATTTTTTATATATTCCCCTCAAAGGTGAATGGATTGCTGCCTTTTTGATACAAGTTTTATAGTATCCAAACCCAGTTTCCTTGTAGAAGGGACACTGGCATCTTCAGCTCTTGAACCTTGCCAGAATACTTTATAATACTAATCTGTTTACATCATCAAGATACTTTTTGTTCGACAAAATTAGTTGAACAACCGCTTCTGAAAGACCAAGCTATTTATAGCCAATGTAAGCCACAGGAAGCAAAAGCGTGTAGTTGTGGAAACTAAAAAATAAATTCTGGCATTCTTGAGATCAGTGGCACTTTTTTTCTCTCCTTTAAGTATGGGCTAAGGCATTTAAAGCTTAGCATCCGGGTTTATTGTTAATTGGTCATTCAGAAAAGACTGCATTCCTGAAAACAATATTTTGTGATCATAGTAAGTCATCTAAATTTTGAGAGCCTCTCAAGGGGAATTACAGTTGAAAAATATGGCATAAAAACCACTTGCAATTTTGCAAGATGAGTACACGTCAAGTGAGGTTTAAGTATGTTAGTCCTGTATGTGGGGAAAGAGAAATAAAAATGTAAAAATGCGAACACTGGAGCAGGGATAAGTGGCCAGCCTAGAAGCTGAAGTTACTTCTTTTGAGATTCAAGCATGGTCTTAAAGAATGAAAATGGTAATGCATACTCCTACGTATTATTATGTATTACTCCTTTATTGAGTAAGGATAGCCACAGCTTTTTCCCTGTTTTGATGCCTGCGTGCTATCATTTTCCTTTGCTATTAGAAATACTTGACGGGGGTCTCCACCTGTGGAACGTGGTGGCCCTTGAGGGGAACCTGGAATGGGGGGTGGGGTGGGGATTTGTGACTCTACATGGGCTGAGCTGTACTCTATTTGCCTCCACCTGGGGTGGACAGGCAGGGAGCCAGCGGGCAGGGTCCAGGCCTGAAGCAAGGGACAGGCCGGGCCCAGGCAGGGGGCAGGCAGAGCCCAGGCAGGGGGCAGGCAGGCCGGGCCCAGGCAGGAGACAGGCCGGGCCCAGGCAGGAGGCAGGCCGGGCCCAGGCAGGGGGCAGGCCGAGCCCAGGCAGGGGGCAGGCAGGAGGGAAAGGCGGGCCGCGGCCGGCGGGGGCGGCAGGCGGGGGCCCCGCGCCGGAGCGCGGGCAGGGGCGGAGGCCGCGGCGGCCGCCGGCGATGCTGGGCCTGGGCCGCGCTGCTGCCGCGCTGCTGCCGCTGCGGGCCGGGGCCTCGGCAGCCGCCATGTCTACCCTGCTGGTCAGCCAGCCGCGCTACGCCTGGCTGCGGGAGCTGGGCCTGCAGGAGGAGAACCCGGGCGTGTACAACGGGCGCTGGGGCGGCAGCGGCCAGGTGCGGGGAGAGGGCCGGGGGGGGGGCAGCGTCCGGGGGGGGGGGAGGTGGGAGGGGGGCGCCGTATCGCGACGGGGCCCGGGGCGCGACGGAGCCCGGGCGCCGCTGCTCACGCCCTGTTCCGCTCTAGGTGGTGACGACGTACTGCCCCGCCAACAACGAGCCCATCGCCAGCGTCCGGCAGGTAAGCGCCGCCCGGCCCGCCCCGGCCCGGCCCGCCCCGGCGGGGGAGCTCGGGGGCAGGGACCCCGCGGTGCCTGGGGAGGGAGGACCCCCGCCGCCGGAGTGAGGGGGGTGGGGCGTTGCTTGGGAGCGCTCCTCCTCTCCACCGGGGTCGGGGAGGGCAGGGCCCCGAGGGGGCGGGTGACGGCAGGGGTCTGGGGAATGTGGAGCCCGGAGGCGGCTGGTGGAGCTCCTCACGGCTCGGGCCGTCTGCTGGGAGTAAGCCTGTGGCTCTTCTGGGAGGCACAACGGGCTGCTCACTTCGCCGTCGTCCCGTCCCCCCCCCCCACCACCACACAGCTTTGCAAGTGGTGTTGGGAAGAGCGGGGCCTCTCCTGCCCCTTTTCCTTTGCTGTTCCCAGAGGGGGCTGCAGAGTAGGGGTGTGGATCGCGGCTGTTTCGGTGGAGCTGAGTGGCTAGGGGGAGGCACGGAGGAGAGCAGCGTGGCGTTCACGTGGTAAATTCATGGATGTTTTTAGTGCGAGAGAAGCACCGTGGCGCTGACGTGCTCCTTTAGTGTATTAGGGTTCGGTTAGTCCTTGGTGTCCAGCGAGGCTGGTGCAGTAGGACAGTCCTCACAGCCTTCGGTTAATATGGTTAACAGCAGTAGTATCTAAGATAAGATATATGATGCATGCCCCCCTTACAACTATTCTTTACAGAGCATCCTCTGTCATATGAACAAAAATTTCTGCTCATGGCTTTTTTTTTTTTATTTAGGTAGCACATATGCTTTTCCTTGACAGTAACGTCAAGCAACTCAGCGTGCCGTATTGGGACCAAACTATGGCAGGATATAAACTTCTGTGAAAGCAGTGTTCTGTAGTGCAGCATTATCCACTAGAAATGCCTCAAGTTAGATGCAGAAGCTCTTCTGTGATGTTTGTGTTGGGGTTTTGGCTTCCCTAACTCTTTCTTTGACGTTATTCTTCACGTAGGCTAGTTTGGAGGATTATGAAGAAACAGTAAAGAAGGCTAAAGAGGCATGGAAGGTCTGGGCTGATGTAAGTTAACAGAGACTTAACTTTTATAACATCTCTCTGGCAGGTAAAGGCCATTAAGTTGCCCCGTCAGGTGGAGGTGTAAAAAACATGTTCATATTGTGTGTGTTGCATTAAAGGAGAAATCTGCAATGAGGACCTGAAGAAACAAACCTGGAGAACTTTTGCACGTTACCAAAACACTTGTTTTGAAAAGCCTGGCAAATTTACCCAGGTTTGTGCCTGTAAGCCATTGCCGACAGGTCTGCTGAAGTTCAGAAACCTCGTAGCAAGGAAATTATCCCTATGGGTGTGTTTGACTTCATGTTGCCACATGCTTTCTCCTGTGAGAACTCTGCAGAATATTTGGATACCTAACTTCTGGTGATAATCTTGTTGTTGTGGGATGAGGAAGGCTGCTGGCTTTGCACATTTTTTCTTCACCAGCTGTCCTGGTATTTCACAAAACAGCTACCTTATTCCAAAACTTTAGTGTTACATTGCTGTGTCAGAGAATAGCTAAGCTATTTTTCCGTAGCAAGCTGTACTTCTCAGTGTCCCTGTACAATCTGTGTCCCAGCCAGCATCCATTCTCCTGCTGGCCATGCTGAGCTTGGTTTTTTATAACTACCTGCTGCTTCTTTGATACAAGCTGAAACCTGAATTTGGTAAGGTATTGGGCATTCTGCAAAGTAGTTTGCCTTGCCTGAAGAGAACAAAGTTTAGGACAAACACAGTAGCTTCCTCAGGATATGTCAGTATGTGTTCTTTTGTTACAATTTGTGAATATAATGTTGGTGACTGCATGTCCGCTCCTAGTGTGTTTGGAATTGATCTGAAAGCAGTCAGATAACAAAGAATCAACAGAACAAATGCTTTAAAACCTCATCTTGAAGCTGTTTGGTTTTAGTTTGTGAATTTGGTTTTTTTGTAACAAGCTTATCTGAAAGCTTTTGCCTGTGAAGAGATATGCTTACATGATTTATGTACTTGTCACTTCTGCCTTCCCAGCTGCCTGTTCATCAGCAGTTTTTAATCCTGTAAATCCTGTTACGTGCATATGGTTTATTTTTGATCCTGGCTATTGACTATTATCTAATATCCTGATACCACATTTAAAAAATATATATCCATAAAAAAATCTATTAATATTTTTCCATGATTGAGGCTTCTGTGTGTTTCAGTATCTGCAAAAAAATAAACGTCTGCAGCCATTGTCATACTGAAACAAAACATTTGAAAACGTGATCTTACGTATACTTCAAAAGCTCAGAAACCAGCTAAGTGTGCTTTTATAAAAACTGCTTGTTTCTTGAGGTGCAGCTGATCGTTTGGGGGCATTGGTGGTGGTGGAGGAGGTGAACAGAAGTAGCAGAACTAATAATCTGAATGCTTCTGGTGGTATTCAGTGGAACAGAAGTTTTAACAGACATAAGTGTGTGTGCAGTGTTATAAGTCTCTGAAGCAAGCAACAGGTTCTTGGAAAGTAATGTGCATGATAAAAAGAAACGAGTAATGATGTCTTGGGAACATGGGGGAAAAAGCACAGCAATCGGTAATGTCTTGCTGCAGGGGTAGAAAGCTAGCAGAATATATGCAGCAGAAGTCACAGATGTTCAGTCTCAAATAGATTGTTCTGTTTTCTTTTGTTTTGACTAGATCCCCGCACCTAAGCGTGGAGAAATAGTGCGACAGATTGGTGATGCCCTGAGACAAAAAATCAAAGTTCTAGGAAGCTTGGTAATGTGTTTTAAGAAGTAGCTTAACTTCTTGGGGCAGCTGGGGGGAGAGGGTGCATGTCAAAACTGTTTTTCTTGATTTTCAATGTACCACTCTGCAATACTAACCTTAAAAATTGTTAAAATGCTGTTAGTTCTGTTAGCTTGCCTGAAGGAATTTTCATTTAAAAAAAAAGGAAAAGGGTAAGATTGCATTCGGGCATCCTACACTGAAAATGGTAATATATAACAGGAAAAGAAAGTGTAATTCATTCTGAGCCTGGACTTTGGCCGGGACAAGTGTTACAACCATTGCCCTGCTGGTTTCCCACTTGCCTGTCAGATAGGGCACTGTCTGATGCAAAGTGTCCTGAAAAGGACCTTCCTCTGATACACAGCTTTTAACCTTGATCTGGTGATCTGCAGGATTTTATGAACTGACTTGTGGAGGTACAAGACTTGAGAAGGTGAGATGGTCTTAACGAGATCTTCTTGCAGTGCTGTGCAGGACATAAAGGTTGAAGGACTACCCCTTTAAAACACTTGCCAGTTGCTTCGGAGAAAAGGAGACAAGTGGGGAACTTAACCACTTTCCTTTTACAGGGCTTGCCTATATGTGCTGCTGTTCAGAAACAGCTGTCAGTGAATAACTCCCTGTGTAGTCAAGCCCATATTGTTAACCTACCAAACTTTGTTCTGCTGTTTCCCTTGATGTCTCTTCAGCAGAGTTTTTGTGGTGGTATTAGAGTGCTAACGTACTTTTGTATTCAGAAACAGTACAGCTTCCCCAGTGAGTGTGGACAGACGGAAGTTTGCTCCATGTTCCTTGGACAAAACTTGTTACTTATTGCCAGAGCATTTTTCTAGTTTTCCGAAACAGATAAAAAGTCTGTTCAGCAATTCCAGGACGGTGGGTGAACTTGAAAGCTATGCAGTAGGTATCCAGGTTTTAGGACTTTTTCTGGCTTTAGGATATGTAAAAGGGAATGGTATGGCAACTCACCTTTTCATATAGGCTGTTGGAAATTTCCAGCCTTGCTTCACAATGTCTTTGTCAAGTATCCATACTACTATATTGCACTTACAGACTCACCCCTGTGTTTCTTAGTAAACGTCTGATGGTTTTCTGGTCACAGATAGGGGCAGATTCCTTCTGTCTCAAGATGACCACAGGCATCATAGAAATACATTTGGTCACCTTTATTTTAACCTGTGCATGGAGAATAAAATCTTGTGGCAATCCTTCAAATCTGATACCTCGCTTAACAGCTTTTTCAAAGTGCAATTATCAACCTAAAGTGGTAGGTGATACCTCCATGAAAGTCACACCTAGATATGAGAGCCTGAGTGTAAAATTAACTGAATGTAAATGGGTGACTTCTCGGTTCCTAAGTTAGTGAGTTTTTCCCACTTTTGGAGGAAAATGTCTTCAAAACACCAGCTTATTCTCACTGATAATCTGTATGTCTGCTGTGTATATCAAACATGCTTTTAACAGTAGGACATAGCTTAGGATTGACTTCAGCTAAAAAAAAAAATCATCCTAAATATTCCAGGTTACTAAAATACTAAAGACGCATAGACATTTTGAGCAGTGTCTGAAAACACAGTCTCTGAAACTCACTTTGAGATGTTGTAAAATGAGTAGTTTGCTTATGAAAAATGTAAATGACCATTTTATTTTGCTGGAGCAGAGTTAATTCTTCTTTTCCAATTTATTCCATGACGGGTCCACAATGTATGCAAACATCCTGATGGAAAGTCATGTTTCATTGATCTAAACCTATGAACCTCACTATTATTGGATATTCCTTTCAGTAGATTATTTTTAATTTCCTCTCTTCATTTATTTCCTCTTCTAATTTCCTGCTGTTCTATGGTAATGTGACACCTGTCTAGTTGTCTATTGTGTTCTTTCTTCAAGCTGTGAATAACTTGGGAAGAGGTGAATCTTTTTCTAATGAAAAAAATGTGTATTAAATCTTACTTGATGTACAGATACACCTGACATTAGTAGGAGACAAAATGTATTGGAGATGCAAGGGAATTCTTTAAAAAAGGATTTTATCTTCCTCTTAATTTGTTCAGGTCTCTTTGGAAATGGGAAAGATTTTTGTTGAGGGTGTTGGGGAAGTGCAGGAATATGTTGATGTCTGCGACTATGCTGTTGGTTTGTCCCGAATGATTGGCGGACCTATTTTGCCTTCAGAAAGTAAGTATGTGTGTATGTATGGGTTGGCGTTTTTTTTGTACAAGTGAAGAGATGGAGATGTATCTTAAATATATGGTGATGTGGTGCAGCAAAATCTCTGTACTGTGAGTTATTTAGGGAGCAGGGAGAATGTTGTCTAGGAATAGATGTGCTGGTAGACAGTAGCACCACCTAAATACAGCCTGTGGCATATAGAGAAGCAATAGATTTTCTCTCCACTCTTTGAAGCATTAGACTTTCTTTGATTTCTTTGTTAATGAAGGTGCTAGAGGAAAGTATGTGAAAAGTTCAGCAGCATACTTGGCAATGAGAGACCTTTTTGTAAGTTATTGATCAGCAAACAATCGCCATTCTGTTAACTGATTAGTTAAAATAGTAAAACTTCATATTGTCATGTTATTAGGTTTTCCCACAACTTAGCTAACTTTGTTCCAGTCAGCTGCAGAGCACATGTAATACAAGTCTCCACAAGCTAATGCTCTGATGGACAGAGGAGTGATGGTAGGCCCCTTACTCCCACGGTTTCCTTTTTAAAAAGCACTAAATGGATGCAAATTGCATTATGTTTTGTCTTTGCCTTCAGGACCTGGCCATGCCCTTATAGAGCAGTGGAATCCCGTTGGGTTAGTAGGAATCATCACGGCCTTTAACTTCCCCGTAGCAGTTTATGGGTGGAACAGTGCAATTGCAATGATCTGTGGAAATGCTTGCCTCTGGTAAGATGCAGCTCTCCAATGCACTAGCGGTATTTTGAAATTAGAGGGGTATTATCTCGGGCATGAAATTGTTGTCAGATGTCTGCTGTCTTTGTATATTTGATTCTCTCTCATGTAGGCTTAATTTCTATTTATTTTTAGACTCACTTGTAGTCAATTTAATTTTAGGCTCACTTCTAGTCTAAGAGCTTTATTTTATTTTGTGGTAACCTCTTTTATGAGATATTGAGAGTCAGACTTGTCCAGGACTTAGCCAAATGGCCTGTTAATAAAGAACCCAGGTTGAGGTCTTAAGCAGTGGTAGTGAACAGTTAATATTTTCATAATTGGTACAGCTAAAATTAAGAATCTAAATAAGTAACTTTACTTCCTGCTCCTGCTTCCCTTTCATCTACCTGCTTCACTCTGATGTCTGGCGTAGCTCTTGTTCATGTGGAGTTTGGTAGAAGCTCTGAATGCTTAGCTGTGGAAAGAAATGCTTGAGTTCCTGTCTTAACACGCACCTAGCCTAGCTAAAGTGTGTTGTATTTGAGATAATTCAAATACGCAAATTTTATGGTATTTCTTATTCTTGAAGAATTGAAAAGAAAATTAAGTCATTCTTTATTTATTTATTTATTTATTTTATTTTTAGGAAGGGTGCTCCTACAACATCCCTCATTAGCGTTGCTGTTACAAAGTGAGTTCTTGTTTCTTAGCTTTCTGGTTTGCTTTTTAAACAACTTCTTTTCTGTTTGAGATAGTGCTTAGTGGTCAGAACTGCTTTCCTCTTGTTACCTAAGAAGTAACAGTATATATAGGATGTTAGCTATACTACTGGCCCGTTTTTTTCTGGGACCAGGGCTGTGCTTCTTCTGAAGTACTAGCTATGTGGTTTGCTTCCTCATAGACGATGAACTGCTCGTGGAATTCAGCTTCCCTCAGTCACGCACTCGTTTCAGAATCATCCCTTTTTCTGGGAGTCTCAGCCCAACATCAGCACCCAGTTTCTTGGCAAATTCTTCTGGCTGGCTGTGTAGACCTATATCCCAAAGATGCCTCCACACAATGTTTGTTATCCAAACTTAGTAACACCTTAGCATGTGTTTCCAGGGTTCAAAACTCATTCTTGGTAAAAAGAAGAACTCCAAATACTAAATGTCATTGTGATACTTACTCTAGATTTATTGTTACTTTGCTTACTGTATTAGCATTTTAAATGCTTATCTATTGTGTGCTACAAATAACATTTATTTTTAAATGCTAAATATAAGTAGGCCCCTTTAAAATAACTGATTAGTAAGTCTTCCACCTTTAATATTAACTTCTGAGAACAATGGTCCCAAACTATTTATTTTATGTAACTCCATGAAGTTATATATATGTCTCTTTCTAATGGCAAAAGACTGTATGGCCAAGGTTTTTACACACTATCTAATGATTGTCTGTGCCACTTGTGTGGACACATAATGAATGTATTTTGGAGTCTTACTTCTGTGTGAGCTATGATTGTAACACCAAAGTCCTTGCTGAGAGAGGTGTGTTATGTATTGTACAAACTACATGTCAATTAACTGCAAGACTGCTGCTTTTTAAAAATCTGTTGTCTCTTCGTGTGCGTGGTCAAACAGTTTTAGTGGTTCATTCCCTATTATATGCACCTATTGGAAATTTCTGTAATTTTCACATCCTTGATTCTAGGATAATTGCCAAAGTCTTGGAGGATAACAAAGTGCCTGGAGCAATCTGTTCTCTGGTTTGCGGTGGAGCAGACATTGGGTAGGTAACATTTCTTGTGTTTTGTGAAGATGTATAGAGGGTAAATAATATTCTTTGAGGTGCTTCTCATAAAGTTACTCTGATCTCCAAGAGTTGCCAGTACATGCACGTACCCGTTGCCATCATTTTTATCAACTGGTCTGAAACCCCAGCCGTGCTGTAAACATAATATGTATTTCTAGTTCCTCTCGTGAGATCAGCTGCTAACAAATAACTTCTCAGATATTTAATGAAGAGGCATGACTAAGTTTATGTTCTACTTCTGCGTATGCTTACACCCAAAGAATACAGCTAATACTAAATTCCACTCATCATTTTCTTAAGAGTTTTCAGTTTCTAGCCCATTGGCCTTTTGGAGCATTTGTGGAGAAGAATATTTCCCTGTTTTCCATGCTCACACAGGACTCTGCATAGATGCATCCTGTGCTTGGAAGCTGTACAAACCAAATTGTTTTGTTTGATTGCTACAGTGTGGACATTCCCAGTACAAATGTATATTCAGATGTATCTTTTGAGCATTTGAGGAGAAGACAAAATAGATGCTAAGTATTAAAAAAAATGGATAGGTATGCATATTTTCTTAGGGAACACAACAATTGGAGCTGATCTCACTATGTACTTTAGATTTAGTTTCAAAATTAGTACAGGCGATGCTCTTACGGTCTGAAAAGGTGGAGGAAAATAGCCTTGTTCCTCTTTTCTGATTAAGAAGCAGCTTTCCTGCCATCTGCTCAGTCACTTACCTGATGTTTTCAAAGAAGTGGCTCTGACTTTAAAAGATTTCCATGGTTGACATTGAGTTTTGTGGAAGGTGCAAGCAGCTTTTCCAGCTGCCTGCTTTTGCATCAAAGATGGTGGTATGTCTCCCGTTGTGCAGGACAGCAATGGCGAGAGATGAGAGAATGGACCTGTTGTCCTTCACTGGCAGCACAAAAGTGGGCAAGCAGGTAGCGCTCATGGTTCAGGAGAGATTTGGTGAGTGTGTGGGGTCTCTTCCACTTCGTTTCTTTCTGTGGTTGGGAAAGGCACAGGAGCCCCACAGGGTTTTAAAATAACAGCTCATTTCACTTACCTCTTTTGTTACCTTTTTTTTCTCAATTTGGTGGAAATGGGATGTTGAAACTTCTCAGAGTTATAAACTGCTCAGAACTGCATTTTTCCATAGCTCTGTCACAACTTGACCTTTTTTTCCAGGGTATCCACAAATCCATGGTCCTACACTTAATTTGGAGTGGGAGGGATGGGGGAAGGTGGTGGCGTGTCCATGAATGTAATTGTATGTAGGTAGTCAAGACGAACAGCCAGGGCCTATGGTCTTTTGGCAGTGTGTTCATGGAGAAATGCCCCCTTGCCCTTTCCTCCTTTTAAATCCAGGTGAAGAGTTACAATTTTTGAGGTGCTGTTTTTGTTGCAAATATTTAAAAGTGTACCGGCATGAGTCTGTGCACAGCTGCTGCATTCTAACTTTTTTTGTTTTAAACAGAAAGCCTTGTGAACAAGATTTTCTCATTTTATACACTTGAAGTTCATAGAGTGTTTAAAAAAAAAAAAAAAAAGATTGCAAAAGTTCATCCGGAATGGTGATTCCTTCTCTCAGATTTGAGAGAAAACAGTTGCCAGAGAAGTACATAAGTGTATTTATGTAGGCATTTTGATCTCTATAGCAGCTCCTTCTCTTCTTCGTCTGCGTCATACTATTTATGCTGTTTTCATCTTCTCCTTTCCAGTGCAATTTTTTCCTGGTTTTTAAGCTGCTTTCTGCCCTAACTGTTCTCTGGATATCTTTTTTCACTGTATGTGACAGATGTAGCATTTGGTGTAATTTTCTGCTTCGGCTAGAGCAATTAGTTGCCAGTGATGCCTAAACCTTCTTGTCTATCCGGAAAAATATGTTTAATGAAACTTAGCTCTAGTTAGAGTTACTGAATGAGGTGCAATGAATACGTGTGTGTGTGACATAACTTGTTCTGTGTGTTTTTATTAGGTCGAAGTCTGCTGGAACTGGGAGGAAACAATGCCATTATTGGTAATAGTGCACTGTAGAAATTTAGTCCCATAGATGATATTTGAAAGTTAGTATACAAATGTTTGTAGCAAATTGTCCTTTTTTTCTTTTTTTTTTTTTTCCCCCAAACTGGGCGTTCAAAAATTGTGTAATAGAATGTTGGGTTTTTTTCTGTCTTCGGCAGTGTTTTAAATAAAAAATGGAAGTTCAAGCTCTTACATGTATTCACTGTTGAAGTGAAGAAGGGAATGGGAGAAGCAGGAAGCTTCGGTAATTGGATGTGGACAATGCTAAATAAATTTATTTAGGGTAGTCCTAATATCATGAAGACATACAGATATATAAAGTCTAAGACACTTATAATACTTAAGAGCAAAGCATGCAGGTATTTATTTCAGTAGCACATTTTAATGGTTTAAGTTGCTCAGGGTATGATCTAGATCCCAAATAACATAAATACTGGGAAGCTGAGAAATGTGGCAGAAAGAAAATATTAGCTAGATAAATACCTAAACTGCTGTCTCGTGTTGTAGCCTTCTGTTTCACCTTTCTCATATTGCAACAAATGTAATTGCCTATCTAGAATATTAAGCTCTTTTCAAAACCACATTTGAGCAGGTCTTTTCTTTTTTTGCTGTGCTGCTTCAAGGCCAGTAGCGTAAACTTGCTTTTATACTTAGAAAATTGTTTCCTTTTTCATATGAAAGTCCTGCTTTCTCTGGAATTGGCTTTGAATGATGGCATAAACATTGATTGGTTGGAATTTGTCCCAAATTTAATAATTTTGGATACTTAGAGAATTTTGTGGGACTGGTTAAGCTGAATGATATTTTGGGGATTCTTTGAAGCTTATACATGCTAGCTTTGCTTTAAACATTCCACTGTCTTCTAGCCAGGTGAATTTGTTCAGGTCATTTATATTTTACATTATTGTATACCAGTGTGTTTAAGCTACTTTTCTTGCATGCCATCTGGATACACTTTACCATTGTTTTTTTATGCTGCTAAATGTCTTCTCAGTGAGAGAAGGACAAGGTGATGAAATGGCAAGAAATTGCTTGTAGTTTCTGGAATTAAAATGAAGCTGAGGTTCTTTGCAAGCTTTATTGCAAAAGGCTCTCTTCAGTTCTTCAGACCTACATTTATCTCTAATTGTGTGTGTCCAGTTCCAGGTGTAAAAGTAATAGTTTTGAGGTGTTCCTGTGTTAACTTAGTGTGCTACGCTGGTGTGACTATTCCTAATGCTTCTTGACCAACCTGTCAGTTTATTCTGTTGTTTAGTGTCCTAAGTCTTGTGAGCTGCCCGTTTACTTCAGTAACATGCTGGTGGTTTAATTTTTGTTAAGTGTTCGAAGATGCAGACCTGAACCTAGTCATCCCATCTGCTCTATTTGCTGCTGTGGGAACAGCGGGTCAGAGGTGCACAACTGCTAGAAGGCTGGTGAGTAAATGTATATTGTCTGGTTTGCGTAGTTCTGAATTTAAACATAATTCCAAACTAGCTCAGAAAATGCCAAACAATTCCTAATACTATGGAGACCAACAAATAATCTTTGAAACACATATTCATTTTGTCAAAAAACAAGGAAAATAAGATGGTAGTTTGTCATTCCACTATCATTCTAGCTCTAAAGAGTTTCTTTGTATGTGTTTGTAAATGTACCTGGTGCTAAAACTCAGGAGAATAAAACTTCCCATGCTTCTTGTGTTTTCATTGTGCTCTCTGTTTTCATTGTGCTCTCTGTTTTCATGTGCTCTCTGTTTTCATTGCCAGAGCTTCTTTGCTCGTGTCTGCTACAAATTTTGGTGTGCAGAGTTTAGATTTCAGCAAAGCAAGGGGGTGTGTGTTGCTTACTTTATTATTAATTTTTAACCGATCATTTTCAACAAGTTTAAAGGTGTTATAATGTCAGCCTGTGTCTGTATAGTCTTTTCAGAGTTGGGTTGATTGTGTAAATATTTGTCAAAATTGATGCAGGTGTATAGGAAGGGCAGTGATTCCTCAAATTATAGCAGTGAAAACTACTTGTCTATTTGTCCTAAAACACTTAACTGAAGAGTTTACAGAACACATTGATACCATTGATCTGAGATGGGGTAAAATTAAAACAGGTTTTGTTTTCTTTGCTTCTTTTAAATCTTCATGGTGAAGATTTTAAATCTTCATTTCATGGTGTTGCTGCTATTTCAAGGCTGTGCTTATGTGTTTATTTTTAGCTTTGGGTTTTGCTGAAAATGAGCAACACTAGCCCCACACTTCATTCAGTCCTCTTCAAAGTGCAGTAGTGCTTCAGGAATAGTTACATAGGCTGAGCTGTCTAACAGCCTTCTTACCACATTTTGTTTAGTTCCTCCATGAAAGCATCCATGATGAGGTGGTGGCAAAGCTTGCTAAAGCCTATGCCCAGGTCCGCATCGGTGATCCATGGGATTGTAAGTAGCTGCTTCCAACTCATGGGTTTAGGAGACAAGTTTGTTTCTTTCTTTCTGTTTAAATTCCAAAGGGATTATAGATCAAAGCTTTCTAATATTAGCAGTTTACCAGGGAGTGGGGATAGCTGGTTTCATTTAGAATACAAACTCTGAAAGGGAGGTGAAGAATCCAGCTAATACTGCTCATCTTGGACAGATAAATAATTACTCCCCAAATGTCATAATAATATTTGCTGAAAGTATGTCTTTGGATCTTTTGTTTTTAGCTGACACTCTGTATGGGCCTCTTCATACCAAAGAAGCAGTGAAAATGTTCCTTGATGCAGTAGAACAAGCAAAACAACAAGGTGGCTCCGTGGTCTGTGGTGGAAAGGTGACTTAATTGTATTCTCCCTGCTACATTTAGTGCTCTAGGAAAAAAAAATACAGTAACATGGTGTCTTAGGCCAAGATTGTACCTCAGTTTGTCCTGTCAGCCATTACAGAATGCTAAGTTAGTCACTCTGAGAATGTTTGAGTTGCAGTCCTGCCTTTAGGGTTAAGATGGGTCTACTTAGAAGATACCTTCTCCTCCAAGAAACAGCTAAGAGCTTTTGGCTGTTCCTTGCACTGGTCCCTAGTTGCAGCTGATGGTGAAAATACAAACAGCAATGTAAATGGTGAATATCAAGCACAAAACAAAGAAAAATTGCTGTTCTGTCCTGGATTCACAACATCAAACTTCAGGAAATACTGAAGATTCAGGAGAGACACTGTCACATCTTCATGATACGGGATGTTTAATTCTCATGGACTTAACATGCTGGCAATTCTTGTCTTTCTTCGGCACCTTCTTTACTCCTAATACCTTTAAAGTTCTAAGCAGTTTACTAATCAGCTTAAAGTAGGAGAAAGGAAGTGGGGTTTGTCAGCTGCTAGACTTTGGTATTTGATTACCTGCTTAGTGAACCAAGTTATGCTTCTGTATTTTAAGTACTTAAATGAGTAAAATTTAAGTTACCTACTCAGAAGACTTGACCACCTATTTCTGATTGCTAGGCACAGCTATAGTAATCAAACCATGAATGTTTCCCTTCCTACACTAGTACTAAGCAGGATGCTGGTTTGAACTTACTCAGTTGTTTCTTTTATGTATTTTGAAGGTTATAAATCGCCCTGGAAACTATGTTGAACCAACCATTGTGACTGGCCTTCCTCATAATGCACCCATTGTCCACACTGAGACATTTGCCCCCATACTGTATGTGCTGAAGTTCAAGGTAAAATAACAATGGGGAATTAGTCGGGTGTCAAGGTTGCTAACAGAAATGTCAGGAGAGAGATTTTAGATGTGTGCCATGTTCATGTAATTGTCCCGGCACTTGAAGAAGCGGTAACTGTTGTTCTGCACTGTGGGATATCCACTGTAATAGCTTACCTCACTGTGTAGCTACATTTATGCATTTTCTATGAAGAGCACTGGAGTTAAGGTGAAAGTCTGTACAGGAATAGATTTTTGTTGTTCATGTCAACCTGCTCAAAAGCAGGTTGTGTTTTGTGCAGTGGTGGAGGTATCCTAACCCTGACTTTGTGCATGTGTATTCGCCAAGTGGCATTCGGTATATTTGCATTATGGCTGTGGTATGTTGGGTTTTTTTTCTCACAGTACTTCTTTGTAACTGCTTTGATTTGAGCGATCATGGTTTAACCATTGACGCATGCTCCTTTTAGGAGGAAGAGGAGGTTTTTGCCTGGAATAATGAAGTAAAACAAGGTCTTTCCAGCAGTATCTTTACCAAAGATTTGGGAAGGATATTCCGCTGGCTTGGGTATAATTTAAATTATTTTTCTACTTTCCTGAAGCATAAGAACAGTGTCTTTCATGTCTTTTGTAAATCTATGCACAATGCCAGTTGAGCATTTTGTAGCGCTTATTTTAGGGGAGGAGCCTTTCCTGATCCTGAGGAGTAATTGTGTCTTATCTTTGTTTCTAGGCCAAAGGGATCTGACTGCGGCATTGTGAATGTCAACATCCCAACCAGTGGGGCTGAGATTGGGGGTGCTTTTGGTATGTTACTTAGGCTTTTTTCTTTATCCTTTAGATGATGAAACCCTCTAGCATCAGGTCTAGGAACTTGGTATTATTCCTCCAGCCTCATTTTTTTTCAAGCTGTGGGGATTTTTTTTTTCTAATTACTCTAGAAGAGAATAAAGCATTACAACTGTAAAACTAGTGTAATTTAGGTCTCCTCATCTTATTTTTCAAGGTTTTTAATAAGTCCATTTAAATGACTAAATCTGAAGAAATCAGTGAAGTTAATTTTGAATTATACTGCTTTAGCAGAAAAAAAATTGACTAGAGGTAGTTGGAGTTCAGCTTTTAAAAATATCTGTATTTAGTTTTTAAATACTTTATATATGTATCATCCCTCCCATCAAGGGAAGTATGTTCTGAGATGTGGCTGAGTGGAAAACTGTTTAAAACAGTTTTAATGAAGTCTTGAGCATTTTGTTGTGCATGTTTGCCTGTAAGAAAGTCTTTAAATACATTTTTGCCTTAATTTCTCTTTTTTGTATACACTGAAGGAAGTGAGGGGAGGAAAGAAGAAATATTCACCTTACCATTTAAACAGTACAAGAACCAGCGCATTCTTGTACTTTTATCTCATGTTAAAACAAAGTATCTTTAGAACAGAGTCCTCGGGTGCCAGCATGATGAGATTTTCAACTCCAGGCAGATGTTTTTTTTGGATCAAGCATGAGGAGAGAGCTAGCTGTGTGAGTTTATGTAGTGGTGGTCTTGTAATTATTTAGATACAGAACAAGGGCAAAGGAATATTTTTTTCCCATGAGTTTTTATAAAATGTCTTACCTCCTGGAGTTAGTCCAGATTCCCATGCTCAAAAAATAATTCAGGTTTTCATTTATAACCGTTTTCCTACAGGTGGTGAAAAGCACACTGGTGGGGGAAGAGAATCTGGAAGTGATTCATGGAAACTTTATATGAGACGGTCTACTTGGTAAGGCAGTCTTTTTAGATTTCAAATAAATATAAATTACAGATAAACTTGTAAAAGTTCAAAAAGTATATAAATTCTTGACTACAGGAGATTATCTTCGCTAAATGCGAGATAACCCTGTATGAGTGAAATTGCATTTTCTTCACGTGAGAATTTACATCTGTGTTCCTGGTAGAAGATTATTTGAAGGATCAAGATTTCTTTAGACCTTTCTTTACTTACTGTTCCTCAAAAGGAAAAAAAATCATCTGTTTTTTTCCTCTCTTGCCTGATTTTAAACTTGGCTAAAATTAAATTACTGAAACTTGTCAGGAAATGCATGAAGTGGCAGCCACAGTGCGAGGGCTGCTGTTGCGAGGGGTGGGTGATTTAGCTACATGTTGGGTATCTATCCATAAGCCTCCTCACAGGCTACAGTGGTTGACCATTCCCACTCTCTGCTGGCCCTCCCTAGCCTTTACCTGTGCTAGCTTTGGTTTCCATGCAAAGGCTTCCAAATGTGAGAAATCCCACCATGATACTTTACTTTCTCCTTGATCTGTCAAGGAAGAGATAATGGGGAATGTGGTCTTCCCTGTACATAGTTACTATATTGAAAACCAGAGACAAGTCATAAACTAACTTTAAATAGGCAAACTGCTTATGGAAGTCTTTTGTATACACGTGGCAGAAATCAGAAGCCTTGTACATAGGAAATGGACTGCATAATCTGTCTTAGTGATCAAGTCTGGTCTCTAAATACTTGTTTCTCTTCCAGTACAATCAACTACAGCAAGGATTTGCCTTTGGCTCAAGGAATCAAGTTTCAGTAACAGCCTTATGAACTCTCCTAGCATTTCAGAACCAAGCACCTTCTAAGCCTTGTGGTGAAGAAAATTAATTATCTGAAACTTAACCTGCAGCAAGGATACTAATTCTGTCAAAAAATCAGCTCCTCTAAAATTGCTTCACTTTCAATATATGGAATTACTACTTCAATCTTCAAATGAGAAGTTTTGTGGTCTTTGGGAAGAAGGGAGGGTGACTGAAACTAGCAACCTTGGATTCAGGCAGCCTGGATAATCTGCTGTTGCCTTATCACTATATTTCAGTATCAATGCTGTCTGTATCCCCTGCCTCCCCACCATTCACCGATATTTCCAGCCAGTAGGTCTGTGCTTCCAACTATGTGCTGAGTTTCCTACAGATTCTTGGTGCTATGGGGGGTGGGCAGTACAGGGCTATTTTTCAGTGAGTGCATCAATAAAAAGTACATTTTGTGAGATACCTTGGGCTTCTACATTTTTTTGTTCGTTGTTTTGGAGCAGGAACGTTCAGCTGGCTGTCCGTTTTCACACACTGAGCTGCTAGCTGGGAGAAGTATCACTGTGCTAAAAGGAAAGCTTTGGTTTTCCTGCCTCCCCTTCAGAAAGGATTTAAAGGTTTAACCCTGTGTGTCTGGAGATAAGGGGTGAGGCCAAGGACTACTGCAGTCCCTTGGAAACCTGTTAACACTAGGAGGAGTCACAGCCAATTCAGGTTGTCACTGCAAGCAAACCAGCTGAAGCACTGGGGATGCAGCCAGAAGGGAATACTCTTACAGAGGGAATTTGCCAGGGAAAGGCAAGTTGTTTATGGGTGTTTCGCCTTGGGTGAGGGTTTCTCATGGCTGCTGAAGGCTACAGCCATCAGCGGCTCATTTAGGATCCTTGCTCAGAGTCAAGGTGAGAAAAGGCTTGGTGCTACTAGGCTGACTGTAGCTTTCCAAGTTCTGAGGTTTTCAATGTACCGTTTTTGGAGATTTTTTTTCATGTCAATCTTAGGTACCAAATTTCCACAATTTCTAAACATGGCAGAGCTGTTCATTTTGGGCTCAGATTCTAGGACTCTGAGTTGGCTTTTGATTTATTTTGCCACTAAGATCTTAAAATAGCAACATTGTCCAAATTATGTTGAAGGTTCAACATACCGCAATGCTAGTTGGTCTTCTTTCACCTTACTATCTAGTTTTAAAATACATAGTGTTTTGAATTTTATTATAGAAAGTATTTTGGGTGTCACTTTCTACAGAACAAACCAGCAGCCAGAGTTTTTTCCAACTGAGTCTCTTACAGCCAGGTGAACTCTCTCCTGTAGTTCTTTGTGCTTGGCCATTTAACTAGGAGACAGATTTCATGAAAGAATGTGGTGGATTTGCACACAGAAAGAAGTGAAATCCCTTAAGCAGACCGATAAATCATTAGAGAGAGAGGGCAAAGAAACAATCCAATTTCTAAATTTAATTGTTCTGAAAACAGCACAAGTTACAGCAGCTGTATTCTTTAACACTGTTCTGTGGCACTGAATGTCACTATGAAGTTGTCTCAACAAAAAATTAAGAACCCTCCCCTTTTTGTTGTTTATTAATAGCCTGGTTATGTCAGATTTGTTGTTCTGGAAAATAAAGGCCTTTTTACTCTTTTTTTGGGTAAAATAATTTCACAAGTCCAGGGGTTTAATTTACAAGAGTAAGGTTAACTCTGCCATCTGGCTTTAGGTATGTGAACTCGGGCCACGGAACAGAACACAAACTTTTGAGTAGTCTTGCAGAGGACTCAGCTTGAAATACTTGTGTAACTACTGCTGTATATTATGGATAAGTGCATTAGATCCACTTTATGTGCACAAGTAATGGGCTCTCCAAGTAGATTACAAATTCATCCCGACTTTTGCAGAGTATATGAATTTCTGTTCCAAAGATTGTGTTATCTGCATTGTCATTGGACTGCTAATATGGCATTACAGCAGGTAATCGTAATGCTGCATCTCCTTCCCAGGCAGCTTGGAATTCCTTAGGTGATTTTTGCAATCTGCTTGTCTCCACCCTTTAATAATTTCATTGGCTGTTGTTGAAGAATCCTACCTGAATTGCCTAGCTGAATGACTCCTGGTGAAGTGGCTCTGGGGAGAGTGCCTTTCAAAGACAGCTGCAGGTCGTAATAGGATTTGGCAAGGATTTAGGTGCCTATACGCAGTTACGATTATGATGATGTATTAAACTAAGGAGGCTTAAAGATACTGTAAGCACCCTTTTTCTCAATTTCTGCTTTAATTTGCAAAGTCCACTCGGGAGATCGTAAACTGCATTAACTGTCACTGGATTATCTCACCCAAGGAAAGCAATTTGAGAATTCATAGAATGTGTCTTGGAGCCGCTGGTATGTGCAACATAATGGAACTTGCAGTTTTAATACAAATTCTGTCAGTGGCTTCCACTGTTGCATAAACTTAATTACCACTCAATGTGTAACACCAGTGAATAAACGAGTGTTAAATGACACATGATCAATAATTCATTTGTTAAGTTCTGTGAAATGACCTTGATGAGAACAGTCTTGCAAGTAACTTCCTTTATTTTTGCCATACTGCTTTTAACTGACAAAAAGGTGCAAATTCTAGTAATGTCATTTTTACTTAAACAGAGCAACTGCTTTTTTAATTAATGCCAAAAAAACCCCCCCAAACCTGCTGTCTGTGGGCTGCAGGCTGCTGCTTTTCTGTTCTGTTGCGTCCTACCGCAGTTTCCCATAGCAGAGCTGGTATGGGAACCCTTTTCAGGGACCAGGAATTCTACTTGCCAGTAGTAGGTCTCAACTTGGGTTTTTGCAAATAGCTGCCCTGCAGTGCTGAATTTTAAAACAACTGGGAAAGTGCTCGCTGTTACCTGTCAGTACTGACAGACCGACCCTTTGGTATTCCATTTTGGTGTTTTCTCGTGCTGTTTCTGTCATTCAGTTCTATATGTTATTTCTGAGTGGGTTCAAAAAACCATGAGGCTGCCAGAGCTCTTCAATTATATATATATAT
Source organism: Gorsachius magnificus (assembly GCA_034008185.1). Classification (NCBI taxonomy): domain Eukaryota; kingdom Metazoa; phylum Chordata; class Aves; order Pelecaniformes; family Ardeidae; genus Gorsachius; species Gorsachius magnificus. Next base: position 41,511,493 of record CM067109.1, on the reverse strand, counting down.
ATATGTAGTTGCTGCATTCAAGACTCATTAGCCTGTCCTAACACATTCAAGACTCTGCATTAATCTCAACAGGAGCTATGTAAAAAAAGGAGGTGTAAATTACAGGAGAGCTCTTTGTTGGATTGTCTCCTGAATCATTTGCCACATTGGTGCTGCACCATGTCAGGCATGTAGTGCACAAGTGTATACGCTTATTTTCCCACGTGGAAGAGGACAAAAAATTTAAGGCTTGTATATGGGTAAAATGCCTTAATCACATACATAGAATTAAATTCTTGAGTAAAACCAATGGCTTGGTAAGGACTTTTTTAATGTCTTGTGTTTGGTATTCTAAAACGCATATTCCGTGATCAGCAAAACATGCGGCCATTTGCTACATGCCTCGTGTTTGAAAACTAATGGATGAATTGCATTTGGTCACTTGCAAACTTCTGCTGCCACCGAAGTGCTTCTTGCAGTGTGAAGCGCCTCGTCTCACCTCGCATTTTGAACGTGGTTGCCTGCGGGTACCTGGCACAAAGCGGCAGACTTGTTCACAGTCTCCCTTTCTTCTGCTAAATTGTTAGCTTTGGGTTTTTTTCCATACAGCTCGTTGCTTTCCTCCAGATAGTAGGCAATTGCTTTTGCCTTTTGGGATGGGCTGGGCACAGTAAGGCGTGCGGAGCCTCTTTTTTTTTAATCGTCGTGCTCCTCCCAGTGTTGCTGTCAGTCAGGCTGAAGCCTGCCGAAGGGTGGCGGAGGAGTCATCCCTCCTGTGCAGAGCAGCCTTTGGGTTCGCCTGCCAGCTGTGTAAAGCACAAAGCTCTTCTTCTCAATGTCTTATATTCCGGCGCATTTGGGAACACCACTTCTGAGCTGGTAATTAAATACACTTTATTCTGCAAAAGCCTGAGTTGATTAGTGCAATTGTTGCATAAAACATTAACTCCAAAAGCCAGAGGATAAAAATAATAGTGTTTCAGCCGGTTACTCATCCCCAGGGAAGAACAAAGTGTTTAATGCCTACTTTACCCAGTATGTTAGCTCTCTTTTCCTGCAACCTGATTTCAATGTGGGGTTAAAGGGAATAAACAGCACAAGCTAGACCACAGAATCTTAGAATCGTTTAGATCTCTCAGCTTTAGAGGAAGGCACATCCTTCCATCACATTAAAGTCTGGAAAGCTTGGAAGCACGTGGTAATTGTGCTTCATGCCTCCCTTACAGATGTCCCAAACCTCCTTAGCAGTGGTAGTGAAGTTAGCGCCACCCAGTCGCTTGTTCAGGTGAGTGTCATGGAGGTAATGAAATGACAGCATGCAAGATTAAAAGTGAGAGACTGAGGAAGAACAGAAGATAGATGCCATCTCTCTTGCTACTAAGGCTTTTATTTAATCCCCGAACTATTACCGAGCTCTTACTGCCTCCTGTATTTTTAGTGGATTTAAGAGGCTGCTCGCTCATTGGGCTGTGATACAGACTGGCATACAATGACACAAACCCACAGTCCCATGTGGTGCCTGTATTTGGAAAGTATCTAAAAAGCACAGCACATACCTCCTCTTTGAGTTGTGTTTCTTCTAACGCCATTTTTTACCACAATTGCTGGTATTTTTATATTTTTAACACATTTATCACCAGAACTATGGAGTATAGTCGTATAGCCCCAGAATATAAACCTGTTCCTAGCTCATATGTGACTGTGTTCACTTAGGACTGTATGTGTTCACAATTATGTGTTTGAGAAATGGGGGTTACCTGTTTGCCCCATAAAGAGTAGAGACATTCCTTCTTCTCTCAATTTGACCCAGACGGCGCTTGATTTATGGTCTTAGTTTAAGGCAGAACAAATAACAGAGCAAGGTTACGGTGATGTTTCATGATACAGAGCGAGTCGAAGTATCCTCCTAAGCTTTGCTATGGTGTTAAATCTTTGCAGGTTGAAAAAACAAAGTGAGGATCTTAGCTGAAGGAGAAGGCGTGTAGGATCATGGAGTGACAGCAAAGGAGGCAGAAACTTAAGGCAATAAGAAAAAAGTCAGGGATGGACCACAGGGTTGGAAATCTAAAAATGGTGAGTCAAGCATTGCTGTTCCAAAGCAGGCTTAACCAACGCTGGCTGCTGCGACCCCATCTTGCCCGCTGATTGCCTTTCTTTTTTTTTTTTGTTAGCTGCCTTACTGGGGTTTTTGGTTTTTTTCTTTTTCCCCCTGCCAAATTAGCGCTGAAGTGACTGCTGGCAAAGTCTGACAAGCACCATAGGTGTGCAAGGGGAACCTGTGGGAAGGCAACAACTGGTCACTGGCTGCAGAAAAAAGAAGGGCCTTGAAATGAGGATGAGGAATTCAAAACCACCAGCAAAGAAGGTGGTGAAGCAGAGGCAAAAGATACAGGCAGTATTGCCGAGGAGAGAGAAGACCCAGTACCAGGCTTTCAGGCTCTGGACATTACATTGGGAATGCTGGGGAAGATAAGGTTGGACTATTGCAAATTGGAGGTGGGGCAGAATGTACAAAATATGGCAGATATTGAAAGGGTATGTTTTTGAATATTGTATAAAGGAACGAGGAGAACAGGGAGAGGAGCCAGGTATAGTCTAAGCTTACACATAGGCCTGCAGCTAGGGCAGGTAAAGCATAGACGGACATACTCACCATGGAACAGTATTATCCTAAACATCCAAATCTGCTCAGAGTTCTTTGACTGGAGCATTAATCTGGCAGTAGGACAGGCTGCCAAAACTATCTGTTGTGATTAAGGAAAACGACAACACCACCACAAAGGGAAGCACCTGAGAATAGAATAAACATTCCTGTTTGGATGGTTTCGTTTTCTTTACTGTAAGTTGTCTCAATGTCATTCAGCATGTTTTGTGTAAAAAAAAAAAAACAAACCACCAAAAAACCCCACACCAATCTCTTTGTTCCGTGTTTTTTAAAATCAGCTCTGATGTAACAATCCATGCATTTCAAATCTCTATGTCTGTTAGATTTATGTCAGCCAATATTTGTCTAAGTACTCCAGCTTGCACGCTGATTGTATCATTTACTCTTCTGGCTGTGCACTGCCGCCTTCTTTCTGAACAATAGACACTGAAAGTTCACAGAAAGGCTAACCCTTACTGGTACCGAGCCTGTGTTATTCCTTGTTCTATTCCTTGTACTATTTCTACAGGAAATAGTAAATATGAAACATACTTTGCACCACTCTATTTGTGAGTTCCTCAGGTCACAAATTTCCTAATTACTCTAAGTGAGAAGTTGGTCATTCCTCAGAGTGTTAGCTTGTTTCTTCAGGGCTTTTTTGAAGCTGGGTTAGGACACTGGTACTTCAGAGTCAGCTGGGTTTGTAAAGAATACGTGATCTGCTTGGCTTACAATGGCCCTTGGCTAATCAGAAAACATATTTTGAATTCTGTATTTAAGCTCCTGAGAAAACTTGTTTTGCAATGTGGGTTAAAATACCAGGAAATAATGGCCTTTCACTATTTCCCCACCAGAGATCAAAATGAGTTCTGGTATAGAATTACAGCAGATGTGACCAAGGTCAGAACAATTCATTTTTTTCCCCTATAGACCAACATGTACTTTCTGTAACACCTCCATGACTTTGCGTTTGTTGTAATTGTTTATCTAGCTCATCATTCTGCAGCTTCTCGTTCCTCAGCACTTAGGTGAGATTAGTCAACCTTTGTTATGGTTCACTAAATCAACACAGTATATATCAACACAGAAAATATTTGTGCTCTTCTTTTCTCATTACTCCGTTTTATTTCTCTTTCAGCTCTGTATAGTTACTTCAGAATGATATTTGCCGGGAGTGGAGCATCTGGATCCACATGTGTCTTTACGAGGCTGCTTAATTAAGACTTGAGGTATTAATTTTTCACTTTCTTCCGCCGAGAGGGGGTGCATACAGCGAGCTGTGAACGCCTGCACCCAGCAGGGCAGCGGGCAGAGCCGGGGAGCGAGCGCGCCGGCATGGCCTGCACCCGCGTCCCCCCCGTCTCCCATCAGCGGAGCCGGTTGCTGGGGGTCAGAGGTACCGAAGAAAGGCCTCACGCTGCGTGGTGCACAGGCGTGACGGCCTGACCGCAGCGCCTCCAAGGGCAAGGGCAAAGAGTGCTCACAGCAGCACATGAGCATCTCGGGCTGAGAGAGGTCGGCTCCCATCAACAAGATTTTCATAGAATCATGGAATGTTTTGTGTTGGAAGGGACCCCTAGAGGTCATCTAGTCCAACCCCCTGCAGTGAGCAGGGACACCGCTAACTAGATCAGGTTGCTCAGAGCCCCGTCCAACCTGGTCTTGAATGCTTCCATGGATGGGGCCTCCACTACCTCTCTGGGCAACTCGTTCCAGTGTTTCACCACCCTCATTGTAAAGAATTTCTTCCTTAGATCCAGTCTAAACCTACCCTGGTTTAGTGTAAAACCATCACCCCTTGTCCTGTCACAGCTGGCCCTACTAAAAAGATTTTCCCCATCTTTCCTATAGGCCTCCTTTAGGTACTGAAAGGCTGCAGTCAGGTCTCCCTGCAGCCTTCTCTTCTCCAGGCTGAACAATCCCAACCCTCTCAGCCTGTCCTCATAAGAGAGGTGCTCCAGCCCTCGGATCATTTTAGTAGCCCTCCTCTGGACCCGCTCCAACAGTTCCATGTCCTTCTTGTGCTGAGGGCTCCAGAGCTGGACGCAGTACTCCAGGTGAGGTCTCACCAGAGCAGAGTAGAGAGGCAGAATCCCCTCCCTTGACCTGCTGGCCACGCTTCTCTCGATGCAGCTCAGGGTACAGTTGGTTCATATCAATTTCAATATGAAGACAGCTTCCTTCACACAGCTGTGGCCAGAGCACCCCAAAGCAGGATTTTGGCTTGTGCATTGCATAAGGGGCTTAACAGAATCTTGGTAAAAGTGCTGCCTCCATCCTGGCGGTTCCCACAGGGGACCTGTCCTGGGACATGGCTGTTTTCTCTGTGGCCTGCCAGAATGCCTGGCAGTGAATCAGCTGCTGTCCCGCAGCCTTTGGCTGCCTGATTCTGCAGGTTTTCTCTGAGCCAGGCCAGGGCATCTCACAAAATCTAGTTGTAACCGTTTTCTTTTACGACCAGGGGTATGTGTGTGTGTGTATGATGCTCCCTTCCAAGCTAGCTCTTAAATATACGTAAGCGCTGCCAAAAGGCAATTAGACATCCAAAGTGGCATCTTCCACATCTACCCATAGGAGATAAATGTGGTTTTACCCCGGACACTCATCATTTCCAGCTCCTCCTACCTCTGCCAAATTGGTTGGTTACTCGGACGCTCTCACCTATTTAGCGCAGCTGACTCAGCAGAGGTGATGCAAACATACCTTTGCACTCTGGGCTTTGCACAAAACAACCCCAGCTGATTTTCCTGGAAGCGAATTAGGGATACAGAGGGCACTGCACCACAGGCGTACTGGTGGGAGTGGGAAGCAGCAGCACGTGCTCAGGAAGGGGGGTGGTGGCAGGGTGGCAGCAGTACTGGCCTTTAACAAAGTCAACCGCTGGCAGGTTGGGCAACTGTCACAGTCTGCCTGGCTGAAGTGCTTAATGGTAGAGGAGATGGAAATGTGCACGTGTCTGAAGTGACTTGGGCAGCTGTATGACTAAAACTTTAAGGATCAGGCAGTGCTGATTTCTTTACACTCATTTTTAATCTCAGGAAAGACACCAGCCGCTCAACCTTACCAGTGGGGCAACAAATAAAGATAATGCAGCTGGCCACAAAGTGTTGTGTGAGGGATCACCCATTGCAACTGCTCAGAGGCAACTGCAATGGAAATACAAGCAGTGTAGGTTATTCAAAAAGCCCTGCACGCCTGTGGCTCACACATGATGTGTGCTATTGTCACCAAAATCATGAATAATCCTCGTAACACCAGCGTAGTGTTAAAAGGCAGGCATTCTTTATTCATGGCACTGGATGCACGGGGGATCACTTCACCTAGCGTGCATACCTCTGTAATATCTATTACTGTCTAAATACATTTTCTATATGAATATTCATGGTTTATACAAATTATTCCTAGGAATAGGTGGAGTGTTCTAAGAAACCATTAACATATTGTCCCTCCTTTTTACACATGTGCAATCTGTTCTGGTGGTCACATCTGGGGATCTTTTGGATGAAGGCAAAATGTCTTCCTCACTTTTAAGTTTTCAAATTTCAAGGCCAGCACATCCTGCCGACTGTCCATCTGTTACTTCTCTTCCTTTATTTTCCATACGCTGTTTGTTCTCGTTCCCCCTGGTCAAGCAACCTTGAAAAATTGTCATTATCTTTCTTACTTTACCCTCTCCCGATTCCTCCCGTCCTTTAATAAGGTTATAAGTCTACTAAGTAACTACTGACTTTAGCAAAGCATCAGCAAACTAGATGACAAGGCCTAAGTCTTATGCACGTAAGCTGCTTACATCATTGTTAACTTTAACCCTTAAGGCATCACTATTGCCAATAAAACCCCAGGTGAGCAACTTCCCATTCCCGTCAACCAGACCTAGGAGAGAAACGGGCCAACTGCACGTGGCTCATCGGAACAAGAAGAACCACTGAGTCTACAACAGAGGGGTGAATGGATTTGTTGTTGTTGTTGTTGTTTGGCTCATTTGTACTTCCTGAACTGTGCCCTCACTAGGCCAACTAGATTTTAGTAGGAAAATAATTGATTTTTTTTTTCTTCAAGAAACATATACTGAAAGTAGCAACTTGGCAGCAACTTGCACAGTGCTGCTTCGCAGGTGTTGTCATTTGCACTGGTGCCAAAAGGCTGTCAGTGCCCTGGGCCCGAAGCCGCTGTTTGCTCAGACCTCTGAGCCAGTAGGCACTCGCCCACTGCAGCAATTCACACTTAAATTGCATTATCATATGTGTCATACAGTCGTATGTGATGAAAAGCAGTGGGGAAATTCCCTGGGAGTCCAAATAAAGACCATCATAATACACAGACATTTGTCGTTTGGACAATTTCCTGATCATAAATTGATCAGATAATCTAGGCTGCTAATATTTACTTTTTGATGGGGCAGTTTTTGTACCCACTTAGGTTGCCAAAATTTGTGCTAGGCTGATGACAGATAAGAGGACACATGTATTGGAGGAAGCATCGAGACTTCATTTCAGCTCATAAGAGATCTGTGTTTCATTTGCTCAGATTGCACATCCTCATAACTCTGCAATGATGGCAAAACTTTTGCATCACTTAATGTTACAATTTTCAACCCAGAATGATTGATAAGAATGCGGCAGTCTCTGGTCATAAGGCTTGTGTGCAAACTTATTTGCTCACAAAATTTTTGTGTCAAATTCAGCATAGGGAGGAATAGTTCTCTCTTCCTACTGTTTCCACCATCCCTGATGGGACCAGCATGGGATGAGCAGCCACTAGAAGTGCATCCCCTTACCCAACAGCAGTGGTGGTGTCACCAGGAGAAGTAACAGCTGTCAAAAAAAAAAAGGGGGGGGGGGTGAAATAGCTGGAGGTTTAAAATTTTCCCAGCAAAAGTACATGATGGAAGGACTTTGCTTGGGTGTGATGGGAGCGGAACTGTTCTGCTGCATGGGTCACTTCCCCAGCCAGAGGCAGGGAAGGGCAGTAGAGGAAATCCCGTACGGCTCTGAGATGTCCAAGTCCAGGCTCCCAAGCAACCTTCTAGGATGGCCCAGGGCACCATGCGGTAATAATTTAGTGGCTAAAGAAGCATAGGTGTTACACACTCACTCATCCACGCTCGGGGTGTATGGTAACAAGTTTTCACTTGTTGGAAAAACTGTCAGGAAAAAAAAAAAGGGCCCGTTCTATGATTTAGACATTAACATATCTGGTTTTCCAATGTGATTTAAATACATCTGGTTTTGTAGTACATTCTTGCACATTATCAAAGAAAGAATGGATCGGTTCAGACCAGAATAAATACTCACACACTATGGAAATCAAACTAACTTAAAGATCTCTCAGTCTGAGATCTGTAAAAAAAAAAAGGTAACTTTCAGAAAGATAGGAAAAAAGCTTTTGAAAAGAGCACTGTATCATAGTACACTGTATGTACAACACATAGTTGCTACTGTATGTCTCCAACACAAGAAGAATCACAGTTTTTCACCAAATGCAGGAACATAAATGGCATTTCTAGTATTGGCTTAAAGAGCTTATTATAAACATTAAAACAGACCCAGGATTTGTTGGCTCTGCTTCTTACAGCCGAGTAGAGCTGATTCATGAAAAAGAAGTGAATGGGAAAAGAAAACTGGTAAGCAGAGAAAGTTAAGAGATGAGGGAGATGATTTCTGTTTGGTGTTGGTGCCTGGAGACTAATTTCACTATTCAAAACAAGGAGGGAAAAAATCCAATTAAGTGTGTCAGCATATAACCTTGCTTTTGTGAGAGAAAAATGAATATTGTGCTTAGCTTACGGCCCATCTTATTCTGGGCATACTTGCTACAACAGACATGCTTCCAACTTTAATATTAAAGGCTGTCACAGCCTTTAAAAAAAAAATCTGATTTGCATAGGCTGGAAGTAGTAATACAGGTCTGATTGCACTGGGTAGCTAGATCTGCTTCTTGAGGGAACAGGAACCAAAAAAATAAAAAAAAAAGTCACAGGACAAGCACATTGCTCTTTGATAATCCTCCATTGTCATATATTAAGAAGAGTTTTCTCTGATGGTTACAGCTGAGGAGTGCAACCAGAGTTGCGTGGAAGCCTAAGTTGTTGCTGCTGACACATTTGGTTCATCTCACTTGCCTGTGCCCACAGCTCCTTGGGGAAGCACGGAGGTACAAGGGCAGGTGGACAGAGAAATTGCTCAGAATATTCTTGCAGTTTCCGACGTCATTTCACTTTGTATGGAAAAAAATTACAGAAAGCAATAGAGGGAAAAAGTAGTAATGTCAGCAAAACTAAAATATGATTTCAGGCATCGTTCAGCAGGCCTGTCTGTGACACTGGGCTGTCTTACAGGCTCTTCTTCATATATATGGTGGAAAATTAACTGGTTTTGGATGGGTTACCATGTGACAGATCAACTTTTAGACCCGGGTTACATCTGGTAGCAAAAGAAGGGGAATGGAGGCAGAGGATGGGCTATAAGAGGAAGGATGGAGTAAATAAATATGGGAGCCCTCAATAGCCAGCTCTGAGCAGCCTCGTTTCTTTAGTCCTAACCCTAATGCAACTGTTGTGCTTTCATTAGCTCCATTAGACCCCAAACCACAAATTGTTTTCATGGTTTGTGATGGTCAGAATGCAATTTCAGAACCAGAAATGTATGAAGGGACTTGGAACAGATGTGTGGGAGATGCATTCCCACAATCAAGAAGTTTAAGTCTTTTAGCTCGACAGCCATCTTCCCTATAGCCATTACCATTGATTGGACTTTTGAGAAGGCTGACCATTTCCAAATCAGCTAATGTAGATTCTTTTTTGCATGCGTGCTGTTAGTGGCATCACTTAGAACTGTTTCAGGGGAAAACATAGAAGGACATCTCTTCACACTGGTATCATAAACCAATGTCATAAAGCATTTATAAATTTTTCACATGATTCATGTGTGAGAGAAGGTCATGGTTCATTACATATGTTGTAGAAACAGCTGTTACTGCAAGCCAACTTTCTTCCCACCTTGCCTCTGCTCCAGAATGTGGCCACATGTGCATATTGCCATGATGGCAAGCTGTAAGTGCGGGAAGAATTCGGAGCTATATTTTGCCCTGCGTGCCAAGTCCAGCATGTAAGGTTATAATTAAGTTACTCATTACCTTTTCTTCTTGGAAGGGGCCCTTATCTATCTAACTGTAGATAGTGTGAAGAGCTGGTTTTTAATTTTGTACTTGACAGCACATGGGAATGATTTTCCTTTAATCTCCTGCTAAGCACTGCTGAAATGCCTACTCAGTGGAAAATTATCTTATCAATACAATTAAGTGAGAACAGCAGTTAAAGAGGCCTTTATTGTACAGTCCAAACTACCTGCATTGCCAAAGGCTACTAAATCCTTGTTATGAATCTTAATATGGGATGTCACACCTCCAGAAGAGGATGCACTTACTGCATCATCATGCATCATGGCATGAGCTTGCTGTTCATTACGTAAAGCCAGGGAAAAGATACCTTGTGAACTTTAAGAACAGAATGAGCTTTCAAGCATTATCCAAATGAACTCAGTACAAAAACTGGCAAGGCAAGGAGGTCACATACACAATAAAATACATTGGCACAGGCTCTGCACACAATGGGCAAAAGGAAAAAGAAATGGGAGGGGGGAAGGAACTTTCTAGACTGAATTCACAGAAGCTGGCAGCTAGCGAGCCTAGTCAGTATGAAATGTATATGGAGGACAGTAACTTCTAGGACACTCTTTCTGAGGAGCTAATTTCTAATTTTTTTTTGGCACAGATGTCTACCTAGTAAACAGACATCCAGCTCAGGGTGGTTACTCCTTTCACCAACAGTAACTCTTGGAAAGGTGTTTGGACCTTCCAGGAGAGGGAAGACTTTTTGGCACAAATACTGCCCATTGTGGGGAAACAAGGTCAAGTGATTCAAGCAAAGCATTCGTAACTTCAAGAGGGGGTAGCTGAGGTATTCTTATACCCTTTGTATTAGAAACACGAGCTTGGGGAAGGCTTCACTAACATAAAATTGCCTTGAATTCCTGCTCAAAATCTGCTTGCTAGGATGCTGCAGCCTGACCACTTGTTTGTAAATTATAATGGAGATGATACCAAGTACAGAAGAAAGACAAGAGTTTCTGATTGTTAAACCAATCCTGCTGGTACCCTCTCAGAGCACTTTTCTACCCATTTCCTTCTTGGGATCATCTCCTTTGAGGGTCCTACCAATCGCAGGGGAGGACAAGGGCTCCTAACCCTGCTGCCGTAAGGATGTAGGCCTAGCCACCCAAATAATTTTAGATTTAATCTAAGCTTAGTAGGCACAGTATTGTTGGGCAGTTTGACTAAATGGAAACTTGAAGGTCAGTAGGAGCCACCAGGAGGAAAACCAGAAGGTCTAAAAAACAACTATGTATGTATCAGTGAAATGTCTGTATTTTGGACAGCAATAATTATAGGCATCATAATGTCATGTGAAGCTCAGGGAATAAACTCTCATAAGTGCTGCTAAGTTAGTGCATATAGTGTAGATTGTTTTATTATATGAATTTGACTGATTTTTTGTTAAAATCCAGGAAGGCTACTGATAAACAGGGAATAACTTAAGAGAAGGTTAAATGAAATTTACTGGCACATATTTTGTGGTGGCTGTTTGCTGAACAACAGGTCTTCATGAGGCCCTACAATTGTAAAATTATATCGCACTTATTTTATAACCCAAGAAAGCAAAAAAAACCTCATCCCTTTTGTAAATGCTCATTACGCGCAACCATGTTTAGCAGAAAGCTGCATGGGGTTCAAACCATAAACCTGGAAGTGTCAAATGAGATCAGTCAATTTTCCCGCTTAAGCAAATTTGCATGTCAGGCTTGGATAGTCTCACCGGGCAAACTGAAAGCAGGTGCTGGCAAAATCCTTTTGAACGACATTATTCCTCTGCTGTTTACAGAAGTGTACACAGAGGCACTGGGCACAAAAGAAACTGTTTGCTCAGTTTTCTGTTTAAATAGCCAGCTTTTCCATGATCTTTATTGCATGTCACACCTGCTCTGTAAATGCAAAATAATCCTGTGTTCCTAGGAGTAACACCTCACTAGCAGCTGCAGCTGAACCAGATGAGCAATAGTCCGCAAAGGCCTAGACAGCACCAACCCAGAGAGTTATTTAGCGTTTGTCAGCTGACTATGAGCTGGAAACTTGGAAACGAACGTGCAGCATAGCAGGAAGTGGAGAGCATTGCTACGCACCTGCAGGAAGGTTCAGATGAAAGCAGTGGCAGTATTAGAATCAAACACATGCACACGCACACAAAACTGTTTGTCTTTTCGGCAGATGCTAACGGGAGTTACTACCTTTCATGTTCTGCTGATAATGGCTTTATAATACTCCCCCTTCTTGGAGTACTAGCTGCATCCTTCACAGCAACACTGTCATAAACTTGATACGCTTCAGCCCATGCCAGTTCAGGCAAATAATCTGGCAGAAAATGAATGCAAGAACCCCTCGACCCAACCAGCCTCTCCAAACCCACATCACATTTTCCTCCTCCATTCTGCAGTGAAAACGCACAAGAAAATAACAACTGGGAAGATGAAAGACGGGAGAAATGAAAACACCTCTTCCTCTTAACAGCAACCTGAAGATACATGAACTCTCAAATATCAGCCTATCACACCTTTAAGATATTTACATGTTTCCCGCCTCCTGCAACTATTAGCTCTTTGGTACACGTTCATACCAGTGAGGTGGAGAAAAACACTTTAAATTAGTCTCGCCAGGCCGGGGTATAAGAACTCCACTTGCTGGGCATTGGCAGAATGTGTGTGGAGAAGTCAGGTCTTGGGTGTCACTCCTACCCGCAACCACCAGAGTGTCTTGGGAGTTTCCTCAAAATTAATTTTCTGAGAGAGAGAATCAAGCAGCCATTTGTTTGTTGGTTTGCTTGCGGTTTTTTCTCCCTTAGAATAAGCACTCACACGAACTGAAGAAGGTTGGGCTAAGACTACTGAGAAAAAAGTAATTGGGTCACCAACTACAACTAGAGAAAAAAAATGGTGATGCGCCCCTGTTGCCTTCCATACGTCTGCAGTTTCAAAGCATCTTTCCAGAATCTGGTACTACTACTAAATTCTTCATGGCTGGTGGAACCCAGTTGTTTTTCCAGCCTCTATGCTATGAGGGACAAGAGACAGACAAAATTTGAAAAACAAAATCAAAAAGTAGAAAATCAGCTTTAAAAATCAGATTTCCAGGCAGCCTGTGCAGTAAATTATAAGTGATTATTATTAATGCCGTGTGCTGAACACTTGGTGTAGATTTCCGACTTCCCCAAAGTCACATGCCTTTCCCACCTATTTCTGCAACCTAGCACCTCGCCTCTGCTGAAAAGCAAAGCCCCTCCTCGCAGCCCTTGTTTGTGCTCCCTACCGGAGATGCTGGGAGAAGCCCCCATACTCTGCCTGACTCCCACCCTTGGGGGAAACAGCTTGTCCTTGCTCGTCCCTGCTGGCGCTACTTCCCTCCCAAACAGGACTGGGGCAAACCCCTCTTCAGTCACAAGAATGGAATGGCAGGATTGAAACCAGGACACCCACACTTCTAAACTTGGCTCCCCCCAGGGTCTTGTGTGTGCTCTGTCTCCCGGTTTGGAAGTACCGCAGTACTACACCCACCCACTCCCCCAACTGCACGCTGACATCTGAACAGCACGATACCCTCCCGACATCCTCCTCCTCCTCCCCCTAGGAGCAGAAGGAGCGAGGGTACCAACTGCAGAGCAGAGAAGAGGTGGCCGCACTGAATTGCGCGGGTGAGCTGAGGGGACTGCAGAGCCACAGGCACCAAGGGCCACTTCCTTCTTTGGAGCTTAACTTGCTTCTCCGCTTGCAAGGCACGGTGGCACCTTTGTCCAGAACTTGCCTCCCCTGGAAGGCTGCCGCAAGGGGCTAAAGGGCAGGCATCCACCTCTGATTACTCATTCGCTCCAGTAATTATTCTGTTCGCTTCTGGCTAAAGATGAGGGCTTAGCCTGCCTGCTTTATTTACATAAGGCACACGCCACGTATTCTCTCTCTCCCCCCTTGTTTTCCTACAGCAAAGCATATCCTTGCTGATGTAATGGACTAACAGGCTAACTCAGCTCAGCTGCTGGTTATAATGAAGTCTCCTTCAAGTTTCTTTGACAAAGGTGACTTGTGGCATCAATTTTTAAACCATGAACAGAACTACAGACTTCTGTTACTGATATAGAATTAAAGGGAGGGAAGTAGAGAAGAAGGGAGAGGAGAAGGTCAAGAGTCCAAACCATTGCATAAGCTGTGCAACTGTGGAAGGACAGTAGGGAAAAGGATGGAAGAAAAAAAATAACTTCTTTCAATAGTTTTCCTGTAAAACCAAGTATTACAATGATCTCATGATAGCAGAGGAAGGAAAGGCAGAGGCTGCACCAGGGGGAAGAGTCAAGCCTCACGGATTTCTGACAGACCATGCTCAGATGGAAACTTGAGCCAGGCAGGCACATTGGAGAGCACACAGGGCTCTCCCAGCTGCCTCAACATCAGAATGCTCATCCAGGATCCTTCAAGGAGGAATCACCTGAGAAAACTATTAACATGTTCTCAAAACGCTGGGGTCCAAATTTGCTCCTACTGTTGCAGTCTGGGAAGACCCAGAGCGCAGCTGAGTAAGAGGAAGCACATCAGCCGGATGCAGTCCCTAACCTTCTGTGTTGGGTACGGGGTTTTGCACAAACTTTGTACGGCAAGGTATGAGCCTACTCAGATCACGAGTATCACGTTCAACTGAAGCTGCCGAATGGAATTGGGTTCACCCAAATTTGGGTACTGAGTCACTTGTTTTTAAAAAAGGTTTATTTAAACAAAGTAGGTACATTTCACAGAAATGGTTATAAAATGCATAGCATATTATAAACAATACTGTTACTTTACAGCTACTAGTTGTTATTATCCTAAATATTGATTTTTAAAAACTAACCAGAAATGAGAAAGCTAAAATCCCCAGTTATCGCATCTTAGGCACTGTGAAAAAAATAGTATGATATAACAAAGCAGGTGTCCACTTTTTCATGCACTCTACTGATTGTATTGCTGCATCATTAATTCACAAGTTCCTATTATGTGGAAATATCTGGCCCCTGGAGGCACATACCAAGACTAGATTTCTATCAGCTGGAACACCAATTGCACTTGCTCAGCCAGCCAAAACTCCACGCAACTCTGAGGAAAGCTGACTGAGGGCCTTCACACTGATCAAACTAATGGACAGAGACCATATGAGTGGACAAAAAACCTAGCCGTCCTAGGTTGTGCAGATACGTCACACCCATACTGCTATATTCATCAGCAACTTGACTGCAAGTTGGCGAGTCCATACATATTTCAAGCTTGACTTCAATGGAAACTGAATGCACAGTAGAAACAGACCCTACCCTCAGCAGCAATGCGACGCCACAGAAAGTGGAATTGAGCCTTTTTACAGCACCTGAGAGCTGAGCACACCTCCAACATTCAGAGCTTCACATAACCAAATCCAGGGGTGTCTGTTTTCTGATCTTTGTGATGCCAGGGCACAAATCAGTAAAAATTAAGAGCACAGCACCGATCCATAACCACAGCTGAGACAGATACCAGCTCTTTCACACCAGTTGTGACTGAAATTCTTCCCCTTTACACTTCAATGACAATAGGCAGAAATAAAATGCTGAGGTAAAAGGAGTTTCACCAGGTTTGCACTGGTGTAAGCAAGCCTAGAATCAAGCAAGCTATAAAATCCATTAATTCACACACAACAGAGAAAGAAAAATCCCCATATTTTCAAAACATATAGACACTTGTGGATCAAAACGTATATGTTTTCAAAACATATAGATACATGCTCAAGAATAAACTGACTTTCTGCATTATGATGTGAGCTTTACAGTAGTTTGAGCTTGACTTGGACTGAAAATAAAGAAGCTTGAACTCTGGCCAGCAGAGCTCCTTTGGAACTGTTTGCCAAGAGAGAATAATGAGGTCTGAAGCAGTCCAAGAACATTGATGTTTCATTCACCATCTTCAAGTAGTTTTTGTAAGTTGTTCTGTATCTTAGAAAAAGAAAGAAAAATAATTAGGAGGCAGGAAGTGTTGTACTGCATTTAAAAAAGAAAAAAAGACATACTCTTCAACATACTCTCTGTGTGCAAGTTAATTCTGTCACAACTAGTCATACCAATGGTATTCATGTTAAATGCTTTCTGTACTAGAGTCAAAGGAAACATCTGGATATGGTCAGCCAGCAGCACACCTAGCTTTCATATGACAAGTATCTCCTGCAATTGCCTCTTACAGATTCTCTCCTTCATTAGGTATGAGAAAATAAGACAGAAAAAAATTAGACCCAGAAAGAAAGGGACAAGAAACGCAATTATTTTGAACTCGATCAAAACCCAATAAAAGCCTTAAGCTTCAGAGTTGCAGCTCTTAGGTTTAAGTGTAACAGCTTCAGCTACACAGACCAGCTATGACGTGTGTGCAGCAAAGTAAGGTCTTCTAACCATTAGCGGACACATCCCATTTGCCAGATTTAGTGTACTGATTGTGTGTTATCCTCCCTCAGTCACGCTGAAGGCAACGCCAGCCAGCGGCACTCTCAAGGATGATTTGCACAGACATATTTTACAC
Organism: Gorsachius magnificus; assembly: GCA_034008185.1. Lineage (NCBI taxonomy): Eukaryota > Metazoa > Chordata > Aves > Pelecaniformes > Ardeidae > Gorsachius > Gorsachius magnificus. The sequence goes on along the minus strand of CM067109.1, from coordinate 41,495,203 downwards.
AGCCTACTTATCCACCTTTCATCTCCTTGTCCTTAAAAGCAGAGAGCGGGGAAGATAGTGGGTCACATCCCCTGGCACACATGTTCTCTAAATTTTAGTAACTAGCAGTCACTGGCTACAGAAGGTTTAGTCACAGCTACTTTCAGACTTTAATTTGAGGAGCCACTGTACTTGCTGTTCAAGGACACTGCTTCTTAATCCTACCTCATGATTTCTAGCCCAGGTGCGCACCTTTTTCAAGATGGGCATTTTGGGGAAAGGAAAACAGCAAGGAGCACCTGATTTTGTAAGAGTCCCTTAATGCATACACAGGAATTTCCTTTTCACAAGCTACATTAGAGTAGGGAATGAGTAACATAAGGCCACATTTTCCCTCCCTGGTTTAACGCTTTATCCTCCGACAGATATGGTGCATTTTAACAACCTGTTAAATACAGTTAAATGCCAAAGCAAAATTCTGCTAAACCATGCTAATTCCTTGGCTCCAAGTATGAAGTAGAGCTTGTAAATATCACAGGGTCACACTGAAAAAGTCATTGCAACATACTCTTGCACTGAACGTTCTTTAACTGGAGAGTAATTTTTAGGTTTTAGCCTAGATAATTTCTGTGCTTTAGTTCACAATACTGTGGTTGCACAGGAAGCGAGGGGAGAGATGACAAGTTATGCTGGACCTTTTATGCTAACTTTGCTGCTGAAGCCACCTGCAGCCACTTACTAGCACTTTTCACCAAAGCATAAGAAACAGTTAAGCAACTGCAGTAACTTTGATCAGAGAACAAAGCTATCAAGATTTCTACCTGTTTTGCAGTACAAGAGCAGGGTCAAACATCCTGTTCTAACCACTGCTCATCTAGATCAGAGAGCACCAGGATGTGGCAATATACAGCTACAGGCAATACTTGTTACTTTGTATAGGCACAGCAGTCGATTGTGTCTGGAGTATTTGGGCAAATACAAGGTAAGACTTTAAGAGTCCAGTCCTGTAGACACTAACTGGAAAAAAGCACATGACTTAAGACTATAATTCAGGCCAGAGGGTCACTTCTCTGGGAACAGCTGAATGATCCGACCATCCAGCTGCCTTTTACTGTGTCTCCAAGCACAGACTATATAAGGGAGTGGGAAAGTGCCTAGCCTGGCTGCACAGGGCTGGCTGGCTGGCTTCCCACTTAAAGGAAGTGAAGGTCTCCTATGAACCATCTTGCCAGCCTGTCCCAGACAGCTGGAAAGCAGTTACCTCTTAAATCACCTAATTTGGTTAAAGACTGTATTTGATAATCATCTGGTAAGCATTCCCCCCTCTCCCCCCGCCCCGTATTCATACTGTTCTTATCCAGAGCACACAGAGGGGTTATGCTAGCATTGCTCTAGACTTCCACAGCCAAGGGGGTGGAGATTGGGGGGGGGGGGAGAAACCTCTTTTTTGGCAGTCTTTGTGAAACCTATGCCACAAAAGTAAACAGTGATATTATATAACCCTAGCTTTATGCTATTTGAGAAACTCTGGGGAAAAAAAAAAGTTTTGAAAGACCTTGGTGTGCCCTCAGTTTTAGAAAGGGGCAAAAATATCCCATGTGACTTAAGCACACAGGAATTCAAGTAATTTTTGGTTTTGCTCCACTAATACTATTTTTTTCATGCTTGGCCAGTGTTTGTGTTCCCAACATATAACAACTCATACACCCGTACTGGATGCAGCTGTCAAGGTTTGGGGGCAAGGGCTGCAAGGGCAGCTGCTGTGGGAAGAGGCCAGGGCTGCCCCGTACTGGACACGGCTGTTCCAGCAGCCTCCAATGGATCCACCACAGGGCACAGCTGAGCCCCTCAGCCAAGACAGTGGTGAAGCTTCTGGGAAAGTGTGTTTAAGAAAGGGGAAAAACACAAAGAGAGAGGAGAGTAAGAGGGTGAGAAACGGCAGAAGGAACACCAAGGTCTGAGAAGGAGGGGGAGGAGGTGCTCCATGGCAGAGAAGATGTCCACCCTGCAGCCCATGGAGAAGCCCACAGCAGAGCAGGCAGTTATTTCCTGAAGAACTGGAGCCCTTGGAGAAGGCCATGCTGCAGCAGGGGGAAAACAGGGGAAGAAAGGAGCACCAAAGAGAAAAGTGTTGCGTACTGACTGTAACCCTCCACCAGACCCACTTGGGGGCCAGGGAGTGGGGTGAGGAGTTGGGAGCAAAGGAGTGAAGTTGAGCCTGGAACAAGGGGAAGGAAAGGTATTGTTCTATCACTTAGCCTTGTTTCTCACTACGCAAACCTATTTTAACTGGCACTATATAACTGATTTTCCCCAAGTCAATTCTCTTTTGCCTGTGATGGTAACTCATAAGCAATCCCTCTGCCTTTATCTTGACCTATGAGCTTTCTTATGCTATTTTCTCCCCCTGTGCTGCTAGGAGGGGGGAGTGAGAGAGCAGCTGGGTGGGCGTCTGACTGCTGACCAAGGTTAGCCCACCACAACAGCTGAAGTGGAAATAAGGTCTGCACAGCCACTCTTGTTTTTCAATTCAAGTCAGCAATTGCATTTAGTTTTGCAATTAGAGAATGGTAAAAAGTAAAGGTCAGGTATAGGGAATTACGCAACTGGTGCAGCAGTATTTGTGTTACCAAAGTGAAACAGGCAGATTGCAGATATTTCATATGAAGAGGCTGACTACATACGAAAGCCAGCATCCTTCTCCTCAATCAAAAAAGCAAAACTCAAACAAAAGCCCCAGACAGAAAATTTCATCAAATAGTAATAAACGTTAAGTTCAGAATCCTTAGCCTTGATGAACAAAAAAAAATAATTAGATCATTACATGCAGTTATCACCCCTGAAGTATCCAGTTTATTAGTATTCCTGGAGCCTCAGCTCAAGGCAAACATTTACATCTACCGGTGCTTGTACTTGGGCTAATTTATAGTCCAAACCCCACTCCTTTGTCTAGGAAAACATGCTAGCTCCTGGTATCAAACCTGGGGTAACTTGGCACTTTTCAAAATAACAGACCATAGAAATTCAGCAAGAACCTGAATAGTGTATCAGCATTTGCATTGTATCATAGGAAGTTACCTTTTCCAATTTTATAAGATTAGCAGTTAACTCATCACAAAGGGCATCAGCATTAATTTGCAGATGAGATCCCAAACCTTGGCGCACTGGATGCCTGTCAAACAGAATGAAGAAGTAAGCGTGGCAGAAGTGCAAAAGCAGAAAACAGAACTGACAGATACATTTAGATGGGAATACAACGGCAACATTGTGCACCGTACTTGTTTATAGAAACAAAGGCCTAAGCCACTTTAGCACTCTTGACTACATTCTTTATGGGGGCTCATAAAGTTTCGATGGAAAACTTTACAGCTATTTCCACTGGAAATAAGTTGAAAAGTTGCGTAAGTTCCATGTCCTCTGACTTGCAGGAAATCAAAAAGCCCAACCCCTTGACGCTGTAGAAGCACACATTAGATCATCCTGTAACTTGTAGTGTTTGGGATCAGAGCAACAAAAAACAGGATTTCTCATGTAAGAGTGCTTTAGAAAAGGGACACGGCGCCCTGCTAATCAAAACATGCCAGAAGTGGGAAAATGGCTTTTGACATTGCCTACTATTAGAGGTAGGTTTACCCCTCTTCTTGCATTATTGGTAAAATATAAATGCCATCCTGTCTAAGAATAAGAACCATTTCCTCCCTATTGCTTTTTTTATCCAGAACCTATCTCTGTCTTCTGACACACGTATGCAAGTCTTACTGCTTTCCACAGAAGACAGCTGAGAGCAATTGGCTCCTAAGCAGCATGGTCATTGTTCAGTGTGACCACAAGTACATTGTCAGAGTGACCTGTTCGTTATGGATGGGTCATCAAAGAAAGCAGAATTAAACAGCACCCTTATTTCAAGAAATTGCTACAGGTTTGAAACACTTTGCAGACAGTTCCACACAGCCTGGGTATAGACTGGCTTGAATTTTATTTTCCCCCTCTGTTTTTCAGGTGGTGCTTCTCCAGCTGTCAGCATTCCCACTCACAGTGCATGTGGCTGCAGCTTTTGCAGTGACATTTAGAAATGACTTTTTAAGCCATGTTTTTCAGAGCAGCCTAGAAAAGAATCAGTTATAAGAAGGGGAAAAGAGTTAATGCAAAATTTGATGCTGAATAAACTGATTAGTATTCTCAGCAGATCCAGTTAACTGCCTTCTGTCCTAAGAGAGGAACAGGAAGCTGATACAACTTACAGCAGCACACTGCTGTGGGGTATGCCCCTGCACCACCTCTCCGTTTGACGTTTGCATATTTCCTATCCATGCAACATGGAGATTAAAAAAAAAAAAAAAAGATGCAGCAGCAGATGACATCTACAACTCTAGCTACAGAGTGGAACTATGGCCCCTTTCCTTACTTCCTCTTCAAATACACAAAGAACCTCCCCTTGGTAAGTTTGGGGTTTTGTTTGGTTTGGTTTTATGGTGTGGGTTTGGGTTTATTATTTATTTATTTATTTTTATTTTAGCAATACAGGATATGAGTTTCTAAAGAGGATATAGGCAGGTCAAAGCTTTAGAAAACATTATACAAGCAAGTCAGATATATTAGCCCAAAGATTATGAAGTACCTTCTGTCATCTTAGGCTAACCAAATGACATTAAGACTGAAGACAAAAGTTACACCTTTTCCAAAGAATCACTGCTCTGGAAAGGAACCGCTCGCTTCAGCAGTTTACACTTAAGTTACTCATAGCTATCTGAAACATTCTCAAGGCAGTTGTATACCACAATGTATCAAATTTGTACTAAAAGTCTTAAAGAGAAAGCTGTGAGATGAGGCTAGGACAGATACAAGAACTACAGGGCACTAAAGTATCACAAGGGCACTACAGTATCACAGTAGTTTCTGAAGAAAATACATGACCATGACAGATACTGGAAAAATATTTTAAAACTCCAAAGTTTTACAGAGTGTATCTTACTCCTTAATATGTGAATCAAAGGATGTGATGGAAATAAGACGTTCCTCCAGGACACTGATTTTATATCGCATGTAGAAGGTAGAAAAAATTAATACACAAACACTGTAAAAGACAAAAATAAGGTACATCAGTTAATGGAAACTTCAGATGTACCTGACAAATTTAATGTTAAAAGCCATTTGAATTGTTACTTGTACATATTGAATAATAAAGGTACTATCCTTAGGAACACCTCAGGAATACCCATCAGTGGCATTCAAACAGTTATGAAAATCTTAGCTTGAGTATGGCTTTGCTAAGTGACATGTAAAATGAACTTGCAAGTAGTTAAACTCTTTTTTAATGTTTCCTGAAGCAAAAGACCCTTTGCTTTTAAAATTAAAAGGCCTACTAAGTAAGCCTGCCCCAGCTTCCCTGCTTCTGAAAAGTATCAAGGACACAGTCCCCAGTGATTTCCTTTTTTCAAGCAAAGCTTAGACTATATTAATCTATACAAACACAAGAAAATCCTAGTATTTTGACAATCTTGGTATTAATTGCTAACTTACAGAATTGCGTAAAATATAAGTACATGGTTCAGAGATAAGAGCTTCTGGGACTTCACTTTGTGGAATAACCTGAAGGCTTCAGAACTGCCTGCAAGAAAAAGAACCAAGTGTTACTTTGATGAAGGCAGATCACGACCCAGAGGTTTTTGAAGCATGCAACAGATTATATAAACTGAGGGATAAGCACAAAAGACATCTTCCAAATGACATGAACGGACATTAACTACACAAACTTATCTCAGCTAGCTCCAGATGAAGATCTACCCTTGACTCCTTACCATTTTGAGGACTGTTTTGGGCTTTTCCATCAGGTCCACGTTTACTGTGCGCATCTGAACGGCCAGACTTTGCCTCAGTCTTGGAAACTTTCAAGTGAGTCTGTGTCTCAACGACATGATAATCTGTCAAAAGCAGAATTTTTAATAGAGCTGAAATATGAAGTCAAAGGAAGCTGTTGGTAGCTTAAGATAGTCAAGGAGTAGGGGAAGAGGAGGATTTTAAAAGGTGCATTTCATGAACAGCACTTAGTTTAGTAGCCTTAAAACAGTTTGCATATGAATTCCACATCATCACAAAATGTAAAGAAGCACCTGGACTGGAAGAGAATGATGTATGCTGCATTTACGCTTCCAGATCCTTTGAAAGATAGCAACCTGTGCAGACTTTGAAGGTTATCAATCAAGTTCCAACCAGAAGATTATACAGACACAAAAAGTCATCTCACAGAAGGACGGAATATGCTAGAGTAATGATTCCAAATGACTTTAATAGAAACATCAAATTGAGATATTGCATTGTTACTTTAACAAGGAGATTATAGCTCCCTTTCCTGACTATTTTTTAAATGCAGACGATGTCTTGAAAGAGATGGGACAGAAAAATCCAGTCACGCTCAGTTTTGTTCATGCTTTACTTGCACACCCTGGACTGCTCTAATGATGCACAAGAAACAGAATCACAAGTGACAGATGTGTTCCCCCCAGCCCTCAATTCCTTTTTCTAGGGTGATTCTTTAACCAGAATTGGTTTTTTAACCGTGGAAAAGGAAAATGGAAAGGTTTGAAGTAGTATTAGCTGTAAGAAAGTAAGACAGCAAATTAAATCATTATTCAGAAGCATTCATGTGGCAAGTGATGACACCACAATTTAGTCATTGCTTCGTAAACACCACTGAACAATTAAAAATACACACAGTAAATACCAGAGACCAATGAAAGCAAACAGCCCCAAATCATACCACTGAACAAGACACATAGGACAAAAGAAAAGTTAATTGAAACTAACGTGACAGAAAACTGCTATAACAAAGATAGTATTTCATTTAAAAGTAATGGTAAAAGTTTGTTATTGTACAAATTCTTTCATAGTCAAGATGGAACCTGGAGTAGTAACAGCATAACAACACATTAATATGTTAATATATATTAATTGTACAGCAGAGTAATACCCTAGGTTTTGCTAATAATTTTCAGCATGTGCTACATAAAACAAGTTCTGCCGTACTTCAGAACTTATACGTAATGAGATTCTACAGAGCATTCCTAATTAGGTGAAGAACTTGAGGCATATGAGAATACAAACAGTAGCATTAAGAAAGAACAACTTTGGACAGTATCCTCAAGTGCCTTAATAACTGCAATGAATGAGTGTTTAAAAAACAAAACCACAAAAACACGTCAAAAATAATGTTTCTGATTACCAAAAGCCACCACAGTACAGAATATTATTTGTATAGATTAGATGAAGTTACACTGTGACTTGAACTACTTTAGAATAAGGGATTTTGTTTGTTTGTTTGCTTTTCTTTTTTTTAAAGGAGGAACATTTCCTGCTTTGTATCTCTGCTAGCATAACTGATGGAGGATGTGGGAAGCAGACAGTACACAGATAAGCAGCTGAAGGCAGTAGTGACAAATCAGATCTGCTGCTGACCAAATCATCGCCTGAGTCTGGATTGCAAAGGGATATAATAATGGAAATGCAGCTATTGTGGCTTTGAGGAAGATCTTAAAACCCATGTAATTCTCCAGGACTGTGGAGAATGTAGATTCCACATCAGAAGGGGATTACAGAACCAAAACTTAGAGTTAAGCCATTCTCATTTTTTTGGGGCCCCATGGTCCCACTCACCTTGGAAGCATTCCAGCTCTGGGGTCTGTGAGCCTGTGCTGCTGGACTCTTCCATCTCTTGTCTCCGCTGCTGCACTATTCCATCCAGATCAGAATAGTCTTCATTGAAATCCTGATGGGGAAAAAGTATCACAAGAAAGCTCAGCTCTGTTCTAAAGCTCAGCCCTGTTCTAAATCTAAAAACCTTATTTCCGTTGACCTCCCTCTAGAAACTGAGCCAATAATTACAGATTTAAAACTGTTTAACCAGGAACAATCTCTGATAACAAGATGTTGAGATCAAGTTAGCAAAATAAGCCCTGTATAATCACCAGAATGCATGCCTCATCCCCTGCCTTCATTAAGTGAAAAGATTAAGTCTGCGTGCAAAAGAAAGAGATTGTTAAGTTGGACAAACTGAGAAGTCCAGGACAGGCAGTACTAGAATTCGACTCTGGTCACCACATGTGTCTACACAACTCTTTCGGATGTCTGAATTGCCTCACAGAGGAAGGATTGCAACTATAAACACTTCAAACACTGCTCATGGCAGAAGAAGAAACAACTTTAAGTCAGTACAGAGCACTGTGAAACCTGACCGCTAAAGAGAGATATATAGAGCATGCAGACCTTGGAATATATCTAAAGCATATGCATGTATATATACTGCATGTGATCAGATCAAATTACACCTATGCCAATCATTCCCACTGCTTCCTCATGTTAAAAAACTCATGGAAGTTTTAGAAAGAGATGTCATGACTTCCTTCCGCTTCCTTTCTTCAGACATTGTAAGTAGTACTTGCAATGAAGGGCGCCATGCAACAAAAGAACAAACATCTAAGCCACTTACCAAGGACAGAGTTGTAGGACAATCAGCCCTGAAGCTGTTTTCTGCAGAAGAGGGATTTGGACTGTTGCCCATGCTCGTATCCTGAAAAAAGCAGCAGTGTTAACAAGGAACAAACTCAGAAACTACTTAGCATTTAAAAGCTGGAAAGCAGTAATAATAAACACAAAGCTACATACCATTTTCATTCCCATTAGTACTTACCTCAAGATGTCTACAGATAGATTTTAATAGCTTGTAGGTGGTATCTCTGGAGAGTAAGGAGACAAACATGTACTGAAAAACAAAAGTTCCAAAGCCATTTGAGAAAAAGCATACAGTACAAGTTTCCTCTTATCTAAATAAAACTGATAGGTGTTTTTTCTGGTCAGGTAACTATTTTCAAGAACTTTCATATAGCAGGAAAAACCTCCACTCCTTCTAAGCCTATAACTTGAGGTTAATCACAAGAACACGGAACAGGCACATAAAGTTACCATGTTCTGCTGCGGGAACCAGAGCGTAGTCCAAATCTGTTCTTTTTTTTTTTTAAAGCCTTTGCATACTACGTTTTACCCCTTTTAAAAAAAAAACCAAAACAACCACAACGCACTTTATAAAAAGTCTCCTGCATCCACAAAATATTTGTGCTGGTTCTAAAGCTGCTCTTAAGATAATCACATTTTCTACAGATTGGTGTAATTACTCTTCCTGAGTATCATTGTAAGCAACTGTATTTTGTACTTCTAAGGGTACTGCTGGTCAGGTAAGAGACCCAAGTAAATGAAAGAATACTATCAGAGCTGCCAACAAGGCAGGTAATCCTCTGTACATGTACTTCCTGACCCAGGTGTTTCAGTTCCCCCAGTGCTACCACACAGCAGTTCTGGAGAATAGGGAGTAATAGATTACAGAGAGCAGGTGGCAACCAGAGATTCTGTTTCTTATTTTCTCACCAAGTTCTACGTAGCTTTGTTTACTGCAGATCCAGATAAAAAAGACAGGGAGTTAGTAGGAGGAATATAAATGGTCCCTGCCTGTCACAAAAGAGCAGGCAGAAGCAGCTAGAATTATCCCCTAAGAAACCAGATTCTCCAGGGTCCTAAGTGTAAATGCAAACATGTGACCAATTCTATAGCTGTTTAAATGGCCACTTGGCACCTTCAAGGTTCTCTCATACTACTGCCAGTAAGTCAGAAGAAAAAAATATTTCAAAAGAAAACAGGCAGAGTGCAATAGCTTTGCCCTCTATCAGTACTTACCCTATCTGTCACTGTTGCTATGACCAGAGCATTTGGCACAAGAAGGGCAGTTTTGGTTTTCTTCAAAAGTGTCACAGAGAGCACAGGTATACTAATCTGAAACAAGGTCAGTGTAGTGTTAGAGTCCCTGTATGCGCATACAAATCTGCATGCTCTTTCACAAGGAGCCAGCCTACCAACTGTAATAAGCTAGACCTTCAACACTCTTCACTTAAAGATTTCTCCACTATGTCTTTGATTACTAATATTTCATATGGAACAGGTATGTGTTTTAGATTATTACTATTTCTTAACTATTCTAACTATTTTTTAACTTCTATCCCGAAGACAGAATGCCAATCCAGGCTTTTGTTTGTGTCTTCCTTTCCTGATCCCTTCCAGCTCTTACAAGACTACAGACTTAGTGCCCTGTGGATCTGCAGAACAAATCAGTCTCAAAGCTAGGCTTATTTGTTTAGAATATTTAGAACATTTCAGAACACATCAGACAAGAGAGGTTTGCTGAAGAATGAACACAAAAGTCTTCTCACCACTTATAGATCCTTTAGTCTGCAATAAGCAGCTGAATAAACAGCTCGTCCTTCAGTAATGTTGAGTGATCCAATACACACACCCCCACTGACTTACTTAAACTGATTCCTGTGCGCGCCATCCAGACTGTCTATGTTTACACTGAAAAGTCCTCAATTTTCCTTCCTGCTTTGTGTTTACATCCAACCCCATTAGCTTAATGCCTGCTAAGTTTCAGAGTATTTCACTTCACATATTCTGCATAGGCTCTTGTAAACCCCATTATTACAAAGGATGGAATACCTGGTTTGACTTTCAGTCGAAAAGCCTCGAGCTTAGAGAGTTAGGCAAATATAGTAATCCCGGATACACATGATTAGGATACAGCTCCTGTTAAAAATTCCTTTGGCACACACTGCCACAACTACCTGAGAAATTTGGAAGCAAGATTAAAAGTGCCCAAAGATTGTTCAACAAGCGATTGCAGCACTGAATTAATAACAAACACGTCAGTGCAGAAGGAGAATGAAGTTGCTTTGTACACAGATTCATAAGATCTGGTTAACTTTTGTTCAGAACAGCAACACAAAGTCATGAAATGAAAATTGTTTCAGGTGACAAAAAATGTATTTGTATACATTAGTCTGCGTGCAAGATTGCCAGCCACTCTTTAAGCATGGCTAGTCAAGTATCTGCTTGTCATTGAAGGGCTATAAACTTGCTCTTCAGTCAGTACTTAGTTCTATTAAAAAAGTGGGCTAGCAGAAAAAAAAAACCAAACCAACTCAACCCAACGCATATAATTTTAATTATTCTTACTCCCAGGCTTGGGTCTAAGAATCTGTAAATCTGGTCATCATTTGTGCTAGTGATTTTTTAACGTCAGCTCTATTTGTTCTGCTTCAGAAAGCATGTGTTTTGAAAATGGGTAATTAAACAGGGCTTCCACTACACATTTTCTTCTTAAACTGGATATTGTATTGTTCCACAAAGTTTTTGCAACACTTCTCAAAAGAGCTTTTTCTGGGAGTGGGGAGAAGGGAGCAGCTATGTGTGTTTGATGGGAAAAACCCAGAATCCTCAGGTAGTCAGAACACAATCTGCATCACTTTTTTAAAAAACCTGAACAAACAACAAACCAAACCAAAAGCAAACCAGAAGATTTTTCAGCAGAAATCCTGCTACTAGCAATGATAAAAAAAACAGCTTAGAAGTTTTCTGATTGGTTCAGTTCACTTCAAAGAACCTTAAATCAGAGATGTTAATGGCATTCTACTGCATGCTATTTTGATGGATAACATTACTGTAATTAAGACTGAAGTGTACTTAAGTGGGATTAAGTACTTGCTTACTGCACTGTTACCCCAGCATTAGATTAAAATGGTAAAATCACTGCAAAGTACTTTATTTGTATCTGGAGTAATAATGCTTTCAGGAAACAAGGTTTACCTGCAGGCAATTCAGAAAGCAACTAAAATGCAGAAGATAATGCTTAGCTCCAGGTAAGACTCAAGGCTTATATATATACCCAAAACAGAACTACCTGGAAAGACAGTGATGTCTCTCAAAGCCTATTCAATCCTGCAGAAGCAATCTTTTGTTTTTGAATATGCACAGTGTTTACACTGCAGATTCAAATCTCCTGACTTGCACGGCTATTCCCTCCAACAAAGCTTTCAATAAAAAAAAAAATTCTGCAGGTAGAAGAATTAACGTTGAAAAATTTATTAGAAGATGCAGACTTGCTCTTTCTCATGATAAAACACTTTATCACTAAGCTTAAATTGTTTTACAAGTTCTAATCAATAGAGGTTTTGGGTCTTGGAAACTTTGTCAGTGCATCTGACTGCTCAGAAGGTTCTTCTTCCTGTCAAGCTTGATTTCCTCCTCCCCCTCCTGTTACATTATTTTTCATTATATCCCTGATTTTTTTTGTTGATGGTATTCCTAAAAGCTTGTGCCTGCTGTATGTGACTGAACAAAGCTTTAAGTGTGTGTTGCAGGAGTAGAGGAAGACAGATGGAATTAAATGGTCAGGCCTATACCTTTCATTCTTCATTTTCCTCACAGTGTTTTCTGAGAAGAATGACCCAGAAGTGAGTAATTTGAACTATCACTCTGGCCACATTTACAAACACTGTCCCCTATACCCTGTCTTGTAATGCCTTCCCTTTTTATTGTATACATAAATATGTATAAATTCCTGCACTTAAAACCCTGTTGGCAAAGATAATTTCCTAGTACTACATTACAATTCTGCATCTTTTTTTCCAGATCTTTCTAGTTTATTTGTTTGAGTTCTACTAAATTTTTGTACACATTTAGCTTAGCTTGAATTTAGAAAGCTGTCCCACAGTTTGAAGTAGTCACATTTGTTTGTGATGAATAGGAGATTGCTAGTGCAGCAGCTTCAATTTTAATGAAACTAATTGCCAAGATAGCTGTTACTAATTATGAATGACAGTATCCAACCATTTGATAATTTTATTTTCCTTGTTTGTGCCACATGGCTTTCACTGACATACACACCGTCCACATTAATGTAGTACCTGTGACTAATAGAATCCATTAACTAGGAATCGGCAATAACTCAGTTTCTTGGGCCAAGCAGTAAAACACAATAACCCATAAGGTCACTATGAACACTGCGTTGTTAATAACTTTAAGCATTCTTTAAACCTATGCCACCTTCTTAGAAGCCATTTCAAAGATAGATAGTGTTCCATCAAAATGGTTGACAGCAGAGAAATGAGATACCATCAACTCCTAAAACTGGTTTCAGCACCCAATTTACTGACAAAGGGTCTGGATCTAACCAGGAACTTCATTCAAGGAAGTACTTGAGAAAGGAGCCAAAGAAATCCTTGCAGCAAATCAAGCTGTTTCCCAATAAGGGCTCAAACCCAAAGCAGAATTTGGAAACAAAGAAAACCACTCCAAAAGCTCCGAATCAGCAGAACCAGAACACAAATCTTTTTGAAAAGGCTTTATTTTTATCTGTATATGTATCCTTCACCACAGGAGGCCCAAGCCTTAGTTGGGTCATATCTGCACCGAGAATGAGTAAATGATGATTTTGCAAATTAGGATCTTCCCAACTGCTCATGCCCCATTTCTGCTCTTCATTCAAGGCTCACAATTAAAAACTTAGAAAACCGGTTTTTCTTTCCCCATTATCTGTTTATGCAAAACAGGAGGAGTGCTAGAAGAATCCCTCAAAGACCTTTGTCACTCAGTTCAGAAGCCAGTTCTAGTTCTTCCTCTTTAATCGTCTTAATATGCTTGATCATTCCCTCCAATTCCCTAACTACCATCTTGTAGTCCTTCTAATTTTCAGCCTTCCTTCCTCCTCCTCATTTCTATACTTACCCAAAGACAGACATTTTTGTACAGTTTGTGCTGCATGGGCTTGGCAATGCCCTCACTGCTGCATGTCAGCTCCTTTCCTTTAATCTATTATTTTCAGACAGGAAGTCCTTAAGAGAGAGACTTGATCTTTAATAATAATAGTGCTCCAGTTCTAAGGTGACGTTTGGGCATCGCTTCTGAACACTGATTGTATTCAATAATTCTTAGAAATATTAGTAGTAATCTAGCTTTGCACAGTAATGTCAACTTCTGGTGAAGAATAAACTGTTAAGGAACAGCATTACTGTTCTGTACATAAAGATTTTACTAACCTTAGTGTCTTTACCAAAAACCTTGGAATGGAAGCAAATCCAGTTTTCAGAAAGGAATAACTTTCCTTGGTACAGAATTTCTTTCTGCAGAGCACAGGTAAAACCTGAAACAAATAGATACTCTCTAATCTTTAAGGTAACCACAACCCAAGCCAACTGTTACCAGTTTGGCTTTTGTTTTGCTTTTTTTTCAAAGCCATAATATGTTTAAATTTATACCTTTTGATAAACATTGTCAAACCTGGAAATATTCAGTAAGTTTAACTAATACTGACAAGCTCAGAAGATTTCATAGGCCTAAATTTATACTCAAAATATATGAAGGACAAAGACCGAATAACGTGCATAATAACGTGCAACTGTCTCCCAGAAGCCAAGAATCCTTTCTGAGAGAGTACCACCTAGCTTCCTATAAACTTTTTGACTAGCTTTCAGGTAACTATATTATGTAAATGTAAAGAGCTTAATGAAAGGTTTTAGCTTTAAACTTTTAGCTCAATAGCAGTTGTCTGGACTAGGTGACCAACAGAGTTAGAACACATGTAAAGTAATACTGCTTTTACTTCACAGGCATTGAGCAAACCATTTCTGACTCATGAACCACTTTCCTTGTATTCTTTTCGAGAAACATTTGTTATAAATATCTACATAGAATTCATGTGTTATAACTACCACAGAGAACAGCAGAATCTTTAAACATTTTAAGTCTTTCTCCTACCAGTGGTTTTAAATCTTAAAGCATCAACACCAAAACCTCAACCTCACTTGACCAGTGCTGTCTGAATTAAGTAGCACCTTTAGTAAGGAAGCTTCAGTATGAAAAAAAATGTTGCACTAGGTTACCCTCCTAAGAAGTGCAAAGTGGGCTACAATTCCCAAAGATGCCCAGCGTCTGAAGATTCTAAGTTTTGCAAGATTACAACAAAAACACCCACTGCATGCAGATGAAAGCCTTGTAGCTCTGGGCAGTTGGAGTTTAAGGTTTTTTAAATCTAGGCAGTCCCTCTTGTACATCACCACGGCGGGTAACAACATTAACTTAGACCCACAGCCAGCAATGACAAGGGGGTTAATACTTACTTTGTTTCAGTGGCTCATCAATGGGAACATCTAGAAACAGCTTATGAAAGTGTGCATTTGCCTTCAGCTAAAAAACAAAAAGCCACACACCCAGAGACACATAGCTTATTAGATATTCTTACAATGAAGGGACGCATTCCACTTCCTGTCCTCCCCAATAGCTTCTCATTTTGCCCATTTGTTTTACAATAAATCCTCATTTTTGCTATGTGGCTATTAAGTCTGTATTCTGCTTTAACCAGAGTCTTAACACACTGATGAAAATGGAATCTATGTCCTTATACAACCATGAACTATAATATTGCTAAACAAGGGGGCTTTCATGGTAGTTATGTATCTGCTCTTACTATATCTAAATAAACAAGTCCATCCTCTGTCCTACCTGAGTTGAGGCACGTTTTTTCCTTTCAATCTTGGAGTCACTCTTGATATCCATTGTCAGGAGTGGACTATCTGTGCTGCTCTTTGTCCTGAAGATTAAAAAAAGGCATCCCATGTAAGTCTGGCCTCAGTTCACTAGTCTTGCTAAGTTATCAACAGAACATGCTTTTCCATGAAACATAATCCTTTAATAACTATTATCTGATTCACCGAGGATTATGCAGCAATAAAGAAGAATACATCTTATTCTTAAACCATGCCAGCCCTCACTGAAAGTCTTTTAATTTAGAAGGAATATTCTAAATTACTAGTTGTAAGGAAGTAAAAAAAAAAGTTCAAGGTATTTTTACAATTTAATGTATTATCACAATGCTTAGCTCCATGTTCATTTGTTTCTGGGCAAAATGTGAAATACTAACACTAAGCTTGTTACTTACTAATACAAGATAAAGTAAGATAAAACTTAGTAGCTGAGAGTGCAAGGTAGTGTACTGAAAACTATGAACTCGTACTACAAAATGTGAGATCATTTGGAAAGTGCAACAGAGGAGAAACACAGGTGCACAAGTCAGAGGATGGCTATGAACTGTGTGGTGTAGCGTAATGGAATCATTAAGATAGCCAGCAATCCTCGAGGAGATGAAAGGGAACTGAGTGCCAGTTGCATAGCAAGCTGTACCTGTACAGCTCTAGCCATTCATATAGGGAAAAGGAAACCAACCAAAAACCCAACAACTCTAGAGTAGAACAAGTACAGAGGAAAGTCTGCAGATGGGTGGGAAAATAAGTTTTGTTAGTTTTATATAGGAGAAATTAATGGCATGGACTGTCAAAAAAATAAAAACAGAGGTGAGATAACACCATTTCTTAAGTCAAGAAGAGAACAACATTATCCCTGAGAACTATCGAGAACAGAACAAAAGCATAGCAATAGGCTATAAAAATAAGATAGCTCTTTTTCAGAGGTCTTCAGATGAAGACTGAAGAACTGAAGGAAAAACACAACACAGGACTCCTATACTGAATGACCTGAAGAACACGTTGTGCTAAACATTCAATGGGGAAAGAGAGGTGCTGCAACAGTTTTCACTACTGCACCTTATTGTGCACAAGTCTTTCTTTCCCAAACTTGAGACGTTCAGGATTTCCAGTAAAAACTGTTAAGGGTGAGAGGAAAAGAACCCCCAAGTGTAATGGAGATAGAGCTGAATTTATGAAAGAGATTGTACAGCAGGACTGATTTAGATAGCAGGGGGACGGGCTGCATATCTCAGGCGGTCCCTCACAGAAGAAAACTCTAAAATACATGTGTACATATATTTGTGTGCGGTACAGGTCAAACTGAAACAAACAGGGAGCCTTACAAAAAACTTATGCCAATCCCTCACTAGCACACAGTCAATTACATCGTATGTGAGAGATAAGACTGGAAGGAGAATTTGCAAAAAAAATACCTTCTCCTCAAAGATGCTTCAGGAAATTGAGATACTTTTTTAAATATCTGCCTTGTGACCAAAATCATGGTGTCAGGTTGACTCCTGACTTCTGCATTGGCTGCTCCGTTGACAAAGTGAAAGGGTACAAAACTTGTATTCAAGCCCCCCAAGTGGGATTTTAGTATTATTTAATTTTATTTTAGAAGAGTTTCAAATGCATTCCAGATCTCCAACAAAGGAGGAGTGACTGTTTTTGCAGAGACACTACAATAATCTGATGCAATATACAACACAGAGTCCAAAATTAAAACTTTTGTCATAGCTTTACCATGGACAATCAATATTCCAGCACAAAAGTCTTCTGGGAACAGCCCAGGACTCAAACTGCAGCTCAGTTTGACTGTTTGTCAAATTGACTGTGAAAGGGGTGTAACTAGCAGTGGCACCAAACAGTGCAATGTATTTCTTCCTAGAACAGGGAAGCTAAGCCAGCCCAAAGTCTAAATTCACATTATTGTGACTGCTTGTGGTAGGTAACAGAGCAACCCCTGGAAGGTGGCTCTAATTCCCTGCATAATGTGCAAGCTAATCCCACAAATGGCATGCCTGATAAATCTTGCTACTTAGTGTAGCTTCTTGAATGGGTTGTAACGATTCTGATGATGTGACTAGAAGAAAGTATTTCTGACATTACCTAGTAACATCAATTTTTTTCCGTTCTTCAAAATATTCCATTTCAATGGTAGGGGTCTGCAGCAGCACGGTAGGTGATTTTCCTGCCTTTCTGTTTTCATCTGCTCCATTTTCTCCATCTGAACTGCAGAGGGAAAAATAAACAAACAAACAAATAAGAGAGAGAGAAATGTGTGTTGCAGGATTCATGCCAATGCCAAATGCTGCTGCAACATGTTGACAATACAGTACATATTAAAGAACAAAATTACGACATATCTTTTATACTAAGGTCCTGAAAAGCCTTCATCTACTGACTTGTCAGTGTTATACATCTGAACAGTATTCTGAGCTCCGGTACTGGAATTTCAGCAATGAAGAGAGAGAAATTGAAATACTGCCATGGATATTTCAGCATTCATACAATTTGTAGCTCTAGCTTCCGTTCCAAAGAGAATGTCTTGTTTAGGAAAAATGCATTCCATGTTCAGTACTCAGACCTGATGACTAATGGAAATTAATTTGATTAGCAAGTTGGGAGAAAAACATCCTGCATTACAGTACCTAGCGCTTAGCAGATTATTTGTGGCTCAACATTGCAAAAGGAAGCTGGGTCTTATTTTGTCTCTCATCTCTTTGGTGAGAGCCCACCTGCAAGATTTTCACAATAAAGGGTCCTCTCAAAGTATGAGAAGTGCTGGGTTTATTTTACAAAAGCAGCACTGCCACCACAGTGCATTGCCCTTTCACAGCACATGCTACTGCCTCAGAAGCGTGTTGAGGAACTAGAGTCTGAGGGCTAAGAGATGTGCCAGAAAGACTATAGGATGCTCTTAACATATACTAAAATTAAATGCGCAATTCAAGATATTTAAGTGGAACCCTATCTTTTGCCTGAAAAACCCAAATAAGCAGTTTTATGCCCTTTAAGATTTTAAGCAGAGAGAACTGCCAACCAAAGCTGCTCCCTGCAAGCTCAGGGGAGCTTCTATTCCAAAAGTCTGCAAATCCTGCAAATGTCTTAAGTCACAGACTTGCTATCTATTATTTTTCTGTTCCCCAAATCCTTGGGCTTCATGGGAGGCCAGAGAATAATAGATATGAGTGGGATGAGGAACAGGGTGAGGCAAAATTGTCAGGTTCAATCACACCTGCATTTCAAAAGAGCAGTGCAGCATGGAAACTCCCAAATGAGTAAGACTACATGACACAGCAGTATTTTTAAGATGTAGCTGCTTGAGCCTGGAGCCTGCTTGGTGTCCACCATTGCCTTGGGCAGCCTTCCATTCTTACATGGCAACGCTACTGACGGACCAAAGCAGCCTGCATCACACCCACACTTTCGTACTACAGAATTGTTTCAAAAATACCTAAAACACATGTTTTAGTGTTCACTTAAACCTGCTGGCATGGCTAGATGTTTTGTTGCTCTTAACTACTTGATTGACTTACCACTCATATTCCCTTTTCCCTCACTCATAAATTAATCCATTCTTTGCAGCTAAACCTATGAGCCTGTTCTATCCTGTCTGTCTTCCTTATTAACCACGACTATTCCTGAACCTCTACTGTCTGAAACTCATTCCTTCTATCTGCTTTCAGATGGCAGAGAGCTAGGGCTTCTCAACATGCTAACCCTGCTGACTCTTGAATGTGGAAATGCTGAGCTATCTCATACCAGTCTGGTCACCTCTCCAATAGTTTCCTGCAGCTGAGAACTGGGAAAATATACCCCAATACAGCAAGAGTCTCCCCCAAAACACTTCAGGCATGAGGAGACTCACCGGTGTAACACACGCCACTGACAGCAGCAACTGGGTGTATTCCTGCTAGCTGATAGGGTCTTGCTATGTCTATCCTTTACCCCACCTCCCACATGCCTCCTTCACATAATGAAAAACCACATAAGGATTTGTCCTTACACTTCTGATAACTATAGCTCCACACAGCAGCTAAGTTCCTAGTAGGAATCTTTAAAGTATCAGAAGAATCTTAGCCGACCTTCTGGAGAAGGAAAGATCATAGGTATGACCTAAAACCAGTACAATATTGTTCATCAAGTCACAAGCAAATTAAGGCACTCCTTACACTTTCATGTGTGAGTCAGGATTCATAAATGCTTTGTAAAAAGAGCACAAAAGTCAGAAATCCATGAAAAAAAATTATATAAAGTATACTCAAGAAATAAAGTCATGCTCACTACAACTGTTAGCAATAGTTGCATATAAGTGAACTGTATTTGCAAATATCAGGGCAAAACATGTACACTTTGCGACATCAGGACTTTGTTGACATGAAAATAAACATCTTTCAAATATACACTATCTATTGTGTATTTGGTACTACTACCAAGCCTATTTAAAATAATAGCTTAAAGAAAAAAAAAGTTGTCGCTAGTTTACAAATAAAGAATGGTTGTCATAGGGAGCATTTTCAAAGCCAAGGCTTGCGCTTAGTATGGGATCATATCTTGATTCTAAGCAAGTTAAAACAAACACTGCAAGCACTCTAAGCTTTTTGCAAGAAATGTTTCTTTTCCTTTTTTAAGTACACACCAATAACTGAACTGAGTAATTTAAGATTAATACACAGAAAATGGGAAGTGTTATGAAGTACATTAACCAAGGCACTGAACTAAGTTTCATTCAAAAGTGTTCCAGAAGTATATTACTCATCAACGTATTTTAAAAGTCAGAGGAACTTCAACTCTTCTGATTTGAATGGTTTCTGTGAAACAAAAACTTTCTGACAAGCAGGTGTGTCAAGTTCCTCATAGTGCAGAAAGTTTTCTGAACTTCAAAAGGTTTTCTTGTTTGGCACTAACCTTCTCCAGGACCTGAAAAATTCAGACTTCCTATGAAAAGGATGCTGTGTCACATCAATGGCAATTTTTCAAGAGGAAAGAATTAAACACAGTAATCTAAAATTTAAACTTCCCTGTTCCCTTCAACACTAGTTTGAATAAGAAGCACTGAACAGAAATAATATGGGAGAGACCTGCTAATAGGCCACAGTTCAGAAAGTCAGCCTTAAAGAATAACTGTTGTCCTTGACAACGCCCATATAGTCTTACCAGACACGAACACTGCTCAGTCATATGTAAGAGATATCAAAAACTTCAGAACTGTACAGTGCTTACTGTCTTTAATTCGCCCAAAAGGACACCCATGCTACTTGTTCCTCATGGTAACAGGCCTAAAAAGTTCAGAAGCCACAATAAGCTGCAACAAGCCAGTCACCCAGTCCACAAACTGCAGATCAGTTATGTAGGAGGAAAAAGGCGTCTTGAATAACCAGAGATGTTAGCTACAACTTCAATTATTTGCAAAACTACAGCCAAACCAATATTTCCCTAGGACTGAACATGAGTCAGCACTGCTGCAACGTTCCCTCTGTGGATGGAGTATACATATCAGATCATAATGTTACCTTAGAAGCCCTGTTATCCTGCTTCGTCTCTTTTATACAAAAAAGATTAATTTTGCAACAGCAGTCAGAATGCGGTATTATTGCAAACAATCAGCCAAAAGAGTGTGGAGTAATTTCTCCCCTGCTGTCCACAAACACACTGGGTACAACGCATGTGGAAATACCCATCACAAATACAATGAGGTTCGGTATCTTTTGGTTCTGTTGGGTAGCTATTGGTTTTACTGTGTAGCTGTTAGCAGATCACAAGGATCTGACAAAGGAATCGAAGTAGTGGGAAACGCCCAAATACTAAGAGATAGTGTTATTTAAGCTATTCTTACTCCCAGACCTGAGTCTATTCTGATAAAGGAATTGGTTATTCTTTCAGAAACTAAAAGCCAAAAGGAGAGGCTCAAAATACTTCAGGATCCCAAATCAAGACGACAGACTTTGGCAGGCTTAAAAGGAAAGGAAAGGGAGCAGGATGAAGAGGTTTATCTAGGCAGCATCCAGGAGACATACTGGCAACATTCAAGCAGAGATAACTGCAAGGGAGTAAGACGAAACGTGCTGATGCTTGAAAGGACATCCTGCTAAGCATGCTGCAAGCCAGAGGCCTCCTCCTCAGCACAGACTTTCCTTGACCTATCACACCCGGAAGGAGCAATCATCTCAATCTTCCTTTTGCAGGGCCTGAAGTCTTAAATCTTCTTTCAGAAGGTATGTCCCATTGTTCCACTAAACATCTTTTCTGTGCCACACCAGTCTGAACAAACCTTTTTTGGAGGTGTAATCAGAATCCAGAGTGCTTTATCTGATGAGCTTGCTTTCACACCTTACACAGTTGAGTTATTTCACCCCTGGACTGAAGAAAATACCTTTTCCGTTGTAAACTCTCCTGCTGTCCTCTTCACAACAGGTTAGAGTAGTCTCAGTACTGGGTAAACTAGTAACAGTGTTCAAGTCGAGGATTTAGATATTGTCTGTTTCTACAAAGTCTGGTCGCTCAGAGGCAAAATGCCTTCAGTAGCTCTATAGCCATGCTCCAGTGTTATGTGGCATATGGCACTGTTTATGGGAGAAAATACATCTAAAAAAACATGCCTCAGAATAATGCTATGACCAAGTATCACTTTTACTGTGCCAATGGAAAGCCAAATACTATCACTGAGACTCCAAAACTATCATAACAGGCAGAAAATGAGCTACAGCTACCCTAATCACAAAGAAGCAGAGAGCTGCTTAACAGGTACTGTAACAGATGTTAAGGATAGCCATAATGTATGCATTCGTTATTTGTATAATTCCACACACTTAGTACACAGCCTCTACTTAAGGCTGAAAAGTGAAGGAGGTCAAGCAGCCGATTCTGAAGTATGTATGAGAGTATTCCGGCCACAAACATTAATGAAGGAGCAGAGATGTGAAACCCTGCATGAGAGAAAGGCTCAGCTTGTTAATATGAGACTGAGATTCAAGGCTCAGCTTGTTAATATGAGACTGAGATTCAACTACCTCAGGTTGTTCAAAGAGCAGGCTAATTCTCTTCTCATGAGATCACAAACATGGCATAATGGAGGCAAAGTTATACAGCTGCAAATTAACTGAATATCATATGCATCTGGATAGGCACACATATACACCATGTGTTTCTCTATGCATTTCTAGGATGAAACAGGTCTGCAGGCACAGGTAGAATCTCAATGTCAGCTAACATTTTTTAGAATTGTGAATCTTATTTTATATATCAAGGTAATAAACTTCAGAAATATTTACTGTGTTCTATTGCACAGATATATCTTGGAACACAATTACTCACATGTGAGTAGTTTTGTATGTCTGTGTTGCTGTATCTTTATTAAAAGGGTGGATGAAATTTTTGACACTCCAACACTGCTAAGGATAGAGAAAGTCAGGTTTTGTCCTCAACTGAATAGACATTTCACTTAATAACCAGATCAAGTTTCACACTACCTTACTACTTGGACATCAGCAAGATCACTGTGACACCACAGACGTCATTAGCAAGTATGTAAATTCCCTGCTTTAAATACCATCTATTATTAACTGGCTGTATTCCCTGTCTAATCAAAACCAGACTGCTATCAAGTTCCATAGGAAAAAAAAAAACAAAACCACACAGAAGAATTCCCTGTGCTCTGAAACATGAGACACTAAAACAAGACATTTTATTAAGTT
Organism: Gorsachius magnificus; assembly: GCA_034008185.1. Classification (NCBI taxonomy): domain Eukaryota; kingdom Metazoa; phylum Chordata; class Aves; order Pelecaniformes; family Ardeidae; genus Gorsachius; species Gorsachius magnificus. The sequence goes on along the minus strand of CM067109.1, from coordinate 41,472,135 downwards.
AACAGTAGAACAGGAACATAAGCCATTTAGCTCTCTTGTCTTTTCAAGAGTTTCTGTTTCAGATACCCACTTCAAAAAGCAAAAGCCCCCTTGTATATATCTTCACTCAATCCCACAAGATTCCCATGATGCTGTTTTCACAGGAGTCTCAGCAGGGTGACCAAGAACTATTTATCTGAACATAGACAGGCATGGCCAAATCCAGCACAAGACACAAGTTTTCTCGACAGACACATTTCTGAAAAAAATGTAAAGCAAAATACCTTAAGGTAGACACTCATTCACACCTACTTTGGACTGGAGCATGCATTCTTTTCATTCTCCAACTTGCTGGCAGCCTTTAAGGGGAAAGGTTTTCCTAACTCCTAGATCTAGCCTACCTTATCTTCTAACCCAGAATAAGACAAAAAACAGGATCACAATTCCTACTGAAGAGGAAGCATGCAGCCTGGTATCAGATCCATGTTTTTATCTTTAGCTTCCAGAAGTAACAGGAGAAAGGGAAAAGAAAGAATTCCTGACCTAGACTTGTTCAGGGTGCAGAAAAGCGGGCAAAGACACTTACATGTCAGGTCTACCAATTGTTCTATACCAAAATACACAATCCATGTGTTCCGCATGACCTCATAGGCATCTACCAATTAGATCTGCCCTGTAACTCAGGCGGAAACTACATAAATCTCTCCCTGGAACAACATAAGCATCTTTACAAATGAAGCCTGATCAACATAGCATAAGCATAAAGGTTTGGCCTCATTATGTGATGTGTAAGGTACATCTCCATTTTTTGGAGGAAGAGCTCCAGAGCAACATGCCTCCACATGATAAAAGACTTGGCTGCCAGTTTTCCAGCATTAATTGTGATTTTGAAAAAAATCAAGTAGTTACATCAGACTGAACTAGGATTTTAAAAAAAAAAAAAAAAAAGCAGACACCAGCAGTTATATTGGCAGCTGCTATTAAGAATGCAGAACAGTTAGAGATGATAGCAGAGGTTTGGGCGCAGTCCCACCAACACCTTTATTCCTTTCTCTGCTGCTTAAGAAAAACAAAGTTAAAAATGAAACTGCCACTAAACACTTGATCAGAAGCTTATGTTTTATGGCACTTTTTGAAATAATATGCTCAATATGCTGCATAGAAACCATGACTTGATATGCTGCACATGACATGTTTTAACCAATTGTCGCAGATGGAGTGAGAGGGAGACAAAAATAATGTGGTTTATTGGTGTAAAACAGTGAGTTAACAAAGTTCAGTGGTAACTGCAACAATAGTTTATGAGATTCGATGGCAAGGTACACTTTGTTATTTACTGCATAGAGGACAGGGTCAGACAAAACTGTCAGGGAGACCCTCCCGTCGAGTCATGAGGTTCAGAAAAGATCCCCTTGCTTTCTAAACTCCCTCAGAGAGGAGTCTAGGTGCAGCTGGATCCAATCCTAGTCCCAGACTTGGTCAACGGTTTATGTCTAAAGGATTATATATGCGCAATTAATCCTTTATATCACTTAGCTAAGATTTCCAAGTTAGCATGCTGTTAGTCACTTACCGAGAATCTGTCGTCGTAAGGAATCTCTCGACCTCGAGGAGTAACCTTGAGAGGTGTCCCTGCTCAAGGGGAGATCCTGGCATGCAGCCCACTGCTGTGCAGGAGAGCTCAAAGGGCTCTTGGGCTCCTCACTATTTATGGGGGTAAGATAATTGGCTCATAGTCATATTTGCATATTGACCACTGTGCTTAGGTGGGCACATTCCACAATAGCCCTTGGCTATTGCATTGATATCTGTCTCCCCCCACACCCAGTGGGTGCATCCTTCACGACCAGACACAGACCAGATGCATCTATCACCACTGCCACAGGTGGTTATCACTTGAAAGAGGTCAAAGGAGGGGGAGTCAGAGACAAGGGGGGAGCACACCACCACACCAATGTACAGGGGAAAAAATAATTTTGGTTCTTCTGACAGGATACGCACAACAAAAAAGACAGTTGGGTTTGATTATGCAGCGGTTTCTTTGAGAACTGGCATTGACAACAGATAATCCACAATCATTAATGAGACTTCTCTGTTTAAAAGGCAACACTAGTTGAGCAGAGAAAATTTAAAGTAGATATTTCAAGTGAGTACAACATTTTTTGTAGGCTCCCCAGCAAGAACAGTGCACAACAAGGCCTAATGCAAAACACCAACCGAGATGAAAATGAGCATCTAATCGTGTCCATCTACCCTGTTTCATCACACGTTCCTTCAGGGATAGAAGTGGATCAAAGTGAAATCACTGTTGGAGGCTCACTGTTCACCACGGGGCTGGTAATGCTGAATTTCCCATATTACCTTTGCAATATATGATTTTTCTTATAGACTCGTCTACATGTTCGTGGAAAAGACCAGAACAATGTAGATAATCTAATGCAAAAGCTCTTATTTCACAGTAAGAAATACTAGCTTCCAACAATGGGACTAACCGACACAAATCACAACAGTGCCTTTGGCTGTGAGACGGCATATAGGGAACCATTTTCCTTCCAAAGTCTTGGAAAAAGATATTTTTATTAGAATCAGATGTGACATGTGGTGGCCAGATCCCTGCCAGGGCCAGCTTGACTTTTTATTTTCTGTGTCACCAGGACAGTGAGTCCAAATGCTCTGTAAGCCTCCTTCAGTATTAGCCTTTCTTGGCTTAGTCCACACACTGTCCTCTGTGGCAACACCCTCTCTGGGCCACAGCATAGTTACAGGTGTTGTAAAATTTGAGAAAACCAATGGGCATGTATGTGATTTTGTTATTTACTGGACTTTTGTACAATAACATTCCTTCTTGTCCAGAAAAAGGCTGAAAAAACCTAACTGGTTGGTCTTGAACTAGTGTAGCATAAATGGTAGCTAAAAAATTACCATCAAGAGTCTTTCACCTAGGTGGTCTTTCCTAAACAGCCTAAACTAAGATTCCCAGAGGGCTACAACATTGAAGCGCCTACAGGAACAGATCTTTGTAGAGGACATGCCAAGGTATGGTTGTTTTCCGGGGGTTATCAGGAACTGTTGTTTCATAGTAAGTTAACTAGGAGGCTTCCTCATCTATCCACAGAGGCAGAAGGCTTCAGTCTGCCTCTACATCCTCTGCCTTGCTGAGTTTCTCTGCTGCCTATCTGCAACCTGCACATCACTTCCTGCCACTATTTCTGGAATCTCATTAACCTCCCTCACTTTAATGTGCTATTTTTCAAGGATGGAGGCAGAAGCCACTCAGTGCCAGGTAGAGGTTTAAAGTAAGCGAATACTGCAGTACAGCGTTGAAGCTCACTTACCAGGGAACTGAGAAGAGGCAACCATGTTCTCCCTGTATGTACCCTAGAACCCCAGGTTCTCCCTTAATTCAGGCATCCTACCTCCTGGTACTTAATTCCATTACTATAACAATCACTCCAACATGAGACAGCACACTATGGCATTTTACAAAGAGGAAACAAGGGCCCTACACAGCAGGCTGGCAGGCAGCAGTTGCCCATGTCCTCCTGGAATCTTGCACTGACCCTGGCATCACAGAAAAATTGATTTTTAAATTATTTTTTTTACAGCTTTCTGGCAGAAAAACATAATCTCTCTGTAATTTTGGGTAGCTCAGATATCTAGATAAAGCAAGAGGTTTCTTTTCAAGGTAAAGTGGAGAAACAAGGAAAGACAACTTCTCCTGATGTATTCCTATTATCTGCACAGAAATTACTTGCTCTGTGATGACAATATTTGAAGATACTTTTGCTGACCAGCCTAGCTGGATCCAGACAGCTACCCATGAATTTTGATTAAAATAAGTACTACAAGAGGTCAGTAAAGATTGCTAGACTGAACACAAAATCTCTCTGGCAGAACAGTAACACAAGTCTAAAAAGGTTAACTGGAAAGGATATAGATGGACTTGGCAACAGCTAAGAGCATGAAGATCATTAGTCCCAGCAGTGGTATCATTAGATAAGCACATAATTTCTAACCACATGACTGCAACATTTATGGAGATGGTGGTAAGAAGACAATACTCTGATACTATGCTTATGTATCACCTGTTAAATACCAGCAACAAATCCTGCTGTCCAAAGCTTATCTGTAGTGTTTGTTGCCTAACAAGCATTTCTCACAGACTGCATATAACCAGGAAAGGCAGCACATTTGGGAGTACTTCAGATTAGCCAGTGAGGCACTCTGGTACAAAGAAAAGGCTGTTCAGATTCATGGCTTGCATTTACACGTGGCACAATTATTTTTTAAAAGCTGCTTTTTTGTAAGTGTGTATATACAGTGAACAAAGTAAGAATGACAGGAAAAGAGGAAAAAATAGGAGCAATTAAAAAACATCATCATGAACAAATGGAGGTTGTTCAGATCTGAAATCTCTCTTCTGTCACACATCAAATGTAAACATTTCACTTTGTAAGCCTATCCTTTTCAGATCATGCATCACATCTTTTGCTGTAAAAATAGGGAAGAACTATCAAGGAAGAATTAAAAAATACGATACTTAATGCGTGTTAATATCTTCATCCACTGAAAGTACAGCACATGAGTATCATAGGCACATACCTACATCTATTTCCCTTCACAAAAAAACAGTAGAAGTTTGGCTGCTCGAAAGGAGTTAACCTGGATCAAAGCTGAAATAAAACTTTGAATCAGTAATAAATAACCTCCCCTTTCTTCTCTGCATTTTGGATTTCTCTCAACTGAGAGTGTTTAGGAAAAAAAGTTAGTGAGCTGTGATTATGCATAGGTCAGTCAGTTAACTCTTTTACCTTATCAGCTGATAAACATCTGTTATGGTAGCCTAACACGTCAGACAGACCAACCATAAAAATCACATTCTTTCTTTTCCCAGAAGTATGTAATTTGCCTGTAAGCATTTTCCACTGCTTTTGATAGTATATTTTCCCTAGAACCTGCAATGTATTTTTGCTCAAAAAAAAAAAAATAAAAAATCCCAAACTTTCCATATCTTTCAGTCTTGAGTCTCAGCCTCTTCATTTCTTTAAGTTACACTTAGTAACTGGACATTACCTTATGCTGTAACTGTAAGGAGACAGAATGTACCACTTAATGTTAGCAGTATCTTACCACACGGTAACACAGCACATTGCCGTAACACAGACAGATTTAATGGTACTAGGCCAAATACTATCTGTGGAAACCAGAAAATGCTATATTGACTTCAACAGAAGCAAGTGTGTGTGAAAGCAGAAGGATGCCAACATGGCATATGAACTGCTCGTTACTACACCTCTGCCATTTCTGCTCCATGTACCACACTGTTTTCAACAATACAACAACTGTTCCACCAGCTGTCCCTGTTGTGGGGCTGACAGCTTCTGAGGCAGGTCCAGCGACACCACAAACATAACACACCCCACTTTCAGGTCACAAAAATAAATATCCTCTAACTACAATGCAAAGTTTAATTCTCCTTTGGCCCAAGGCCACATCAGGATGTAATGGTCAGGCAATACCACTCAGAAGGTGTTTTCTGTCCAGGAACTTCTGATTTGCTTGGGAGAAACTCCATGTAATGACAAACTTCTGGCACATCACTGTTTTAGGTCTGTGTAGTAACAGCACCCATCTTCCACAGAGTGTTATCTCTAGGGTTGTACAACCCACACTACTGCAAACTCTGCAAAGATTTAACTGTTGCTAACCATGCCAGAGAAGCACGTTTTCTAAATCAATATGAACATACTTAACTCCTTCTGTAGGAAGTTTCCTGAATCACTGGCAGATAAATATAGTAGTCTCAGATATAATATTGAAATAATTAAAAAACCCCGATCCAACAAAAAAACCCCAAAATTCTACAGCTTCAATCCTTCAGAAGCACCTATCGCCCACGGACACCTTCATGGTAGCAGCAGCAGAATATTGAGCTATAAAGTCATCTCTAAACTGAGCAACATTTTAAGCATACCTCTAGGAAGTACAGACTACAGTACAAACATTGGCAAATAAATTCCAACTTTGTTTCCAGCCAGCAAGTGCTTAAACAATTTTCTAGTTTAAGACAAAGCATTTAAACTTTTTTGCCTACCCTAGTTGTTTCACGTTCCTGCTGCCCAGGCTAGGATTGCCAAACACTGTAGCTTGCAGCATAACAGACTGCTTAGCTTTCCCCTCCATGACACCGACCTTCTACTGAACATCAAAAATTGACAGCTAAAAAAAGGAGAGTCACAGTGAGTGAGACTTCTCCATTTATCACACTGGTTAAGACTGAACTCACTTCTACAACTGTAGCTGATTCAGCACTGCAAGATTAAACAGCTGGGGACAAAACAGAGGGTCAAGTAGTTGCTGCGTGTGCAATGTCTCTGACACCAAGCTTTCTGTACACTGTCTTGGACTCCTAGTCCTGTTCTTAAGAGAAAATCAGACATACATCTTGAATACCTGAACAACTTCATCAAATTTGTTGGCATAATTCTGCATGGGGGATCACGACCCGAGGCTTGAAGTCAGAAGGCTCTAGAGAAGATTGGGGAACTATGTCTCATTTGTAATGTGAAGCCACTGATGTGACTACACCATACAGGTTAAACGACATTTAGAAGACACTTTGATTCCCAGTGCCCTCTAACAAGCAAGTTATTTCTGGCAACAGATTTCACTGCAATACATACCTTGGGAATACATCTGCTTAAAGACCAGGGATACAACAGTTGGGGGGGAAAAAAAAAAAAACCACCCACACAGACCTCTGAGTTTCTTTCCAGAGAACAAGCTAGTTGCTGGTGACTTGTTCTCCTTTCTCCTGGAGACTGTTTTAAGATTAAATCTTTGTGAAGAAAAGTTCTTTGGGGAAGGGAATCATCCCAAATTAGGAGAAAGTAACTTTTTTTTTTCTTTTGAGGAGAAAGCCCTAGATTTTTTAGTTTCTTCTTTCACAGATGCTTAACTTCTCAGACAGCACCCTTGGGACTGCCAAGTCCCGTGTGAATTGGCAGCCCTGTATGGAAACAGACAGCTGCTTGATTCCAGCACGATTTTCGCATGATGATCATTGCCATGGCATACAAGCACCTAAACAACTTGAGACCTCCACAAGGACCATTGCAGGAGACGCTGCCTTTAACCCCAGATGTCCCCAGTCACCATCAGAGGTTGGGAAGGTCAGTGGCCTTGGGGGAGTGCAGGGAGACCTCCTGCCCGTGGAAGGCTTCCCCACCTTCCATCAGTTAGCCTAAGTAGCTTTTACCAGCCAGCAAGGCCTCCTCTTCCTCCCAAAGAATATTAAATACTTCTCTTCATCTGATCAATTTTTACAGTAGCTCTCAAGTTATAAAGCAGAAGGAGGCTGGGTATGGGTATGGCAGCGCTGGCAAGGAGCGAGATGGGGAACCATGCCAAGGCAGGTGGGTGCCCACCACCTTGCTGGGGTCACCCGTCCCATCTCTGTCTGGGACAGCAGTCAGACCGAACTCCCATTTTGCTGCGTCTTGCCTGTACCAAAGTTTGTCACTTCCGACAAAGTTCTGGGTTTTCTTGGCACCCAGAGGAGACGATCACAGCTTCCCACTGGAACCCACAGACATCACTGTAGGTGATAAGTTTAGCACAGCTGCTGGATTTCTCTGCTACGGCAGAGAAGGATTTCCATGCCGTTGCATGAAAATACTAGAAGCAATATTAATACGCCTTGCTCCTAAAAGTACGACATCGGAGTTTAACGCCGTGCTCGGGACCGCCGCCTGAAGAGCACAGATCTCGGCAGAGCAGAGATGTTCGTGCTTAATTTAAGCGTGGACGCGGAGACCTCTTGGCGACTCTTCCCTATCAACTTCACACCAAAGACAACGCCCAGAACAGCGAAGGCCCCGCCGAGCCCAACGCCCGCCGCCCCGGGGGGCTCCCCCGCACCCACCCCCCCCGCCCCGTCTCCGCCTCACAGGGCCCAGCCGCCGCCGCCACTCCGCCGAGTAACTCTGTGCGGCCGCCTCTCGCCTGCGGGGCGGCCCGGGCAGGCGCCGCAGTCCCGGCGGGGCTGCGCGGGGTCCCCGCGGGCGGGCTGGCGCTCGCCCCCCCGGCCCGGGCAGTACTCACAGCCGCAGGGCGCCCCTCTGTTCCCGCCTGCCGGCGGCCCGCGCAGCCTTCGGCTCCTCCGCATCGCCGCCCACGGCCCCCCGGCGGGCCGGCCGGGCCGCCCGCCCTCGCCCCGACGCCCCGCCCCGGGCCGGGGAGCCGGAGCGCGGGCCGGGGACCGGCCGGCCTCCGGGGCTGCGCCGCCCCGGGCCGCCGTGGGGAGGTTGGTCCGGGCTGCGGCCGCGCAGTGGCTGACGCGGCGCCGGCGGTGGGAGCCCGCGCTCCCCGCGTGGCTGATCCGTTACGCGCCTTAAATTATTCAGTCAGGGCGCTGTCGCGTGAGACGCTGCCTCCCGCTGTCGCGAACAAAAGGTGTCGTCAATCTTTTATACGGGGGGGGCGGGAGATGCGGTTTCAGGCACAGACGGGCTGAGGAGGAAAGGGGCCCCCAGGTGAAGGCAGCCAGGCCAGGCCGCGTGTGGCGCGGCCCGGCCCGGCGGAGAGCTTGCAGGCCGGCGGTAACTGGCATCAAACGCCCCTCCGCGGGTCTCTGTCAGAGCGTTTCCCTGGTGCCTCTTCGAGGCGGGCGGCAGTCCAAATACCGATGCCGGCCTCCAGACAGCTGTACTACCGTGAACTCCTGTGGCGATTAGCTGGTGTTTCCATCCGTGGCTGCCTCAGGTGGTTTTTTGTTTCCTTTCTCTTCAGCAGCACCCCGGGCTGGTTTGTCTACCCAGGAGATGACCTAGTGTTGCGCAAAAACGAGAGCGAGCGTGGCTTTCCCCAGCTTGCGCTGGTGGGGCCGCCCGGGGAAGTTGTGTGCCCTCAGAAACATTAAATGGTAGCATTTGGCACAAGTCATCCCACGCAGCAGGCGCAGACGTTAAATGGTAGCATCTGGCACAAGTCATCCCACGTGGCAGACACAGATGGCCAACATGCGAATGCGAAATGGTTTTGCTACCTGGTTAATACCCGAGTCGGAGTTCAGTTTGGTGAACTGACGTTTTCACAAAGCAACGAAGGAGTCTGTGGCTATAGCAATACAACTGAAGGAAGGCCCACCTTGGGATGAGAGTTCAAAGTAACCTCTCTAGAAAAAGGTCTGTTTTCGTCGTTTTAATGTGTTAGAATGTATGAACAGAATTAATAGCCACTGGACTGTTCACAGGATGTAAGGGGAGAACATGTACAGGAGAGTGGTCTCTGCTGGTGGGTATCAGGGTAGGAGATAAGATACTCGTGTATGTTTGAGATTAAAAGTTGTACGAAGCAAATCAGTCAACCTTCCGGTGGCTTTGTTAGGATTACTTAACACACAGTATTTTGAAAGTGCAAGAGCTAAGTATCAGGTATTGTTGCAATATATTCAGGAAATAAGTCAAAAGAAAGGAAAAGTAAAAAGAAAGAGGGGTTAGTAGTGAAAAGGCTCAGAACTGCCATAGCTGCTTGGGCACACTCATCCTGCAGAAAATGTGACGCTGCTGTGTGGTCTTAGCTAGACGAGGTGGATTTAATTAGGTCCAGTCCAAGACAATTTAAAGACTCTGTGCCAAGCTGCATAGAAAGGAAGACATTTAAAATGGCTAGTTTCTGGGATACACCACTAACTAATCTTTATGTATTATTTAACATGAAAATGAAGGCACACCTGGAGAAGAAATGAGATGTAATTTACAAGGAAGATTCTTCAGACTTGTTGGGTCCTGCATCTGTGAAACTTTGATTGCTGCCTTATGTTTCCCTGCAAAGCACCTGAGCAGGTTTGGTACTGCATTGCAGAGCCTCTCCCACCTCCTTATGCAACCTGTGCCTATAGAACAACATCCCATTTGTCCAAGGCATAACAGAATAGACCCCATTTCAGCTGTCTGGGCTGCGAGTAGAGCTGGAACTGAAAGTGTCAGGGAAGGCAGAGTTGGCATCCTGTGTCTGGGCCCAGGACCCTTTGCTGCGGTGCATCGACCTGTGTGAGGCTTTGGGTTCCCTGGGAATTGTTCTCATATCAGTGTGCACTACTGAGGCATGCATAGCGTGTCTGGAATCAGTAGGAAAAGTGACTGCCTACCCTTTGCCTCATTTCTGGAGGCCTTTCATTGCACTAGAAAGGTACCAGTTGCTATTTTAGTCCTAATTTTCAGGCTGAAGGCAGACTGTGGTTGAGTAACTCTTGTGTAGCTCTACCCACTCCAGCAGAACAATGCTGATTTACAGTAGGTGAGCATCTGACTTTCAGATATTTGAACAAATAAAATCAGCAGCCTTTTGAGTGCTTAGATTTTCAGTCTCTGGCAGATTTAGCCACAGGAGATGAATGCTACTGCTGACTGTTTTGTTCACTCATCTCCAGAGGTTCCTGCCTCTACCACAGTGGTGCAAGAACTGGAAAGGAGCTGCTTGGTCTCTGGAGCTCAGTCTCTGTTTTAGTTTTGTCTGGCTCCATTCTCAAGGTATGCAAAGCTCTCTGCTTTAATTAGTCAAGGTATTCACTGTAGAGACGAAAAACTAGAGATGAAATAATAGGAAGAACTTTCATTGTAAAAAAACCCCAAACTTAAGATACGTATGAAATCACAGAAAATCAGAATAGGGAGAGACTCACTGAGTCATCAAGTTCATTCCCTATCCCAAGTCAAGGCCTGCTATTCCTGTGTCATTCCAGACAAGACACTTGTCTAAATTGTTCTTAAGTCAGAAATGTATTCAAGCAATCAATTCCAGTGTTTGCTGAAGGCAAAGTCTTCCTTAATCTCTAATATGATCCTGAATCCTTCTTGCTGAAATTTAAAGCCTTTGCTTCTTTATTCAATATGAAGAACAGTGAAAAACTGTCTCCCATTTTCCCCCATTTTCTTATTCTCTTTAGCTTAAGATAAAAGATGTAAATTGTGTTTTCTGGACTTTTTTATCCTTTGAACTGTATCTGATAGGTTCAGATCTTTTTGGAAGTGTAGTGCACCAAGCTGGACACCAGAAACCTTACAAAGGCTGAATAGAGGCAAGATTAAAAGATTACTCTATCTGTCTTATACACCCTACCATTGTTTATATTTCATAGTAAAGTGTGTGTGTTTCACAGCAGCATGAGGCTGGCTCACGTTTAATTGTTGAATTACTATGACCTGGTGAAGCTTTTATGAAAGGCAACTGAGATGTTCTCCTCTGGTACTTTAGCAGCTGTTTGTTAGGTTTGACTTAAGTATGATCTTCTACTTATCCTTTTTAAATGTCACTCTTGGTTTTTTTCAGGCTGCTTTTTCAATTTATCAGAACAAATATGAATCCTGTCTTGAATGACATGAGGAAAGGAAGAGTAATGGAGCCCAGTGAGACACACTGGAAAGGCCAGTATAAAAAGCAGTGGGACTGCTACCCATGCCTAGAGATTCCTGGATAGGATATTAACAATGAGTGATAAAAAAGACAATCTAGCTGGAAATAAAGAGGGTTAGAGACTGTCTTAATCAACAGTATTTATGTATCTTGGGGGAATATTTCAGTACAGGCCTCAAGGCTGTTCATAAAATATTTCCAGCTTATATGGTATCAGCGTGGCTAAATGTGAGGAAACTTCCTTGGGAAGGAACAAAGCGGAAAATGAGTACAGGGATTTCTGGCATTCTGTGTACTTTGAGCACGTTTCTCCTCAGTAAAGAATTCTTCTGTACTACTTTGCAGGAGTGAAAAGGTACAAAGAGATGCAGCCTTAACAGTACCTAAATACAGGTACCTTTGGATTATAGGTCATTATATGTCTTCAGTTTTCTGTATGATATTCTGCATTGGTAGGATTCTGTGAAAGCTACTCAAATGCTTTGGAAGCAATTAAGTGACGGAAGACCTGCTAAATAAGTCCTTATATTAGCCTGTTGAAATATGAATAGGAAAGCAGACATGTTAGATACCATAGAAATAGGAGCTGCGGTATTATGAGACACAAACTAATAGACATATGGAAAGATGCTGAAACAGTGAAGAATTAAAATATATGCAAGTCAGCCACAAGCCAGAGGGAAACGGCTTACAGCTTGGGAAGTGCAGACTAGAAAAGAACTGCACTGAAAGAGTGGTGCAGCATTGGAAGAGGTTGCCCAGAGGGGCTGTAGACTCTGGAGGTCTGGAAGTTACAAGACCCAGCTAGACAAAGCCATATCTGATCTGATCTGGTGTCGGTGATACTCCTGCCTCGAGCAGGGGTGTTCAGAAACGTCTGCAAGCCAGCCAGCTTACTTGAAGTATGCTCAAAATAAACAGAGTAATCCAAGGTCCTAAGTAGTCCGTAGAAGATAGCTAGGGCTAGAACACAATAAGCAGTGCAATTTTGTAAGTAGTAGAAAGCAGTTTTGGCCAACTGATCCCCGTTCCTTACCTGGATTAAGAGTTTAGTAATTCATTTGTTTTTAAAAGTGTGAGATTGCTTTATAGAGACCTGTATCAGGTGATTGGTTTCTTCTGAGCAGGTGGCTAGAAATCCTATCTGCCTATCTGTTCCTGCTTTTTTTTTAAAGGGGCCTGGATTACTGTTCTGGCTGAACACCCCTTTGGACAAGGAAGTGCATAGGGCATATGAGGTAAGCTGGGCTGAAAGCTAATGAGAGGATTTCTCACCACAAATGGTGAGGCACGTTGAGGCTGTTCGTTGTGGCTGAACACTGAAACAATTGGATGAAAAAGACTAGACTATGATTTTGTACTGTAGCACCCAGCAGGAAAAAGGAGAGAAATTCTCCCACAAAACTTCTGGGGCATTAGTAATGTGGTGTCAGCCCCCCTCACAGTGAATGTGTAACACATTGTATGTATGCTCCACCGCACATTTACTGCCATTTTGATACCAAAGATCTTCATGCAACTTAACTGTGTAGAGTCACAGAAGACACACTGCATACTGTGTGTCTTACTGCTGTGCCTTCCTGTGTGTCATACTGATCAAAAGAACAGTATGGGAAGGAAAGTTAATGGCAAAACACAGTGGAAGTGGTGAAGTAAAGGAACACTAATCTCTCTCCAAATTGTTCATGGCAACTTTCTTACATTCTGAAAAGAGCAACCTTGTGACATGTAATAGCTCAGTTCTGCTACCTGTGAGGTGGCAGTCAGCCAGTTGGTGCTTTGCTAAAAAAAACAGGTCAGTGTCTCCTTTTGGTTTGTGAGAAAAAGAGCAGTTAACGGCATACTTCCCAAGCAATATATTGCCTGGATACCTCGTAGATGGCATTGTTAGAATGCTGTGATGCTTAGATCTTGTCATTTATAATGAAAGTACCAAATCCCATGGCAGCGAAATTCATTTTTCTGCATTTATAACCATCATTTAATATATTGGCCAGCTAGGCAGGAAAAGATAAATATAAATACTGCTTGTTCTACCCTGGTCGATCAGCTTAGGATGATTTGTCGTCCTCTGCTTATAAATGTCCAAAGGAAATCCTGGGTGACATCCAAGTGTGACATCTCTGTATATAGATTACAGATATAAAAATTTTAATCCAGGTGCACCAGTATGTTTAAGACATCAAAGAGATGACATGCATCTAATGAATACTGTTCATGCATGTATGTAATTATTGAATCTGTATCATAAAGGATATGCAGATAGGCATGCATGCGTGCAAACACTCATGGTATATCTAAATATGGTGATTGTTTTTTTGAGAGAAACCTTTAATCATCTGGCAGTCTCTGAAGAGCAGCAGTATAGTATGTTAGGTATGTAAGAAAGTGAAAGCACAGCTTCTTTGAGGAGGAATTGAATCTTCCACAAGTAAAAACAGCGCCCAGACTTTCCAGGAGCTTAGGAATGGATTGTTCTTACTTTGAGGAGAGGAAGGTTAAAGTGAGGGACACAAGATGATGTGAAAGAATGAATCATGCTATCAGTTTTCTCACAGTCTTTACATTAGATGGGGTTGTGAGTAATAAGCTATTCTACTGAGCCAGATAGATTTACTGTTTTCTCTCATTTAGAACTAGAAGCTATGTTACTCTGGGGGAAAAAAAAAGACAAAACGTAGATACATCTTGCGTAGCAAGGCCACATAGGGTAAATGCCAAGTCCCAGGTGCAAGCCTGTGAGCAGTAAAGCAGTTGCCAGTGTTTAGGGTGCTCATCATTGAGCTATAAAGACAGTACACCTTTCAGAAGATGGTAAGTATGTGCTTATCTCTCCAACATGACTGCTTGGATTAGCATGAACTATGCCTCAGCCTTACAGCAGTGCATTGGATGTTTCTGAGGGGTGTAATTTCAACGCAGAAGTAAATATACAGTAAAATAAATTACAACCACCAGGCTTGAGATTTTTCTAAAGTTGAGGAGATCTGGATGTAGGTAGGGTATTGCCCCACATTATAGGGATGTGCTCCAATGGGGAGGTTGAAATCCCTACTGGTTTTGCCAGTATTTTGATCTGGACTACTGGAAAATGTTTTGTTCTAATGTCAGAGCACCTCTATACATTTGTGCTGATAAAATACTGCATATATGCACAGCCAATACTTTTATCAATACAAATCTCTGATCTATTATGCATGGCCGACACCTCAGCTATAGCTCCAGAGTCTTAATTTGCTTCTGAAATCAGTTCCACTCTGTGTCAGGAGTAACATGCTGCCATGGTGATAAACTGCGAGCTCCGCTGTCTGAAATGTTAAAAACCACCTGGATTCTGGCAAAGTTGTGCTCATCCACGTGGTGCCAATTACAGTGAGGTGAAAACAGAGGTACATAAAAACGAAGGCATATTTTTGTCCTCAGGCATGAATAATTAGGATAAGCCAGAGCAATCAATACAGTACATTTTCTCAGTGGATGCATCTCCATATATGGGAAATATGTTCTAAGTAAATAGGACTGTATTGGAAGTAACACCTAAAAATGCAGAGCCTGCATATGCTTTTCCCAAAAGCATTTTCCGTGATTTTTTCATGTTACACTCATCCAAAATGGGCATCATGACTGTGACAAACACATGAAAAGCAGGTTTGGTGAGGGCTCAGTCCAGCTACTAGCTCATTGTGTGCAAACATGCATTCTTCATATTAGATTGTCTAATGTTTGCAGCCTGCTATTCCATGTTTGCTATTGATAGAGGTGTAGTTTCACAGCAGGGCTTTATAATCATATTTTCCTTCTTATTGAAACAGCAATTGAGTGAACTGGATTTCTAGAAGGCCTGCCCCTGCCACTTGCTACTTGGCAGCAGGTTGATTATTGAGAAATCTGAGGCAAAGGATTCTGGTCTTGGTAAGGACTGATCACATTGCTATCGGAGCATTTATGATAGCTTTTTGTGTACTGATTATCTAGCAGGAAATAAAAAAGTAGGCAAATCTGTCTGCCCAGTTTCCAGGCTGGACAGAGAAAAGACGGCAGTCTTTCTATTGCCCAAATTAGAAGTGGTTAAACATGACCTACTTGTGTTGAACCCTGCATATGCCACTGTATGTACTCATGTCCCATGCCTAATTGGAAAATGAGATCAAGAGGTATACAGAAACACATGTGGATGTTTTTTTAAAAAACAGGCTCTAAGTGATTAGTTCTAGGTAAAATCCTTTGAGAGCTCTAATTAAAACTTAAAATTTCTGATTCCTTATTCTGTGTTCAAACTGTTGGACATTATCTCTCTGACATTTGAGTTGGAAGAAAGGATGCTATGCAGATATAATAATAAGAAGCTCTAATAACATTTCAAAAGAGGAAAAACGAGGCCAGCGGACTTATTTATACTTGTGACCCAATTAGTGATATGAGCTGTCACGCCATATCAAGAATTTCTGCACAGCTACAAAGAATACAATTCAGTCACACAAAGAATATGTAGAGCTGCTCCCTCCAAATCGCTCTTCAGGGTGGCTGGGTACTGAGCAGCTATTAAGGACAGTGCTTGGTAAAGAATTTCAAGTTGGTTAAGAACCAATAAATGTCTGAAGCTACTTTAAATAGCTTTCTAAAGCTATTTTATTCATAATGGGTTGATATAAGTACTATGGATGTTTACTTGTCTCTCTCCTGCAGTAGATGGGGAAAGTAAGCAAGTGCCAGTAACCCTCTGACACTGCCTTCCCTCACTTATCTATGCTAAAATGTGCATGATTTATCTAGAATTCTTCATTACAGTGAATTCCACCTTAATGTGAGTCCACAATCCAAGTCCATCCTTCCAAAGCAAGAAAACAGATTTCCCTTTAAAAATAATTTGTGATTATTCTATCAGCAAACCCTTTAACAGTATTCATTCATGCAAGCATTCAGCTTCTGTGACTACTCCCTGCGATTATGGTAGCATTTATCTTGAAAAATAATTTAATAAGCATTGTGAAGTTTCATATAGGCCAAAGCACACATGAAAATATTTTGTTAAATTCCCTCTTCTACCAAAGCTTATATTTGTTGTGTACAGAGATCCACTCAAGTATCATAAATAGAACTGGATGACCTCACAGAGGTCATTTTAAGACTTGAGTTTATTAGTGTACAGTGCTATACACAATTAAAGCCCTAGTTCAGTGTAGTAGATGAGGAAAGAGAGACTAAGACCTTCCTGTCCTCCCTTAAAAAATTCTCCATTGCAGTAGCACCCCCCTTCCCAATGCAATTAGTAACACAAGTGAAATTACCATCTCTGCGTGCATTGCCTTCTCATATTAAGCTTCCTCTTCCGGGTATTTTTACCAGTGTATTTGTCCCAGTGCCCTCCTGTGTTGCTGCCCTGTCCCCCGGCATCAGGTACATACAGAACACTCAAACACGTCAGGATTTACCTTATAAATACTGATCCGAAACTCTCTGTAGGGCTGACGAGGGTGTCATTACTTGACATTCGGAAGCTGGTCTGACTTTCAGAAAGGAAAACGGAGTCCTCCAAGGAACTCCCTCTTCTCATCATTTTTATGGAGTTAACTGCAGAGTTAAGTAGGTTCAGTTCTACAGCAATCCTTCTAATGCAAAGCCTTTCACTGCTATAGGAAGTGCAGTCCTTACGTGACTCCAGCTCAAGCTAGTTTTTAAAATCAGTTAATGAGTAACATATTGATGTGACATCATAAGGTGGTTTTCTTTCTTATCCGCAGCATTTCATAGGTTTACTTGGAAGCACATATCATCAAATCTAGGTGCACTGTGTCTTGGGAATGTCAGTATTAATAGCAATAAATTGTTATCATGAATTAAGAAAAAGAAGGAATGTAAAGCATTGACAGGTTTGTACTAAAAACTAACATGGTCTGTCATAAATTCTGCTTTGTGAATTATCTACCTGTCTCTAATTACCGAAGTTTGAATAACATATTTGTATATCTTTCAGAAGTGACTATAGGCACCTGTCCTGACATGTCAAAATTACTATATTGCACTCCTCTGGTGACAAACTGGTGTACATGTGTGCATGAGCTGCTACAAAGTCAAGTCATTGCAGCTCAGCTTGAATACAGATAGTATGTTAATTCTCTATATACCAAAACCCAACTGAACAAACCCTGTTTGCCTAACCATTTTTTCCATAGGAATTGGCAAACAACTACATATTTGCACAGTTTTCTGTTTGTTGAAGATGGCTATAATGATTAGGTTAGTCAAGGAAATGATAAGCGATGTTTCTTTTCTTTAGATTGCAAGTCCTCTTATACCGAATTAGCATCCCAAAGCCTCCAGGAATTCTGTTAAACTTCATGTAGGTTCTGCATGGTAATAAGGGTTTGTCTATGAGACTGAACAAACATGTGGAATGTAGTGCTCTCTTTCTGTTCTCAGCATCCATAAATAGACTGTGAAACAATACAAATGCATTTGGACCATTCCCAGGTTTTACTCGTAAGCTCAAAAACATCTAGTCAAACTATGATGTCTGTCTCCATTTATTTTTTTTTTTTTAGCTCTGGTTTATTTGCATGACTATATACCTGGTCTTTGTTTTTTTAAATACAAAATTTATTTTGTGATGAGTATTAAGCAAACTGTAATGAAATCTACAAATGCCAGAAATGACAGGAGAAACAGTATCTATTTAAATACAGAATTAGCATAATAGCTAAGAAGCAAAGGTAGAGATGAAACAGCAATTTCCTTGAAAGTGAAAATTCCAAATAAATATGAGAAGTCCGAAAGGAAAGAAAGCAGAAAAGGAATGAAATACATGCTCTTCATCATCTTAGGTATTCCCCGTGAAATGGAAGAAAATCAAACACTTGTACTTAGGAGCAGCATTTAAGCTTCTTGGGAAATCAAGTTGGACTTTTTGTTTTTTCCCCCAAGGTAAATGTTCTGAATTAACACCTCCTTGAGTAGCTATGTTACACATTTTTGGTTTCCTGCTATCTAGGCCGTTTTGTTACTGTGTTTCTGATTGATCTTGTGTGATCATAGACTACAAACACAGGGCTGGCTAGCTAGGCAAAGTCTCTGTACTTTATTCCTCCTCCATAAAACAAGCGATATAACGTTCAACAAATACAGTAAACAAAAGCTGTTTCCCTCCTCTGATCACAAGGAGAACTGGACTTGGCTCAGTTGTGGTGTTCACATCTATCCACTTAGGGTAGGAAGTCTTATTCTCTTTAAAGAAAGAAACATCCTTAAAACTGATTAGAAAACTTAATTGATATAGTGAGCTTGTAAATCATTAGTATGAAATATTTATCTTTTAAAACAATCTATTTGTATAGCAAAATGTAAATAAAACAATTCATTAAAAGCCAGAATGGCAACTGTGTTCCTTCCATATGTTTAAGGGCAAGTACAGGGAGAGGGCATTAACTTTTTCCCTGAATGGGGAATTGCAGGAACATTTTTAGCAAGGAGCAGCCATGACACAATTTTCTTCCTTCAAGTTTATGCATCTTTCCTCTTGTCCACAAAACAGTCAAGTTTTTCTACAGAGCACCATGCCCTCTTCTAAACTACTATATTCCATTACTCGCTACCACAGGGTAAGTCCATGCTTTCCAGCCTGCAATTACGTGACAACATTGCGTATACCTGTACTGAAGGGCTTCTAGGTTTGCCCTGCTATACTAACCAGGTCAGGTAATTAGCTGGTGAGTTAAATGCTCTTGTGGCTACACAGCTGGTATTACTGAGCTAGTTTAGGACTAGCTTGGGCCTGACTGCATAGAATCATAGGATCATTAGGTCGGAAAAGACCTATAAGATCATCAAGTCCAGCCTGTCCAGGTCTCTCTGGATGACATCCCATCCTTCTGGTGTGTCAACCGCACCACTCAGCTTGGTGTCATCCGCAAACTTGCTGTGGGTACACTCAATCTCGCTGTCTAAGTCATTGATGAAAACGTTAAACAGCAGTGGTCCCAGTACGGACCCCTGAGGTACACCACTCATCACCGGTCTCCATCCGGACATCGAGCCATTGACCACTACCCTCTGGATGCGACCATCCAACCAATTCCTTTTCCACTGAACACTCCACCCATCAGATCCATAGCTCTCCAATTTAGAGAGAAGGATGTTGTGGGGGACCATGTCAAAGGCTTTGCAGAAGTCCAGATAGATGACGTCCATTGGTTTTCCCTTGTGCACTGTTGTTGTCACACCATCACAGAAAGCCACTAGGTTCGCCAGGCAGGACTTGCCCTTCATGAAGCCATGCTGGCTATTTCAAATTACCTCCCTGGCCTCCATGTGCCTTAGCATAGCTTCCAGGAGGATCTGTTCCATGATCTTCCCAGGCACAGAGGTGAGGCTGACAGGTTTGTAGTTCCCAGGGTCTTCCTTTCTACCCTTTTGAAATGTTGTTTGTAATCACTATGCAAATTTTTAAAAGCAGTCAATCACTCCCTGTCTTTCTGTTTCCTGGTATCCATGAAATTTTCCAGAGGAGGTTTAGATACCTACAGCATTTTCACCTATAGAGGTGTGTGGTGGATACAGTACTTATTTTCCTTAGCTGCTTGCTTCAGATCTCTTAGCAGTAGTTAACAGACACCAATAGCTTTTCTTTTTCTGATGCGATGGATCAGGTGTGGAGAGAAGTTGATACTCCTGATGGTGTGGCTATCTGCTGTACATGGACGTCTCCCCAGAGGATTGTTCTTTATATTCTGAAGAAATTGGTAGCGCAGTGGCTTGTAAGCTTGAATACAGTTTTTTGACTCTTGTCTCTTGCTGTCCCCTATCATCAAAACAGCTTTTCCCCTTTATTTCTTGTTTCTCTTCCTGTAATCTACTTTTCTTCAACTCCACATGCATATTTGGCCAAGTGTATCCTTATTTTTCTCAGTTATCAAACTATGCCCTTTAATTCTGACCTTTGTCACTAACACTCCGTTATCGCTTACCTGCTAGACTCTATCTTGTGGAGTCTAGCACTGTTGCAATTGCTCCTGATAGGCAGACAGAGGGGAAAAAAAAAGTCATTGGTGTCCTTGAACCTCATACAATTTTATTCTCAGTCTGCAATGGTCGTTGCTGAAAGGTTAGAATTTGTCCTGAAAAATTCTCTCTTCTTCTTTTATCCTCAAGACTGCTGTGAATTTTTTTTTCAGAGTTACTCTGGGAAAATAAATGGTAGTTTATTTTTGCTTTCTTAATTCCTGAAGTGTTTCTTCTGAGGAGAGTGATAACAGGAAATATATTAGCAATGCAAATTGTGTTGCACCTATTTTAAGTCCCTATGTCTTTAATAAAAAGATCTCATGTTATTGGAAAGGAAGAAAGAGGGGATGAATTCTGGGTATGCAGAGTGAGAGCTCTCTCTTCTGTTAGGAAAGCCTTTGTGCCTTGTGATAGGCAGCCGCTAAGAAACTGCAGAAAGATTGCAAGTTGAAGTGATGATAAAGGGACTCATTATTAAACAAAAAAGGTAAAGAGATGTCTGGAAAGATATTCTAACAGAACATTCAATTTTATTACTATCCAAGAGTGAATCAAATCAACAATAAACCAGCTGTTGTACTTGTGGCAGGATGTCATACTAGTCATTTGAGATGGTAGTGAATGCTTTTATATACAATCTTAGGAGAGTTTACATCTTGGCTGGAGTGCAGCCACAAAACCTTATAGATTTTATAATAAAGAGCAGGGGAATGGATGAGTAGATGATTCATCAGGTTGTTCTGAGTCTCAGAATTTACAGACCTGAAAACTGGAATATGACTGTGCATAATTAGTCTGTTAGCATCCCTAGAAAGATTGAGGGGGGAACAACACTTAACTAGTAGCCTAAAGCACAGAGTTCTTGCTCTACGGGTTTGGTTTTCGTAATTTTTGTTCTTTGTTGTACATATAAATAAGCTGCTGCTCTGATTGAGACCTGACACTGTCTTTCATGGTTAGGATTGCCTCCAGTTCTTGTTTTCCTTTTTACTGCCTGTACCAAGCCTGTGCAAAAGTGAGTATTGTTTCTCCAAATTGTACATGTGAAAAGTGCAGCTTTCCACAGATAATTCCAGAATGACATGTGGATCAGATCTAGTTCACTGCAAAATCAGTTTGGACATTTTTGGATAAGTTTTATATCTAGGTTTCTATATTCTGTTCCTCTTTCTAATCTTAGTTTTCTTGGTTTTCCTCTTGAACTTGTGTTTGCTCTGTTCCACTCTGTGTTTAGTCTGCAACAGTGAAATACAGTCAGTTTGCATGCAGTGAGTTTTGAGTCGTGCCTCTTTATGCTTAAACTTACACCAGTACTTTGGTGAGTTACGTGGGATGCTACAGGATACCAAGGATTGCTCCTATGCTGCTCTGAATGCTGGATGGGAGCAGAACTGGTAGAATCACAAAGACAGTTATGGAACAAGGAGACAGAAAACTTCCTCAGCTGGTCCGGTGCAGTGAGAGAGGTAGATGAAAACGTAGCATTGAATGACACCTAGAGGTATATAGGAATGAACTGAATGGCGTCGTGTCTGTGTTTGTGAAAGCCAGTGGCTGTTTCTCTCTTTAGTAGTTATGTAGGAACATGCACTTAAAACTATGTCTTTTTTGCTTTCTGGCACAGTTGTCGCCACAGTAGATGCACTTGTGCTTACTCCAGTGTATGAATGCTCACCTTCCTCCGCCTGGAGCTCCCTTATGCTCAACTTCTGGAGCCACATAGATGAGATTTACCCACTTGGAGTATTCAGGTTTATCTGTATTTGGGAGCTGCTACTTCCAGGCAGGAAAGAGTTTTTTAAAAACAAATCCACACCCATTGAACTTGGAAAAAAGACATTGGGGTGGAGAAGAGAGTCTGATGTGGTGGGGTTATGAAGGGCAACTCTGACTTGGAAGATGGCGTTTTGTAAAATTTTCTTGTAACAGTAGGAAACCCTGAAGTCTAAACATTTGGCGTATGTACGGCTTTAGTGCTTAAGCAGCAGAGGCTGATAAAGCAATATAAGGCAAAAAGTGTCTGAGGTTGTTGCCATGTGTGAGAGATTTGCATTTGTTAACATCAACAAAAAAATAGATCTTCTGGTTGATTGAAGGACTCCTGCTATGAATAATGTTTGGCCTGAGTGGCGTGGGTGAGAGTGAGAGTATAGACTCTGTGGTAGTAAACAAGAGAATATAGGCATGTGAAGCAAATAGGCTGCTAGCATCTGATTTTTGCAGAGTGCTGCTTATTTGAGGGAATGGCCCATTCTTTGCCTCATGGATGTTTGCAGGATATGCTTTAAAAAGGTAAAAAAATTCAGCTTTGCAAATGGCTGCATTTCTCATTCTTGAACTGATGACTAGAGGCTTGCAGTACTATCAGTCCAAAAATTTAAAAATGTGAATTTATTTTCTTTCGATCCTCTTCTCTGAGTAGTGTAAGAAGATAATTAAAAAAACCAAACCTGAACAAAACCCCAACTTTTTAATTACTCATTTGAATCTGCTGAGTTTGTCAAGGTCATGTTTTCAGACTTTCTGTGGTAAAGTGAGGATTACAGCCAGGCCTGGAGTAAAACTTTGCTAAGAATGAGAAATGACAAATCTTACCAAGCTGGTGGCTGCTGACATGAAAGGAAGAAATAAATTCAGTAAGCAGCATTGTGAAATGTTGAAAATTTCTGCTTGCCCATAGTACTGTCATATCTGAGGTGAGCTTATGATAGCTTCTTCTATCTAGACCTCTGCTTTATCAAACACTTCACTTGGTAAATGAGGTACTGGTCTGCACAGTGTAAAATACCATTGCTGGCTGTGCAGTGACACCTCCTCTCCAGGGCTGCATGGCCAAAGGCATTAGTGAATAAAATAGGAAATTCCAGCAACGTGTAGCTAGTGTAGCAGCAGCAGGAAGATGCATGAGACAGTAATAATGTTGGTGAGATAGCAGCTGGTAATACAGTTGTCAGTAAAATAACAAGGTGCTAGCAGGAATAAAACTGCATCAAGGCCAGCTCTAATATGTCAGTGTAGCAAATCATTAAAACGGGAGGGGCATTTGAGACATTACACAAAACCCCACCAAAGTGAACAGGAGCTTAATCAGACTTCTAATCAGATCACTGTCAGACAACCCTGTGCTGCAACAGTGAACTTAATTGGTAGGTAGGAAGCATGGAAATAAACCTCACTTGCTAGAAACTTGCCTACAGTAATCATTAAAGAGAGTCTGAACAAATAATGGATTTGGTTACTTTTATTTTCTCAGGAAGTGATTAGACTAGCCCGTGAGGAAAGTAAACAGATCCAGGAAATTTAAGCACTTCAAACCTGTTTTTCTGTTCTTTGTAAGAAGTGGAAACTTACTGCTCTGATGTGGTCCCAGTCAGAGTATGGGCCTAGCTGTTACATTCCCTTCCTACCTCTTACCATGTATTTTTATTGTGTTTACAAAAACAAAAGGAGGAAGAGTTGGAGAGACAAGTTTAATCTTATGGAACTGCACAGTAGAGTCCTTCCTGAAAGTGAAATAGAAACACATAGGGGTTTTAAAATTTTTTTTTCCTGTCGAATGACTTTTCAGAGATAAATTTCTGTCTTTGCATATTCAAACATCTGTTTTAATCTGCTGTCTTTCTCTGTGCAACTGTGCTGAAAGCAAAACTTTTTTTGCCCAGGTATGGCAATTAGAAGGAGCCTTGTCAGGGCAAAAGGGGGACTAAGGTTTAGGTGCGGGTCTTTTCCCTTGAAGATTTTATTGTATTTAGCTATGTACACAATTTAAATTACATAAGCCTCGTGTCTTTCCTTCTTGAAGGACAAAGAAGAGCATAGAAATGACATTATTCAGAAACAAACTGTTTCAGAACCAAAATTCCTGTTTGCAACTTGGATAACTGTTTGGTTATCCTTTTGTTTTTCCCTTGATTTGCTTAACTTCCTTTGTTCCAAGACGCTCTTAGGTGTTGTGCATGAGTTGCTTATGTACTTGTCCTGCCTAGAGCATCAGTTGCTGCACTCGCTGAGTTGACTGACTCCATCTGCCCCTCCTGCCACCAGGAGCCTAGTTGCAGTAACAGGGTCAAGCTCTTGTGACTGGGCACTTACGGGAGAGGAGGCTGTCGATCCAGACATCTGGGGTTGCTTCTCTGCTAGAGTGCGAGGAGACAGTGAAATACTTGTACTGAGGGTGTCACTGAAGGCTGCTGCTGAAAAACACAGGTGGGCTGAGCTGGACTCTAGTCATCTCCAAGGTCTTTTCCAACCTAAACGATTCTCTGATCGTTTAGGTTGGAAATCTCAGATCCTATCTGCTGCTGCTGTGTTTCCCGTCAGCAGATCAGGCCGTGTCGTGGGACCGCAGAGAAGGAAGGAGGCTCCAGCACTCTTCAGCAAATGGGTGAGATGGTGGTCACATGTGTGTAGTTTTCTTTTTATTTTTTAATTTTTTAAATATTTTCATTTTTATCTGAAGCTAGTAGGCAAGACAGTCTGCAGCCTAATGGGAAGATTTTATTTTAAAGTACGCATCAATGAAAACTGATTGATGAGCCAGTATTTGCCATTTAAGAGAGTTTGCACATCAACTACTTATAAAGAAATTGCAGTTATGCAGTGATGGGTTATAAGAATAGTGCCTCATTAGTCTAAAATACCTCTGTGCACTTTCTCATGAGGAACTTAAAGCATTGTACAAACAGTACCTAATGAAGTTAATACCACCCTTGAAGAGTTGAATGACAGCAGACCTGTTCTTACAATTACATTAAGTGAAACTTGAAGATGTGAGGGGAAGGTTACAGGAACTCAGCTGATTTTGATCTAGTCTTTCTTACCAATTAATGGTGAGTGTTTGAAAAGCTTATTCAAGCTGCCTGTGTCATTCAGATAGGTGAGGTAGGAAGAGCCTTCAAAACTTAAGCTCTTTGATTTGACCAGCAATACAGGACTGTGTCCTTGGCATCCCTAATATTTCAAATGAAGTACATACATAAGGCTATTGTTTGGCTCAATTTGCAGTAGGTAGCATTGCCTAAAGGAGCTGAGCCACGGTAATTTTGGCCCATTAATCTCTCCACTCGTTATACAGGTTATAATTCAAAATCGGAGGAATTAGAATTTCTGTCCAGACCATTACTTTCTATTATTCTTTATTGAAAAATACCTCCTGTAGTGAACAAAAAAGATAACGAGCTACCTAGTAAGCTAATAGCGTAAGAAGCCCAAATAAGTTGTTGATGTGTCCAGAACAATCCTTTGTGTTTACACCTAAGTATAGATTTGTAGGTCAGTTCATATGCCAAGCTATCAATTTGTTACCAATAATAGTACTGTAAGTGTACAAAGTCTGTTTATGCTTAAACAGGAGACATAGCCCAGTGTTTCGGTAAAACTAGAAACACTACTATTTGGCTTTTTAACAACTGGCTTTACATTCCTAACATTATTTTTAATTACTAGCATTTTTTAATTATAGAAATAATACCTATTAATTTGCTTTCTGTGTCATATAATCTGACAGGAAATTATTTGTCTTAAGGAAAGATAGAAAATATCACATAAACTTTTTTTTGTTGCTTCACTTGCTAGTTTGGTTGGTAGCCTTTAGCATTTTTGCCAGTTTTATACCTAAAAGAATAAATTAAACCTCTGCAGTCATACTGAGAATCATCTTTGGTTTATAATCACAATCATTGCTTAGTTTAAGAAGTTTGGTTTTACATCAACCATTCTAATGTAATGTTAACCCTGTGTCCTTAAAAATGCTGTTAAAACTCACTGTTTCGTACTAGGTTCTTGAGGCGTGATGGTAACTTTGCACGTAGAATAGCAGTTTTCATCAGCAGATTGCTTTCCATGTATTGTTATTCAGGCAAGCACTGGATTTGTTCTTTGCCTAACATATGTTCAACCTAACTTTTGGGTGCAGCCTTGTTTCTGAGCTTTCCCTTTGAAGCTAGGAGAAGTACATTGTAATGTGATTCCTCACTGACCATCTGCAATTGCTGTCTTGAATTCTTCTCCTCTAACTTTATTTAAGCCTACAGCAATAAGACACCTACTTTCTAAATTCTGTTGAAACTGCTAGTGATTAAATCTCCACTGATTTTTTTTTATTATGAGACTGATCTTTTCTGATGTGGTCTGCTGTGCTTTATTGGCTTAGTACTTTCCGTACTTTCTGTACTTTCCACACTTTTCTCCCTCCCCCGTTCAGTAAAGTTTCCCGACTACTCAACCCCTTATTCCTCCCCTTGCAATCTTGTGTGTGTATGACAGGGTTTTTTTTTTTGTGTGTGTGTGTAACTTTTCTTTTTCCAGGAGAAAATTACCACCTTTTGTGGTTCAACTGCCATTTTTACACCAAAATTTTCTGAAAATACTTATTTTTTTTTCTCCTTATTGCTATGCCCTCAAGGGAGGGGGTATGGAAGGGCATAGGCTATTGCTTTGAAATGAAGACGAAATTGAATAGGTCATCTGGAAAAAAAACAGTCTTGCTGGTGGTGTGGGTGAACTTGTGACATTTATCAGTGTATAAACCAGAGAAAGTTCAGGAAACAAAAGGTCAGGTTCTTTCCCTACAATCTAAATTACTTTTTTTCTTTACCTGCAATGTAAGTTATATTTTCAAACATGTTGAGTATTTATTTAAATTAATAAAATAAGAAGACTATTCCATGGTATAATTTAGTATTTGGTTGAGTAATATACGTTATCACTAGAGCAGTGTAGGCCTTGAGTTATTTTAGAGAGCAACAGTTGAAAAAGGGAAAACAGCTCTCCAAGCTTGCAATGCTAGGGTGAAGTTCAATTTTCTGATCTCGTGTTGCCTCAAGAAGATGATGTGGTGGAGCCAGTGCCACTCACACAGGTGATAAAAAGCTGATAAAATACCCTTCTGAAGCTTTATCCAGTTTTCTTCTTTTCTAAAAAACCCCGTCCGTCCATCCGTCCCCCCGCCCCGTGAACGTTTTCCTGGTTTTGTCCCGTTCCAAGCCAAATCTCCTGACCGTGCGGGAGAACAGCGCCATCTAGCGGTCGGCCTGTGCCTCGGGCGTTTGCTTTCCTCCCCCTCCCCGCAAAAGCCAGGGTCGGGGACCCCAGACGGGCACCTCTCTTGCTGGTGCTGCAGCCACCACTTCCCGTTTGCCTGGGACGGCTGCTAGTGCAAACGATAAACTGCAGGCCCTGCAGTCCGTTTCCAAAACAGTACTACAAAAATCTAGTGCACAGACTTGCCGCAGCTCCAGGGGAGTTCAGAATATCTAATTATCTCTTTATTTTTTTATTCTAAAAACCTGTTCTGATAACATCTCAGTTTACAAGCATCCTTTACAGAGATTCCCTATGTGAGTATGCTCTTGTTTATCTCTGCAGTGTGCTTATTAATAGTTAACCAGCAATGGTCTTTCTTCCAAAGAAAACTTTGTCGACTGTGATTCATTAGTCCTTCTGACTCTCTTAAAGTGTTTTGCAAGAATAGACATCAATGCTACTTTAAGGGGTTGAGCTTGGCTACCCTCGGCTGGGTAGATGAGGGGAGAGCAGTGGATGTTGTCTACCTTAACTTCAGCAAGACTTTGACACTTCCATCCTCATGGAAGTGTGGGTTGGATGAGTGGACAGTGAGGTGGATTGGGAACTGGCTGAATGGCAGGGCTCAGAGGGTTCTGATCGGCGGGGCAGAGTCCAGTTGGAGGCCACTAGCCAGTAGGGTTCCCCAGGGCTCAGTACTCGGCTCAGTCTTGTTCAACTTATTCATCAGTGACCTGGATGAGGGATCAGAGTGTACCCTCCGCAAGTCTGCCGATGACACAAAACTGGGGGAGAGTGGCTGATATGCCAGAAGGCTGCGCTGCCATTCAGCAGGACCTGGGCAGGCTGGAGAGTTGGGCGGAGAGGAACCTCATGAAGTTCAACAAGGGCAAGTGTCGAGTGCTGCCCCTGGGGAAGTTGAATCCCATGCACTACCAGTACAGGCTGGGGGCTGACCTGCTGGAAAGTGGCTCTGCTGAGAGGGACCTGGGAGTCCTGGTGGACAACAAGCTGACCATGAGCCAGCAGTGTGCGCTTGTTGCTGAGAAGGCCAATGGTGTCCTGGGGTACATTAAGAGGAGCATGGCCAGCAGGTTGAGCATGCTGCGCTGGTGAGACCCCACCTGGAGTACTGTGTCCAGTTCTGGGCTCCCCAGTTCAAGAAAGATGAGGAACTCCTAGAGAGAGTTCAGAGGAGGGCAACAAAGATGATGAGGGGACTGGAGCATCTCCCCTGTGAGGAAAGACTGAGGGAGCTGGGCTTGTTTAGCCTGAAGAAGAGAAGACTGAGAGGGGATCTCATCAACACATACAAATATCTTAAGGGTGGATGTCACGAGGACAGAGCCAGACTCTTCTCAGTGATGCCCAGCAACAGGATGAGGGGCAATGGGCACAAACTGAAACATAAGAGGTTCTAGTTGAATGTGAGGAAGAACTTCTTTACTCTGAGGGTGACCGAGCACTGGAAGAGGCTGCCCAAGCGGGTTGTGGAGTCTCCTTCTTTGGAGATATTCAAAGCCCACCTGGACAAAGTCCTGTGCAGCCTTCTCTAGGTGAACCTGACTTAGCAGGAGGGTTGGGCTAGATGATCTCCTGAGGTCCCTTCCAACCCTTGCCATTCTGTGATTCTGTGAGCCGAGAATGATGGAACAAATTAGAAAATTGAGATCTGAAAGCAGCCAGATGTCAAAAAAGGTGCTTGGTAATTCACTTGTTTTGAGTTATTTCCTAGTTTTAATGCAAAATGACAGAAAGTAAGAAATTTACAAATTGAAGGAAGTCAGACATATATTTTGTCTATAGAAAAAGTATGTTTATTATGCTGCTTCTTACTAAACATTGTCTATGTTCTGTGACAATACTGCACTTTCTACATCTGAGATTATTGGAAAAGAAAGTAGAACTTGTCCACCTGGTATGAGTTGAATACTAGTAAGATCCTCCTACATCAGCTGTAGCTCATTTGTGGATGTTTGCGATTTGTTAATTACAAGGGAAGGTATAAAAGTTAATTCAAACATTATATATGGTGAATAGTAACAGACTTTGGTGAAGTAATAGATTGAGCCTTCAAGGCCAGGTTGGACAGGGCCCTGAGCAAACTGATCTAGTTAAAGGTATCCCTGCCCACTGCAGAGGGTTTGGGCTAGATGACCTCCAAAGGTCCCTTCCAACCCAAAGCATTCTATGATTCACAAAAAAGAGAAAAAAGGGGGAAAATAAACACTTGGGCAAGTGTATAGTTCTGAAAGGCTAGTTAGTTACAGAACTGCTGAGTCTGTGCTCTGCTTTAGTTTCATCAGCTTGCAGGGTTTAGTTGTCTTGTGCGGGTTTTTATTTCTCCCCAGTCCTCTGGGAGGGTATTTCTCATCATCTAATTTGTATGCAAGAGCTTTAAAATATTAGGTGTTTGGTATGTTAAATCACACCTCTGAAATGAATTATGGAGAGTGACACATACTAGATCCTAATCTGACATGACTGTGAAATGAGAGTTGAGTAAGTCCTGAATATGATGGGAGGGAAAGTGTAATCAGAGGAGGTTTAGCTCTGGAATCTGATTTAGAAAGAAGAATTGTTTTTATATAGGCTAGGGAATTTATGCTCAGTCATAAACCGTTCGTGATAACTGTGTAATCCATAGCTTGTCTGCTTTCTGGAATACACTTGTTGAAATGATGAATGCTAATCCAGACTGCCTATTGCATGAAAAAAGCTTGCAGGTGGAGATAATGCACTAATCTGACAGTGGATCAAAGCTGGTGTGAAGGCTGTTGCCAAGCTTGCATTTGGAGAGGGCCCACTGGTGCTTCATTTCCTAGAATGGTGCACAGAAATGTGAACCAGACGTAGAGCCCACTTTATGTAGCTGAGAGGTCTTTGGGTCTTCATTGATCTGACTTCTGTTGCTTTTTCCCCTGTAGCAATATACCCAATAGCTGTTTCACATGGAATGTCCATCTTGGATTTCTTCATATGCACAGATACACTTAATTCTGGGTGTTACTTCTTTCCTAGTTCCCCTTAGGGCTAAAAGATGAAGGAGTGTGGTGGTGGTAGAACATGTTGACAGACTCCTGCTCTGGTTGTAAACCTGCGTAACAATCTTGTGACAATATTCTGCTGGAAACTCTGAATGCACATAGCTGAATGGAGCAACACTTGAAGCTGGTGAAATAGGAGAGGTGACACAGTCCTAAAGCTGATGGAGAAACAATGCTGGTTGGTATTAGCAAGGAGTGCTACTCACTGGGTACTTGAAATTACATGTGGAACCGAGTATGCATCTTGGATTCCGAACATTCAATGGAAATGTTGTACCAGCAATATTTATGGGGGGAAAAGATAAAATGTTTGTGTGAATTGCTTGTTTGGCTATTGTGTTTGAAAGAGCCTCTTACCACCTGGCAAAAAAAGATCCCAAACTGCTTTATCATCTTTGGAACCAAAATCTCTGAACAACATTTTATAAATTACACTTTCTCAAAGGGGATGGATAGAAGAGGGGTCAGAAATATCAGCTTCGCCATACTTATGCTGAAGTGTTCTAGTTTATCTTTACTTCATCTGAAGCTGTCTGTTTAGGGACCCATGGCTTTTGGAGACTTCTGCTGTGTCTGACTTCATCTCCTGACCTGGAGCCTGAATTTTTCAGCCCAACTTCTCTAAGTAGGGAGTAGCTCTGCCTCTTGCATACAGATAGCCTCATAATCCGTAGTCAGGGTTCTGGTTTGCTAGAATTGCTGGCTGCCTGTATTCACATCGTATTTACCTTAAACTTTTTATACTTTTGCTTATAAGAACAAGCTCTGTGGTCTTGAGAAACAATGGTACACAAACTAAAATAAGGATTGAATGCGCTTGAGCTCTGTTTCATCACCAGCGCTGAATTTCATGCTTTAGTTACACATACATTCAGTGTATCTTGACATGGTTCCTTTGACCTCAGCTACAGCAAGAGCACTGAGGCTGCAAGAAACTTTGCTGCATGTTTTCCTAATCTGGCTAATAGTATATTTTTTCCTGTCTGTTAAATTGCATCCTTATTCTTGTATGTTTCCTTCTTGGAGTTTTTCACAGGTTTTGTTGAAAAGAATAAGGTGTTGGGAGTATTTAGAAATGTATTTAAAAAATTGACATGAGCAAGTTGATCAGGAGAAATGTAGATGTTTGTCAGTGAATTATAACAGCAATTTAAAAAAGAGAGCATTTTTCAGTCTGTAACCTATCTGTGTATAACATCTCTGGAGGGTGAAGAAGCTCTCAAATCAATCTAACTGCTTTGGTTGACTTTTTTTTTTTAACTATCTGACTGATGAAACAGATTATATATGCATGACACTCATCCTGGTTTGTTTTGTGACTTAACTTGATCTTAAGTGTTGTCTTAGGGTTATGAAGAATATATTCAGTTTGTCATGCACTTGAAGGCCTATCTGGAATTCCTGGCTTGCACATTGTCTAAGCTCTAATAGCAAATTAATTTTCTGGCTGGATTACATTGAAAAAGTGAATATTTAATAGCTTACGCCCTGAAAGCATGCACAGCACTTACTTTGACAGATGGTTGTTACAGGTGTCTGAGGAAAAACCCCATTTTTACAGTAAGTAAAAATCCTGTTTTTTTTAAAGCAAGTAAACTTGTAGAGTTTTAAGTATTTTAATTCTTTGGGGTTTTTTTTTTAGTGTCTATTTGTGCTACCCAAAACTACACAGGAACACTTTGAAAGCAGCTTTTCAGCGTGTAGGAGCTCGCAGTCCTATCGCAACTGAAGTAGATAATACTTAGGATCCTTTTAATTCTTTTCCTGAGGAGAGTAGTTCTTCAGATATTTCAGTGTTGAAAATAATGTCTCATCCCTGCATCTTTTCTTGTTATGGTAACAACTGGATGTGCTAGTGCACACTAGGAAAGACTCAGAAATGTTTTGGTTTCATAGTATGCTTGATTTTATTGTATGAAGCCTCTGTGTGCAGGAAGGCAGAAGGGTGTCAGCACACTCCCTGCAACAATCAACATAATTGGCAAGAAAGAACTATTAATTTTGGTAATGCTTCCCATGTTACTTACTGAATGAACTTCATTCTAATAAATACAAAACTCTTCCCTCAGCTGGTAGTCAGTCAAAACACAGGCATTTGTGTGCTATTGGAAAATTGGCTTTTCAGCTCATCCCAAACCATGGAAATGAAATCCAAAGCATGCAGGTGGCGATACGTAATCTCCAAGGCCTGTTATAACGCTAGATAAAGCTGCTAGGTGAACATGAACATGTGTTACTTATTCTCAGAGGAGCTTCAGCTGGTGTGTTATACTTACGATGCCTTGCTTTCATTCCAGGGTTCAGACTATCCAGTCTTTAAAAGGTTAAAGAGGCTGTTGGTGAAATGTGCAAGGAGTGCAGCCAGGAAAGTGAAGTTGTGCTGGCCTGCATTGCTTATACTGAGGGTACACGGCAAAGGTTGCATTGGGTCCTGTGTTGCCTTTTATTTTTAGGGGGGGGAGCATCAAAATGCATGATTGCCCTGTGAGGCTTAAACTTTCGTTCTCTGTATCTCAGTCTCTATATAGTTGTTTTGGTTCTTTTCAGAAAAAAAGTACTCTTGCTGTACTTAACAGACCAATTGTCTTTGCAATTTCACATGTAGAGTTTCAAATGCCATTCTAAACTGAGCTAATGACTGTTGGTGCATTGGAAGATAGAGCTAATACTCAAAAAGGAAAGTTGAGAACTTGAAAGATGATTTTTTTTTCCATAGTCTACACAAATTTAGGTTTTGTATAATTCAAACACATTTTTATTTAATCAAATAGGTCTGTAGCTTGTATGATCAGGAAGGGGCTTTCACTTTGTCAGAAATTAAGGTGCAGACAACTGGGGCTTGCCACCAGCATACCAAACACCTTACCCCAGCATACCAAACCAAAGATAAGAGGGGGTCTGCAAAGGACTTGTTGCTTGAAAAACTGGCTTCCACCAGTCTGCATTATAATCAGAACTATGAAGAGCTATTGTAAGTACATCTGCTGTAAGGGAAGAGATGGGTAATGCTCTTTCAGCCTTACAGTTAGAGGTACAATGAGCATCTTGGGTAGCCCTGCAAAACAGAATGGCATTGATCATGCCTTCGTCACTCAAGGAAGGTACTTGATACTGGTTAACACCACTTGCTGCACAGATGCAGACCACGGTCAGAGAATAGAAATGGACAAACATAAAATTTGAGGTAACGTTCAGATACTGCACGAAACAGCTGGTGAAAAACCTTTTTGACTGGTGGGGATGGCTCCCAGACTGGAAAGGATGGTTAGAAAAAACTACTTAAAACAGCACTGAAGTACAATTTATTGGGTTAATTAACTATTGCTTGTGCAGGCATTAGTTCAGTTGATCTTAAGTTGTAGCCAAGTGGTATGTAAAAGTATACAGCATGACAAAAAGCAAGTAGAGGCCAGAACAAAAATACTGAATGCTAGATGATAAGGAAGACAAAAAGGAAGAAGTGCTTGCCCTAATGACAACAAGTTATTACAAAACCTAGAGGCAGGAATGGATGATGGGACAGCACAGCCCATGCGGTGATTGATCCTGGTCTCCCACAAGTCGTGGGATGGGTGTCTGTGGTCCTTCTACCATACTCTACATCTTTAAAAGAAAGAGGTCCTTACCTGAAGGTGTCTGAAATTAAGCTGTAAACACATGAGAAGGAAGCAAAGTGAATAAAACTATGTGAGGCAAAGCAAATGTTTTTGGAAATGGAAATCAAGAGCAAGAAGCATAAGGAGGAATTTGAAAGGCTCGCAGTAGTGAATGTGTGTGAGCAATAATTGCTCATGAAAGGAGGGAATATGAAGGGGAAATTCAATTTGTAACTTCTCAGGCATGGAGGGCAAGAACTACAAAAAGGGGTTAAGCTGGCATGAAGCCCGGATGCCAGAGGCAGAAGAATGCCCTGTCAGGGAGTGAAGTCTCACTTGGTGATGAGATGAGAAGCAGCCCCATCTTATAGCCAACGTGGAATGGCAATGCACAGGGGCCACCTCTGGGCAGCAGAGCTGGGCTGGGGCATGGGCAGCAGAGCTGGGCTGGGGCATGGACCCAAAACTGGGCTGAGGTGCCCCATGCAACTGGTCATGGGATTGGTGCTTGGGAACAGCATTTAACACACAGCTGGAGAAGCCAGAGAGGAATGCCGGCGGCCGGAAGGCAGCTCTTTGGGGCACTGCATGGCCAAGGCCAAGCAATGCCCAGAGGAGGAGACACCCCTCAAACCCAGCAGGCCAGGCACTGGCTGCAGCCCCAACTCTGCCCATCACAACCCTTGCTCAGGCAGGCTCTCAAGCAGCAGCTCCAAAGCCACCACCACAGCAAAGAGTGGGACACTTCTGCATGTGGGAGAGGTGCCCAGCAGTATAACCTCCATGATGGGGCACTCTGACGCTGCAGCCTTCCCTCTTCCTCCCTGGCCACCAGCTCCTGCAGCCAACGGGACACACCACTGCTCTGGCATCGCCTACAACATTCCAAAACAGTTGGATTTACTGCCCGACTCTTGAATTCAAACACCTGCAGCTCTGGAAATGACAACAAACAACTGCTATTCAGCACCCCACAAACAGCCTGTGTGTGAAAATGCTGTTCCCAAGCAGTGCAGGTGAAAAGAGATAAAAATCTTTACCTAGTTCCTCCTTTGCTTCTGTAGCCTAGCAAGGACTCTGTGATTTCAGTAGCGCTTCTGTTCTGGGCATTCCCTGTGCCCAGGTGATCCTCCCAGAGTTCAGAAGTCTGTGTGTGGCTGCTCTGTAGGAGCAACTGAAAGTAAAACACTGAGTACATTTTGCAAACAATACAAACAGGAGACATACAACCTCTACCCACCATTTCTTTGCATGAGTTCCTGTGGTTTCATTTGATATTTAAAATTCAGAAAGCAGGACAACAGATTCAATTATGTCTTCTAAACCTTTTACATTAAAACCTCCTTGGAAGAGAGCCCCATTTGTGATTTTTTTCATTTTGGCTCTTTCACACATGAGAAGTATCCATACACTCTGCCACAATACTTAAGTTTTTCCTGACAATCTAGCTGCTACTTCATGAGCAAGTCCTAATGCTGTATTGAAATTTATTACTTCATAATCGTAACTTAATTGTAATAACCATATTAAATCTCAGTAGCTTTGAAATGATCTGACAATGACTTGCATCTGTGTTATTTTATTGTTTTCTCTGCAGTATCTGTTTTGCTACATCATCTTTTCAAAATACTGTCACCGAAATCGGGAAGAACGAACCTCGTAACACCAATGTAGTGTTAAAAGGCAGGCATTCTTTATTCTCGGCGCCGGATGCACGGGGGATCGCTCCACCTAACGTGCATACCTATAAGCGGCAACTTGCCCCATTTATATGTAGCAAAGTATTACATATGCGTAAAGTTTCCCGATATGCCTATACATATGCATAACCTGTCTCTGCTTTGTATTAAAATTAGCTTCAGGTGGTCATTTCCATAAATCCCTCCCCACTGCGCTTGCTCAGTGCCTCCTTGTGGTGGTCGTCGGGGGTCGTGGGGATGAAGGCTGCCGGCTCTTCTTTGTCACCGCTAGTAACCCCTTGTTCTTGCGCAGACTCAGTTGCTCCTTGGCTCTCGCCCAAACTGCAGGGTCGGTGTAGACCAGTTCTTGAGGTAAAGTCCTAGTTCTTATCAAAAAACTGTCCTTCGTAAGGAGCCACAAATCTTCCTGCATCAATTAGTTCTCATTCCTTCTAGTCTAGCAACCTTGGCAAACCATTATTATCCTTCTGCTCTATTCTCCCCCCGATTCTTCCCGTCCTTGAATAGGGTTCCAAATTTAATAAGTAGCTACACTACTGACTTACAAAAAAAAAACCTTCCAAGCTAGACACTATTAGAAAACATCCAAGTAGACACTACTGACTTTAGCAAAACATCCAAACTAGACACTACTGATTTTTAGCAAAGCATCAGCAAATTAGACAATGAGGCCTAAATCTTATGCATGTAGGCTGCTTACATCTGGGGGTCTTTCAGCCCTTAAGGTATCACTATCAGCTGTACACTGCCTAGTATCCTGACAGAACAGTAGTCTTAATAATACTGAGGGAAGCCACTGACAAAAAAGGAAAGTTTATTTGGTTCCAGAGAACAATTTTATGTCCTGTGAGGCAAGCAAGACTTGACTTTTATAGGCAAATAGGGAATTGGGACAGATGTTACATGAAAAGACACTGGGCAAGAGAAGACCTGTTACTGGATAAATATGTAAAAGCCTCTGACTTCTTTCAGAGAGAGTACTTGCAAGACAGGGCCTGAGAACATATTCCCATGGTAAAGAAGAACTCAGCCAGGGCAGTGACAGAAATAAAAGTACAAAAGCTAAAAGGATCTAGATGGCTTTAGTTCTTAAAAAACCCCAACCCAAACCAACCCAAACCCAATCAACATCAACCCACTCCAGCAGTGAAATGGATTCTCCAGCAGAGAATACTGCAAGGGGTTGGGAGAAGGCCACAGGCTCCTTGTTATGTGTGGACTCAAACTTGTCAAATTTCCATTACCTGCAAAGGAGAAATAACTGGGAGAAGAGAGCCTAATGATTAATATTTGTTCCATTTTGGAAGCTTCATTGGGGTTCTAGGGTGTACTGCAGGGGGAGAGGAGGAAGGAGAGGAAGAATTACATAACACATTTCTGTTGCAAAACATTTTCCTCCAACCAGCTTGTTTTGTTTAGAAACTAAATGAAATCCCTTCAGGATGCAACTTGATTGACTTGACCGTGAGAATAGACTCTGCAGGGTCTGAATAGACCCTTGCCATCATCTCACATTGAAATATTTCGCTCTGGGAGCAGTAATATTGTTATCTGTGATTATGCTCTCAAGCAAAGGCATGTTGCAAGGCATCTCAAATTGTTCAGGTATTATTGATGAATTTAGTAGGTTTGGTTATATGCATTTTAAGTTGTTTTGGTCTGGGAGAGAAGTGCAGGGGAACTGTTCCTTTTCATAGTTTCCAATGTGCAACATAGAGGCTTATGCTATAAAATTTGGGGGTAGTTGGACTATTCCCAAGCACTCTGAGAACATTTGGGAATACTACAGCTTCCAGCAAGACATACTATACCTTCATGTATAAATAAACTAGGATGGTCTCTCACAGAGTGCTCTTCCTACTGTATTTTGAACAGCCAGTCCACTTGCACTGTACACTGAACAGTAATGGTGTTGGTGAGAAAGTAATAAACGTTTTGGGTATAAGGTCCAACTTTCAGAGGTCTGTGGAGATTGAATGATACGTAGACAGGAACACTTAATGACTGATGTAGAGGAGAGAGTTCTTAAAACTAAAGCAGGTGAAACTTGTCCTTGAGAATTTAATTGCCCTTGCACAAAGTCTTACTGGAATCTTAGTAGGTCACTCAAATCAAAATCCTACAAACAAGCCAAACAAAAACTAAATAAACTAAAAAACAGAACCCCAAACCAAAACCCACTAGTTGCATGCTGCTTTTCCCCTGAGTATCCCAGGTCACAGGTGTTCTGAGATTTCACAGCTAAACTTCAGTGAATGGAAACTCTGTTCTGAAAACCTGAAGAATTGCACTGTATTGATTTGAAAAAGTTGTCATCCTAATGTTGACTTTGACTTCCCATGCTTTCATTTATCAGTGGTAAAAGCAAAGGAATCATAATGCCCCTTTACCTTATGGAGTGTTTGGAAAGGAACACTAAGGCAATGTGATGGGTGACAAACACCTCACTTTCACATGGAAATTAGTAGGAGAGTATTCAGGATAAACAGTGAAGAATGTACTAAATTGTAAGGCTGCATACCGAGTAATAAGAACAACATGAAAATGCTGAGTACCCTCTATTAAGTGAGCAGTTAGTATCCTGGACACTGAATCACTTCCTTAGATGATTGTCTTGTAGAAAGAAATTCGTGTAATTAAGGCTACTTCAGTGCACAAGGGAGACAAAACTTGTCTGTCTGAACCTCTTTGCCTATATCGCAACTGAAAAAACCAAAAAATCTGAACAGGTATATGGAACCGGAAGGATAGTTTCTTTTTTAAAGTCTTGAGTCCTCCCTGGCAAAGTCTTACGTAAGGGTGTCCACCTTTTTCCTCCTTTGTGGGTGTTTTTGTCCAAGGGTGTTATAGAAGGATCTTCTAGATGGCAGAAGAACCTGTTGAAGACTGGAGAAGGCTCTTCTGCTATAAGAAAAACATGCATATCCAATGTATCACCAGGACAATAAACCAAGTTCAGGAGAATAAACCATGTTCTGAGTGCAACTTAGATTGTGCTTGCCTGCAAGAGTTAGGAAAGAAAAGATGATGAAATGGGTAGGGGATGGTGATGTTACTCTTTGCCTTAACTGCTCATAAGAATGTTCACTGGCCCACAGTCTTCGATACTTAGGCATAAACTATAGAAAAGTGTTTAGGCAATATCTCTTTCTGCATTATTTCTCTAAATGAGGAAAGGCAGCAGTAAAGATAGCTGAAGAAGGGGGAGTCAGTGGTCCCGAGGAGGGGATCTGGGATTCTAAGAGAGATCGGTGTGGGGAACTGCTGTCTCCAGGTGCCATGTCACACGTTAAGGATGTTAGCTACTCTGATGCTACAGCTTTTTCAGTATCTCTTTCTTCACTTATTTCGATCCTTTCTGAGAGCCTGTTCAGTGAACGAGAATCATACAAGCAAGATAATGCGTAAACTAGAAAGTTTATTGCACACACAGAAAGATCAAAGTATTTTGCAAGACAGCATGCATTTCAAATCTTAAGTGCAAAAGAAACAAGCACCATGCGATTCACTTTTCTGCTAACCCCTACTGGTTGCGGAAGCTTAGTCTTACTGCTGCTTGCGGCTCTGAAGCTGTTATATTACATTGTTTATGGTGTTATTCTTTTACAATGACATGCTTTAATGCCCCCTCATCACTTTGAGATCACAGTCTGAAATGCACCAGGGGCTTTCACTGTAATTTAAAATACCTTCAGATGAAAGTTCTGAAAACCTATGATAGCTGTGAAGATAAAAGGAAAAATTGTGATATACAGTTAGTTCTAAATGTAATGATGATACTGACGTGCAGAAACAGACTGCACAATCTGTAAGATTGTAAAGTAGGTATGTTTATTCAGCGCTGGGCAGCACGGGGGGTAGTCCCACCAAAGTCGTGCGCGCCGCAACACAGCAGCTTGCCCTGTTTATATGTAGCAAAATGTTACATATACGTGAAGTTTCCCAATACGTCTATACATAGGCATAACCTGTCCCCGCTTTGTATTAAAATTAGTTTCAAGAGGTCGTTTCCATAAGTCCCTCCCGACTGCGCATGCTCAGTGATTTGAGTCAGTGGTCTTCAGGAGTCGTTTACTTCATCCACTCCTCTTCTTCACCTTATCCTTTTGGTGAACTCCAGCTTCTACCCCCCCTTATTCCACTGTCAGAACAACACAGCCGGTACCAACTGGCTCCCCATCCTTGGCTATCCTCATATCGACAAAGTGCCAGACGCTTTGTTCTCCTACAGGCCTTCCAGGGCCTGTAACAAAGATGGGCCATTTCCTACTAATTTCTCCTCTTCCACATTCCCTACAGTGTTGGTTTCTTATCTATAGTTTACTCCATAAGATTAGTAAGTTAATCTAAAACACAATGCTAGCAATTTAAGATGGATCTACAGTTGGCTTCACAAAGGTCCCTTTTGTTAACCCGTTTGCATCCCTTCAATACCTTAAAAAACCACCAAAACTATAATGTCCAATCAACCTTGCCTTAAAATCTGTATGGAAGAAAATAATCTTAAAACAAGTGTTAGTAACGTTGACCACATTATTTACACATCTACATAAGAACATGATGGGTTTATTTTCTGAAACTTTTATTGCTTGTAATTGCAAGAAGATAATTAAAACACTGAATTCCAGCTTGATTCTGACCACTGTTATAAAAATTTGGGCCTAGAGCACAGCTTTCTCTAACAAGAAAACACAGCTCCATTTTCCATTGTATTGTTTCTGCTCATATAGTTGATCAGCCAGCTTCATAGTTCCTCAGTTTGAGAGCAAAAAGCGTTGGGTACAGAGTCTTCTTTTTTTTTTTCAGTAGTTGATCTGAATGATTTAGGCAGCTGAAATTTCCCCTATATCACAGTGTAATTATGCCATCTACTGCCACATTTCTGGTATCACATTTGAATTGTCTGCCCAAGTGACAAATACCACTGTGGACAATATACAGAGACAATCTTAGCAGAGATAATGAGAAAGCTTTGTATGGTTTAAGTGATGTATAGCTTTAAATGAGACACTGATCAGTCAGTTGTCTTCTGTTTCTTTAATCCCATCTTCCAGTGGCAAATCTCACAAATACTAACACAGAACTAGATCATTACTTTCTTCTTTTTCATGATTCAGTTCCTGAAAGCAGAGGTAATACCAGATTTGCAAAGCACATGTACCATAAACTGGCAATCTAATGAGCTTTAAAGGGCAGTACAACACAACATTTGGATGTCACCGAGAATCAGAAGAAAAGGGAAAAGAGGCCTGCCTGAAGTATGTGACATCCTTACCGTTGTGGTGGCCTGACCCTGGCTGGATGCCAGGTGCCCACCAAAGCCACTCTATCACTCCCTTCCTCAGCTGGTCAGGGGAGAGAAAATACAATGAAAGGCTCGTGGATTGAGATAGGGCAGGGAGAGATCACTCAGCAATTACCATCACAGGCAAAACAGACTCGACTCAGGGAAATTAGTTTTTTGCCAATCAAATCAGAGTAGGGTAATGAGAAATAAAAAGTAAATCTTCAGATCTCCGCCCCCTCCCCTTTCCCTGCTCCAGCCTGGGGTCCCTCCCACAGCAGACAGTCCTCCATGAACTTCTCCAATGTGAGTCCATCCTGCAGGCGCAGTTCTCCATGAACTTCTCCAGCGTGGGTCCCTCCCACAGGGTGCAGTCCCTCAGGAGCAGACAGCCCCCGGGGCACCAGCCCGGCCAGCAAACCTGCTCCAGCCTGGGCTTCTCTCTTCATGGGGCCACGGGTCCTGCCAGGAGCCTGCTCCAGCACAGGCTTCCCACGGGGGTCACAGCCTTCTTCAGGCATCTGCCTGCTCCAGCGTGGGGTCCTCCCCGGGCTGCAGGTGGGGATCTGCTCCCCCGTGGGCCTCCCTGGGGGGGCACAGCCTGCCCCACCAGGGGCTGCAGGGGAACCTCTGCTCTGGTGCTTGGATCCCCTCCTGCCCTCCTGCTGCACTGACCTGGGGGTCTGCAGGGCTGCTCCTCTCACATCCTCTCACTCCTCTCTCCTGGCTGCAGATGTGCATGTCCATCCCCCCCGCCACTTCTTAAATATGTTATCCCAGATGTGCTGCCACCGTCACTGAAGGGCTCAGCCTAGGCCAGTGGTGGGTCTGTCTTGGAGCCAGTTGGCATTGGCTCTATCGGATATGGGGGAGGCTTCTGGCATCTTCTCACAGAAGCCACCCCTGTAGCCCCCCTGCTGCCAAAACCTTGCCACATAAACCCAACACAACTATAATTCAAATAATTCAGATATATACTTTCTATAGGACAGCCACTCACCTCTTTCCCCAGCTCCAACTCTTCTTACTTGATTATTTGAATTGATTTTCGATTCCATTAGAGAAGCAGTGTGATGCTGCTGCTACCTATCTCCCATAGAGATTTGTCCAGTCTGCTTTCAAATAGGAATGGTTATGGGCACTGTCTTCCATTTCTAGAAGACGTTAAGACTTTTCTGTTGTCAAGTAAGGTAAAGCTTTCGAGCTTTAAGATCACTATTGTCCTGCTGACAGTGGACTTTAAGAGTTTATTCTAATGTGGGTATGTCTTTTTGCCACATCCCTCTTCAAGCCTCTAGGCTGCATAACTTGAATTCTTTCAGCCTTTCCTGTTTTGCAAACCTCTGATTATTCTTATTGCCTTTTCCAGCTGTTTCACATCTTTCTTGATTTAGTGCCCAGAACTGAGCATGACTCTCCAGCTGAGGGCAACTCCGTCACTTAAATGAGTGAAGAAATTCTCATGGGTGATCAAACCTATTCCATTATGCATTTCCCCTTGGATCACAAAATGCACCAGTTAGCTCCTAGGTCTCTTTCTGCAGTGCAGCTGTCTGTGCAGTCATGTGCAGCTGATTACCTCTAAATGTAGAGCATTGCATTTGCTCTTACTGAGTACTGCCTAACCTCCGTTGTAGTAAGAATTCGGTTAATTAGGATTTTGAATCCTAATCTGGTCCTTCAGTTTAATCCCTTTCAGATCGGTATTACCTGTCCATTTATTAAACATACCTGTTTGTTCTTTCATCCAAACTAGTAGAGAAATACTGAATAGTTCCTGGCTTGGGATAGAGTTTTTTAAAACCTCACCCCATACCCTTTTCCAACTTGTCACTGACTAATAATACTTTTGCTGTTTAGCTTGTTCTATATGCTTCTTTCTCTTAACTTGCTTTCTTATTTCTTAGGACAACATAATCTGAATCAGCTTTGTAATTGAGTCTTAAGAGTTGAGGTATTAACACTTGCTATTTCTCCCCTGTTCTGGAGGCTCTATGCCCTGTTAGAGGAAGGGAGGAAGGGAGGAAGTGAGAACAGCTTAATACTACTCCATGGGGCACTTTCTCATTTGCTTTTTACCTTTGTGGTGCTTAAACTTTCTTGTTCTCCTGTTTTCTAGGAAGTGGAGGTAAGCTGACAGCACTCCGAGTCCCAGGTTCCCCTTTTTTCTTCCCTGTTTTAAAGGTAGACTGCAGGTGGTTTTTCTGTCTTCTCAGTTTTCTGAGCTTGTCCAGATCGTTTATGGAATCTGAAAGATAACTGCTAGCTGTTCTGGAGCTGCATCCTTTGGTGTTTTGCAGGCACTGGTTTTAGGAGAGTAGCATGGGCTGATAAACCACTGATCACTGACAAGGAGGCAGGTTCCTCTCCTCAGCCCCAGTGTGCTGTCAGATGGGCCCCAACATTCATGGAGGCACCGGCCTTGGTCTATGCAAAGGTGAATTTCAAAAAGCACTGCCAGCTTGAAAACATCCAACATGCTCTTTAACCTGCACTGGCTGGAGTTCTTACTGCTCTGTCACTGGGGCTGGTCGTGTTAAGCATTGGTCACATCCTGAGTGAAGAAGGAGGCAAACAGGTATTGAA
Organism: Gorsachius magnificus; assembly: GCA_034008185.1. Classification (NCBI taxonomy): domain Eukaryota; kingdom Metazoa; phylum Chordata; class Aves; order Pelecaniformes; family Ardeidae; genus Gorsachius; species Gorsachius magnificus. The sequence continues at coordinate 41,428,508 of CM067109.1, read as the reverse complement.
TACATCAGTCACTGAGGACTGTGAAGCAGTACTTCCTCTCCATTCTGTATCAAACCAGCTCTTTCGGTGGTTGTCTTCTAATTAAATTACTTTCCAAACAAGTTTAATTTCTCCTTAACTCTTCAAAGATTGGTCTTTCTAGATTTCTGTCTTGTGTTTGTTTAAATTACTAATGATATTAAAGAATAATCTAACCTAATTTCTACTTCGAGCTTTCTTTTTGAAATCACTGCAAAGCTGAAGTAGTCTAGTTAGTGTCTTCCAGGCCTTCCTTGTCTTTTCATTGCACTGTGATCACTTGCACTTGTGCCCTTTAAATGTTACCAACTCTCCTTATTTCCTTCCCTTCTTTTGGGCATCCTTCCCATGAAACCTCAGTGACCATGTCTGCAACGTTATAGAATTCTGCTTTCCTGAAGGCCATTGATTTATTTTTGCTCGCATTCCTTCCTAAGAAACAGAAATGTTATTTTTATTATTATTCTCACCTAAGTTGCTTTCCATCTTTATTCGCTGTCACTTCCAAACTGAGCTGCTGTCTCATATTTGTATTTAAAGGATGCCCCAATGTTTAGGAAGAATAAGCCTATATCATGCTATGTTGCAGTGTTAAACACTGAAATTGCCCATTCACACCAACCCCTGCTGCCTGGCTGACCCTGCTAGCGCCCACAGAAAGCAACACGCAGTCTGACCTTACCAGCTGAATTTATATTAGATCTGTGCTGCGTCACCTTTCTTGTTTTACTCTTCTGTTATTTGGCAGTGTTCAGTTACTTTATCCCTTCCATAATTTGGATGTAAAAGCAAGCATGCACAAGGCAATACTTTTTATTTGGCTTTCTGAAAAAAACATGTATTGTTCTAGATTTCACATAAAATTCATATGAATTATTCCCCAGCAGGTATCAAATCATAATCTAAATAATTAGGAGTGTCCTATACCATTATGTTTATTCCCCACAGTTCTTGCAATGTAACATTATGAGTAGAGTTGCCCTTTCATTTTTTTAGGGCCCAGTGGCAGATTAGTTTGTAACAGTGACTGCATGAGTGCAAAAGAATGTTGCACTGGAAAAGAGGAAATATATGACTGAATTATTTCCTTATGTTTGTTTGAAATAGTGTTTAAAGTGATGGTTATCTTGTAATGACTATGCAAGTGGGAATGGTGGTGGTAAGAAGGGCAGAAAAATACATATTCATGTTTCTTGCAAATTCCACTCAAAAAATGAAATAATGGGATGTTCAACTCTCTCACTGCTTCATGATTTGGATTTACGCTAAGGGTGTTTGCGAAGTATGATTTTCAGAGTTTGGAAATCCCAGTGCATTGCCAGAACAAAAATGAAGTAAACCTGGCCCTATGTCTGCAAAGGCACAGTGAAGATACAGGGGTGAAAAAAATTATTAAAATATGAGAGTTACAGCAGCACCTCTGATCCTGCTATCTAACATATGGCAAACCAGTTGATATAAGTCAAAGGTAATGATACCTTTTAATGCAGTCAAGATGTATATAGATGCAGAAATATTTATGTGTATATAAATATATACATATCTATCTCGACTACGTTAAAAGGTAGTATTGGATTGGATTAATGTCAGCCAGTTTGCCCTATATACAAAGGGTCTGGATTCAAAGGTATCAAAAAAATCCCACATGGGTGTTAGAATTCAGAAGGTAATGCTTGTTTCATAGAAGCACGCCCTCCTTCTAATAACCCTTTCCTATTTTGAAAATATTTTAATTCATGCAAAACCTTAGGAATAGGTTTACATGAAAATGCTGTAAGCTAAAATATATTGGAATCTGTAAAGTGAATATTCACTTGTGTAGCAATGGACGTACAGTGGGAAGGAAAGAATCAGTGAATGGGCACTGCAGCTTTCCTTGTGTATTTTGCGTGGACATCTTTCTGCATTATGTTTGTGTGTGTGTCAAGGGGTGCTTCCATGACTTCTGGGACCTGTAATCTCAAACCCCTGTAAAATACAGGAAGAAATCTGACTTACAAGAGCAACGAGGTATGTTCATATGTTAATATGTTAAATTCATATTATTTTGAATAATAGCTTCTATAAAGACATAACCGTAGAAAACTATCAGGACATACACTAAGAGGAAGAACAAAAAGCATGGGAAAAAAAGTTGCTTTAAGCATGCTATGTATTGGCTTTTCCCCTACCTTCTGAAATACTATATTTTGTTGTTGTTTCTACTGACTGCCTGGACATATAATAACAAAAGTAGAGGAAACCTGAAAGGGGCTCAGTTGAACGCCTCAATAAGCTGTTAGTGGCTTCAGCAGATACAGGATTTTTTTTTTTTTCCCAATTATCTAGATCAAATAAAACTCTAGTATATTTTCTAGCAGGTGTGAAGCATACCTGGAAACTCACGGCATATGCAGGCATGACCAAATTTATTCTAACTGGAGCTAGAAACTGTTTTATTTTTAAAAGCGCCGATGAGTTAAATGAGCTTTGAGCTGCTATGACCAAGGGTTACTTACAAGGGTTTATTTTAGTTCTTGTTTGTTTCCCTATTTATTCATTTTGCTCCATTTTAATAAGCAAGTAGTGGTTGAAAGATTTATGGTGGTGCAGTTGGGATAAATTGAGCTTGCTTTCTTTTAACGCTTACCCTGCATGAGAGTTAGTCCCTCAATCTGTTCACTCCTAATCACCTGCTTCATGTAAGAGAGACAGCAGAAAGTATGTGCTGCTTTGTACACAACCATGCACGGGTGTGAAACCGACACTCTCACTGCTAGAATGCAGCCACTTTTCCTCTTTGTAAAGAAGTAACTTGTTGAACTTCTGCATCTCTTTCTACCACTTCATTTGTTTGCTTGTTGCTCTCTGTAAGTAAATATGAGGATAAGAGTCCATGTATTGAGTTTTTCTGGTTGCTCAGACTTTTAATTCCAAAATAGCTAGGGATATATGTATTTCCCCTCCCTCCTCTTCGAATGTATATTGAGTGGGTTTACACACACATACACGTGTGTATATATGGTTGGCTGCAGCTCTCAATGAGAATTGAATTCCAGAGTATATAAACCACTCTGGGAGCTGAACACAAGTAGCTACTAGTTCTGCTAACACTCACTTGCAGAGTCCACTGCTGTTGAATAGTTTCGTGAAATAATGTTCCTGCTGCTCTTCCGTGGAAGTTTAAATTAGTGTATCTAGCTAGTCCAGTCTCACGCTAAGGAGACATGCTCTGAGAAAACTAACTGAATGGCTGTTAGCTAGCAGTCACTTTTTTTAAAGTGACGAATGTAACACCAAGAGCAGGTCACAGACTTCAAGACACAATAAATACTGTAAGGTGATAGGTTTATGGCTGAAGACCATGGCACTTTTTTTTTGTCTAGGCAATGGTTTCTTACACCATTAGCCTAGTGCTAGAAGGTTCGGAACTGAGGAAGGTCTCGCTTGATCTTTTAATCAAACTACCCTCCAATTTAGTGGGAATTAATACAGTTGCCCCATGAGCTGAAAATTTACCAGTCCACAAGCTAGTGGAACTGAGATTCAAATCTTAAACCACTTAAGGAGAAGGTCGTTGTCCTTATTTTAAGCTTCATATTTTTAAGTTTTGAAATCCAGCTTGTCACTTACATAGAAATAAATCTTTTCAGTTACCCTAAAGATTAAAGTTTTGGTGATTCTGTATTGACACAACAGGGTTCACAGAAGCATGAACAGGACATTTCAGAACTGGTCACCAGTAAGTTGCTTTGGGCTCTAATTCCTGAAAGGGGTTTGTCTTGAAGGGAAAGGCACTTCCATTTCTGAAGAGTTCAGCTGAAACTTTGCTCCACTTTAGACTGTGCGTGGAACTTGAAAAGTAAACCGGACAACTTTCCTAAGTTTATGGGCCACAGGTCAAAATTGTCCCATGGACACATGACACAGGCACACCAGGGAGCTCAAAGGTGTTTATTCCTTCAGCCCTGGGGCCACCTCACAAGTGAGAGACAACAATTGCTTGCTCCTTTCCTGCTATCCCCTCCTGTTCTGTATACTGCCAAGGCATCAATGTGGGGTGTGTTGGCAGTGCCAGCCCTGGGAGCCTGGTTTGCTCCCTCTGAGGCTGAGTTTGCCCAGCTGTTTGGTTATGTTAAGTAGCCCTTTCCCTGCTTCACATCTATCCTAGTGATCTGGAGGAGAGAGAGGAAAGGGGGAAATTCATAATGGTATAGATGGATGAGGCATAAGAAATAAAACTGAAGTTACCCATTGTTTAAATAATGACGTTTGTGGAGGCTAACGTGGAAAAAGTAAGTAAAAACCAGTGTGTTTTTTTTACTTTGTTCTTTATTATAATGTTAAGACTCTTTTTTGACATGCTTTTGTGAGCAGTCTAGTCCGTAGCTCAATTTCTTACTTTCTTATCAAGTCCTGATAAAACCATACCCTGGTCTGTGTTAAGAAAAGGCTAGCGTGAAGTTCAAGGAGTGGGTCAGACCTAACAGCTGTAGTGTACAGTTGCACGCTTGTGCGCTGTATCAATGCTCTACACTGTGCTTCCTACATAGAAATATGGGGTTATGATGTTTGTGCTTGACTTCTCTTCCTGCTGCTGAAGGACAGTATTCTCAGTGTTCAGTACATCCAAATACCCTTGCTTCACCTTCCTTCTGAAAGTTACCACTAAAAAGCGGAGGGCTTGGGACACCAGTGCGTGTAAGGTTGTGGTCCACAGCTGCTAAAAGTGACTCTGCGTGACTTCTCAGCTCACAAGCAGGAGGCTTTGATCAATCAAAAAGACTGGAATACACAAATGCAAACAAATGGAATTGAAATGATCTGGACTTCAGCACTCTTGATTTCCTATTCAGTGGGTTATTTTTTACTATAAAGGGCATTTTGTTGGTGTTCAGGAGAGCAGAGGAGAAGAGCCAAGTGGGTAGAATTATAACCCCATCATGATATGGGGTATAACTAACTTAACAGTTAGTTATTTACCATCATAGAGCTTTCCTTTTCACTTTGATTATTTATATAAGTTATTGCTAAGCTATTTGGTTGTTGTTTGTGGCTGTTACAGGAAAAGTATCAACAGAAAACATAGCATAGGTTTCCCTGTTGTCTGGATGAACTCTTGAACTGATTATTTTTTCTTTGATGCTGGTTATTTTTACCTCTCAACCTGTCTTCTGGTGCTGACAGTCAAATAGGGACAGGATCAAATCCAGAGAAGTTAAATAAATATTCTCTAAAATTTAGTAGACCTTAGACCTATAACTAGGGAAAGAGTGCTGTCCACTTAGTGGCTTTTTACTTGTCTGATCTGTCTCACAGAATCACAGAATGGCAAGTGTTGGAAGGGACCTTGGGAGATCATCTGGTCCAACACCCCTGCTAAAGCAGGTTCACCCAGAGCATGTTACACAGGACTTCGTCCAGGCGGACTTTGAATATCTCCAGAGAAGGAGACTCCACAACCCCCCTGGGCAGCCTGTTCCAGTGCTCTGTCACCCTCAATATTATTAAAAAGCAGCTTGGCTGAACACCTGCATACCAGCTTATCATTCACAGAGTCCTCATCTGGTCATGCCTAGAGACGAAACCACTCTGCTTCCTGCTGGCATGGTAGAGGTAAAGAGAGTCGTATGTAGTAAATGCACTGTACTACAGCTAGTGGAGGTTGTCTGAGCTTGGAAGAAAGCATTCTTTTAATTAAAGTCATCATATTGGATTTTTAGATAGCCAGTTTAAATAAAACTTCCCTTTTGCCTCCTGGGGGAAAATGGAGTAAGCAAAGTCTTTGTGTTTATTTCTCTAAAGTATACAGATGGTGTTTGTAGTCTGAAAAAACAAAGTGAAATTCTAGCAGTAGGAAAGTGAGATGCTACAGTATGTGCTCAACCTTCATTGTGTAGTTCTCCTTTGAGATATAAGTGGCCAGATCATAGGAAAATTTGGATGAGCAGAAAGAGAGAAGGCTTGGCCTTGCAAATTAGCTGCTATATTATTCTAAACTTATTTGAGCACTATGGACTGTAGACAGTTTGTACTTCACCTAACAGCCCGATGACCTATAATGACTAGGATTTGAATCCTGTAATCTAAATTTAGTTAACAAGATAATTAAATATCTGATGTCAGTTCATTTAGAGGCTAGAACGGATTATCTCTCCACATTTGCAGATTTCTGCCCTTCCATTTGTATGCATGGCTGTATGTTCTCAAATTTTTTGTTACAGCTTTTCTTTCAAATCTCATCTTAGCTTTTGCCATAGCAATTAGGACTGTGAAGAGCTTTTTGTTGTCCTAGGAACTGAGGGAAAAGAAATTATGAAATGCTGAATAAGACAAAATGGGTTTAGTCCTCGTTGCAGTGTAGAAAAGCACTCAGGAAAGTTAATTAAGCTCAGGAAATAGACAGCAAGATAATTAAGATTAGGCCTAATTTTACACGGCAGGCATTCTGTGATGTTTTCCAAGAGACGAAAGGGACATCATGTAGAGAAACTCCAGGCTTTCAGTCAGACTCTCGAAAGATCATTACAGCTGATGTTAAACAGCAAGATAGTCTAATGTGATGGGCCATATGTTTTCTTTTACATTTCTTTAAAAGTAAAGTTGTGCCATAAATGTAAACAAGGACTAAATACACAGTTTATTATTACTGGCAGTGAAGTATCTAAGCGAATCTGTTGTTGATAAACAATAAACTTGAACACAAAAAACCTGGATGTGTTTGTTACTTCCTCTGCCAGACTGAAGTCCGCCATGCTGTACTGCAGTTTATTATGTCCTAGAAAACTACTAAGCAGGGTCTTTTGTTTAAATCAGCTGTACAGAATTCATTTTCCTACCGTTGGGGACCTCAGACATACTCTGTAGTATTTCACGTGCTGGCAGTCTACCTTCCTAGCACTGTCAGAAAAAGAAAATCCATACAGAGGTTGACACAAAACCTAATTACCCTCTTATCCACTTCAAATTTTTATTACTAGGTACACTAGAAATCTTGAAAATGAAAATGAGGAATAAATTACATGGAACTATGGATTTTGGTTATTTGTTCTTTGAAATGCTTCTACTACTTCTGTGCATATCAAATTAGTCTCACATCTTATTAAGCTCAAATCAATCATTTGGATACCAGTGCTTTATTCTGTATGCCTGGGCTCATACACTGGAATTGTCCAAGCTTACTGCATTCTGGGTAACTGATCCTAGGAAATATTTATAGTTTCTTTAGCATTTTCCATCCACTAGCATATGATTATATTGATTCTGTGTTTTCTTGTGTAAATGGAGGCCCTGGTTATTTTTCTATTTATGTGCCCTTCCTAGGGAAAGAATTAAGCTGATGGAAAGTGGGGGTTTTTTGTTCATTTTTTAAAAATAACAAGATTCTCTAAAACTCTATAAACTAGAAGTTATTTTCCCTTGTATCTCCACACTGGGTAACAGCACAAGTGCAAATAAACATATGTAAGGGGTCATTTTGTTGATAAGTTTGAATACACAAGAGGTTGAACAAATTGTAAGATAATGATGAAAAATGAGGAGATTTAGTACCTGGTGATGTGTGTCAAACAAATACCAAAACCCAAATAACCCTCAGGCTGATGAAACTCTCTCTGTGATGCCAGTATTGTGGCATGGATGTAGATTAAATAATCGAATAATCTGACACATCTGAGTTTACATCACACATCTCAAACGTGGCAGTTTCACAGTACTAGTTTTTCTTACAGCTGATGTTCCTGGGTTCATGGTTACACGTAAGTTTTAACTGTCATCCAAAACTATTTCTAGCTCCCAATGTTTAGAGAAAACCTTGAAAACGTGACTGAAACTATTTCTTAAAGGAAACAAGTGCTTTTTTGTACAAAGGCACCGATCCGGCCTTCTAATACTTAAAGGGGGCTTTTAGAAAGATAGGGATGGACTTTTTAATAGGGCCTGTAGTGATAGGACAAAGGGTAATGGTTTTAAACTAAAAGAGGGTGAATTCAGACTAGATATAAGGAAGACACTTTTTATGATGAGGGTGGTGAAGTGCTGGAATGGGTTGCGCAGAGACACTGTAGATGCCCCATCCCTGGAAACAGTCAAGGTCAGGTGGGACGGGACTCTGAGCAACCTGATCCAGTTGAAGATGTCCCTGTTCATTGCAGAGGGGTTGGACTAGATGGCCTCTAAAGGTCCCTTTCAACCCAAACTACTCTATGATTCTATGATTTAAAATCTTGCTCCAACCTAACTGCAAAGTCTTCTTTTTTTAAATGCCCAATTTGTAATTACTTAAGATTGGTGATATAAAACCACACTGTTTACTTGAGAGTAAAGGTATTTCATGTGGAGGTAGTTAAGTGAGCAGTTCTTGCAATTAGTTTACTAATTGTGGGAGATCAATCTAAACAAATCTGGGTTTGACATAGAAGAAAGATAGGTGGGATTACTGGAGATGAGTTGAATCAAAGTGGTTCATTTTGAGAACTACTTATATGAACTACTCCTTAGCATATTCAGATGAAACTTAGTACATCAGCTGTCAATTCATTTTAATTAAGGACTGTTTTATTCCACTGTATTTTATTGAGTATCAAACTAAGACAGAACAATTGAAATTGCTATGTTCTTCTCAGCTTGTCAGAGACAAAGAAAGGTCAACAGATGCTATATATCTTAAAGAAACCAAGCCTTAATTAATTTTAACTTGTAAAAAAAAGAGGTCTCTACCAGCAAACTCTCTGAAAATTTATTTGGTGTCCTGGAAGTCAGTGCTGCCATTTTTATAGAATTGACTATATCCTTTGTATGAAATAAAATGAGTGGACTTAAGCATTAAAAAAAGTACTGAATCTTAACCGTGCTACAAGACTAGCTCCTCTACAAAAAAAGTCTTCCTATGGTGCCAGCTGTGCAGTCGAACAAGCCATGCCTCTCTGCTTGCTCTGTGCCTTGAAATCTTGCTGAAAGCCTTGGATGCTTTTCTTCACTCACTTCTGCTATTTGTAAAGTTCATCATTCTCCCCCTGACACGCTCCTTGCTTTGGACATTTTAAGAAGACTGGTTTGGAAGGTGTAATGTGATTCTCTGGAGTAGCTGTGCTGAAAGCCAAAACATGTTTATTTTCAGAAACAGTGCTCCTAAGGCAAATGTGCTCACTGCTGAAGTGCAAAATGAATGTAGGAAGCTAGTGCAGCCATTCCGTTTTTCCTATATGTCCCCTGAGTATTTTAAGGTCCTTTATAGATACCTATTACACACCCTCTCATCAGGTAGCTGATTATTGTAATATTTCTTTTGCCCTATTTATACAAAAGAACACAATTAAATGCAGCTACTGTACCTGGCTTACATATATTGTATTTCCTTGTTATGGTAAAACTTGTGTTGTCACGACTATCCTCATTCTTTTAAATTCAGCATTCCACCTCCTCCTTCTATTTGGCAACTAATTTTTTCCCCTCTGAATTTGAAGGCTTTTCTTTTTGCTTCCTAACATTGAATGAAGCATTATATTTTGTGGGCGATTTGAAGTTGGACTCTTCTTTCAGTAGATTGTCTTGCTCTTTTTTTGTGTGTATTAGTGTGTTTGAGCATGTCTTCAATGATGCTAGCTACTTACTAGTGCAGATGCTTTCCCTGGGTTGCTGATCAAGTCTTGGACTCTCAGCATATTTCATGGATGCTTGTGTTTGTAGTGAGCGGATATATTTGTGGCTTTGGTAAAATATGTACCCATTCACTTAAACCAAAACCAAAACAAACCCAAACCCACAGAGTTTTCTGTTTCACATATGCAGCTCTTTTCCAGAACATGATTTATCCTGAGAAAATTATTTTCTCATCACAGGGTCCCTGGGAGGTTTTGTGTCACCATTATGGTACACTCTGTATGTCTGACTCTGATTTTCTGTCCTGCTGTAGATATCAAGGCCTGCATCTCGTCACTGAATGTTTTATCGAGACATTGTTAATGAGATTTCTTGTGCAGTTATTTCTTTCGAGGGTGGCTTGACATGTTTATTTGCTTCATGCAGCTGTTAAGAGGCTAAAATTTTGGCTGCTGACCCAGCGTAGGCTTTTGGCTGTCTGTGGTACTGTGATAGAGTGATATGACTGAATTCCTGTCATATGAAGTGGTGTAAACATGCTGCTAGTGAACAGTTATCTGTTGTCAAAACCATCCTGTTTCTGAAGTTCTGCAAACATTTGTCTTTGGTTTGTGCAGAGAACATCTGCAGGGCCCCCCTCTTTCTCAAAGTTTGAGTGAAGCCTATGGCATGATGCCCTGCATGCTTGTCCTGGTTTCAGTTAATTTTCCTTCTAGTAGCTGGTGTAGTGCTGTATTTTGGGTTTAGGATAAGAATAATGTTGATAAAACACTGATGGTTTAGTTGTTGCTGAACAATGCTTACACTATTCAGCTTCTCATACTGCCCTGCCCAGCGAGGAGGCTGGAGATGTACAAGAAACTGGGAGGGGGCACAGCCAGGACAGCTCACCCCAACAGGCCAAAGGGGTATTCTGTACCATATGACATCATGCTGAACAAAAAACTAGGAGGGTTGGCTGGGGGGTCTCAGCCTCTGCTGGGGAAATGGCTGGGCAACAGTCAGCAGGTGGTGAGCAGGTGCATCGTGCATCACTTGTTTTGTATATTCTTTTATTATTACTATTTTTCCCTCTTCCTTTTCAGTCCTACTAAATTGTCTTTATCTCAGCCCATGAGTTTTACCTTTTTTCCCATTCTCTCCCCTATCCCACTGGGAGTGAGTGAATGGCTGTGTGGTGTTTATCTGCCTGCTGGCTTAAACCACAACAGTGCTTTTGCCGTGGTGGTGACAAAGGTGGTTGTGATCAACCTTGCCTAATCCTCTCGGGTAGAGGCTGTTATCCCCACAACAGAATCAATACAGGGAGTAGATATGTTCGTTTCAGTTCTGTCTGTACCTCTAAGGTAGTGGCATAGGGTTGATACAATTTGTTTGTGATGGATAGGGCAGAGAATGTGTCACCTGGGGATGCCCTGATCCTGCCTCAGGGCTGGCTGAACATGAATCCGTTCCTGAACACTGTGGGTGCCTACACTCTTTCAAATCAAATTTGAAATCAAATCAGTGGTAGTTCATCTTAGCATGCTGGATAGTTCCCTACTGACATTCATATTTTGACTTAATAGGTTGTGAGGTGAAACATGGGATTTTGTTTTTAGTGGCTAGGAAGCAGATTTGTGTTTCTTTCTGTTTTACTCATTTGCCATGCTGTTCTTGCTTAGACCCTTAGCGAGGTCCATCAGTCAACAAAGCACTCCCCTCTCCCAAAAACTAGGAATGCCCTCAGTTTCCAAGAAGCATTTGGCTCTTGCTGCTTGCACTGTGTTTCCTGGCATGTGTCACCAACTGCTCGCTGTATGCTGAATATCTTTGGCCATGTTTGGCAAGTGTCTGTAGTAGGCTTGACTTGAAAGTCAAATCCAGCCACAGCTGGTTGTCTATTCCCAAATAGCTTAAAAGTATTTCACAGAGAATACTGATCTCAAAGACTTCAGCACTTTAACGTACAGTGACAGTTTTCTCAGTTGCTGATCTTGATAGTTCAGGACATGAAGTAGCTGATCCTTGTTAGAATATCAGATGCAAATAATCTTATAATCTTGGTTTGTGTTCAGTCTTCTCTTTCTTTTCTTGTTGTTTTTTTTGTTTGTTTTGGCTTTGTTCTCTCCGAAGCCATAGAACTAGTTCAGTTCATCTTCTTTGTCTCTGTTTTCTGTTTTCCCAGGTGATTCAGATACACTTGGCCTGCTGCAGAACTGGTGTAGATACAAAGTCAGCAGTATTCATCTCTGGCGCTTTTTACTGTGGCAAACCTTGAAAAGTGGAATGCTACTTTTTGAGACAGTTATTGAAAGATTTCTTCGGGATGCTCTTTTGTGACTTTTAAAATCTGGCTTAAGCTCACGTGTTTTCTTAATCTTGCAAACACTGTCTCATCTGTTCATGAGTCTCATTCCCCTTTTTTGTATATTTCTTTGGCAGTAATGACTTACAGAAGTTACCCACAGTGTCTTCTATTTCTGTTTACTCTATTACTTCCATTACTCTAATATCACAAAGGTAATCCGTGAACTGGATGCTGTATTGCTTAAGGTGTTTTAATCTGGTTTAGTGTGTTTATGGAGAGGATGCTCTGGTCCTGTAAATGTATCATAGTAGTCTGTACCACCTTTGTAGAAAATGGCAGTGGATATTATGGGTGCTGGCAGAATGTTGTTAGTGCTGGTGGCTTTGCTTGCCTGTCTATTTGTGTATTGTATGGTTCATGTGCTTTTTCTCCTGCCTAAAATTTTAGCATGTCTTTTTTTTCCCCTCCAGAATCTTGCTTACAATTTGCATTGTCCTAATAGACTGAATAATTTTATCTCTGGCTGCAACTTTTTTCCTCTCTTACATAGCTCTTTTTGTAGCTTCACAGGTTCTTTGGTGCCCCACTGTCTATTTGGCATTCAGTTTACTGTTTGCCTGCTGCTGACTTGTCTTTGCATCTGATTCTAGTCTGAGTTCTACAAACCATTTACTTGTGCTGTTTTGTGTTGCATTAAAGTCATAAAGTGCAGAAACTTACCTCCAAGATGCTGTTTTGGTTTCATAGTGTGTGTGTCTTTCTCTTTGCTGCAAGCTTTAGCTCAGTGACACAGCTACCACGTAGCCCACTAGGCAGGGTGTTTTCCATTTTCTTTACAACAACTCAACAATCTCTGTAATATTGCATTTATGCATTTCCTTTTGCATAGCTTCTGCCTTATTTTTTGCTTTTCCTGTATGATGAATGCATCTCCTCTGCTTATATGATTTATGCTGTAAAGAAATGTTTTTCTCTCACCCTTTTTGTGGGTAAAAAGTGTTCTTAGTACTCTAATAGTCTGTGTATTTCTTCCTGGTCTCATCCAGGTGTTCTAATTATGAGTATCTTTTCTTTTGTTTTTCTTTTTTTCCCAGTTCAGTGGAACTTTCACTTTGTTTCAATCTGTAGTGTTTCAAACCGTTTAACCCATAGCCCCTCCAATCCAGCTATGATCTCCTCCTGCTTCTTGTCTCAATACTCTCCTAGTTTTACACATATGGAGGATTGTCACTAATTTGTCAAATCTTGTTCAGCATTCAAACTTAAAAGAAAAAAACAGCAAAGATACTGGAAGAATTGAGGCTTTATTCCTTTTTCTGTGTAATCATTACTTAGCACCTCCTATTGGGAAACTGTTGATTGTAACTATGAATCTTATGCTGCCAGCAAAGTAAAACACTGGATTTTTTTTCCTTTCCTATCATAGGCACTAAAATTGTTTTTGTGGGTCAAGCTGCTAACCTCAGATGTCATGGGCTTCCTCCAAATTGGAGACATTTCTGTTTTACTTGCATTTCTAGCAAAGAAACAATACAGCTTAATGATGCTCTTGGGGGCTGTTTTTAGGTAGAAAAACAATAGTCATGGAGAAAGAAACTGATACAGAGTTCAACTCCTGTACTCCTCCTACTCCTGAGAGACTATTCCAGTAAGAGCATGTACTTCCCTGAGAATTTTTTTGCATGTATTTATGTTTAAAAACAAGTTTTCTTGAAAGTTCTCTAATGTATAATAAAAATAAAGCTGAGGAAGTACATAAAGATCAGGAAGAAGAAGTGTAAACTCAATCAGTGTCAACATCCTTTTGTGTGGAGTTCAGTACACAACTTATAATAAGTTGCACTTTATCATCAACTTGTTTGATTTCCATGCTGAAGTTAAAGGTTGGAAGGAGCACTGCTGTTACCAAAATTGTTTTTTTTTTCTCTTTTGTGATTATTTTTTAATCTTGAAGCAAAAATATTGAACTGTGAATGATTGTTTAAAAACAAGTAAAAAATTACAAAAACATGTCCTTTCCTAAGTACTTGACACAATGTGACTCCTTTGTGCAACTGACCTATTATACATGATCACACCTCTGGCTAATTAAACATAATTTTTCAGTTATTTTTACTATAGATGAGTAGCATTCTTATTAGTGAAATGATGGCTTCTGTGTGGGTGGGTTTTTTAAGAATAAAGAGTCCACAAAATATCACAGAAAACATTTAAGATCATGAGTTTCAGTACAAAGTTATTCTACTTCTGAGCTATATAAAATCACAGAGTCATCATGAAGTTTCCACAGTTAAATACTAGCAGTGTGGCTTATATTTTTAAAACATCTGTACTTGCTGTATCTCTTTAATTTTTTTGCAGTTATTTCTACTATGGGAAAATATAATCAAGAGTGTATTTTCTCTGAAGTGATGTCTTGTATGCAAATTAGACGAGAAATTTCAGGTTTAAGCATGAATATCTGTTGATTTATTTCCCACTGTGATGATTTATTAAATTGTAAAATGAAATGTGTAATTGCAAATGAAAGTGACTCCATTAGAATAGTAATTAAAACCTAAAATTGGTATTCTCATCAGAGTTGGACAATTTGTTCTCCTGAAGTCTAATAAAAGAAATCCCCATTTTCTTCCTTGCTTGCTGGCACTTGGCTTTGAGCCCCGTTGGGAAAGGGTGATATTTACTTTGTGTATGTGTGTGTGTATTTTACCATCCCATATGTATATTAAGGCATTTGTATGGGTTAGTGACTTAGATTAGACCTGGATCCTGAAAACAGTTATGCTTATACTTAATACGGCATCTATAGCTGAGCTAAATGGGGTTACTTGCTTGCGGTGAATTGAGTATGTATGTTAATGCTTGGGGTATTAGTGCCTTAATGTTTTGTGTAACTCAGTTCTAGTTCAGTAGAACTCAACTATGTGTAAAAGAAATCACACCTGAACTCAGTCTGAGCTGACTGAGTATTCTGAATCTCTGTGCTTTGCACTAGAAAACTTCCCTGAGTGTTGGTGTCTGAGGGGATACTAAATGCGTTTTATTTGGTAAATATGAGAGTAAAAAATTTAGAAACTTTTTTTTTTTCCTGGGAGGATGAGAGAGAATACAACAACCTAGCTTTTCATTCCATCCTTTTTAGGAACACACTTAGATTTCCTGCACAACAGAAACCAAGGAGTGACTAACTTTGCTAACAGCAATTCAAGTTACTGCTCCAGCTCAGAAGCCTCTTGTATTTGCTGTATTTCATCCCATATTACCCATTTTTATCCCTTTTCCCTCCCCCCTCCCTTGCTTACTGTGTAAAAAACCTGGACAAACTGTAGAAAGCGTTGATCAAAATTATGTTTCATAGAACCATAGAATCATTAAGGTTGGAAAAGACCTCCAGGATCATCAACCGGCAACCCAAAACCATGATGCCTACTAAACCACGTCCTGAAGTGCCACGTCTACATGTTTTTTGAACACCTCCACCACCTCTCTGTATTTCTTCAAGCACTTGCATGAAATGCTGTACTGGTATTTAAATCCACTTTTTGCAGAATTGATCTCTGCTAGGCTGTGAAAGAGTAACACAAAATACACAGGAATAAGCCATTAGACATTGCAACATAGTCCTTGCTAACCTGCTGTGGTCAGTATCCTCTCTTGCATGGAACAGATATTGACCAGTCACTCAGTCCATACAGACCTTGGTTACCGAGCCCAAAGCTGTTCTTGCAGAAAAGTGGGAACGCACCCCCCAAATTACTCAGCAGAGCTGTGGAGGAAACTCCTAATATTGACCCTTTCTGGCTTTAAAGTATTGCCATGGCTGGCCGGATAGCATGCCATGTTATTTTCCTAGCTTAATGCCAGCGTGATCAAGGTGATCTCAGGTCAAGGTAAAAGTAAAAAAAAACCCATCTAGTTCATAAACCCTACAAATCCTTGCAGCCTCACTGTCTGTGTTTAAAGACTCAGATGACTCAGCTTATTGTGATTCTCTTTCTTGTGTGCATGTCAGAGCTTGAGTTCCTAAGGATTGCTCCTTTTCTCTGTCCCTGTATCTAGAGAGCAAGCTGTAGACGCTTTCCTGCTCCATGTTGTTAAGAGTATTGGCCCTTGGGCATATACAAAGCCAGCAACTTCAAAAGAGAAACATATATTGGGAATGAAGGAAAGGATTTTTTTATGTTTTCTCCTTTCTTTTGAGGATCTATCAGCTCTACCTTCTCTCTGCCTTCCATGATTTCTTAATCATTAATTCAGTTAAAGTCATTCTGTCTTTCTTCCCAACCCTTCCCTGAAGAGAAGCTAATATACTTTGGGTAATTACTCTTCAGAAGAATAAACAGGGCCCACTAATGACTGTTGTGCTTCTTGGCTAAATCCTGAGCAGTTGGTTTTACCCAGTATGAGGTAGGGTGCTCCTTCTCACTGATGAGCAATGTTACTAAAATCCTGATGTAAAGCATCATGAATTCTACATAAATGCACAATCTGCTAATCAAAAATTACCACTTGGGCAATGCAACATGTTAATTGGTCACATTTGAGGACATTGTGAATGATGATAACTGCACTTGAAGTGCAGGTTTTTCTTGTCTAACATGCGTAGTTTTCTCTATCATTTCTTCAGCCAACTGAATCAGGATCTGGACTGAAAGCAAAACTATACATAGTTATTAAGCATGTTTGTGTTTACAGCTTGCTACTGAAAAGGAAATTAGTATTATGATATGGTAGGTAGATAAGGCTGCACCGTCAATCCCGCTTTACACCTCTATCTTCAGGTGCTCTGTAGCAGAAAATTTGGACTCTGAAACTTGCTGTGTGTCCATGAAAACTTTAAGAAAAGACAAAGCTGCTTTTACTATTAGAGAATTCAAGGAAAGTATGTAGTGAAAAGTACACTTTCTCATCTGCATTTTTGTTATAACTAATACCAGAAATGTGGGATGTAGACAGTTGTAGTTTGACAGAGCAATAGTTCTTGTCTAATAAATGCTTTGCCTGTTGCAGTAAAAATTTATTTTCCTTTGGGTGAGTTATGAACTACACTTCCACATGGGTGCCTCAGTAGTCAGATTTTTCGAAAGAACTTGGCACCCAGCAGGATGCAGTGAAATGCTAGGAGCTGCTGGATACCAAACTCTGAAATTTTGGCCCAAGTTCAAAGTGTGCAGATAAAAATTGTTGTACTTCAAATACGCATGATATGTCATGGTCACACAGCAGATGTCTAACTGCTCTGAAAATCTAAGTCTGTGAGCTTGAGCACCTCTCTCTTAAAATAAGGAACATGAATCTATTAAAACAAGAGAACATGAATAAGATCTCCATTTTAGTGGCATATGGCAAAGGTTCCACGTGCTGTAGCTTATCAGCAGTGGGAAATATTGGTCTGCAATATTTATGTAGAGATGGGTGTATTTTGGTTTGAACCAATTGTGACCAACAGGACCAAGTCCTTCCAAAGCAGGACATCCTTCCTCATTGTTTTTACAGTCCTTTTAAGGACAAGTTGGTTTATAATATGAATGGAAACTTCCCTTAGCCATCACTTAGAAGCATAGGAACTACTCTGATCCTTTCAGAGCTTCTGTCTTCTTGTCAACTTTCTCCTTGCACTATGGATCCTAGCCTCTTCTCACCCTACTTTAGGACTACCACAGCTGTTAGACCTCCAGAGGCACTCACTGTACTGAGCTAACGTGGGCCTGATAGGACCTGCTTGCTTTCTGCTTGCTTTCTGCTACTATGAGGAGTCTCATTACTTGGGTACCCGTGCAGATGTAAGGGCACTGAGCCTGAGCTGTGGAAGTTTTATCTTGGTGTGGGTCTGTTGACTGTGGAAGAATTACTCTTGGCTTAGAACACAGATGTAGCAGAGAATAAAAGTCTTGATATTTATTTCCTTGTGAATTGTAGTGAGAGGTGTATTATTTTTATCTTCTACATTCAGTGAGTTCAGTGTATTCTTATTAATTAGGAAAATTTTATCCATACTTACACAATATGAAAAGGCCATCTTAGCCAAAATCTTCTTAAAAAGGGTAATAAATGCAGTCATCCAGGACTGTGAAGGGTGAGGAATGTAAATTATGTGTAGCTGCCTAAAATACTTTTCCATACATTCTCTGTTTCCCAGCTCCTTGCAGTTCTGTGCTCTTTGTCTTAGTCATGTTAGTGCCACAACAGGAGCCTGATTTTAGTTATTTTCAAGGAGAGGAAAAATGATTGAAGAGGAGCTCTCTTACCATACACATTTTAATTATAGCCTATGTATACCTATACATGTAACTGCTTATACTCATCCTGTTTATTTGACCTTTATAATGTGGAGGCAATCTCTCAGTGATTAAGGTGACTTTACAGGGCTAAATAAGGGTGAAATAATGATTCATGTCTGTGACTTTACTGGACATGGTCACACTTTTTCACTCTCCCTTACCTAGCCACTCAAGGTAACCTTCTTAGAACTGATGAGTTTTTAGCTTGGATTCGAAGCTCTCCAGTAAGAGATTCCCCACCCCCCCCTCCCCCCCATTATTTCTCTAATTATCAAGCAGACAAGTAAATTGGGATCTCCCTGTCATCCTGTTGTAAACTGAGGACATTCTTTTAATATAATTCCTTTTTGCCTGCTAAAAACCCCCTAAATACCAGAGGAAGGAATAATGTTATGCCCTCTTCTTGTATTTGCCAGTTGGTTTTACCTTTGGCATTGATGTCAAAGTCTACCATGAGTGTCTGCATTTGGCCCTGAAGGAGCTGTCATCATCACAGTACAGTAATAGCTTTGCATGGGACATCATTGTCATCAGACTAACACACAACACACGCTAGCACACAAACCCAGTGATGTGCTTTTTGTGATGACCTGGACAAAAATAAAAACATGACTAGATAATGTGACAACATATTAAAAATCCATCTGTAATATCAAGTATTGGATCCTTTTCAAAAAAAAATACAGATAATTTTGATCATAATTTCATACATTTGCAAAGATTCTGTGCACCTCATGAGTCATTACAGCTTCCAGACAAGAGTCCTTTAGAAGATGAATATCAGTTACAGATATTTATTGCACATTGAAGAATAAATTGAAGAGAAAGGAAGTTAGAAGACATCTGCATACCCATGAGTATTATATGTATGATTGCATGCATATTTTTAAACGGAAGTATGATACCTTCTAATAATAAGAAGTCTTAGGAAGATCTTAGCAGAAAATAGGCAGAAAGATAATCTCTGTGTGCTGATGAAGCGATGCTGGTTTAACATGGATACACGATCAGATACTAAATATAATCACTTTTTATGCAAATCAAAGCCTCAGTGCAGCACTTCAATGACAACTGAAAAGATCTCATTCTCCTCCAAATAACACTTACGTCCAAGAGCATCATGCTTTTATCAAACTAGCTAAGGTTTACATGGTACAAAAGAGAAGCTGTCAGACAGACCACTGCATCATGCTTCCAGCTATCGTGCCACTTTTGTCTACTATTACCTCTCGTTAAAAGGAAGTCATTGTGATTTATATAACTTCACTTGAATGGATAAAGCATTTCTGTTGGGAAGAAATATACATGAAAGGACAAATGCAGGTCATCTGTGAGTATACTGAGCATGGTATGCTGTGGGGTGACTATGTATCCTAAAATTGACAGGAAGTATTAATTATAACTTACTAGCGAGAAACTTTAAATAACATTTTCTTAAGCTGATTCTTTTCTACGGCATCAGTATTGCAGTCAAGGAGCTGCATAACTGATGTTAAATGAAAGTCAGAGCATGTCATGTGGGACATTTCAAGGAGTGCATCAGGTTGGTTTGAAATTATTTGGCGATTGTAGGTAGAAACTTCTCTTGAATGACAGAATGAAAACCAGTCAGCATCCTTTTGGCAAAGAGTAGGCTATTTTCCTAGTGTTATTTAAACATAGTCTTTGACTAGAAGAGGTTATTTTGGCAGTGAAATCCATTCATTGACAAAATAAAAGGGAAGTAAATAATTTCCAGAATTCAGTTAACAGAAGTAACAGATGAACAAATTCACCCAAGTAATAAATACACTAAGCCTAAATTTCCTAGATGTTTTACAGTAAATAATAACTTAAGTGCAGTCACTAGGGATATGCCTGTATCACTCCAGCTTTAGTAATTAAAACCTTTTTAACAGAGAGGTGCCTTAAAGGAAAAGAAAGCTGTTACAAAATATATCCTGGATGACATTCATGGCCCCAGTGAACTGCATTAAGGCACTGCAGTAATTAAAAATTCACTTCAGAGGAGCTTATTATTCCTTGATTCACAGTTACTGACTATCAAGAGCCTCCTGGACCCAGGCATTATGAAAACATGATGCCTCCATTACTTGCTAGGTTTCTGACTTAAATCTTCAAAGGAGATGTAAAACTTTTCCAAACCATGCAGATAAAAATCATGAATAAAAAAGACTTAGTGAGCATTTAGAATTAAAATAATTAGGCCACAGTGGATGCTTTCAAAAATTTAGCAGCTATGCCAGTATAAAGAAAATTCCTTATTAACTTGTGTGCCAGGTTTTTCAAATCTGATATTTAGTTAACCAGTTATTTCTGAAATCTTATTAGTAATATTGAGGAGAGAAGTTAACCGTGTTAAGAAAATGTGCTTTTCTGTTAGGAGAGCTTGAGAAATTCTGGCAACAAAATAAACATAGTTGGATAAAGTTTTGCTCTGTTCTATGGTAGCTGATACTACTAAAGTAAGTGGAAATATTGTCAGAAAAAAAGGCAAAGTTCTTGTATTAATACGCAGTTAATATTCTTAAGGAGTGCGTGGTGGATTGCAGCAGTATAACTGTTGTCTTTCTAGCAGTCACTCCTGTTTGTCTGGGGCGGCGTTGGGGAATTTAAGAGAGTATTAATAACAGCAAATTTGATTCAGTAAATGCTAACTTTTGCTGCAGTTGAGGAGTTGTGGCTCTGGTCATTAAAAACCTAAACTGATGTCCCAGTATAAACCACAATGATCTCATGCCTCACAAAATATGCCATTTTCAACCACCCTGAGAAGTGAGGGGAAGTTATTATTCCTGTTTGCCAATAGCTAAATATGACTTTGACCAGTTTTGCCCAGCGTTTTTCTGGATACACCAGCTGGACAGTGCTGCCTTGATGTGCAAGTGGTAAATTGAGGACCAGCTTGTAGTTTTTAATGTCAGCAGACTTACTCTGTTACTTCAGTTGGTCATAATTTTTAAAAGAACACTTATTTTCTTGCTTAAAACTGTAAATCTCAGAAATACTGTGTGTTAATTAAAGCGATAAAGGCATTTTAAGTGTGAATAATTAAACAAGATTTTGCAATATAGAAAACTGTTAGAAAGTTGGTGGCAGATGACCTAGGTTTTTGTCAGGGGATTAAAGCATTATATTGCAATTGAGGGAGATTTCTGGAGGGCTAAATTTTATTTAAATGAGTTAATCTTACCGATTTGTGGAATTTCATTAGGGTTTGGTGAGGTATTTTATTGATGTAGGACAAGGGCAATGTTTAGTCACTGGGGCCAGACAGGGAATCAAAAGTGCTATTCTTAGCTCTGTTACTACCTTGATATATGCTGGGGAAGTAACTTGTCATCTGTCCTTTGTGCATAAAAATGGAAATACCATGCTTACCATAAAGAATGGCCATGCTGGGTGAAATTTTGGGTTCTACATCATATTTCTGTTAGTGACTAGTAGTGAATGTTTATGTAGGAGTTACAGGGCAAGCATACAATAACGCTTATAGTTCTGGAGTTATGTGAACTAGGAGAAATATCTTGGTTTAATACTTCCTGGTGGATGAATAATATAGTCCTTTTTTTCTTCCTTTTGTTTTCCTTTTGAATTGTCTCAGATTTTCAGCATGGAAAGCATCCTGTGTCAGGGAACTGGGTGTTGTACTGATATTTTCATAAAACCATCTGGTTTAATCACAAAATCTTTTGTGACTAGAAACAGTCAGCTTAGGAACCATCACTCTGTATGCTTTACTTAATTGTGTTATGTTTTGCTTGCATTGCTTTGAAGATGTTTGGTCTGGTAAGGAGGAAAGCCGCTTGTAAAAGGTTGCAGAAGGACTTTGTGGCACTGAATCGCTAGGCAATAAAATGGCAGGTGATTATGGCCTTTCATAGCTGATTCAGAAGGCCTGATCTTCTCCTTTCCCTGCTGAAAGAATGCAAATGGTGGAGATGGTTGCCTTAAGTGTATAGGATAATATTACATGAAGTGTTTCATGACGTTTAGGCTTCAGCCTATGGGAAGAAATGGTACCCCCAAAGCTTTAGAGATCCTAGAATAACCAAAGTTTTTAAACCTGACAAAATCCCACAGGTTTTAGTCTCTCTTTGATTAGGAGTACTTAAAATCTAAATTGTATTTATGGCTATGAAATATCTGGTCTGAGGAAGAAACCTCTCTCTGTTTTAGTAGTATTATCATTCTTCCAGATAGGCAGAATTGAGCAGAAGGAAAGACACCTGACATACTTTGCTAGCAATAAAAGATGCCTGTGAAAAAGGAAGGAACTGAACCAAGATTTCCAGACTAGTAACTTTGTGATCTTGCTGATGGAAAGAGGTCTGGTTTAATAATGGTTTTTATTTAAATTGAATGGATTAAGGTGTTTCTGATGGATTTGGTGTATTGATCCAATGCTATTAATCTGTTAATGAGGTCCCTTGTCTTTGAATCATCTGTTGTGCACTGTGGTCTGGTAGCCTGGCTGCATAGGTGATGCCTCAGGAATCTCACTTTCCAGGTCAGGAGCAACTTAGGTACATCCTGGGATAGTATTACTGGAAGATTCAAGTACAGTGACCTAAATCCGCTTTCTGTCTGTTTTATTGCTCTGTATTTTAGGACTGTCAACTTGACCAAAAAAATTATTTAAAAAATTTTTTTTTCTACCCAGAATCATCCCATGGAGACAATCCCTGAGGCTCAGATCAGGATGTGACTCATTTGTCTGAGAGAAGAATGCCCTATATGCGCAGTGGTTAAAACGAGTCAGGCAAGCCTGTCAGCATCAGAGTCTTATCTTAATATTGTTACTGTTTCTTTTCATTCTTCTTCTAAAGTATGATTAAAAATAGTTCCACAAACATCTCAGAAGAGACGCATGGCAGTGAAATATTAGAATTTTTAATTTCTTCCAATTCTGTGTCAGTTGTTATCTGAGTGGCCACGTAAAACAAACTGCACGAGGGAAGAGAAAATGATTTATCATTTCTTCATGCGTAATACAGCATGGTGGCAGGAACTTTTTTCTTGCTACAACAAATGAAGTAGCTGCAAGGAATGTCTACATTTATACAGGAATGTCTACATTTATACAGGCCCTTAAAATACATCTTCCACACTAATTCAGATTACTGGGTTGCCTATGACTCTGGCTGTTCTAGTTCACTTTGTTTTATTAAAGGTGCATCCGAGGTCAACTGCCACTAACTATACTATTAAATATTGATTTAACAATTTGAATTAATGTAATTTTCAGTTGTTCTTCCCTACTTAATGTACAGCAGCACTTCAGTGACCCAGTCAATAAGATCAATAGCACTCATGTGAAGTTCAAGCTATGGCTGTCACTGACTTGCTCTGCCTTTCTCCTTGCTCTTCACCCAGGGTCAGACAGGTTTTACTAAATGCACAATCTGTGTTCCTACTAATAGGCTGTGGGACTTCTCCAGCTAGATGCATTTTGTGCACACCAATTACTACTGAAGCAGATTGTTTGGTGCCTCATACTGATTTTTTTAATCAAGCTGCTCTTTATTCTTTAATGAGAGAAGAGATTAAACAATGAAGGCATCTTTTGTGGTTTATTTCAAGGTTTTCTGCAAGCCCTTGTGTAGCAGTTAAAGGCTCTTTTTTATAAGTAAAAGTACATACCTGGCAATTTGTAAATAGCAAGCCTTCACTTGGTAACAATTGCTAATCAGTGTGTCAGAGCTAAAAGGCCAATATTTAAAGACATAAATACAGCTATGTTAAGCACTTGTTTTAAACATTTGGCTAAATGTCCAGGGTTGGTGTACGAGCAACCTGGAGAATTATGCCTTAATGAGAGTGAAAATATCTGGGCAGCCAAATATTAAGCACTTTGTCAAAATAAGATTTAAAATACAATGTGCCTTGGTGTTGCATGGGAAAGTAAGTGGGACTGTTCCTATTCTATGAATGTGCCACCTGTGACAAAGACAAGTCACAACTGGCTGGTATTCAGGTGGTAAACTGATGGTTACTGTAGACTTGAGTGTGTACGCCCTGAGCAACTTCTCTCTGAAAATTTTTCATTAAATGTAAGAGGTCTTATTTTCTTGAACTCTGTCTCTTTTAAGCCAGGAGTATACATGTGCAGAAGGGAAGTCTGTGAGAAAAAGAAAGCATGAGAACTAATGTCTTTTGACTAATTTTGAGAATAGCAGAGGGTATGTATTAAATACGAAACTGATGTTTGTGCTTTCATTCATGGCAGTAGCTCTTACAACTTTGCACAAAAAAAAAAAACCAATAAAAACTGCTTTTATGTGTCTTGGAAAACCCCCTCACCTCTGTTTTCCCTCTGTAATTCACAATGAGGTCTAGATCCACTCTGTGATCTTCTTGTGCCACATTTCCTCCTCAAACTCTTTTCCCTGTGCAGTGTTGTTCTTCAGCTGGGTTCACCCACCTGTAAAGGAGTTGTTCCAGGATGCTCTTCTTCTCCTTGAACCACCAGCACCCTGGTATGACAAAGACAAGGTTACAGAGAGCCAGCAAGAATGATTCAGCTGCTGAAGCCATGTGCTTTACATGCACAACAAGGAAAGCAATGCATTCCCTGGCCCCTGCTCTGCAGAGCTTAGAGAATGTAATTAGAGAACAATAGTTTCATCTGGGAAGGTACTAAATAACTGGAATGAGCATGAGAGACAGCATCAAGCTTTTTGTTTTAGCTCCAGATAACAGAACGAAGTATATGGATCAATAGGAAAAACTGTATGTCCTTCTGTACTGGCTGACCATCACTGAGGACACACTTCGAGAATGTGACTGTTTGTGCCTTTCCTCATATATTTCCATGTGTACGTGTACCTGTTTTCTCAAAGCTGCATTTCGCAGGTCTGTTCAGAAGACATGAAATAGGATGTCTAAGAGGAAAAATAGGAGATCAGTGCAGATATACAGTTCAGGTATGTCTATGAACTTGAGAAAGTTAAAGCATGATAACTTCAGCTTCTAATTTATGGTTTAAGCAATTTGCAAGTGCCTTCTGTGAAGATCAAACTCTGAAGGTGCTTTTCTCTCAAAAGAAAGGCTTGTGTCTTTGTTAAAAAAGAAAGCTGCCTTTGTGCTTTCTGACCATTCCCTTTCATTTTGTAACCTTTCAAAAAAGCCTTTTAGCTCTATGGAATATAACAGATTAAAACCACTTCAGGGGATCTTTGTTCTGAATTTCTTCTTTCGTTATTTGTTTTTCTAAGTTATTCTTAATGCAGATAGGAACCATCTTGTTCTTACAAAGATTTTTTCTTCTCTCCTATGTTTCCCCCCTGTACTTGCACGTTCTGTAAGCTGACTGAGAGACGTAATGATTAAAAATTCTCATCATGCCCATCAGCCTATGTGCCCTATACTTTGTCATTTGGCAGTTGGGTATCAAAGCAGCAGCATCAATGTTCTTTGAAAACTAAGCAGGTTGGACATGCAATTTAGATGAAAAACAATTACACTGTGTTAGCTTGCCTTTGGCAAGAGTATTAGGGCTCATCTTGGAGACAGGAAACAAAAGTAGCGCTTCATCTTCATGAATTTTAAATGAGGGAAAGTGCATGTGTGTGTGTGAAAGAGAGTTGTCTGGCAAAGCTTTTCCCTACAATCATTCTCTAACTAATTTTTTTCTCTCTAGAATTGGCTGGAATAATATATATTTCCCTATAACATGGGTGGTGCTAATGATTGTCTCACTAGAATTTGTTTCAGCTAATCTTTTTGATATTCTTTAAAAACAAAAGGCTTTGCCTCAGTGACAAGCTTTGCAACCAAAAAGAAAGAGGATTAAAAGAGTTAATAGATGTTGTTTAGACTCCTTTTCAGCCAGGCAATTTTTTTTTTTTCATGTTATCTGTGTGGAGCCTACTGTGGTAGGCTCATGTTGAATTCATGAGGTTCAACAAGGCCAAGTGCAAGGTCCTGCACCTGGGTCGGGGTAACCCCCAGTATCAATACAGGCTGGGGGAAAAAAGGATCAAGAGCAGCCCTGCCGAGAGGGACTTGGGGGTATTGATGGACAAAAAGCTGGACATGAGCCGGCAATGTGTGCTGGCAGCCCAGAAGGCCAACCGTACCCTGGGCTGCATCAGGAGAAGCGTGGCCAGCAGGTCAAGGGAGGTGATTCTGCCCCTCTACTCTGCTCTGGTGAGACCTCACCTGGAGTTCTGCGTCCAGCTCTGGAGCCCTCAGCACAAGAAGGACATGGAACTGTTGGAGCAGGTCCAGGTGAGGGCCACAAAAATGATCTGAGGTCTGGAGCACCTCTCCTGTGAGGACAGGCTGAGAGAGTTGGGCCTGTTCAGCCTGGAGAAGAGAAGGCTGCAGGGAGACCTGACTGCAGCCTTTCAGTAGTTCAAGGGAGCCTATAGGAAAGATGGGGAAAATCTTTTTAGTAGGGCCAGCTGTGACAGGACAAGGGGTAATGGTTTTAAACCAAAGGAAGGCAGACTTAGACTGGATCTAAGGAAGAAATTCTTTACAATGAGGGTGGTGAAACACTGGAAGGGGTTGCCCAGAGAGGTAGTGGAGGCCCCATCCCTGGGAACATTCAAGACCAGGTTGGACGGGGCTCTGAGCAACCTGATCTAGTTAGTGGTGTCCCTGCTCACTGCAGGGGGGTTGGATTAGATGACCTCTAGAGATCCCTTCCAACCCAAAACATTCTATGATTCTATGATTCTATATTTTTAAACACGTCTAAGTGATCATTCTTAGGTCTTTATGAGCAATGTTCATGAAAGTCTGTCTGATAAGAATACTAAACTGAATGCCATCTTTTTTTCCAAACTTATATGCAAAAAACCATCATATATTACTGTTTTCTAAAGTCCTGCAGGCTAAGAATAAGTGTGTGATGGAATGCACTGTCCCTGGAGAAATTGCCCTGTAAGGAGTACATAAGAGCAAGTTCAATGGTAAGCATGTATTTTGGTGTTTTGTTTTTTTTTTTTTCCTGAATGAAAGCCATAATCTGTCCTGCAGCATTTGTAACGAAGTTCTGAACAATGTCAAAAGGAAACTAACAATGTGTCTGTCCTCCTTAAGCAAGGTCTTTGCTCTGAAAATTAAAGCTAACCACAAACATCAAGAAATTCTCAGTGCATGATACTGACCATGTGACTGAAATGTGGCCTGAGTTGCAGCTTTCCAGTATTGTGCTGCTTGTACTTGAAGTCTGTCAAATGTTTAATGAGGACAATATGTTTGCATTAAAACTAAACGTGAAACATTCTTCTACTTCCTTCCTTATTTTTTTCTTATTCAATAAAAAAAATCCTTAATTTCATGTCAGAATTATAAGCCATTTTTTTGTTTAGTGGATATAGAAGAATCTGTGTAGAAAATTCTTTAAAATAATGTTTTTCTGAATTCTAGCTGTAGAGTGTGGTATAACCTAAGCAGTTTTTGTTCTGGGCTCCATCAGTGGTTAAAAATACTTTTCAACTTGGTTTGGGTATCTTGTCCATGCAAAATTTTACATCTTGATCAAGACATTCCTGGAAGTAGGTTCTATTTTAATGGGTAAAACAGAGATTTGCAGCTGTTGAGGCAGCTCTGGATTCATACTCCTGATACTTGTTCACAGGAAAAAAAAAAAGAGTTAAGCTAGTGGTGGGAAGGTAGAATTTTATATTTTTTTTTTCGAGTCTGCTTGTTTGAAAGAACATTGCAGTATCAGGTTGGGAAAAGGGTGTGAAGATTATGTTTTTAGATTGAGATCTGAGTTCTGCCACTAAGCTTTTAGCTGTAGATGGGCAATAAATACGTGTGTTGTATTTTAATATAAAGGTTTGCATTAAGTCCCCAGTGGGCTACCCCTTGAGGAAGGCAGCAGCCTTGAACCAGAAGTGTTCAGATTCATTGAGTAATTGTGACAGGGGATAAATCAATTAAAATTATTTTCTCTCTGCTATATTCTTGGTGGGAGATAGTCTTAAAAATCAGCAGCATGCTGACCAAGGATGTGAAATTCAATCCCCTCTGCCTGGAATAAGGGGAAGAGTTACCTATCTCACCACCTACAGTAGTCTATTTTTGTTGTCTGGGATGAGTTCTCACTTCAGCCTGTTAACCCTGTCCTGGTTTGCTTAATAGTATCAAGATACCTCCAGTATATCTTATGCACATTCCACCTTCAGAAAATTGTCTATGGTGTATTCTGAAGAAAAGGTACACCAAAACTTTTCTGTTTTGTATAAAATTCTTGAAGAGTCATTGGAAAGTTTGTCATGCTTAGTTGGGTGCTGACAACTTTCATCTGGATGGTCAGGTTTTTGCTTTCTCTTTATTGAGTAACTACACGATTAACATGAGGCAGACAAGAATCAGCTAGAGCCGTTTACAGAGTGCCAGGTAGAGTGCTCTGGGACATAGCTGGTGTCCTTAGGGAGGATCCAGCTTTTCTTTCACTGTAGAAGAATTAGTCACTGTGTTACTTGGTTTAGTCCATGGTTTTCAGTAACTTGGGAACTAAGGCTTCTCTCTTTTTTCCCCTTTGTTACAGCTGTCCACAGTAGAATAATATGCAAATCAAGAGAAAAATGTCATTCCCATGGAAAAAAAAAATCATTGTGCTGCATTTTGAAAAGATGCCAAACTACCATGAAAATGGGTTAGAAGTAGGAAAATCAATTATTTATTGACATATTCACGGTCACCAAGAGAGAAACTGCATGTACTACCTGATCCGAAGAAAGGGACATGAGAAATTCAGAGGAGCCAGCACCCGAGAGACGGATGGAGGAGCATGCTCAAACCCACTTCCACTGCAGTTGACACGGAATGCCACACCCAAAATTTGTTGCCTCACTGAGTACCGTGACTATAACAGCAGTCCAAACTGGGTATTGCTGTGTGTTGACTGCCACATAAGAGCTTATGTGATGTATTCAGAGATCGGATTCACTGAGCAATGGGAGCTGTATGGTTCTGCATGTGCCCAGAGGTTCTGTTAAGCGTGGGCTGATTTTCAGTGCACCTTTACAGGTTGAGAGTAAACGCATCTAACTAAACCCAAGTGAGTAAGAGCCAATCCCAGCAGATGTTATAGCATGGTCTCTGCAAGTAGGAGCAATCTCGGCCCTGGACTAGCAGCTCTTGGACTGTGGCTGTGTCAGCCTGCCAGGGACATATACATTTTATCATGTGGTACTAAAGTGGGGACTGCAGTCTGGCAAACCTTCACCTGTCTGTTTCCAAAGCTATGCTAGGAGAGGTTTGGCTCTTGAGCCATCTAAATATTGCTAGCAGCAAGCTTCAGTCCTCACTATTGATGGCCACATATTCTTGGCAAGGTTGGTGGGCCTGTGCAATCCAACCTTGGTTTGCCTCAGAAATTTCCATATGAGGAGGGATGCAGCCCTTCTGGCTCTTGTCCCTTTCCAACAAACTGGCTGTTACTCCTCTGGTAGCAGGCTCCTCTATTAGATGATACAGAGATGAGAGAAACAGTGTAAATGCAGGTCAAGTGAAATGGTTGAATAATTCAAAGAAATCCCTGTTGAGATACTTACAGCCACTCTTGTCCACCTTTCTGTTTTGATGCTGATGCGGGAAGCGTGTTCAGAGCTCCATAGTAAATGTTTGCATTCTGTAATTCTGAAAGGTGGTATTTTTAAAACTGTTTTAATATGCGTCTGGATATTTAACTAAGCTAAAAAATAAAGATATAGGAGGAAACCAGTAAAATTACATGAAGCAGATAGTCGGTAGAGCTGTAGAGCTTTGAAATGGTGTTGAATGTTTTTACCTAAAGGTCAGTGGTCCGATAGCTAAAGTGGATGATTTTGGGCTCATATGTAAAGCTCAGTTCACTTTTAAATACCAAGTTGCTGATCTTAAAATCATCATCTGGACCTAGTTGTCACAGAGGTGTTGAAAGAGAGCTCTTCTTTGCTTTAAAATGATGTAAAATATAGTCCTAGTTTTACAGCATATGTTGTTTTAAATATTCCTGAATTTTGAAGTAAGAACTGGGGAATTTTAATAAGCAGAAGATCAAGAAAATTACATATGTTGGGCCCTAGGCTTTAATTAATCACAATATTATAAGCCGTTCAAAAGAACAGGTACTAAGAAGTGGTTTTGGGGGGAGAGGGCCAAAGGTTCACATTAGGTAGCAGAGGCTGAAAAACAGAATGAAGTCATTCAACTACATGTGCGTAGAACGAAGTGCATCCTTCTATATCTCCTCAAGTGTTTCCCAAGAAAAGATGCTGATGCTTTTAATGATTCTTTTTGGGAGTGTACAGCTGACTTGCATTAGACTCAAGTATGTCTAGGAAATTGAGAGGTTTTTTGCTTACATACAGACTTGGGATTATTGAATTTTCAAGTGAAGCTGCAAAAAAGAAAAGGGGAATGATATTTCAATTAGGTTCTCCAGTAGCTTTGCCCTGAGGAAAGCAAATCAATGGCAGGCAGCTTTTTTTCTTCATAGTCTAAAGAAAACATTCATTATGGTATTTTAATAGCTCTGGAAAGTCTCTATGCAACTAGGCAGGTAACTCAACTGTTTTTGTTCTGGTGTAGGATTGATTCAAGAGTTTGTGTATTGGAAAAGAGAATGAAATGAGTCCTTCACAAAGCAGCATCTTGTATCTCAGCTTCATTGAACGTTTTGTTGCTTTTAACACTTCCATGCTTAAAGAATGTGACTAAACTGTCTAATATGCTAGCACTCCAGTTTCTGTCCTCCCATTCCTGGCAACATCCCAGAGCAAGCTGTTCCTAAATGTTCTTCTGCCTTTCATCTCTATTAAAGTTTTTTTCTTCTTCTGGTTTAGCCTAGCACAGGGCAGGCATATAGATATTGCTAAGAAAAAGCTATGAAAATAGGCTGCAAGTAAACGCAGGCAGCTGGCTTTACAAAAAGGTTTCAAGATTTTAAGAGTGAGCTCTCCGGTTGCTTTTTTTAACTGATGTTTCTCTGAAGGGTTTGAAGAAAACTCAAATGGGAACTGTCAAAATTCTCCCAGCAAACTGTCTCTTAGGAAACTCATTTTGTCAAGCTTTGCTCATGACAAGTAGAGAGAGTAAGCTTTATGAATAAACAAATAGTGTGTGTCCCATGCAGATACCAGTGTACGTATTTTTATTCCAAATGTATTCTGCAGCATTATGTAGCCTTACCATAAGTAGGTGTTGAAATAACTAGACAGCAGTTCATATTTCACAGCTAAGGAATTATTTTCCTTCTCAACTTCTGGAAGGATAATGTCACTGCTTTCCTCCATTTTTTATGACTCAAAAGTTGAAACAACATTTACAGGAAAACATTAATGGTCTTTCTCTGTTGTTTTCTCCCTTCATCTCACAACTTCACCCCTGTCCCAGGTTATACTCCAGGGCTGTCCATACTCGGGAGACAAAAGCCTCCTGGTCTCCCATCTTCTACTTAGTCTCAAAAGACCCTTCCAAGGCAAAAAAACCCCCACAATACTTTAAGAGTATGGCATTATAGAGTTTATATGTTAAACAGATATGTTTATATAATAATTTCAAAAGTTATTATGTAGTTTTTCAAACTTGGGAATCATTATGTCAGTTTGAAGTAGTTAAAACTGCACTCCCTCCCTGGTTATCTAGTCTTAAATGGTTTTAATGATTATCCACTGTTCTTTCTCTTTTGATATTTGAGCCTTTAGGAGTCATGTATTTTTTTTTCTTCACATTTTCACTTTTTTTTTCACCCCATCATGAGGGCTGGATATGTATTCTTCAAAAATTTAAAAATAAAATTGAAAGTTGAGGTTCTTGGCTAATACATTAATTCAGTGGTTAGAACTTTAATAATGTAAGGGTTTGTTAACATTAGACTTGCAGAATTAGTATACTGTGCTTCTGGGGCCAAACACGCACAAGCATCTGACAAGTGTTTGACAAGAGTCAAACCTTCACATGCTAAGAATTACTAAAGTGGCCTGAAAACTGGCCTGAAAACTTCCCTAAAGTGGAATCTCAATTAGTCCTGATCCAGGAGAAGCAAACCCTCTGAAGAAAGCACAATTAAGCAGACAAATGAGGAAAATGGAATAATCCAATGGTAGCGCTGCTTCTGCTACCATACAGCTGTACCAGACACAACTGACTTGCTGGCTGGCTGCGGCGTGGGTTGACATGTGCCTGAGGAACAGCAGTCTCGGTATGGGATGCAGCATCTGCCTGTAGCTAGGTGCCTACCCTCAAAGTTCAGGCAGCAATGCACTCTGGTTTTGTCTGCTCCCTTTTGTGTTGAACCATGATGCAGCACTGCTTCTAGCAAGCAGACAACGAAAGCTGGTTCTAGTGATAGTTTGAGATGGGTGGAGGTGGTAACTTTGGCCTCCTGAGCTATCAGGATTTGGTGAGCAGAAAGATGGTAGCATAGAGCTGCCCTCTTCCTTGCCCTTCTTTGCCTCTTTTGGATCTCTCAGGCTCAGCTTGGTCAGACCTAAATGTGTAGCCTATGGTTTTGAACACCCCAGAAGCCGACACACAAGTCTATTTTTGAATTTTGCAGATGAGCTCTTACCATCTTAATGGGTGCAACCAAACCCTCAAATTTATATGCTTCTGTTCTTTAGGCTATCAAATTTTAAACTTAATATATTGAGTTCATTTCTAATAGAAGCTGTAGATGATGTGATCAAAAGTCTTTTTAACTTCAGCCTCTGTCCACTATCATTGATCTGCAAATTTTTCTTTCAGAACATGTTTAAAACCCTTTTCACATTGTCTGTTCCCTGCCTGCCCATTGTGAAAACCTATTGGATTAGAGAGCATCAAACAATTCATCAAGGCTTCTGATCTTTTGGAATAGGTGGTGATTAACATTTCAGCAATACATCCCTAAATGGGAGATTGGATGGTAAAAACTCCGTTTGCAGGGGGAGATTTGTCCATTTGACAGAGGCCACTTTTACTGTAACTAGTAACAAAGCAGTGGTGTGCTTGGGATTTCAAGAGAATAAAAAGGCTTCTATACAGCTCTTTGTCCCAACCCCCCTCCTCAATATGGAAGAAGAGCCTAAACTAGATCCTGTGCTCCAGAATTAAACATGCAGATTTGACCCTCCTTGGTGTTTGTGTGTGGGCGAGTTCTGAAATGTAAATGAAATAGTGTATTAAATCTTTTGGACCAAAGATTCAGGTTGTTTAGCAGTATGATTAACAGCTCTTGTCACCTAGTTAAAGGGAGGGAGTTTCTTAAATAGTGTGCCTGTCTCACGCAGTAATGTAGCACAGGTCCCCTTTCCACATGTACGCCTCTGCTGAAGCTAGCAGTGTTTGAGACATCCCCAGAACTGGAGGAACCTCTGTGATCAGTTTAACATCATGCGTAGCTATATCTATATTGCTTTTGCACTTGAGCTAACATATACTTGCCAAATCATATTGTGCCATTGACCAGTGCAAGTGCTGCTAACTGGGATTTTGTCTGACCTACAGGACACTGTGTGGGATAGACTTTAGACTACTAGAGGACTTGGATTGGCAGCCCAGTCCTTGAGAAGTAAAAGCAGCACCATTTGGATAGATAAAGAAGACAAAAGCAGAATGTGAAAGACTGGCTGGCAATAAAGTTATATCTAGAAATAAAGAACAAATACTTAAATGTGTTGGAACTAAGCATTGAAATTATTTCCTTAAGACTGTTAAATTCTTCACCGCACTATTCAGAGATGGAGCATCATCTTTAAACAAAGCCAACCCAAAACGCTTTGAGGATGGTAATGCAGGATGAAATTCAATGGCTTGGGTTTTTCTGAGGTCACAATAGCTAATAAATTCAATTACTGACTATAAAGAAGACTTGAATTTTTTTCCTTATTTTCTGTTAATTGCTGATGGAAGCTTTTAGGAAAGGATCTGTTTGCTGCATTTTTACAGTGCTGGTACAATAAAGATCTCACTGGGACTGTTAGATGTTAGTGTCACGCACATATACATGAAAGCGTCAGTTAAACTAGTTTTTTAAAATGTCGCTTTTCTTTAGGAATGAGGTTGATATAGACACGGGCTGTAGTTAAAGCCTCAGATGCAGTGTTCTGTCACTGTTTTCATGTTTGGCCTCTGTACCACAGAGGGCTAGCAACTGCAGCTTTAGTCTATGGGACAAGAATAGTTGCTGGCTTCCCAGCAGTGCTTTTGCAGCATCTGCTTCTAGCAATGGAAAGACACATGATGATGGAATTCAATGTCTTTCAGGGCAAAAAAAAAAACTTTAATGAAATAGTGCTGAGCTTCCTTCCACAGTTTTAACTGACTTGCTTCATGAGCTTTGCTTCTGTACCTCTAATGAACTTCATCATGTGTGCTTTGACTGCAAACATTTTCATTGACACCAGTATCAGAGGCCCTACTTTTGGTTGTAGCAGTTTGGTACAGATACACTGTTAGGCCAGAAATAATAAATTTCAACGCATGTGGGTGGCAACTGTTCAAGGTTTTTTAGAAGCTGTGATGTTCTGTACCAATGTGCCTTGCTTACAGCCATGGGAAGATGATATTCCTGTCCAGAGATTGCAAAGCTTTCTAAATGTGTATTCTAAGGAGATGGTATATACAGACTATATAAAGAGCATATGGTAGGTGCCTTTCTCTGGTTTTTCTTTGGATAAGTTACAATTTTTAAGTAATTTAAAATACATCCTGGTGAAAAGCTGATTTTGCATCACCCTGTGTATTTGCCTCTTCTGGGCATCTGTCTTACCACACCGTCTCCTCATGATGGGACTGTCTTGCAGATTATTTGATTTGAATCCAAGTCACCTTCATTTTTATTTTCCTTTTGCTTTTATTCTGTATGCATGTATGTGAATGTGCCTTTTCACTTCCTTTTCTGTAAATAATATCTTGGACTTTCAAATGCACACAGGTAAATAGGGAACGGAAAGGAGTTAAAATATCCCCATTATACTGTATACATGAATGCCTCTGCTGGTGGAAGGTGAATCTTGGAGCAATAATATTCACTGTTCACTCACATTTCTTCCATGTAGAATCCTGCTCATTGGAGAAGGATGTATTGAACTCACCAAGCTGTTGCACTGCATGAAAAGCAACAGCTCGCTTATTGTGGGTGAAACGCAAGGTAAATTGTGTGTAATTGTGTGTAGGGTCTGCAAGAGTCAACTAGTCCATGGGCTCAGAGGCTCCTTATATTTGACTATTTCTCTGATTTAATGCTAGCAGAGACCTCTCTGAATGCGTAATGCAGAATTTAGTCTGCACCTAGTCACCAGTTTGCAGAGTGCCCTTTATGTTCCACAGCTGTCAAGTCTTCTGTGCTAGACTGATTTCTCTCTACACCAAAAGACCAACAAAGAGACCAAATACCAGTCAGTTTTCTTAATTAGGTTCCCTTTTAAATGCTTGCTTGCACTCCTGGCAGTGAGAGTTGAAGCGGGCTCTTGCACCCAGTGAGGTGGATCTGCCATTTTTAAAAGGCTCATTTTTGCTTTATTATGTATTTGAGCACTTGTTCCTTAATGGTCACCTCTTTTTTTGAAGCCATGTCAAAATGCTTAAACTGAATACCAGCAGCCTGTAAAATCATGAGAGGAATTAGGAAACAGGGGGCTTGTCGTGACATTGTTTAAATGGCTGTCTTGCTGCTTTTCCAACATTATCCTATCTGACAGTGGCAGGAGAGTGCATAGCACCTTCCATTATGTTTCATGGATCTGTGAATTGTGGAAAGTAAATTTGTCGTTAAGAATTAAATGGCAACTGACATAATAGAGGTGTCTTCCTTCCTTCCAGAAGGGCCTCTGCTAGCACAAGGAGCATTGGCAGGTCCCCCTGTATAAGTCTTACATTACATCAAAAGAATAAAAAGTATACATGATCAGGCAACTGAGACTTTTGTTTAGTGTTGCTCTACACTTTGCTATTTGACGTCATCAGTCTGTCTCCCTTAAAAATTTATTTTCAGAGGATTTTAGTGACCTTGAACATGAGATGAAACATCTCTTCCCCTGGGATCCGTACATGAAGTGTGTTGACTCTTAAGAGGAATCTTCACTCAGAGAATTCCCTGGGAGTCTTACCTTCACCATCTTTCAAAAAAATGAAAGCTTCCTTTTTTTCTTTTCCGTACAGCACACTGTTTTGGATTTTTTTTTTATTGTCAGCCCCCCTCCCCTTCTTGGTTTTAAGCTGGGAGAGCAAAGCTGAGAAGACAAAGGCAGAAGCGCTGTGCCTGGCATACACTCATGTCAGTCCCGATGTAACAGTGCTTCCAAACATCACAAACAAAGAAGTTTACTCTTCCCCAGATCAGCTTTTTGATTAAGTCCACAATTTGTTCATTCGGAACATGTACCTGCCTGAACAAACTGAATAATTGTATGTACAAATGACAAGAATTATACCCACAGTGATTTGTTTTCCTATTTAGCTTCTGCTCAGCAAAGAGCGGAAATGTCTCCATCTGAAGTTAATTTACTAACATTAGTGACCATAAGCTTCTGGTAGTGACTTTGCTTCCAGCAGAAACAAGAGTGCCTGGGCATACACAAAAGCTACTGTAGATAGAGGATCAAAGTGTGGCCAGATCAGCAAAGATATTCAGCTGCAGTAAAATGAACAAACATGAATCTTCTCATTCTTTCCTGTGCCCTGAGGTGGGGGAAAAAGCATCATAATATTGCCATAGTTGTCAAAGGCAAAGCAGCAGCAGACAGATGCTTTCCCTCCAGCTTTGGCAATATCCAGAATCACTCTGGAGCTCACAAGCAAGCTGCTGTGTTACCTTTATGTGGCCCATATTTCATCCCACAGAATGGAGATGGGAAAGCTTTGGAGGAACTTCCCTTTCAAAATGTTTTTTTTCTAAGTTGTGCTGCCTAGGCACTAGGCTGCCTGTAGTATTCTGTGGTCCAGGCAAATTTGGTCTGGTGCAGGCATGTGCTCATTCTCATTAGCTCGGTGGCTTCCTGTCTCTAATCTACTCATTTGAGTTAAATATTGTAACGTGCTGTTATAATTCTAAAAGCAGTAAGATGCCGATGCAACAAGACCACTTCACGTTCTTATGGTGTCGTTACCCATGGCTTGACTTAAGTTCTCACGGTTTTGACATAAAATACCCAGTTTCTAAGAACTCCTTGTGATATCCTTATATCATGAGAGCGCATGGCAGGCTCTCCGCTTGCTTTTAAGTATATACAATGACTAAAGATACCCTTTGCAACTACACCAGGGCAGCTTTTATTTATTTTTTTTTTTTAATTACTTCGACATTTGAGGAGTTAAAAGGTGCATCTTAAGGACCAAGTTTTGAAAATTGTTTTTGACTTCTTGACTGACAGAGAAAAAAACGTAACTTTGTTCAATGTGAAGCTGAACAAGCCATGTTTGAAGACACAGCCAGGGGTTATTAAGATCTGCTCGTGTAAATAGTTCCTTTGTACTAGACCATAAAGGAAGCTCTCTATTTCCACCATTAGAAGATTCTGTAACTTCAACGCATCCATTTCTCCAGGCCCAACTCTTGTTCCTTATCTAGGATTTAATAAAAGATTCTTCTTTCTTTATTAACATCTGTGTATTACACAGCTGCGATCAGCTGTTCTAAAGGTGGAAATAACCTAAGGATCTCTCTCCAAAGTTTACCCTGACTGCAACTCTTCTTCTCTCCCTGTGCTGCATTCACCCCTGCACTTTTCAATGTGTAGGGTGATGTTTACAACTGGTCTCTGCTGCTATCCTTGCTGGTTGTCTGTCCAGAAACAAAACACATAATGATAGGAAAGGCATCTCTTTCCTCCAAAAGACCTCTGATTTTCATTTGCAGGAGCTTGATTATTTCCGAATTCTGGCTGCTGTCCATCAAAATTAGCTGTAATTGGTCCACTGTTACTGGGAAACTGGCAGACATAAGCCAAATCTCCTTACCAGGTCAAAGGGAAACTCCAATGCTTTGTGTCTCTTGTTTTTGTTTTAAAAAAGGTGTATGACTGTTCCCATCTTTCTCGCTGATTTTTGAAATTAGTTTTGTACTGTATGTATACACTCTGCATATTTGTTATCACTTTTGTGTACTTGTGTACTTGTTTCACATATGTTGCAAGTGTAGTTGCAGACTCGACAAGTTGTTGATATGGATTATTGACACTCAATTCTAGTGACCTAGAGGGAAAAAAATGAATGCCATGTTTTTGTTTTTCTGTACAGTGCCCTAAAAATGTCAAGTTCTGAACTTTACCAATACAAACTTTTGGGGTAAAAAAAACCCAAACAAGTGATTACTTGCTTCTCTGGCCTCTACCAATTGTTCTAGTGCAATCGCAACAATTATTTCTTTTTAAACTGCATCTCTGATTCTTAAGATCATGCCTTTTCTTCTCCATTGCCAAAACGCTATTGCAAGTTATGGCTGTTTGTTTTAAACCTGTGCAACTTCTTCCACTGCTCTGATGATGTTTAGTTGTATGCGTGATGCAACAGATGCAGCTGGATCTTCTCAGAATGTACACATACATTTTTGGTCACAGAACACAGTTTCTCTGTAGTGAATGGTATGAACTACATACGCAAGAAAATTTCTTTTTAAAGGGACACTGTCAATTTTCCTGTAATTCTTTTTCTTGCCTACCGAGTACTCAAAGGTCAAAGTCATGGGCGAGTAAAGTAGCCAGCTTGACTAATTTTCTTGCTGTAAAGCATTGTCCAATATGCTCGTAGTGTAATGAAAATACTTCATCACCAGATGGCAATGTTGCATGAGACTAACCACTGTGCTTCCTCTAAGGGGTGTAGCAAGACCTGTGGAAGGAAGTGGTACAATTTTGTTGGGAGAATGAGTAGCCATATTGGCAAAACTCTATTATCTCCTTTTTAAGTACCTACAATGGAGGTCAGAAAGGATAATTTTCTTCTTTGTCAAGTGCAAAGAAAGTCTGGAAGGAAGTTCATATGAAATTCAGCTCAAGTGAAAACATTAAGGACACCTTTCTTAAAGAAATACATGTTCACACTTCTTTGTCCTTTTTGCAATTGCTCTTTATAATAATTAACACCCAGAGACATTTCCAAGGTTACACTAACTGTATGCAAGAATTCTGCCGATTGATCTTCCCAGAAAGAAACTGTGAGAAAATGGTTTCTGTATGAATGATTACCAAGGCTCTGAAATTACAGGTTTTCCTAATTTTAAGGTGTCAGCTGACTATATCTGTTGTGGTGGTGTGCAGTTTTAAAAAGTTTTTTCTCTTTCCCTTGAAATAACTTTCTAATGTAATTCTGCTTACACAGGATTTTCCCCAGAAGATTTATTTGAATATAAATAATAGTGTCAGGACACATTCTGCATTGAATGCTCCTTTGAGTTCACTGCTACTCTAATCTACTTGTTTTATGTATTACGCATAACAAACACACATGACTCTAAAGGACTACTCATGTGCTCCACTTAATATATACATAATATGGTATTGTTAAGATTATGGTCAAATAGCTTACTTTTTAAATGTTAATAATTAAAGTACAACTTAAGAGCTCTGAGTGGAAATTTAATTTATTGAAATAGCAGTGCACATATTATAGCCAAACCGAAGGTAAAGTCTCATTGGAAAACAAATGTAAAATTCAAGGTTTTCATAGTGAGAAACACAATTTAATAGAGGCACACTTACTTGAACAGTGCCTGCAAATGCACAAAATGTTCCTTTGTCTTCTCGGTAACTTTAGTCTGTGTCCATCCCCTAGATGATACTACAAATAGTAACTATTTACTATATGAGTAAATTGTTTCATGTCTTTTTAGCTATCTCTGGAGATGGTTGAAGAAAGTCTGTAAGAATATGCTTAAATTAATCACTGTGTAGGTCACTGGTTAATAAATTAATAGAGTGTGCTACTTCCTTGAAGAAAGTAGTAAGTGGCTTTGGCCCAATCAGTCCTCTCTTGCCTGAAGTGCTGACAGTAGCTGACTTGTTGCCTTTGGGCACCTCTTTAATCTATCAGGTAATTCTGCCCACTGTTTTCCTATATTGACTCCAGAGGAAGGCTGGGATGATTTAGTGAGTTCCTTAAGCACTTTGTCAAAGAGGATGAGTCAGGCCTAAACCCACACTTAGAAATCACTTTCTTTGTAAGTATCACTGCTTTCCATCATCTTCCTCCTCCTCCTTCTGTTGGAAGGCAGGAAGACTGGAAAGTCAGTTACCAGCCATATTTCCAGGGATCCCTCACCAAGAGCTTGGGGTGTCACCAGTGACAGATTTGTCTGTACCTTTGGACTTTGTCTTTATAATTCAGGATGAAAACGCAAGACAAGGTTAAGAAGCAGATTGTCCAGAGACACTGCAGTAGCGGTACAGTCAATTATCAGCATTTCTCTTGCTTTGTGCTTCTTAAGTATGGCTCTTCTGATGGATGCTGATGGGACTGTCCTGGTTTTGCAGCCTCTGCCGAGTGCTAGTCAGCTTAGCCATGTCACTGCTGGTTTCTGCTTGACTGGAAGCACAGCATCCTTGCCAAGGTATCCTTCTACCACAGAGGGAATCTGTTCACTGCTATGCCTGGCTGTACCTATTAAGGGTTGATAGATTGATTGACAGCACCTGCCACCATTCAGCCTAGAGAAGGAGGACCAAGATACTGGGAAGCCTGATGCCACATGATACACTTGAGAGAATGCAACTTACAACTGTGTCCAGAATGAGGGTTTAAGGATATACAGACTGCTGCAATTACAAATCATCAGAAGAATTGTGACTTGGTTGTTATTACCCTTCCATTACATTCCTGGTGAGGCAGTTCTTTAGAAAGAAATATGTCATTGCAACAATATTTCAACATCTTACTGTAAAATGGTTTGTTTATGTGTTGGAGCCTGATAGGCAATATAGGTGTGCAAACTACATGACAAGATATTTCATTATGATTTTGTTCATTCAGGCCACATCACTTACCAGACCACTGTACAATAAGATGTCAGGCAATTGTTGCAGTGACACCACTTTCCCTTCTAATTTCACACCGGTAATTTTGACAGAACAAGAAGGGCAATGTGTGAAGATTGCATCTATTAAAGCAGATTTGGGCTGACAAGGTAAATTATAGCATTATTTTCTAATGGGTGGAAATAAAACTCTTTGCACTTCAGGCTCCCACAAGACTGCTTCCTTTTTAAGATATGGATATCAGACTTAAAGTCTGATTTTACAGAAATCTCCTGTAGATATCTGAATTAAAATCTGTTTAAAAGGAAACTCTTAACCAGAAATCCACAGTAGGATGAATATGACAATGCACTCTTTTTTTTTTTTTTAAAGGAAGTTTGCAACCCTTGGTATTTCTTTTTTTTTTTTTCTTTTTCCTGGAGGAAAAATACAAAGTGTGATAGTAAGTACAAAGAGAAATATTTTCCCCTTCCTGAAAGACTCCATGATATAGATTTGAAACCTCAAGTGGGGGGAAAAATTCTACTCCCTAATCCCCCAGGCTCTCTCTGTCATAATATGTACTTTTTTCTACTGATAGAGTACTACCTACTAACATTTTTATCTAGGTCTACCTTGCTCAATTTGAACTATATGGAGGTCAATCATCCTTTTTTTTTTTTTTTTTTTTTTTTTTTAAGACGTAAGCAAGTTTTGAAGTGACTTTGGCTATAATTAGTAAAAGAATTCTCACAAAAATAGATCCCACAGAATAACTTCTCCGGGAAAGCAAATATCTTGGACATAAACTGATTTTTAAATGCTGTCAATTTTTTTATTTAAAAAGTTAATAATTTCACAAGGAAGCATTTTAAGCTCTGGACAGTGATGTGGACGATTTTATTTTAATGGCAAAAAACTGATGGAAGAGGTATGATTAACATTTGTTGTGTGCTGTTGAGAATAAAGAAGAGTTCTATTTATTTGAGACATCTTATGAAATATGCTGCACCTACTGATTTTATTCCTTTTATTCTGAGACAAAAAGTTTAAGAAGCCCTCTTTTTTTGAGAAGTCGTGTTTACAGCCCATTTGAAAATTTTGAGTTACATTCTAGAATGTTGCAACTGTCCCATTCAAGGAAGATGAGAGTTCCTCAGCGGGTAGGCACTGTGTCTTGTTCCATTTCAGTGGCTGAAAGACTCCAACCCCTACACTTGTCTTCCCCCAAAATTCTCCAGGGTGCATACCACTGTCCATTACATCTGTTAATTAGTCTGATAATTACTGCACATGGAGTTTAACAACAATGCAGTCAACTTATGTTGTGAAGCCTGATGTTCTGTATATGTTGAGAATAGATAAGACCAATTTTGTTCCATATGTTCCATACCTTAGCCCATGCTAACGTGGCATGTCAGCACAGGCAGTTAGATCTGGTATTAATTGCCACTGAGTCCATTAAAGGAGATGCCTCCTACCCTGTTTACACTTTGTTGGCTCCACCATGGATTTTTTTCACGCAGGCTGACCGTTGCTACTCCTGAAGTTGGACACCATCCTGATTCTTTCAGTAGAGAAACCAGTTAGCACTGGTTTTAAAACTTTTATGAGGAAAAGCAAACCTTCTGGTTTTAGAATTTGTCAGCTACTGAGCCGGTATTGTCCAGGTGCTGTTTGTCCTAACACAATGTGAAAATCAGGTTAAAAGAGGAATTCAGAAAAACAGGCTGCATTCAAGAGTCATAGGTACTGATCTGGAAGTTTAGTTTTCATCAGACTAGATAAACTACAAAGGGATACACTAAGAGATGGATTACATTGTGCTCAGGAAGCATTCGTATGTTTGGGTTTTAGTTAAATGTGTAAGTATGGTGATGTTCATAGTAAACAATTCTTGTATACTTCCCCAGAACTGTCAGAAGAGTTGAGATTTTATAATCTGAATTAGTGTATGGAAACTTTACAGTACCTGGTGTTGTCTGAAGCAGTTTGATTCTTGTTCTTATTCCTCACTGTCATCCCTGTCATCTTCATCAAAAACTTTGATGACCTCAGTAATGCAGCCATTGACATCTTCCCTGTGCATTAGGGACTCTGCTAGGCCTTTAGATACTGTTGATTTGATATGTGCCTTTCGTGTGATTTATGATAATCATGTGCAGTACTTGATATTTTCATCTGTGTTTCCTGCAGTCTCAACTGCTTTTCATGTGAATATCTTGGTTTCTCCATCTGCTACTGGTTCGTGGTGCGCCTATCATCTCCCTCTCCTGTCACTGGGCTCTGGATAGCTGTCAGGTATGAGAAGTGCTATCAGCTGTGCTGGTGCATAGTTGCCAGTCTTTGATGCAGTGGGGTTTCCTTGCTGTCTACAATCAAAAGAATAGTCCTTAGATACTCATCTGCTCACTACTCGACTTCTTCAGCATCCTGTCTGAAAAATGATGAAGGCACAATAAGTAATTTGCCTGGGATCCAGTGTTAGGAGCAGCAGCTGGGACCCTAGCAAAAAAATGGATGAAAAAGGCTGAAGAGGATCACTCAGAAAAGAATCGTGCAGATTATTCTGTCAGGGTCCTCACTAGTCTAGTATGCTGTATCCAACAATCTCAGTAACCAGCCGCTTCAAAGAAGGGTTAACAAGTCTTGAAATAGGCAACTATGGAATAATCCAATCAAAGAGGAAGACTACTCTCAGATTTTACTGATTTTAGAAAAAAAGGAATGAGCTCCTGGAGCATCTTCTCATAATTCAATAGAGAAATAAGGTTCAATGTTCCCTTGAAAGGTGAGCATAGGTATTCCTTTCAGTTCTCCTGGCTTTGTATAAAAAAGGAAATGAACAAAAAAACATCCCTGAAACCCCATGTAGATTGGACACAGATGTTTAAGTAGTGTTGACTACACTGGCATTTTCCAAAGATAGGTATAAAATATTTTGCAGTGATGTTTCATGGGCTACTGGACAAGAAAGGATTTACCTGAAAAGAGGGAGGAAGCACCTCTGCACTATGACTGACTACTTCAGTGAATATCAAGAAGCAGGATGTGAGAAGAAACCATGGATGATCATAAACAGTCTTCTAAACAAAATGACAAAACTGCATTATCTCATTCATGAAAGCTAATAAAAATAACATCTTGCATGTCAGCACATAAATGAAACAATGTGGACTGTAAACAGGAGAAGTTGTAAATCTTAGTACACCAACAGGAACATCATTTAACTAGCCTAACAGGTTTTACGGAATTACTCATT
Organism: Gorsachius magnificus; assembly: GCA_034008185.1. Classification (NCBI taxonomy): domain Eukaryota; kingdom Metazoa; phylum Chordata; class Aves; order Pelecaniformes; family Ardeidae; genus Gorsachius; species Gorsachius magnificus. Next base: position 41,384,201 of record CM067109.1, on the reverse strand, counting down.
ACTGGAAAGCTAATATACAAGTGTATAGCTTGTGCAGGGAAAAAAACTCCCGTGATCTTGAACATGAAGAACACAGTACGCTTGCCCTGAGGTTTTCAGTACACATGCAGTTAAACTTGTTCAAAGTCTATGATAAAAGGCACTGACTTACATGGTAGAGGTCTAGGTGATTTTTTTTGTCTGTTTACAAAAAAATCTTATCATAGAATCACCTCGTTTGGAAAAGACCTTTAAGATCATCGAGTCCAACCGTTAACCTAGCACTGCCATCCCACCACTAAACCCTGTCCCTAAGCACCTCATCTATCCTTCTTTTAAATACCTCCAGGGATGAGGACTCCACCACCTCCCTGGGCAGCCCATTCCAGAGCCTGACAACCCTCTCGGTGAAGAAGTTTTTCCTAATGTCTAGCCTAAACCTGCCCTGGCGCAGCTTCAAGCCATTCCCCCTCGTCCTATCGTCTGTTTAATCAGATAAAAAGCCCAAAACAAAATGTAGAAAGCACCAAGTGAAAAACTTAGTGTTCAACAAATCCAAGTAAAGACCCAGGCTGTCCAACAAAATACAGGAATTGGCAGATGAAAGCTTTCTTCTGCTAAAGAAGGTGGAATCAGCAAGTAGAGAGAGAAAGGGCAATCAGATCTAGAACTGCCTGAGGCTGTGAACTGAAAGTGAGTGGAACTGAAGTAAGATTTTATGATCCTTGGGGAGGAAAGCCTGATTAAAAAGAAGCTACAGAGAGCTGCCACAGAACAGACAGATAGGGTAAATATGTCCAAGTCATGGCAGCTTTACTGACTTCAGCAAAGGACTGAACAGAAAAGGTAAACTTGGTTATCTAGTTGATAGTCTGATGTAAAAGAAGTATAATGTGAATATATACTAACAAAGTCAGAAAGTCAAGGCACAGCATGAGGTTAAGTGGCAGGACATATCAAGGGTAAAAGGAAAACATTTTAAAATAAGTCAATTGTAGTTTCCACAAGTCTATTATTAGTAAAAGGAAGTTGAAGGGAAAAGGAAACTCTTTCCCTTCCCGAACTGAAAACCATCGAATGATACATAGGTCTTGTTGCATTTAGTGTTCACAAAAGGGCCAGTCAGGAGCAGATGGTTAACACAGTTAATACCAACAACAAAAGGTTCAGTCTGAACTGCAGAAAAAACAGATTAGAGGGCACTTAGATAAATTAGTTGTTTTGAAATTGTCTGGTCTGATAAAATTCATAATAGTGTGTTTAGTGACCTGGCTGTAGCAATTTCAGAATGGTTGAAAGTTGCCTTTCAGAAATAATGGGAGGACAACTGTGGAACAAGGATGCTAGAAAATGGCAAGTGTAGGGCCTAGTATTAATTTTTACATAGAAACAGGGAGAAGAGGGATCCAGGAAGTATGGACCGACAAACTACTTCAGTTTCCAGAATTCTGAGCATTTGAAAAATAACAAGCAAACGAGTAGTAACTAACTTGGATTTACTGAGAACACAGTAAGTTGAAACAAATTATAGCAAGGTGACAAGCAGTTTGTATAGGGGAGATATAATAAATACCACCAGCTTTTGACACTAGTTAATATGGTAGCCTAAAAGGGAAGCTAGGAAAACATCTTGATTGAAAATATTTCAGTAATAAGTAGTAGAATCTGTTACCAGAAATTCACTGTTGAAATGGGGATATATATCTATTGTGGTTCCATAAGGGGTCTAAGTCTGTTGAGATTTTAATGAAAATGAAAATTTCTTATTTACATTTGAAGGTGACTAGTTGTAGGAGAAAAAGATTATAAAGATAGTATGGGGGAAAATCAGATGAAATTCAAGAGAGGACAGGCTAACACATTGACACGGGAACTCCACAAGTACAGGGTGAGTGCCCTTAAGGAAATATTGGGTGTTAACTCATACCAAGAGAAACACGAATGGGACACAGTATTGCTTCATGTAGTACATCTGAGCCCTTACCAGAGAAACATCTGGGTTTGGGTACTTAAGGAGAGTCGTAGATAAATTGAGCTGAATCCAGAAAAGAATAGTGCTTGAGCAAATGTGACCTGTGAGAAAAAATTGAAAAGCCTGTAAATGTTTATCTTAAAGAAAAGGTTGGGGAAGTACTGAGAATCAATTATTTATATGATTAGAGGGGTACTTGCTAAAAGGAAAAGACTGACTTATTCTCCCTTCTGTGGAGAGGCGAGTGCTGAGGAGCTCAGATTGCAAGAAGGAAGAAAGGTCAAGGTAGAAATCATCAAAAAACCTTTCCAATGGTACAGACAGTGAAGCACTGGAATACATTACTTCATTACCTGGGGGATTTTATAGATTTTCCAATGCTGGCGGTCCTTCAGATCATTTTTAGGGATACATTTGTTAGGTATATTTGATTCTTGTTTGGCACAGAAGCAGAAACTAAAACTTCTTCATCCTGTTTTCTTCATTTTCTGTGTAAGTTTCTCTGCATACCTACCATGCAGTGTAAGTGGACTGCTAATTTGAACAGATCTTTGGGTAGAATAGTGACCATTTTTTGAGCATTTACTTGCTTTTTCTTTTATTCTATCCCAAAGATTCAGAATTCTGTGCAAGTCGAACTATCTTATGTAAGCTTTTCTTTATGTGACAATGTTTCACAAATGCTTAAAAATATGTTTAAAACCCAAAACCAAGAAAGCAACCTGGATAGGAGTGCAGCAAGAGAAACTAAATATGGATGGAAAAAATCAAGAAAGAATTGACGATAGTTCTGCAGGGCTCAATTTTAGGGCCAGTGATCTTTGATGTTTTTATAAATCATCTGGATGCAGAATTTGAATGTACATTAAGTTTGCCAGTGATATATTAGGAGAAGCTGTGGACTCCCTTGAGGATAGAGAGGCTTTACAGTGGGAAAGGTTCTTCACTGAGAGGGTGGTCGGTGGCTGGAACAGGCTCCCCAGAGAAATGGTCACAGCACCAAGCCTGTCAGAGTTCAAGGAGCATCTGGACAACACTTTTAGTCACATGATTTACTTTTAGGTAGTCCTGCAAGGAGCAGGGAGTTGGACTTGATGATCCTCATAGGTCCCTTCCAACTTGAGATATTCTATGACTATGATTCTATGATTCTGTAGTCCAGTATAAAAACCAGCTGACAGTACAGCTGGACAGTATGTTGTACAGCCCCACCTGAGAGTGGGGAATGAGGAGCATGAATATTTATTATCAACAGCAATACTGCTATCTTTATGGACATATGTAATTGAGACTATATAGTGCCAGGTGCTGCGCAATAAAATCTCATGAAAATGACAAAGGTATGTATGTCTTCAGATGCTCACACAGGATTCCATGTCTGAAACATATGATGGTAGATAGTCCACTCTTTATTTTCCTACAGCTGAATTCACCGACTTAGTGAAACTTCTTTGTTTAATATGAAAGACTATGATATGCAGGGCTTACCCGGGAAAGGTCAAAAAACCACTTAAAAATATATGTATACACACATATACAGTCAACATGAAGCTTAGTAGCAATTTCTGCTAAATTATATTGATTTTTGTTGTACTTTAATAAAAAAAAAAAGTATACCCAGTGCTGCTAACCTTTTATTCATGTTAATTACAAAGACCATTTACAAAGTCATGCCTTCTGTGATCTGCAGGCTATGATTGGTGTAGATTCTGGAAATAAAGGAGATCAGTCCTGGAGCTTACAAGAAGTCCCACTGAATATAATGAATTTCCATGTTGACAAAAGAATCAACTTCTCTGGTGTATTTATCTCATATTTAATGTATTTTATTACATTTTATAACTTTGGTTATTTATTCTATAGATACCAATTTTAACGTGTAATTATCTAAATGTACATTTCTGGCATGAATTTAGAAAGTCATTGGAATGTTGTGTATATTTCTGGAGTAAAAAGAAAATCAGAGTAGCAAGAGGGCAAAACTGTATAAATCCAGTCAACTTCTCATCTCAGAGATAAACAGGAACACTGCATGACTTTTGGATGATATTGAGACCCTGATATTTTGAGAAAAAAAATCGGGCTTTTCTCTCCTAATTATTAGCATGGAAATAAACAACTTCTATTGCAGATCTTCCCTCCTTGTGGTGGGCAGGGGCTGCAAAAGACCTGCAGATGACTGACTGATAGGCTCAAGAACACTTTTTGGATGGAAAACAGGTTGCAAAGGCTGGGAAGGCTTTCTTGGTGTTGGTGGTTTTATTCCATCTCCATAAATGATGATGCTCAGCTGGTGTTTAATGCCTTTCTGCAACCCCAACATAAGCTGGTGTCCTGGTTTCGGCTGGGATAGAGTTAATTTTCTTCACAGAAGCTAGCATAGTGCTGTGCTTTGGATTTAGTACTAGAAGAATGTTGATAACACGCTGATGTTTTTAGTTGTTGCCAAGCAGTGCTCAGACTGCTCAAGGACTTTTTGAGCTTCTCCTGCTCGGCCAGGTGCATAACAAGCTGGGAGTACAGCACAGCTAGGACCCAAACTGTCCAAAGAGCTATTCCATACCGTATAACGTCATGCTCGGGGGGGTTGGTGGGTCGGTCGGTCGCTCGGGTACTGATCGCTGCTCGGGACGGGCTGGGCATCGGTCGGCAGGTGGTGAGCAATTGCATTGTGCATCATTCGTTTTGTATATTCTGTATATTTTGTTATCATTCTCATTATTACTATTATTATTATTTTCTCTTATTAAACTGTCTTTATCTCAGCCCTCGGCTCTAACCTTTTTCCCCTTCCCGATTCTCTCCCCCATCCCACTGAGGGAGGGGGGGGAGTGAGCGAGCGGCTGCGTGGTGCTTAGTTGCCAGCTGGGTTAAACCACGACAGCTGGTTGACTGACAAGGTAAGAAAAGACATGAAGAACTACATCTACAGAAATGCCAGGTTTTTGACAAGGGCTATATTAAAATGTTTCCTTTGAAATTTTAATAATTTTAGTCAAGATTAGGTTACAGGAGAAACAAATATTACTAACGAGTTTATCTTTAGCAGAAATCACTTGCATCATCAGAAATCCTAGTGTACAGAAACAAGTTTAGGTTCCATGTCCCCACATTAATCATCTAACTTAAAATGTCTATGGAAATGAAGTAGCTGTGAGAATGTCTTCAACTTTTTCTGAGTTCGGTGGACTTCCTAGTAAAGTAAGAATACTGTATCCTGAGAAACGCATTGTAGAAAGAGTAAGAACCAAATCTGGATATCCTTTGCCAAAATGGAAGAGTGAAAGCACTGAAAATGCATGCTTTCCTATTATCTGTTATCAACTCAATAGTGTGCTTTCATCAACTTCCAAAGAGTTTAATATTTTTGTGCCAGATGGGTAGCACACTTGTGACTTGAAATACCTGGAAAGCCCTGTAAAGTCCAGAGGATACCTTTTGAAATGGGGAGGTGTGTTAACACTTCCAGAAACAGTTCCATCTATTACCTGGATATGCTGCTTCTCCTTGGATGAGGATGAGTGGGCTGTGGAAGGCCATCTGAGACAGTATGGCAGCCCTGGAGAAAGCTCTCACTGTCTGGGAAGGAAATTCTGTCAATTGCATCAGGATTAGGCTCTGTGGGTACCCAGCCTTAGGAGCCTGCAGTGCTTGGCAGCTGTGGAAATTCAATTTCTGTTGAATAGGGCCATTAATGAGTAACAAAAGGACTATGTGCTTCAGTTAATATTAACAGCAGAACTCCAACAGGGTGCCTAGAGATGCAAAAGTCATGGTAAATTAAAGCACATCTAATTCAAAGTAACATTTATTGCAACCTGGTTGTAGCATTGGTAGTAAATCCTGCATGATTTCTTCTCTGAACAGTGGGAAGTTTAAATTCTGGCAGGCAATGGATTTCTGGGACTCTGTCCATTTCCTGTTGAAAATGCAAACCATTTATCTGATTATGACGTGAGAGACAGATTAATTGAAATTGCTTAGCGGGAGAAGATCTCTTGAATATTCATAGCCTGCAAGGTACTGTATAAGACAGATATTCAAATACAGTTAACAAAATTAAAACAATATAGTATGCTTACTAAGAGACACGATCTTACCTTTTAAAATGAAAAGCAAATCCAGACTTGTGCTTGATTATGGACAGAAAGATTTAAAAAAAGTATGAAAACATAGAATTACACACTAACAAAGCAGTCATTAATGTAATACAGAGCTCAGGTCATCAGTGCCAAATGCAGAAAGAGGTTATCAGTGGGTGAAAGCTCTACAGAACCTTCTTTGAATCTATACACACCAGTTTTTAATGTTTGTAAATGTGGATCAGATTTAATCTTGCTGTGAAATGACAATCACACAATGGTGTTTGCTTTTTGTCTCGTTAGCAAAAGGTGCACTAAAGCTGAAGGACTCCCAGTACTGGAAAAAATCGCACTCTCCATGCTGTAGAAAAGTTACACAGCATATCTCTTTCACTCAGGAGTTTTCAGCTGATCAGTTAGCAGTTTAGTATATAGCCTTCCGTAACCTCTTCAGAAATTATTCAGTATACCAAGAAGCTCTTGCATCTGAACATAATGTATCTTCTTTCATTTGAGAAAGAAGATCATCCAGAAAGAGATCTTGCCTGGATGTGGTTTTAATGACAGGGTCTAGAACTGGCACAAACTAAAATCTCCATCTAGGTGTCACTGTCTGCTAATTGAATTCTGACCATTGAAACATTTTGTAAACAGTATAGTAATAATGGTGTTTGAACCATTCGCTTTATGGGTTGATGGATTTTAGGCTTGTATAAAAGCAGTTAATCCAGGATCTCCTCTGGCGGGGATTCTGGGGAGGGGGTCATAAGGGAAAAATATGCTTTGTTAGTAATGTGTTTGATCTTTCCACCTTTGTACCTGAAATAGGGAAGGATATGGTTAGTATTGAAAAAAAACAAAACAACCCAAAACCTTCCCTAGTTATATCCTTTTCTTTTACAGCAAAACTCACAAAAGTCGTGCTGGAAGTTTCTCAGACAGAATAATGAAAAAACCTGACTCCTTTGTATAGAGATCTTTTCTGCACTTTTGCTAGAGGATGGCTGTGTGTAGCAGCCACGTCTTATGGCCATAAGACCACAAGCCACCCTAAACATCAGGGTGGGTTTCAGGTAAAATTATCTTCTGAACATTGCAGTGAACTAGATTTGGCAATGCTATCCCAAATTTACAGCTGAAAACTGGTGGGAACACACAACTTCCATTGTTTCCAAGGTATACAGGCTTCTGAAGGTGCAGCTTTGCATGTGCTGAAGTTCTTAAAAATGCTAGCTTTCATGCTTGCATAATATCGAAATTCAGTGAGGTGCAAGGATCTTTTGAAAAATATTTGCAAATGTAACAAGATGCTTTATCAGCAAGTGCTTGCAATCTCATGGCTCTAAGAGGCACAGCTCCAGATGGAGCAAGAAATCTTTGAGACTGCTAGGAACTGAAGCCTTCAGCATATAGCTGTGGCATTAGCTGCAAGCCCATACTTCCTCCTCGTTGATAATCACAGTTTGAATCCAGTTTTAATGAAGGTGCAGGATTACAGTTATTTTATCTTAGCTGGTTTGCTAATTCCCGGTTGACAACACATTTTATAATACTGCAATAATAACTTCAGCACATTTAGGAGCCATAATCACGCCAAGACATCCTGTCAGACTTTAAAGAAACCACACAGGAGTTAAGTAGGACTGTGTGCAAGTCCAAACTAAAAAGTAGAAGCCAGAGAAAACATTCAAGCATTCAGATTTGATTAAAGGGCAAGGGATTGGCAGCATCCTTGATCTCTCAGCAGAGAATTACATTGTGAAGAGGTGAAGCAACACCATAATATAATATAACTTAATGTGGAAGAGCTGATATTCATTAGCAGCCAATGGTTTGGAAGAATGTTTTCAACACATTGCTTTTGAATAGGTTATATATTAAATCCATATAACTAACAGGGCTTAACTAGGGCTGAAGGATGGCTACAGTGTCTGTCATTGACAGATTCCAAAATGACTGGCTTGGAGAAAGAAAGAAGAATGAGATGTCTTGATTTTTATTGGGAATTTGACCAAAATAGTCTAGGAAAATTGTTTCGACTGGTGATGTCAACGCATTAAATTCTATAATACTACGGCTGGTTTTAGAAAACAGAAAAACAGATCTTTTCTGATTTTTCCAGAGTCTGAGCACTTTATTGCTAGTGAGTTAGTTATAAGAGGAAATTCCTTTTTTTAAGAGTAGGGTTCTTTTAGTTGTTTTTGTTCTTGTAGATTAAGTCTTTGCTCTTAAGGGAGTATGCCCTTCAGGATCTTGATAAATCATGGTATTCAACACATCAGATATCAAGAGAAAACAAGAGCTATGGAGTTTGTTCAGGTAGGGCTCCAAAAATTGGTGGTTTTGAAACCACTTCTTAATATACATCCTTTTAATGGGAGACCTCAGAGATAGTTTATGCATTTCCTAAAATGTTCTGGAGTTTTGCTTGGTTTTCAGTTAACCTAGCAGGTCCAGCCTCTCTCTCTCTTTTGCCCTTCCCTTCCCTTCCCTTCCCTTCCCTTCCCTTCCCTTCCCTTCACTCTCCTTTCACTCTCCTTTCACTCTCCTTTCACTCTCCTTTCACTCTCCTTTCCTCTCCTCCTTTCCTCTCCTTTCCTTTCCTCTCCTCCCTTTCCTTCCTGACAGACTGTGACACTGTGGCAGTCTTATCAACCTGTGCATGATTTCTTTCATGCAATATATATTAAGCATTTCAAAGGAACTTTCAAAAAAAATGTGTTTCTGCACTTGGAACCCTCTTGGGAACAGGTAGGAAATCATGGTTGTATTGCTATGGTACCTGCAGTAATGAACTCCACCCATTACATTAGGATGCTGGAAGTAATTATACGGGCAGAGGTTGCTAATCTGAGATGAAACAGTATAAAGAGCAGGAACTAAATAACAGCCAATTCAATAAAAAAGGTTGAATTGAAAGTGGTGAAGTTGTGAGCAGTATCTGTTAACTTCAAAAAGCCCCAGAAGAAAGGCAGTTTCTCATGTAAAGGATTTAATACCTAGAGAAGTCTGAACTATGACATGCTCAGCTCCTCAGCTGGGGGCAGTCATATGATTTAAGGCTTTGGCTGTATTGCCTTAAATTTTTTATAATGTCTTCTGTCTAAGTTCAGTCATGCTCTGCATTAATGTTATTATAGCTGTTGGGTAGATAGAGTTGTATCATACCCTAAAACCAACCTCAACACCTTGAGGTATGCAATAGATGTCTGACTGATTTGTTCTATAAAATCATGTGAATGGTTCTTCCAGAGTGAGACCAGGAGTCGGGAGCAGAAGCCTTGAGGTGCCTGCAGGACATGGGGGACACCACAGTCAGCAGCACAGTGAGACCACCTCCTCCAAAACAAGGTCTCAGTTTCCAGCAACCTGTAGCTTGCGTTTTTCTCTCTTTTTATTTAATAGCCTGGTGGTCTCTTCCTCTCCCATCAGATTGTCCAGTTGCTTCATGAATGCCTGTAAGCACTAAATAGCCACAGTGCCCTGTGGCAAGGATTTCCAAAGCTTGACTGGGCCTTGCATGAAGAATGCCCTCATGGCGAGGGTGGTGGTGGAGGATGTGGAGAGGGGCATGGGGCACAGGCAGCACCTCTGTTCATTCATTTGCTTTGCCATTTCTGCGGTGTAAAAGGTTAAGGAAAGTTCACTTTCATTTCTCCAAGCAGCTTGGGACTCTGTAGGTCCCTCCTAGCAAACCCTTCCCTACTTAGTTGTCTTTTCTACAGACTGAAGAGACCTCATCAATTCAGTAACTCCTTAGGCAGATACCACGTTGTTCTTTCTAGCTCAGTCCTTTTTGACACAAGTCCAGAATTAGATGCAGTATCAAATCATTGCTGCCCTGTGGATTTTTGCTGAGGCATGATGCTCTTCTCTGGTTTTGTTTGCTATCCCTTTTTTAAAAAAAAAAAAAAAAAAAAAAAAATCACCTCTAAATTCTATTTGTTACTGAGTACTGATGTTTTCGGAGAACAGCTCAGCGCTTACCACAGTTTCATGCAGGTAAGGCTTCTACCCTCCCCGCCCTATGAGTTACTGACCTGAGGTAACTGCCACAGAGAGCCTGCTCTTCCTAGCACCACCACGTCTTCCCACAAGCTGAGTATTCAGTTGTCTTATGGTGCTATCGGTAATGATGTAACTTGTCTAGAAAATAATGAAGCATCAGACCCTGTACTTGTTTCTAGCAGATATTATAATTTACTTAAGTATTCTATTATACTTATATCAATGCAAAAGTTGGTATTATAGGTGGAAGAGATCTGCTGCCTCACAATATGAAGAGAAATTGCTACCCTTTGGTCAGCCTTATGGGTTTTTGTACAAGTTCAATTTTCATGTCTGAAAGACCCACAAAATAAAAATACACCCCACCCTAAAAACAGCAGCAACAAAACCCTTGTCAGATCTGTGCATAGTAACCTGTTTCCTAGGTGTGAATGGTTATTGATTAAATAAAAAAACCTGTATGCTTTCTCTACTTTAAAAAAAATGCTATTTTAGGTGATCAAAGACATTATTTATAGTGTGAATGTCTGCACAAAAAAACCCCTATAATACATAGTATAATATAGTAATTATCAATAGAAAGAAAAATTTAGAATATGTGAGATTATATATTATTGTTTTAAATGAATATTACTTTATAAGTGCTATGTTGGCTAAAATATGATTGTCTGCTTTAGGGGTAAAATGAGATTCTTAGTATTAATTACCCTTCCATTTGTACGTGCTACCAGCATTCAGTGATGTAGTAAAACTTGCCTTCCATTTGAAAGGACTGTTTTGACGTATGTTATCACTGGAGGACCATTCAGATATCACTGGTGTTTCATGAGGCACCTTAGCTTGCTTCTAATATTGATAATACACCATGCAATTTAATTTGGTATGCAAATTAGTTTGTGAATTTTTATGTAGATTTTTTTTCTACCTTCAACAGTGTTGCTGTGAAGTTTAGTATAAACAATTATTTGCCCCATTGTTGTTTTACTCCATTTTTAATAGACTATTCACAGATTATGGGGGTCTTGTAATATTACCAAGGGAAATGTAAATGGATATGAAGTGAAGGAAATAAGAGAGAAAAATTACAGTATGAAGTTGAAATGGAAAAGGAAAAATACTGTAAAAAGGCAACTCCATTTTAATTACTGCAACTCCTACTTGTTAGTTTCCTGTCTTACAGAAAACTTCCCTCTCCAGAAACCTACAAAAAAGTATTGCTAAGAGGGCCAGCACTTTTAGAAATCCACTGATTTTAGCATCCCACAGCTACTGTGTTGATCCACATTCTTGTCCACAATAGGTCTTTTGCAAGGAAGAAAGTATATGCATCATAATTTTAGCCATCCAAGTTTTGTCCACCTTTTTCTTTAAGGTGAGCAATTACATTTCTACCTTCATGACTGTTCTAAATTTGTGTATTCTTGTAGGGTATGTTTCTAGAGTAGTCAGAAGTGTGGCTGCATCTCTTGTAGACACCATGCTAATTTAACATTAGCCACCCTTCAGGGGGGTTAGCTCTAATGTGGTGTGGCAAAGTACAGACTTGTTCCCTGTGTATGAAGCCATGTCTGCAGCTCACTTTTTGGCCAGCTGTTAATACTGTCCTGACACAGCTATTCAATTACCCTGTTTAAAGTGAGCAATGATAAGCTAGCCTGAGTTATCACATGCTAACTGTGGTAAAAACACCCTCAATTTTTCTGGGAGAACCAGGCTTGTTTTTGTAGAATGTTTTCAGGGTGAACATATGCAGGCTACCTCTGAATAAATAAGATGACACTGTGCTTGATGGTGATAATATATAACACCAGTTAACGTTAAAGTCATTAGTGGCCGTTGTGTTGTCTTTGGTTAATAGTGACTCATGTAGAACATCTTTATTGCATTATGAAAAGCTTTCAGTACAATTGTTTGGGCTTTCAGTGATTTGAAAAAAAAAATTACAAGCTTGTAGTATTCATGGTTTGGCTCTGTCATGCCTCAGAGGTAACTTGTCAAACAAAAGTCAACAAATGGTTTACAAAGAGCTACAATAAGAAACAGATTTCATTCCTGTTCTGTGCTCGGCCCTTGGCCACCCTCTTTACTATGATCTGATATCACTGATTCAACCCTTAGGTAAAACACAGACAGCTGGTAGGATTCTTCTAGTAATACCAAAAGAATATCATTAACGTGATGAAGTATTTGTGAGCTGTTAAAGACCAAATGATCAATTACAATACTTACAGCAAAAATGCTGTCCTCTTATTTAATTTCTGAAAACAGTTTTGGTATATCTGAGTCTGAATGGCTAGCTTTAGTAAGTTTTCATATAAATGTGGTTTAATGAAAATATGTTGTTTTGACAACGCAAAAATAGTTCAGCCCTCTGGGTTTCCGTCATCTGTGTCTCTTGCCACTCCTTGAAAAAGGGAATGAAAAGGTGGTTCTGAACTGGAAAATGCATTTTTAGGTATGAGTTCAGTTTATGAAAGTGTGAACGTTGTTTTTCTGTGTTGTCTCATCCTTGTTCTTTCTGTATAAGGAAAATGACAAAATTGTGATGAAACATGTTTAATCTTCCTAATTCCCTTAGGAGTTAGTAGTAGCCTTTCTTTTCCAGTTATTAGGGTGTTTTTATGTTACTGTCACTCTTAATTGTATCAGTTGTATCATACTTATAAACCCAATGTCACTGCTTTGGTGCAGCAGGCTTACTTCAGGACTTTTAACTCTTTTGATTGATGAAGAAGCAGGAAACACTTTAGCTATTTTCTGAGTCAGAAACATCTTTCTTGGGTGTCTTTCCTACCACTAGTACAGAACGATTCCCATCCCCTTTCTCCTGCTTGGCAAAATGCTATGTAGACCTTTACCCTTAAGTGGTTTTAGGATGGAATACTGTTGTGCTTTTACCAAAATGTGTCCTGAACTGAGTGCAAGGCACCTGCAGGAAGGTGTTTCTAGAAGGTATTAAGTACATATACTGGAAGATTCTGTGAATAGCAAATATGTTTTAAGTAATATGTTTTCATATTTTTTTAAAAAGTGCTTCTTTAAAGAAAAATATATTTAAAAATAATTTTAGTGAGTAATTGCTCAGCTCTCACAATAAGAAACCATGGTATACCTCTACCTATTGTTTTGCAATAACTAAGGGTTGTGCCTTTTAATTAGAGCTTTTTATTTACTGATTTTTAAAGAAATACTTCATTCCTAAAGATTGGATTTTTTTCAGCCAAAAGCATTCAATGGACTTGAACGTGACTTCACAGGATGATTGCGGCTAACTAGCCCAAAGGCCAGAGTCCCCATCTGAGCAGGGGGGAAATGGAGGTCATCCCTTTAATCTTCATGGCAAGACTTAAACTGCCACCTTGCTGTATATTACCTTCATTCTCTTTGTAGGCAAATCCAAAAGAAAATATGCTGCCTCAGCTGCAACTGCTCAACATCTGTTAGTGTTTGATTATTTTTTAAGTCCCAGGACTTTTAACAAATCCAATGGCTAATACCTACTTAAGGTCAGGCAAATAGGTATGGATGACATTCCCAATGGATGTGTCCCTGAAGAATGAGGAGTACCTCAGAACTTTTCAGGCTCCCTTCTCTTGCTGTACAACAACTCCTGTGCCATCCATGAAGCAAAGCTGCTGTTCCTATAGGGAGGTTGTCCTGTGGTTGGGAAGTGAGCTAGATTTGCTTTCAGTCTTTGTTTTTCACTTCAGAGGGAGCAGCAGAGGCAGGTATGAAGCTGAAAAGTGTTTCTCAAAGTTGGTTTCTATTTTAATTGCGTTGTTGCATTTCCCACTGAGGTTGCTTTCTCAATGCGTATACTTTCCATTTACGTTAGTAGATTCTGCATTCATTCCACCTTCCTCTTTTACTCTCATTGCAGAAGTTTTATGTGTCTTTCTCCCAGCAAAAAGTGGCTGTTCAGCAGCCTTTGAGCCTGTCATCTTAGATTTAAAAGGAAAAAATTTATTGGCTTGTTTTCTCCTTACTCTTTGGCATTGTCCATGTGCAGCTGGCTTCTGCAGATGTTTTCCGAACAGAGCCGGTGACTTGTAAAACCTTGCAAATGTCGGCAGTGTTACAAGTTTCTGCTTTGCTCAGAGCTGCAGCACACAAAATACATCTGTCTTTAGTGAAATCTGGCTGCATTCCTTACCTTCTTAAATATAACCTTCAACTCATTGTACAGATATATTTGCTCATAGCAAAGGAGTAAGTAAACACGTGTATCTGCTATTGATGTTGGAATGGTCTTTCTAATGCAAAAACCACAGTTCAAAATAAGCCGCAGGTTCCATTCACAGACTAAACATGTTTTTCTAATTACCTTTGTATACTTTTATACTGCATGGATTTGCAGCTGAACTTCTCTTTAACTCTTTTCTTTCCCCACCCCTGCCCCTCTGTATCCTTTCGTGTTACTCCCTGTTGTTTACTTCCTTCCTCAGCTTTCTCCACTTAATTCCTTTCATCTGAAGAACACTTCTGCACGTGAATGTCTTTCATGTCTCCTTTCTTGTTCTAACTCTGAGGGTTCCTACCTTCCGTAAAGCATCCTTTCCACACCACATCTGCAAAGTGCTTTACCTTTTGAGCTTTTGAAGGAAAGCACACTACAGAAATGCTACCGACATATATCCTTTATTCTGTTGCATCCACTCATTTGTTAGTGGCTGATTAAGGTATAGGGAACAAATGTGTGGGAGCTGCTACCTATGTAGGCAAACTCACACATATTTCTGACCGTTGCAAAGCAAATAATAACAAGTGGAATTTGGTCCTTGACCGAAGTACTTTACTGTCTGGAATATTCCTCATAAGTGGGCTTTTGAATCCCCAGATCCTGAATGGTGTAAAATCCCCAAAAGCTAGAGCATTTGGTGGTTTTTTTTTTCAAAATAATGAGAGTATTGATAGTGATAACACTTCATATCTCCTAGCATTAGAACGTTGTGTGTTATAACATTGGTGGCCAATTAAAAAAGAAAGTGTAGGGGAGAGCCAGCCTGAAGCCCATTGTTTCCCTTACCTTTCGGGACTATTATTTGACCTAAGTTTTACGCATTTCAAATGCTGGCTTGGAAGTGTCCCAGGAAAGAGCCAAGAAACCACTGACGAAAGTGGACAGAGCCCTGGTGACCTCAATCTTTGATTACAAAAGTAGAGAAGCCAATGCTTCCCTCAGACAGACTGCCCTTACAAATTAAAAAGGGAGAGAGGATGACATTTGATTTGTTACTGAATGTGTTTATTTTTTGCCTTGTGGTTTTACAATAGAGCAGGTAACTGCTGCATATACCTTTTAAAAAAATCCTTATGAATGAATCTACAGTGATGTTTTTCTTGGTTAAAGATTTTCATATGTAAAAATATACAGTATTCATAGAGGGGAATGTGGAAGGGATAACATGAAACAAGCAAGAAAAAGTAAGACATGGATCTACTTTACATTACTTTGTTTTGGGAAACTGGTCCTAAGTGAACCACTGAGAGGGTACTGTATCTCAATAGTATCAGTTGTATTAAGGAGGTTGTGATGTTCCCAGTGTGTGGATAACTCTGCCAGGCATAGCTATGTTAGTTTTTCTTGAGCTATTCCATATGAGGTCTACCTGATTTGGATTTTGTCATTTGCGGAAAAGGTATTTCAAATTGCTTTCCTTTCTGTTAGAAACATAGATTTTAAGAGAGTGCTTACAACTAGTCTAGGGTTTGATATGACAGATATTTATATTTAATGCAGAGCAAAACAGAAAATACACTTAACCTTTATTCAGTTGCATTGTAAATGTATTCCACTTTCTTTCAACTGAAGTGAATTATATTAATAACTTGTTATTGTTAAAATGTCAAGAGTATTTTCTTTCTCTTTGAATTATCATTTCTCTGCTCAGGGTATTGGGTTTTGCTTATCGCTCCTGACATGGAAAGGAAGAAATGTAATCTTAAGTGAAATGTTCAGACTTCTCCTGAATAGGTAGGCTATTTCTTTTAGATTAGCTCAAGTAATAGTTACAGAGCTGACATATGGAATGTGGAAGGAGACAGGAACCAGACAATGCACCAAAACTGAAACGCACTCTTGTTTAAAGATACAGTCTCCCTGGGACTAATAGAGCGAAGTGCACAACATGTCAGGCGTTGCTATATGTGGCACTTCCTTTTATTTTCACCAAGCTGATTTCAAGCATGTAACTTTTATTTTATTGTGACATTATCACAATAATTTATATTCACCTTGTAGAGTTGAAATATGCTTGTTTGGGGATGAAGTCGGAGATGTTCAGGAAGAAAAAGAGCACGATAAGGAGTTTTGAATTTCATTTCATCTCATCAGCTGATGAAATACATTCCCCGTAAAGCAGCTGGTTAATCTGATGAACCTTAAATGGTTCCCCCCTCTCACCACTTCAAAAACAGGTCATTCTGCCTCTTAAGGGATAGAGCTATGTTGTGGGAAATATGTTAATTCACTGTCAGTCTGGAAAGTAAAGGCTGAGGGCTGCATGGGTTTTATAGTTGAGAACTTTCTAACATGGCTTACAAAGCAAACAGAAACATGAAGTTAAACATTTTTGTATCACATTTATTGTTCATAACCAGAAATATAGGAGATACTCCTTCTAATGATTTTACACTAGCAAGCCAAAAAAATTCAAATTAATATCTTCATCAAAAAGTCTGTTTCAAAGATGGATGAAATGTTTCACTTTAAATTAGCATCCTTTCTTCCAGCTTCACAAATAATAATACTGCTCTACATTCCATTGGCAAGGAAAATCTGGCTACAAGGCTGGCAAAGCTTTTCTTCCTGTTCTGAAGTGAAAAAAGCTTACTTGGCTCAAGCCAAGATGTGTGTATTTTTACATCCTCACTTTCAAGTTAACTACTGCTTTCCACAAGCAGCTGTCAATGAATTTGTAAAGCTATTGGTGAAATAGCAAGGTCCAGGGTAACACAATGATCCTTCTTTCTGTGCATTTTTCTTTAAAAATAAACACTGAGGCTCACTTGTATTAGTAACATTATTGTTTTCCAGATGGAGTATTTTATTTTGCAAATGAAAGTCACTAGATCTTACAATGGTGTCAGAGATTTTCCCGAGATGACCTATCTAAAAGAAGTCTGCATATACTTTAACACTATTGGTGTGATTTCTTTCACGACTTTAATTCTGAGGAAATATTGTCCTGTCCAATGTCAAACTTAGATTGTGTCCATTTTTAAGACCTCATAACACCAGGAGTTAAAACTGTAACTACGAATACCATTGAGGGGTGGGGAAAGTAATGCTCAAACCTCATTCTGGCCTACCCAAACAAATAAATAAATAAAGCAAACAAAAAGACGTCTTTTGTTTTAACATCACTCTCATGTATTGCTCCATTGCAGACAAGGAGGTTAGAGTAAAGCCTGGAGTCTCGGTGAAGTTCTGAGGGTAATCTCATAATGAACTTCAAGGCATGCTTCCCATTCCTTTGATTGAAATGCTAAAATATGCAGTTAATTTATCCTGGGGAAATTTTCTGCTGGGCATCAGGCATTTGCAAATTACCTTGGATTCCTGTGGGGTGAAGAACATATTACAGATAGATATTGTTTTACGTTATTAACTGTTTTCAAGGAGAGATTTTTTTTAAAGTGTACTCAAGATTTCACTCCCCTACCCAGTCCCAGGAAAGGAAAGGACTGAATAAGTTTTGGAGATCTTCGTTCTTAGTGTGATTGGAAGGGATATTAAGAAGCATTTTGCCAATTCTTAAAATATATGGCAGAAAACAATTACTCTTCATTGCATGTAGCTGGAAGAGAAAGCATATGGAAACAGCAACTGGTTCCATCACATTGTCTTGTAAAGCTAAAGCTACCTACAGTACCTCCCCTTAGTTGAGACCCAGTTTGATCGCACAAATTATTCTTGTTCTTTGTATTTCCCCAAGAGTCTTCCAAATCAATGGGCCAAGGGTTTATTAAGGGTATATTTATACTGTGTTTAAATCTTCTTTATAATGGCATACTTTGAAGTTAAGGATTGTTAATGGGTTGGGGTTTTTTTTCTCAGAGCAAGTGCTTCTGTGAATATAAAGACAGAAATACTTGTACTCTTTTTTTCACCCAATAAAAATCAGCATTTTTTTGACCTTAAAAAGAAATAGAAAGGAAAAAAAAAGTGATTTATTCTTAGGAAGGCTTTGTAAATAAACAAGGTTCCATGTGTTAGATATTTATAAGATTTATCCTTTTCTTTTTTTTTGTCAGGCTTATTCTTTTTTAATGTCTTGGAAAAAACCATTTTGCTTGTGAGATAAAACTGCTGGAGGAAAATCCTTCAACCTCACAGAAAATGTCTTAGTGAGTAGTTAGGCAGCTCAAAAAAAGCATAATTTTTCTTTGTAAAAATTTATTTGTTTTGTAGAAATCAGTTTTGGAATGAACTGCTGCCTAGGACATTTCACATACTAAATAGTAAAGAACTGAAGTCCTGGATTTGTTTAATGCAACTGCTTTGAGTGGAAAGTCTTGTGGATTATATATGGGGCCAAGAGCTATAAAACCTTGGACTCTGCTCCCTTTTTTTGATGCTGAGCGACCTTAATAATTTTTTGCACTTACATAGCACTTGGCAAACATTATTAATTTAAGCTTCACAGAGTCCCTGTGAGGTACAGAGGTGTAATTATCTCACTTTTTCAAGTGGGAGAATTGACACTCATAGGGGTTATGCTCGGCAATAAAACAAGTTCAGAAAAAGGGTGGGAACCCAGGTCACTTGGCATTTATTCCTGCTCCTAATCTGCTGGAGTACTGCATAAAGCCTCAGCTCCTTAGCCTGGCATATGGGGTTAATGCTGCTTTCCAGTCTGTAGCTGTGTGTGCTGAACTGTGTGCCAGAAAAATAAGGAAGATACCCATCTGTGGGATCTGTCTTCTGTGGAAGGTACCTCTGCCCAGCTTTGAATACGTAGGAAATTCCACATAGGATAATGCAGGCATTCCAATCCAGCAGAAGACAGTGGGTTGATATCTAATTTTAATAGACACTGAAACTCTAAGAGAGGTTGCTGCAAATAGTTTAAGAGGTTGCAGAGCAGGGCACTAGTTTGACTCTAGCACAAGAAGGACACGAGAGTCTGTTGTTTACTTGATGCATGAGTCTAAGGCAGTTATTTGTCCTTTTTGAGCCTCAGATTTCATCCTGCATGTTCTTAATGTACTTTTAAGTCACCTCTGGAGGTATTTAAAAGATGTGTAGATGTGGCACTTAGGAACATGGCTTACTGGTGGACTTTGCGGTGTTAATGGTTGGACTTGATGATCCTAAGGGTCTTTTATAACCAAAGGTTTCTAAGATTCTATGATTTTGTGCTGCCAAAACATGGGAGCCGAGCCTTGGAAGTCAACCATTTTAGTGTGGCATTTTGTGGCTTTCAGATTAATCTGAGCTAACTTCTTGTGCAGAAGCTTCTTCCAACTAAGGCTTTCAGTTATTTGCTTGCTTTTCCTGAGAAGCACCAAGCTGCTGGAATCAGAAGACAAGGTGATGTGACGTGAATGTGCAACCAGCTTTTATTGCCAGCATCTCCCCTGGTGGAGGTGGCCTGTGGGTGGCTGGTGTTCAGGAGGGGCAGCATCTGAGCCCTGCCTGAGCTTACCCACTCATACACTGTGAAGTTTTCCATTCCTGCGCTTGGTCCAAAAGCACTGTGGAGCACAAAGAAAGAAACAACTTTAATTTACCTTTCTGAGTGCCAGCTACAGAGCAGGTGGAATAGTATCTCTAGTTTATAATGAGCTGCACCAGCCTGCCCAAGGGTCCAGAGTGCAGCGTGCTGAAGTTATGTGTCTTTTCCTCTCAGTGCATATGAATTGCCCCTGGATCATGGCCTTTCCCCTAACTCCTCAAACAGCCCTTTGCTTTCTGTGGAGGAATGGTGTGACACCAAAACATGCTATCCCTTTGCAGGATACAATAAAACACTTGTATTTTTTATTCTGTTTTTTGGATTTGTTTTGTTTTGTTTCATCTTGTTTTTTTCCAATTAACAGGATTTCCTTTTTTAAATAGTGGTTTTACTTACTATGCATCCCAGCACTTTTTATATGTCACCTATTCGTAATGATTTTTGATATGGTGAATTATCTTTTATACAAGTTGTTTTCCTTTGTAATTTTCAGAGCCGGCTGTTCTCTCAGTTTTCCAGTAAATTATTATTTTCTCTGTATTACTTTACATGTTGTAATTGCTTTGTTATCTATAAAAGAAAGGTAGGCTCAGTTTACTCCTTTCATCACTGCCAGAACCTCAGTGAATGAACTGTAGTTCTTCTCATTACCATTGCTTTGTTCTGCTCGGTTTTAATGATAATTGCCCTTGTCATCTTCTTGTAACATTTGCTGTGAAACCTTGTGGTTAAAAACAGAGAAAGTAAAAGGTGGTGGTGGAGAGAGATTAATTAGGCAGAATATTTTGCAAAATGAGTTCATAAAGAAATGTTTGTATTTCACATCGTTAAATAACTTGAGTCAGAATTGATTATGTAAACATAACAGCACACATGGAGGAAAGGCTAAGCTGCTTTGCTGCAAGAGGTACAGTAAGAGTACGGCTGGGACAATTTGCATTGTTCAGTCCTGGTGTAATTTTGGTCAAGTTAAGACAAATGAAAATTTCCAGGTGTCTGTCCATCTTTAAACATTTCTTTTTTGCTCTCCGGAGCGCTTTGTCTTGCTCTCTTGCAGCCTATTCTCCCTGATGTTTTTGCCCTTACCAGCTGGTCTTTTGTAAGACAGCTTGTACCATTTTTTCACCATGTTTTTATGAGCTCCTTTCCCAAGGGAATGAAGAAAATATGTTTTTCTCAGAGTGACCAAATAAGTAAACATGATTGAAATTAAGGGCTGTGTTGTGATGCTGGGGGCTCACTAATGCTGTCAACAGCAGCTTCTTGTGGCCACGTCATTTTGGCCAGGCCACCTAACTGTTGAAATGTAAACCTTGCTGCTGCAAGCAAAAAGTGTGAAGTGACCAAATGAAAATGCAATTAATAAAAGGAAATTAAAAAAAAAAAGAATCTTCCACATGGGTATGTACGCATTGCTTCCTGAATTCTGTAATGGTTAGTCAAGCTGCTGTTTTTTAATAATCTCCTCCAGAGAGCACAGACTTCACCACCCCTCATTCAGCATTACTTGTGTCCTGGGATTCTTCCAAAGAAAACTAAAGATTCAGCAAGGCCTGGAAGTGTATAGAGAAGACTGTTTATTTTAGGGGAATTTGGAAGATAAACTTGCCGTCAAGACAACTGAGGTTACCAGGTGAAAATGAAAGACGTTATTACCATGTAACAGAACCAGGGATGGAGGAGGCACTACGCAGTGGAGTCAGCCCTGAAAAATGCCTGAGACAGCAGCAGGAGAGCTTGCTCCAGGGACGGTGGAGGTATGGGGCTACCCTGTGTTTGAGACATAACACTGCACTTTTAACATGTGGGTGTACCTTCTTGTTGGCAATTTTTAATAAAACGCAGCTTAGTGGATTTTTTAGGGCATCTGATCACTAAAATCTAGTTCTCATTTCAACACCTGTAAACATACTGGAACTGATACAGGTGCTTAGCGTGAGCACAGCTGCAGGGCAAATGCAAAGGGGATCTGTTCTCAGAGGGCCACGGCACAGCAATGGATTTTCAAAAGACTCCTAATAGGCCTTTGGTAGAGCATGGGAGTGTGCTTTTGAAGATGTAAAAAGTCTAGTGACCACAGACGTAGTTCTAAGTAAGTTCCTAAGGATGTTTCCAAGCCTACATCCCTTACAGCAGAGAGCAGCAGCTGCTGCCACAACAGGGTGCTTGCTCAGTTCAGAGACATGGAAACCCACAGCATAGTGTTTGAGCTTGCTCCTGCCGATGGAGGATACGCTCCAATGGAGAGAAATATTTGCTGATTGTATTTGTCTGTCTGTTGAATCTTGGTAAGTACACATTCCTATTCAACGCCACAAAAATCAAGCTGAAAAGTCAACCCATTGGTTTTGGAGGCTGTTTACATGCCTGGTATAAAATGTAGGGGAGGAAGGAAAGTGCTCAGTGCTGATACACAGCTGCAAACTGTACCAGGGTGTTTTGGAGTGGCGGTGTCTGGCCTATGACCTCTTTGCCATGAATAAGATGAATGTCTTCATAATTTTAAAAGACCTATTGGTTGGATACACGGGGACCCATAAGATGAATGTCTTCATAATTTTAAAAGACCTATTGGTTGGATACACGGGGACCCACAAAATCACAAAAATGAGAATGAACACCTGCCATTAAAATTTTTCTGGATGGTTAAATTAATCATAACTCACTGTTTCAAAAGGACACATTTGACGCCAAATACATATCAAAATCACTCTGAATTAAATCAGAGCTCTTGGCCCTTTTTAATAAAAAATGCACAAAAAAACCTGAGAAAGATATGGAAAAATATTGAACTAGTCAAAGGGTTTCTCTGTATACAGCTGTGCTTTAAGGTCCAATACAGCTACAACTAATCCATGTATCCACTGATAAAGGAAATGTTTTCTTCAACTGCTTCTAAATGCAACTGAGTTGTTTTTAAATGATTATATAGCTGGGTGTTGGCCACAGCAAAGAGAAATGATTCAACCAAGAAGCATCTGAAGACTGTTAATTAGGCCTGTGGAGGTGGACTGGATACAGCCCTATATGTCTGCTCATAATCTGTCAGAAGCAGGCTAACAGTATTTTCTCTGCAGACGGAGTTCAAGTCAAGTTAACGGTGTTTGTCTTTCTCTACATCTTTATTTGCTCAGTCTGCTTCAGTTCTTTGGCACTTGCTAAAGAGCTGTTGGAAATGTTGACCTAATACTCATATTATAGCTTATTTTCTTTTTTTCTGTGTTTAAGCATTACATCTCAATTCTGTGTTTTTTTTGTTGTGGGTTTTTCTTTTTTTTTTTTTTTTTCCAAAGTGGTATGTGGTTTTCATGTAGGAATCATTATATCTAGTAGGAATTCCTCATGCACATCAGCATTTGATGGACCATTACCAGAATGTATTTGTGCAGGGAGTCTATTGGATGTTTGTGAGAAGACAGATTTTATCCTGGTATAATTTAGCTTAAAGTGTGTTTCCTCTCTTGCTCTTTTGTTTCCATCAGATAATTATTTTTCTCAATAAAAATTTCTTTTTCACTACTATGCATTTAGTTTAAAAAGACAGAAAAAGACATAGCGTGTTCATATTTAAAGTAAAGAAAGCCTTATGATGCAGATCAATGATACAGGAATGAAAAATACCCTGATATCTCTGTTTTTACTAGTAGTTTATGACTTACATAGTTGTTCCTTATTAATACTGATCTCCCAG
The DNA here is from genome assembly GCA_034008185.1 of Gorsachius magnificus. Lineage (NCBI taxonomy): Eukaryota > Metazoa > Chordata > Aves > Pelecaniformes > Ardeidae > Gorsachius > Gorsachius magnificus. The sequence continues at coordinate 41,360,789 of CM067109.1, read as the reverse complement.
AAGAAAATCCTGCTGGTAGGAATATTTTCTGATATGAAATGGACTGTTTTCTTCAATATTAATATAAAAGGTAATGAGTGTATCTGTCTTACCTTTTTGGTCCCTTTTAAAAGCCCAATTGTTATTTGAGAGGGACTGAGTATAATTATCACAGAGTCTCTCTTGAGACATTTAATACCAGTATAAGAGTAGAGAAAACAGCCCCCTGACCCATAGGGAAGCAGTCCTAGCTGTGCTATTGTGACAACAGGTTTGAGATTCTTCTCCCAAGAAAAAGGTGAGTGTAAGTTATAACAAATTGTTCAGCTAGGTAGTGCAACAATTAGTGAGAAAGAATTTCAGTCACAGCTTGAACCAGGAATCTTTCTGACTTCCAGTCAAGTAAGTACCCTGTCACCATCAAGTAAAAGTGTGATCAAATAAACTATTCCTTTTCTGAGGATGTGAAAATACTCAAGAAAAGCTCTGCTCAGTCTGAGCATTAATGATATAGTTGGTAGCTGGAATGTTAGAGGAAGCTGAAATGTTAGAAAAAGCCCTGTATTAAAAATACAATCTGTGGAAAACAAAATAACGTACAGTTGTTAGAGATGTGAGAAAGCAAGAGCAGATATTCTGCTGAGAAAAGCTGCTGTAGTTCTGTTGACATCAGCCAAAAATTTATTTCTGCTAAAGCTCTCTTCTGAGCTCTTTAAGATTCCCATATTTATTTCCATGTGGCTACTGTAGATCTTTCATGTTTCTATGATTTTTGTGGTCTTGTGGATGGTGGAAAACACTTCTAGATGGACTTTGGATAAGTGATTGCTTTTTTGTTTTATTCATTATTTGCAATTTCCTTTTTAAATCCCCTTCTATTTTGCATTTGCAATTTGATCTTAACTGCAGCCTGTTTGTTCCTTCAAGTCATCAGAGATATTTGAATATGTGACGCAGCATAAATATACTGGTATGGTCTCTTTCCATATAGTTTTAACTTAATGTCATTAATTTTGCAGAAGTCTGCTCTGTGGCATTGCTTATATTGTATACTTATGTTGTCCTTTAGCTTTCATTTTGAATATAGATGGGTCCAGACCGTTGACGTTTAAGCTTATTTTTTAATATTGTTTAAAAGGATTTTCTCTATGTGGCTATTTTTTGCAGCTTAGGGAAACAATGTACTTCTGTCTTCATCTTTATAGGAGAGCATTTTGAGTCACTATAATTTAAATGTTCCTCCCCTCTCTCGAGGGCTTAGTATTTTAAAGAAACACTTCAGCTTTTGCACTGAAATAAACTCCTTCATGCTTATCCCTGTGCTTCTGTGCAGGGGTTCTTGATGCTTTTACTTGATACTCTGAAGAGACATCTCATGTATTCTCATGAGTCCTCTTACTGATTATAACTGTAATACTGTCATGCAAGAGTGTTTTAGTTTTCAATTTATGCAAATAACTCAGTACGTAAGTTACAAGTTCCTTCCCTGATGGCTGCTTCCTATCCCTGATGTCTTCCAAAGGACCAGGTACATTGCAGCTGTATTTTTAAAGTCTGTAACTATTAAAGAACAATAGTTTTACTGGTGAGTAAAGCTATGGATAGCTAATGCTCAGGAAGTGAAAACTATTTGTAAATCAGTTGAGAAAGAAAAGAAAAAAACCTGTTCAGATGAGCAGGGTGTAATTTTATATATGAGTGAATGCACTGATAAAATGGAGGCTTAAGAAAAGGTGGGAAAGTGGAATTACTCTAACACTTAGGAGATTCCTAGTGAGTATGCTCTGTCTTTTCTACAGCAATATACAGAAATATTTCTGAAAACTCTTGGGAAAGGATACCACAGATTATAGGTTATTTGCTAAAGCCAGCATCAATATCCAAGAAATTATCTCTTAGGAAGCTGTTGTGAGAGGTATTTTCTGAACCAAGGCAACAGAAAGAACCCCTTATAGTAATTTCTGCGCTGTTAATTCAATGTTCATAACAACAACAACAAAAAGGCATCTTTACTAGTAGGTTGTACTTCATTCATCTGAGCGAGACGGTGAAGTCAATAAAATTCTGGCTGCAGAATTGACTAAAATAACTGAAATCTGTATTAACTATTACTAATCACTTTAAATATCTAGAGACCTTAGTGTCTGGAATTACTGAAGAATTTGGCAAGTCTCTCCTAAAATCTGCGCATAAAATCTGTCTCATATGGGAAGAATTGGAGAGAATTCTAAAGAGCTTGGAAAGGTTAAACAAAAGGATATGTAAGTGGTTTTATCCTGTTATGACTACCTCAACAATGGATTCTCCTGTGGAATTATTTGTCCCCTGAAGTCCTTTGGCCCTGTTGACCTTCAAGTAGTAAAATATTTCCTTCACTGGTTTCTCATGGTTGTGGTTTGAATATTAATAATACATGTAAGTCAGGCAGTTTCACTTGCTCTCTTAAGCAAATGCTTCAGCTGTTCCTCAGTTGGGCAAGGATGCTGCACTCCGAGGTTCTGCTGCTTCATAGTAGTCCTAAAAGTGACATAAAATCACTGACAAAGGACTTGGCTGAGAGGCTTGGATGCTTCTGAGGAGACTAATGATTCTGTAACTTCCATAACTTAGGCATGGGAAGATTTGAGTATTCTTGCTCTGACTCTCAGTATTATTTTTTTTTTACAGAATGTAATAGAGTAACATGTTTTTTAAGAAAAAGACCTTTTCGTATAGCATCTAGTGATGGTATTAGTAACGCGTCATACATAGATGTCACTAGCTACACTGAGTGAAACAGAGCTTGGATTTGTGGATATGACCTGATAAATTTATGTCAGAAGTGATGGGCATTGCTGAAAAATTTCAGAGAGATGGGAAGTTTTTTCGTGCTTGGTTTCCATTGGAATATCATAGGTATCAATGTGTTCCCATGAATTTCAGAAAACCACTTTTTAATGATGCAGTAAGATTAATTTGAACAATGTCTATCTAGCTTGATTGATTTTTGAATTGGCAGCTTCATCTGCAACATTCTTGTATTGATTTTTATCCTCCTTTTCTCTGTCTTGTGTGCTGTTACCAGTGTCATGGTAACATTTTTCCTTTTGCTGTGTCTATATAGCTCTCACCTGGTTAGCTAAATTGGTGGCAAGGTGTAAGTACTGTAGCTATATATGTGCTAGGGAATGCTGTTTTTTTACTGTGATCTTCCTACAACCTGTGCTCTTTGTTCATATATGTTTTATCTTATGCTAGCCTTGCCCTTCACATTCATGGGGGTTTTTTATATTTATAGCTGTGAATTTATTTACATTTGTTAGTACACACTGGGGCTTTAGCCTGGCTTGAAGAATAGTAGTTTTGTGTGTTTCAGGAAAAAATTGCTATGTTAAAATTATGTATTAATATAATAATTCATTGTATGTACATAAAGGTATATAAATTCTGTGCCTATTCTCATTTTAGCCCACATCTGTTGTAGTTTGAGAGTGAATACAGAAAAATGAAAGGTTCCTGATGAAGGAAAAATATCTGTCAGAAAAATATTCTGGAAAATATCAATTAAGTTTCTTGAAGAATACAGATGTTTAGAGTAAGACAACAATAAAACCCTCTCCTGTTGGAAAAAATGTGGGTTTTTTAATATGATGATTTGTGCTAGTAAATTACGTAAAGGGGTGAAAGGGAGGAGACAGACAGACGGATGGATTAAAGTGGGAATGATAATGAGAGAGAGAGGATATGAGTGCCACAGTAAGGAAGAATTACCTTCACAAAGGTGATGGGAACAGGTCTCATTTTTGTCCAGTACCCCACTCTAAGTCCGAACATAAGAGGCAGAGGTTCAAAAAACTTGTTTGTGTGAGGCAGTTCAAATTTATCTCTCTCTCCTTAAAACTCATTGCAGAGTATTGAGGAGCACAGTGATCACATTTCCAGGGAGTTAAGAGTATAAATGGCATCATATCAAAGGCACTTCCTGAGGGGTGGGAGACTGCAAATGCGCTCTCTACCTGACTCTGAGTAGGGGCAACAACCCCTGTGTCCCAGTTTACTGGGAAATAAGAAGGAAATACATTCCTTCTTCCCCATAATTTCCAGGCTCTACTTTGAATTTATTTTGCTAAGGCAAAATGAGGAAGGGATTACGTTCTTTGAGGTGATGATTCAAAGCAGCTGCTCTGTAATAGGAACAGTCATGAATGGAAGGCTTGTGGAAAAGCTTTACTAGGAGAACTTGCCATTTACAGCCGTTCAGCCCCAGGTCTAGCTCTTACTGTGTTTTTCCAGGAGTTGAGATAATGGTGGCTCTGTGAAATGCTGCATGTGGAGCAGTTTCAGTTTCAATAAATGTATTTAAAACTCTATTAGGCGTATATTATTTTTATATCTCTTGGTAGAAGCATGTACAAAAATGAAGACAGATGGACTGTGCTTGAGTTTATTCTATCTGTAGACTGCAGTAGGTCATCCAGAGTGCAGGGGAAAAGTGTCCAAGCAAACTTGCACTCAGAAAGATGAACATCTACTGACAAAATCATTGCACAGATTTGTAAATGTGATCATTGTGCTGGATGAACGATGTTTCTTTCTTTCTCGCTTTCTTATTTTCACTCAAAGCCTCTGCTCATTTACTTTTCTTTGTGTGTTGAATTTTGAATTTTGAAGGTTTTTCTTGAAAAAATGCCGCCTGAGGAGGAAGAGATCAGATAACTAGCAGACCATTTGTGAAGCAACGGTGGGAGGGAGGATAATTCATTGCTTTTGTAGCGCCCTTATAAATGACAATGTGGTTTACTCTTTGAGAATCAAAAATACAGAGGAATATATGGACTTGCAAGCATCCATGAAATGGCAAGGAGAAGGAGATCTGTGCTACATTTTTGCCACTAATCCACTGCAATTGATGGAAGAAAAGGAGATCAGGGCCAGTGATTTAAAAATCAGTGTCCAGACATTTGATGAAAGATTACAATCTTCTCTTGGCTCCTCACTGCTCCTATTAACAATTTTTTTTTTCTGATCAATAGATCTTAAGTATCAACTGCTTTGTATTTTAAGCAGACTGACAGAAACTATTGCTAATCACAAAACCGTTGAAGAATAGCCTTTTCACTACATTTTTTGAAACAGAGGTATTGGTTAAAATATCTATCTCAATTTCTTTTTCATCTGTTTGTTAAATCAAAGGAAAAATGCTGTTCCTTTCAGCCAGTGTTCTGCTTCCAGTTTTCATGGTAGAGGCTGTGATAAATTTTGATTCTCAACCATCATTGGTAAAAACAGAAATAAAACTTACATGCCTGTATTTTCAGTTTGAGTGCAGTTTTCCTGCCCCACTTTGACATGAAGGCTGCAGGACACTGAATGAAAGAAAACATTAATGTTTTGTTGAAGTATGGGGGGCAAAATTACACCTTAACATCACTGTAATTGTGTATTCTACCTGCACATGCACTGCCAGAATTCACTGGGTTTCCACAAAAATGTTAGAAGAGCTAGATCCAGTTTTTCTAACTTAGATTTAACTGTTTTATGCAAAGATGAATAATTTGCTGCACAGCCTGTCCTGTTCAAGACCAGGTTGGACTGGGATCTGAGCAACCCGATCTAGTTAGCAGTGTCCCTGCTCACTGCAGGGGGGTTGGACTAGATGACCTCTAGGGGTCCCTTCCAACCCAAAACATTCTATGATTCTATTTTTTTTTTTGGGGTACAACTACCGATATGACCTTCTACCTATTCTAGTCTTAACTGGTAATTGTTTAATCTAGACACTTTTGACTACAGTATAGAAAAGATTTCTTGTCTTTGTTTCATCCATCAACGATCCATCCATCAATTTTGAATTTATTTGAGAATTTCATTTGTACCTGTACTTTGGAGATGCTGATCTTATAAAGCTTGTCACTGTCTAGAAATGTCTCAGAATTTGAGCTACTGTCTATGTTGTTCCTTTTTCTGATGGTTGATGGCAATACGTTGGAAAGAATTATGTTGAAGGTAAAGACAAAAGCTGGCCCAAGGTGCTGCTTTCTATATATAGAGATGAATTTTTGTTAAGGATAATGATATCCTTTTATGTTCCAGACATGTATGTGGCAGTTTTGGAGGGCTTTTTTTTTTTTTTCAATTAAAAAAATCATTATCTATATGAATGAGGTCTGGCTAACAGAAGTGGTTGTCAGTGTTAGGGAAAGTGTTCCAAATTTTGAAGAGGCAGCGTATTTTGTTTTGAAAGGTTAAAGTCATTAACTGTAAGTCTTTTTTTCAAATGATCCCATTTGAAGAACTGCCAAAATGTAAAGAAGCATATGTTCATATGAATGGGGAAAGTAGAAGATAAAAGTGCATGATGTATATGCTCTGCAGGATTTAAAAGAAGATATGAGGGAATATTAAAGCATGGAGCTTAACATGAAATACATCTCAAGGCAGATACAGAGATTAACAGAAGTCACACGATCTTTTCCACCTTCACAAATCCCTTTATATGCATTGACATTGGTCTTCGTTGTTTGTTTTTATCATACTCAATAATACAAAAATGGTGTGAAAATGACACCCCTACCTATCTATGCTTTTTGTGGAGAGGATGAAAGGAACTTCATCTGTTCTGCTTTTTGGAGCTCTTTTGCTTTTAAGCAAGATTTTAATGTGGGGAATCTGGACTAGAGGTGTATTCAAGGGTGGGGAGTGATTGTGAAAGTGATTAAATATTAAGGGTGATTCATTAAAATTAATCTCCACATATTTGATGGATTATAATCTGAAAACAAACTTTTAATAGATATACTAAGGATATACTGGTGTGAGTTAACTCTGGTGAGGGCTTTTTTTATCCGACTGATTCCACCCTGGTTTAAAAGTCCTTCCCATTGCTCCACTGTTGGATTCTCAAAAATAACCATCCCAAACCCCTTTCTTCTAATACTTCTCACTCCTGTTATGGCTACACTACAGACTGCGAAGCAGTACCGTGGTCCCAGCTGGGAAGCTTAGTACGAGCTCAAAATCTACCTGCAGTAGTGTGGAGGTCTATCAACTAATTCACTCAGTGAGTCCATTTTTGTGCTGCATTGTATAGAGTAGAAATTCCAGCAAGTATTATTAATATTTTTAAGCTCTCACCCCTGAGTCTTCTTGGAGAATCAGGATAAACTGGCTATTCTTCAGGCCAAACAACAACTTTAGCATAACTATTATTAGCCCAAGCACAGATAATAGTTAAGGCGTCTGTTATTGCCTTACATCTGGTTGGAAGTACTGAGCTCCATCTCAGTCTTTCAGTTCACTAGTGGATTTGCAGAGGAAAGAGGAAGTTCTCTTCCACTGAGATGTGAAAAGTTGTTAAGGAAAATAGTGAATGACTGCAAGCCAACCCCAGACGTTACTATGTTCTCATGTATCTTTTAAAATAGTAATAAGAGCCAATGCAAGAATCAGTGGATAGAACTGGTGTGCATTCTCTTTCTTGCATGCTTTTCCCCTTGCTAGTAGTACGTATTTAGATTCTCCAATTGCTTTTATCTTCATCATGTAAAGAAATAAGATAATGTTCCTTAAAATTGATATTATTCAGAGGTCATGTAGACTACTACATGCAGGACTGCATGTCAAAGTAATACATATGATAAAGTGGCTTAAAGACTCATTTATGGACTTAAAATAACACATTAATACATCCTCATGCAAATCAAACCAGACCTAACTTTTTCTTTTTCTTTTTTTCTTTTTTTTTTTTTTTTTTCCAAAGAAATATATATCTGAGTAACAGCAAAAGGCTTTTTTTTCCTGAGCCCAGGTGGTATTTCATCCTGGTGTGCTCTCTTTGTAAAGCATTACATGTACCCTGAACGGTTTTGTTAAGAGTTGGTTGGCAGCTGGACCTCAGCTTTTTCCTATAATTTTGAGCTCCAGTCTACTCATGGGCAATCATTTTCTGGGATTAGTCTCCAGTTCATGAAAATAAATGACATATACTGTGCAGTGCCTCAGCCAAGCCACATCTCTGCTTCTGTTGAGATGCAGAATATTTATGCAAAATGGTGAAAATCTGTATCAGTGATTTGTATCAGTGATCTGTTTGATGCAAAGATGAATCATTTGCTGCACAGCCTGTCCAGGCAAACAAAAATCAGTGACATTTCATTTCTCATGGAAATTAAGGAGAGTATAATTCAGCTGTCAATTTTTAAGCATCTGTTAAGTATCCTACAAATAGTGAGTGGACCTGTGCTTCACAAATATCAGTTCATGTTAAATAAAAATAAGACATGATGACTGGTGTAAATACTTTGCTTTTATTTTTCCAAACAGTGAATGAGACCTTGCCCTCATGCCCATTGGGCATCATTATTATGTAGACATCTTTGTTGTCTCGCTGCCAAATATTGGTTTCACCTAAATAGAAGAGTAGCCCAATAATAAATAGGTAAGTGCAGTTAACTATCTTGCTGCATGTATGTATCTGCCTTTTTTGACACTAAGATTGACAAGTGGCACAAATATAATTTAAAAAATCCATCCTTACTTTGATGGCAATTGGAAGTGTCAAACAAAATCAAAAGTATGGCCTTATTTCAGAGAAGGCTATAATTTACTTTCTATGTGTAAATACCAAAAAACCTCTAAAATATTTGCTGTAATTTTTAGTTATTTCTGTCTTCAGTCACTTGAATTTGCTTTGTTGGTTCTTTTTATATTTAATTTCTAGGGGTTCTTTTCTTGGTTAATTTGATAATCAGAATTTTAAATGGGCCACATATACATTGTACAGTAGTATTTGTAAATTTAGAATGACTGGCTGATTGTGTTGTGTTTTCCAAAAGACTTTATTCGGGTTGATGCTGTGGTGCATTATCCTTTTGTGCTGGCTTCTGTTTTGACTTTCTGTATAAAGTCTTTACTCTTTCTATTGGTAGTCATGCCGGTTTTCAAGATACAGACATCTGTCCTCTAGGAATGGGCTTAGACTTTGGGCTACTAAACAGCTGTCAGTTGAGAATTATTTCAGTCAGCAAATCTCCTTTTCTACAGAAAGACCTATTAAAAAAAAGAAAGTCTAGGTCCTTGAAATTCAATTTTCAATACAGTAAGACCACCCCATAAATACCAATCATGTGTAATCTTGTTTTAGTTACAGATATTTCCACAACTGAGAAGCATTTATAGCAAGAAAAATGCCTTTTAACCAACCTAATTGAATTGAGGCAGTGTGGTATTGTAAATTGCTGGAAAACAGAGAAAACCCATCAATTTATGGCTGGCAAAATGTTTCAGGAACTTTATTGCCTGGCCTTTTACTAATTTAAAAAACATTTACTCACATCAATCTGTCAGAAGGTTTTTCAAGCAAAGATATCCAAACCGAAGATGGGTTTGTAGATTCTCAGTTGAGTTTGATTCCTTAAAAGATGCTTCATGTCCTGACCCAATTTATCTGAGTCCCTTAAATGAGACTGAGGGATAAATTTATGAATCTGCTTTTCTCTTGTCTGTTTTTTCAATGGTACTTTTTACAGAAGGAAAAAAGAAGAAGCAGGATTGAAGCTTACAGAATAATTCAGGATTTTAAATCATCTTTTGGCATGACTTACAAAAGGTGCTTTTCTGCCCACCACCTCCTCTAAATTACTGAGCTGTCACCCTTCCATATTTCTGCCTGTGTGAAAATAATTGTAATTGGATGAAATGTAGGCTATGTGAAATGACAGCAGAGTAATTCCATGCCACAGAACTACTACAGTTTTATAGTGGGAAAACTTAACATTACATTAGCTGAATAGCATAAACACAAGTTTTCCAGGTAGATTTTTGAATGCATTGGAAACCTTTCTAAAAGTCTGGAAGACTCTGACTTTCCCTCTTCTCCCACACTCCACTCCCAGGTTAGATCAGCCTAGTAGAATGTTGTCTGTAGAGTATTCAGGAGAAATGTTCATTGTGAGTGATCAGCAGCCTGCTCTTGAGTGGCAAAGAACCAGAGTCCTTGAGGGGTGTGGGAATCAGATGGGACAGCGTGATAAAATGAATTTTACAGAGAAACTTGAACTCTCTGTGTCCAGCATAATGAAGCTGAACAGATCTACTTGTGTCTCGCTTTCATCAGTGCTGAACTGTCCTTCAAGATAAACATTAAAGCAAATATTGGCAATAGAGATTCACAGTGAATATCAATGAAATGATAGGTGCTGACTTTCTTTATTTTCATCTTTCCTATTGGATGTCTGCTCTAACCAGACATTGCACAGTAAATGAAGAATTCTGTGAAAAAACATTGGTTTCATTAAATAGCTATTGAGCCTGAAATATGTCTGTGCTGGAAAGGGAGGACAGAAAAAGCTGGAAGGATAAAGAAATGAACTAGATCACAAATAAACTAGACCCCTTAACATAGAGAGGGAAAAATACAGCAATTGTTTCCTTCAATTTAATTAATAAAAATTGTTGACTATATTTCCAAGCACTGGGCTTGAATGAATTGATTATAAATAACTTACATTCTGAATTTTGCTTCCTTTATTATCAGTGAATTATTGAAGAGCAGTTTGCTGATTCCTCAGCTGTTTTGTAGGCAGTTGTCAGGGGAAGCCATTTTGCCATGCACAATGACCAGGAATTGTGCTATATATCCTAAGCAACAGCTACAATCTTCTTATCTGTTAGATACCATAAACAGGTAATGGAATGTTTCTGTCACAGTGCTTATAACTTCAGATTGCTTGTTGAATACTTTCCGCAACTAAGTACCAATTATTTGTTAGCATCTCATTTTTGAGTGTACAGAATTCAACGTGTGAGCCATTGATGAGTTCTGATGTCACATACATAGGTCACAATCCCCCAGATCATATTTCTAATAGGAATACCAGAGTTGATAAACTGGAGAATCTGCTGGCATTTAAAAGTAGAGTTTCATCTAAAAATATGTATGTCTGTCTGCAGAATGATGTTACAAAGCATGGCCTATACCTCAAATGAAAGTAGTGAATGAAATTGTCCATTTTTGCATGGTTAGAAATGAACTCATTGATATTACTGAATATTACCGGTCTGATTTCTCCAAATATAAAGGGAAATTTCTGAATGATTCCACATATAAAAATTGTAACTCAGTTTCAGAAGAAAATCACACTAAAAAAAAGGAAAATCAGATGTTTTATATTGTTCCTTTAGATCTAATTATTTACTTCAATTTTTTTTTCCCAGAGTTTTTTTAGAAACAAAACTGTAAATTTTACTCTGTTTTCTAACTTTCCTGAAGTAAAGACAACTAATTAACCCACTAGTTTGGCTATACTGTCCACTTTTTATGTAATTTCAATCTTTTTTGAAGTTTGATATTGGCCAATTTGCCTGTTTTACTAGAGAAATTTATGCATATGGTCTTTTTTATACCTTAAAAGAAAAAAAATGTGGTGTCATTATCTGGCTTTGACCTATAATAACTTTTTTTTACAGGGTTTAATGAAAGAAAGGGGAGGCTGCAGTTTTTAAATATAAACAGAAGTTCTCATGCTGCCTAGGAGGCTTGTAGAAATCTGTATTCTGAAAGTAAATCTTTTTGGGTAAGTCAAAGTCTGCCAAGAACATTGCATGTTCAGATGGGAGTTGACTCATAATCTGGAACATGGAACTGCAACACCACAGTTATTTGGATAGGTTGAAAATTATTTTGGGTCTGGTGCTCACAGCAAACTATTAAAAGGCCTAAAATAGCATTAAGCAGTTGTCAGGCATTTTTTTGGCTATTTTCAGAACTCCTCAAATTTTACTTCTGAGGACTGTGTGGATTTGCTGTCTTTTAAGATACAGTGCAATAGAAAATAGAGGGCCATTTTCCATGGGTGAGTGAGGGTTACAAAGTCTGCATTACTACATCTCAGTAGGCTTTGGAAATGAAAATTGTTTACATATAATTTCTGCTGGTGAAGACTGATGCAGATGTTCTGAGTGGGTCACAGATATGAGTTCATTCAAATTAAGTGAATGATAAATGAAGACTTGTCCTTAGCTTATGCAAGACTAGAGAATAAAGTTCTTTGGAAAACATTTGTGTTGTAATACTTTTCCATGTTTTCTTCCTTATTCAGGCGATATCTGAAACTATATGGTATAACTGATATACAGGCAAATTGTTCTTCAGTCACGGCCTGAACAAAGTGGATGGAAAGAAATGTGATGGTCTGTCTTCTGTTAGTTTTGCTTCCACATCATCCCAAGGGTGTTTGGTGTTCAGATCACCTTGGATTGTGTGTTTGTCATCTTCTGAGTGCTATTAGTTCAAATTCTTTCTTAACTTTGTTTGTTCTGGGTAATTATGCAATCTTCATCACTGTATAGTGTGAAGTTCCTGCCCTATAGTCCACACCATAAGGTCAGGAATTACCATCTTCCCATTTTATAGAGAGAATTTGAAGCATCAAGATGTTTAATGATTTACCAAAATCACACAGTGTATCTGTAAGTAAGTGGTAGAAGTAAGTAAGTGGTAGAAGTGTGTTTAAAGGCTGAGGCTCCTAGAGCATATGTTAAGCAGAAGCCCTCAATCTTCACTCCTATTTTCTCTAATTTTTCTTGACTGGTTTCTCTACTAAACTGCCAATTGAGGTGCAGACAGAGGTAGTAAAAATCTGATCTTTTAGGCTGAGCTCAGTGATACTTTTTCTTTAGTTCTTGTCTTGGCCTTCAAAGGTATATCTGGAGGTTTAGTATGTGGTTCTTCATCTTGGACCCATGTTGGACGTTGTCAGAAATGTACCTGTGCAAAAGGGTATCTGGATATACTGGACCTCTGCTGATGGTAAATTATTGCCCAGAACATTTGTTTAGACATTGTGGTAAACAGTCAGTAGGATGAGGGACTGTCATGTATGTAGGGGAAAAAAAAATCCAACACCCGAAGCACACCCATGCCAAAGAAAGATAGACTCATTGCATAGATTTCTGCATTTTAAAATCTGGTCCATTTTGGATTTAGAATTTAAAAATAACATGTTAAAATTAATCTCTGAACAGGAACGTGTAGGTTAAGCAACTCCAGAGGAGGCAGCCTTGTGGTCTGCCTCAGTGCTGAAAGTCAGACAAGCTGAGCAAAACTGTCAAAAATCTGCATGTTTTCCAAGTGCAGGTTGCTGAAAACTCCTTAGCACCGATAATTCTACAAACGCATATCTTAAAAATGTTGTTGTCTGTATTGTCCCACCAAGCTGTTGTTGAGAAAAAAGAGTGTTGAAATCAAGGACTTACAGACCACAGTGAGAGGAAGACAGTCAAATAAATGGTCAAATAGTTGCATTAATACTGCATGGATGTCCAAGCAATCGTGTGAGGCTTCTCTGTCATGATTACTTGTACTGGAACTAGATGTGCTTTCCAGAAAATATGGCAAGATAATTACTTTTGCTAGCCTGTTGACCAGTTTTCTTTCTGAAAATAGAATATATTAGTTTCTTTTTTGCCTATTTCTGTACTTCTGTGAAGGTAAGCCTGACTCTAGTGGGGGAAAAAAAAAAAAGAGAAAGTATTGATGATATAATGCTGTTTTAATCAATTAGAAAGAAAGATGCATAAAATTGGTTTCCAGGACATACATATCCACTACCCCACAAACACGATAGTCTGAACACTGGAAAACCCCTATATTATTTTGTGATTAGATGAAAATAGTATACATTCCTTGCTATTAGTAATTTAGACCACATGATTCAGTAGGTAGCGTAAGATGAGGGACTGATAGCTGTTGACTTTCCATGTCAGCAAGTACAGGGCCTCACTAATAAATAAGGAGAGAGTGTCAACTATGTTGGCAGGAAATGGCCAGTCATACAGCTGACAGCCAGTCTTGGCAAGGAATATATGTAATGGTTTGGTATTGCAAGCTGTTTGTAGTTAGCATTACCAAAGCTACCAGCCAATTGCCTCATAAGGTCTGCTGACAGGCAGTAATCTAATCTGGCCTCCCATTTGTTCTTTGTTTTTATCTGTTAAACACAACTTCATCTTTCCTGTGGTTGACTTGTGTGCTGTTTGAAATCTGAACACTGCATTCAATCTTGTGGGCACAAGAATAGCAGAGGTGTTATAATCAAAATCATGTAGAGCTGGGCCTCTGGCAACAATTTTTCATAAGATGTGTTCAGATTTCAAAATAAACTTACTATAAAAGGGGAAAGAAATGTGGTTGCATTATTTTTCTCATAAATGTCCTGAAAGCTTCAAGCTGAAGTTTGAAAGTAGGGAATTTTTCCATCATACTGAATGTTAAATAGGTATCAGGGATAGAGTGGAGGAGGAAATTTTGAGTCTGTAATTGTAGATGCAGTGGAGAACATATTCAAGGTTATTTTCTTGATCAAAGAACAGAAATATGTCATATGAGTTGTGCTTGAACAGAGTAACTTACATAGAAAATAATCTTAAGTAACATTCTACAAGATATGTTCAGATTTACTGGTTTTATTTCAAGTTATTTGTTGAAAAGCTGCTGGCTTAAAGATACATCAATGAAGCATCAACAGGTTCTTATGTCTTTGCTTTACTTGAAAATAATTATTTCTGGTAAAGAAGTTAGTATTAATCTATCACGTCTTTATTGATATAAAGTGAAAACAGCCTAGCGGGAAGAGTGCTAGACTGGGTTAATTCCTTTGCTCCTCCAGAAGCTTCCTGTGTGTTGATGGCATATTTGGTTAGGACTAGCTCAAGAAAAATATTGTGTATCAAAAAATGTTTCTAAAAATTTTAGCTGTCTATGCCTAGCAATTCAGCTCTCAAAGCAGTGAGCTGGGTAGAGCCAAGCCTTGTAACTGCCAGCTTTTTCAGATGTTAATTTCCCCTGCCACAGCACTTCTGGCCCTGTTCGTGTGCCCAGATGTTACTTGCTTCTGTCAGCATGTAGCAGCTTGACATTCATGCCAACATCCCACTGGCATCACAGACTAGGCATTGTAGAACTATTCCATGCAAAATGAAATGGGCTTAACTGGTTTTGTGTGCTTTTCTGTCTCCAAATTGCCTTTATCTTGGTGGGGAAGATGTTTTCCCAGGATGTGGAGATGCAGGGTCATTTTTGTCATGTGGTGAAGGCAAGTGACTTTGGGTTTTCTCCGATGGCTCCACTTCCTTTCAACGTGGTCTTATGAGTCCCACACTGCAGTGCTGTTTGGATACCTTGTTTGGGGCTGTGCCTTCCTTCCACCCTGAGATCCCCTTAGAGTAAGACTCCGTATTTCATCTGCGCAGTCTTAACCTCCCGGTCTTCCTGCCTTTCTTTCATAACAACACAAAAGGGATAGAAATACTCTGTCTTAACCGAAGTGTTGTGAGAACAGGGATTGTGAAAAATTCATGTCTTTAACAGTAGACACCTGTCTGTCAAAATGTAACTTTGTTCTCATTTGTGTACATTTCTCAAGGCTGCCAGGACATGGTTTCTTTTCTTGTATGAGCACAGCTGATGAAGGTATTCAAGCTTGGAAAGTGTTTTTCCACTAGTGTCAGGGGGCTGCTAAGTAATCTGAATCTGTTATGCAGAACCAGCAATTTTTAAGCACTGCTGGTAACACAGCTTATGACAGGGTTCTTTTTCTTGACCTGGAAATACCAAGAATCAGTTGGGTGAAGCCTCTGGGCATCAAGTAAAAAAAATTTAGTACTCTTTCTGACAGCACAAATCCTCAGGGAACATAAATATATTTGCCAGAGCCCCCTTAAGATATAAAATAAAGATAAAATGATGGTCCAAAGTTCAATTGAAAAAAAAAAAATTTATGAACAATTTATGTATAAACTTCAGAACCTAAATAGTTTAATAGCAAAATTTTAACAATTAAAAAAAAGAAACAACCCATAACCAGTGTGACTCCTTATCTTTTACCATGCTATTACTATTGACTAACTTAGTAGGAAAATATGCAACAATGTTAATGCAAATTACAAACAGATATCCACATTTTTTTCCTTTAATTATTTAGTGTCAGGTATTACCGGACGTTTAAGGATCTAAGCATCCATTTACGATGAAGAACTGAGGAAGAAAATGCAGTCAGCACTAGATAAAAGATTTTTCACTCTCTGGTGGGACAAGAAGTTTAAGTGGTCTTTGATGCTTGTGAGAAGGGAGAGAAAATGAGAGTGACTAAATGTGTTCTGTTCTCACGGATTTGCTAATTGTATTGTGAAATATGCATTAGGACAGCCTCATCCATGAGAATAATGTATTTTTAATGCAAATTCTTGAGGAAATCTCGTGTTTTGCAATCTTCTTGCAGTACTGGCAGGATAATTAGATAGGCAGTTGGCACAATACTATTTGATCTACTTATATTATTTCCTTTTTTGCTACAGCTATTCTGTTTTCATACCTAGTGCAGGTGGTATTTGATCCTTCTTGAAAGGATGAGACATATCCCCTCTCTTCAACTGAGCATCTGCAAATTCTGCTGCTTCTGCTGCACCTGCTGAAGCCTTCCCTTGCATGTCCCCTTATTCTGCAAGTTCTTGAGGAAGCCAGGCATTGATGATGAGGTGTGCTGGAAACAGCCAGAGCTCCACTTTTTAGGGGTCTCTTAAAATAAATAATTTAAACCTTCCTTTGTCTAATCCAAAACATGTGTTTCCCTATAGGAATTATTTCTTTTCAGAATTTATCCCTCTTTTCTTAGCTCAAAGGGAAAAGCAAATGTCATGCAAGCCCAAAAGGACTTTCCCACATCACTGATCCATTGTTGAAAGTACACAAGAACTCCTCAATAATAAAATGCCGGAAATGGAGGCACTAAGATGAAATATGGATATGTGAGTGTGTTTTTGTCCCTTTGTGCCTGTATTTTTTTCCCAATCAATAAAAATGTCAACAATAAAAAAAAAAATCTGTTTGATTGGAGAAACATGTTTTTTTAAACTCAAAGAAGCAATAATGCATTGTAAGATTCTCTCAGTTTTGCTGGGTAAAGAGGAATTCCAAGTCAACACAGCTGTTAATATTTGTAATCATAAACCTTTTTGAGAATTTTGTCTTGAACTTGATGTGTTCATGCATGACAACCAGAATGAGAATTATACATGGAAAACAGGAGGGAGTGAGAAGGGGCAGGGAGTGAAGGGAGAAAAGTCTACCGAAATGGAACTGTATTTTCTTTACTGATTAGTGGTCTGCTTTTCATCCTTTTAAATTATTCTCATCTCATTTGAGGTTATAGACTATGATCTACCACAGCTATGAAACTGAGATGATGTAAAACCCCAACATGAAAGGCACTTTTGTTATGAAAGTTTTCCAACAAATAGATTTGGAAAAGTAACGGAACCACATTGTTCTTCCAATACTTTATGCTTGGAGGAAAAAAATCAGACCCCAAATCAGTCAAAGTGTAGTAGTTCATGAAAATGAGTTCTAAATTTCAAGGGAAAAAGTTTCTATTTGCCATTACGTGAAAACCAGAATGGGTTGGATCTAAAAAGCATTGAGTAGTCCTTCCAAGTAGTTTGGACCTTGACTGCAGTAAAGCATCATCTGTGATTTTGTAAAGTTTTTTTTTATTATGATGCAATCATTCTCTAAAATGCCAGTGTGAACCTAATTTCCTGCTGAAAACAATAGGACAAGAGTAGTTACTTAGATTAGGAATGTGTTGAACCCAATTAATCTCTCTTCATTGACTATTCTAGGGATAGTGGAATTAACTCCAGGGGCTGCAGCCCACAACATCCCTGAATTATTCTTTGCATAATATTAATGTCACTC
Source organism: Gorsachius magnificus (assembly GCA_034008185.1). NCBI lineage: Eukaryota > Metazoa > Chordata > Aves > Pelecaniformes > Ardeidae > Gorsachius > Gorsachius magnificus. The sequence goes on along the minus strand of CM067109.1, from coordinate 41,343,079 downwards.
ATTTGGGTTTTTTTTTTTCTCCATATGATGAAACAACTGAAAACATTTACATACTTGTATTAAAATTAATCTGTGCAGAGATAGATTTGCATTTTACTTTTAGAGTACTCAAAATACACTTATGTCTTACCTTAAAAGTGAAAAATTGAATGCTTATAGGCTTCTCAATTTCAATTGAAAATTGCTGATCATTTAAAAGAAGAAAAAAAAGGCTGAGAGAAGTTTTCAAAACCATTCAAACCATAAAGCACATTGTGATAGACTACAATGAGTTTCAGAATGTGACACATACCATTCCCTGCTCATTGGTGATTTTTGACCTTCTATTTATCCAGCATGTTGTCCAACACTTGTTCCTACCTTCTCCATTGAGAGAGAACTTGGAGCCCCATGTTCTGTTTTAACTCTTGATCTTCTTCTAACATTGAGTACTGAACTATATTATCTATAAATAAAGAATGAGTTGAGAGGCTTGGAGGCAGGTTTCAGTTTTTCAAACTGCATTTGGGGAATTGAGCTAGAGGATTTTGGCACAGTTCCATCACAACACAGAGTTTGAATTCAGAGCTGACTCAAAATACTGTGTTTTGATGATGGGATGATACTGTTGAAGTAAAAGCCATCACTATGTTGTTCTTAAAAACAACCAAAAAACCCACCACCACCACTAATGAAACTTACAGTATTGCTCAGTCTGGCTCATTTGCCCAAGCTGTTCAGCTGAAACACAAGGTCTCACTTACCCACATTGTTACAAGTTAGTCTGCTGGCCTGAATCTGATGTGGTGGAATACCTTTTCCTTAGAAAAGACAACATCATGTCTCTTCCGAAAGTATGTCCTGCTCTTATGGGTAAATGAAACATTCTGTTTTAACTTGGTCAGCCCTGAACTGGTCAGGTAGTTGGACTAGATGATCATTGTAGGTCCCTTCCAACTGAAATAGTCTATTCTGTTCTGCTCCATTCCATTCCATTCCATCCCATTCCATTCCATAAGGTGTTTGAGTGGTGTAAGGAAGTAAGCTTTAGAAAGCATGGATAGTTCCCAACTATGAGTGGGAAGCAATAACATTTTAACATGTTATAACTAGTATCAATAGGAAAAAATGATCAGTATGTAACATTCCTTCATGGGTTTTTTCTGACTTTGGTGCTTTAATACAGCCAGCTTTGTGACATGCTCACTTCTGTCAGGATTTACATTTATTAGGCTTATGTTTTCTTAATGACAACCTGGTGCAGATGAATATACTGGAGATATTAATAAAAACATAATACTCAACACAAAGGACATGTAAAATATTCATGGTGGTCTGTATGTAGTTAGAGCTGAAGGTATCCAAAGGAGAAGGCAGGAGTTTGATGTCTTCCACTGGGAGTATGTTTCCTTTACACAGGAATGAATTTATTTATTATATTAATTAGATTAGTGGCTCTTGTACAGCTGCCATGGGATAAATGAACATTCACTTATGACGTTTTTCCTCTTATTGGGAGGAACATGGAGAGAATGTTAATTGTTGATAAGGTAATTTAGACTGGAACTGCATTGTACAATATCGGTATCTATTTACTGACATTTTATATGTTTCTAATAAGAGGTTAACTTTGCTTTTAGTTTCTTCAGTATATCACATAAGGTAAACACACAGTAAATGTTACATCTGTTTCCATCATTAGCTAGGAGTTTTGTTCTTTTATGAGTTGATGTTTTGCATGGGAGAGAGTGAGCAATTGCAAAATAAAAGGATTTTTCCTTAGTTTGCAAATGTTTGAAGGCAGTTCTGATTAGTTCTGAATTCTTTTGAACCTCCATCATTTGGAACAGCTCAGACCTTTAATTCAACCATTTGTCAGACTTGATGGAACATCAAACAATTAAATGAAAATACATGAAAAACACATGGTTAAAAAAGCATCCACATGTGCAAAAAAATCCTTTAATGGTGCTCATCATCTCTTCTGTAAACCCAAATGAAACTTCCAGGTTTTATATATTTCCAGTGCAATATCATATTCAAATCTATGGTAACAATTTGATAAACAACTAGAAATTTAATAAAGCAGTATATTACACATTTAAAAATTCAGGTTTGATTGACTCCAGTTGTCTAATTCCTCTTTTTCCCCCCATCTGAACTTTGAAAAGGACACTTTTGACCTTTTATTTGTGCTCATTCAACACTTTTGTGTAAATTAGTTGCATATGTACATTTCCGCATGCTTTTTGCGTGTAGGTGATGGAATGCAAATGTGGGATAGTTCTTTTGTGTTTTCATGAGAATGGGATTTTAGAAATGCAGCTTCAGTCAGGAAATGAACTTGACAGCAAGATGCTTGAACTGTTTGTATGGAACTTGGAGTCAATACTTTTAAAATGTGGCATTGATTCTGTATGGAAAAAGTGTGCAAAATATACTGGTAACTCATTCCTCCCAGATTATTTTGGAGGGGCTTGCTTATTTGTATTATTCAGACTTCTGTAAAGTGGATCTTTTACTGTGCAGATAGGTGATGAGGTAAGGGGGAATCTTTGTATCATTTGCAAAGGTAGAATCTGCATTCTGAAAATTCCTTGCCTTGTTCCTTTTCTTTCCCCCACTACAACTCCTTAAAAATATCCTGAGTGTTATCATCTAACTGAAATTTACAACTATAATCCTCTTGGAATCTGCTGTTTGGATTCCTTTCTTGGGGGTGTGGAAGTGCTGCAGTTGCTATGTTGTGGTGCTATTATCTCTCCCTGCCCTTCCCCTCCCCAGTGTTTGGAGAGTGGAGAATGCAGAGAACTGCAAGGCTTACTGTGATTTTGAAAATTTCCAACTCTGTTGAAGTTCCTATGGAAATACATTATATCATTATTAGATTGTTTGCTATTATAGGGTTGTTTTCCACCTTAGTCCACTCAAAATAAGGCACGTAAAAAGAATGTTTTCACTACAAAGTCATGTGGTCAGGTGCGGGAAACATTAAGCCGAGGGTCATGTAAATACACAATCCTATGCTTTTTCAGCTCTTTTGTGTGCTATAGCAAAATTGTTCCACATTCATCTGAATAAGTGTTGTTTCCTAGCACCGAAACATTTCAAGAGTAGTTGTTAAAGTCTGACAAAATATGCAAGTGAAAACAAAGCTTGCTAATGGAGATCAGAGAATTAGAGGAGCCAAGTAAAGTTGTTTGAATGAAATTCCTTGGTAGATGTAAAATGCACCATGGACGCACACTACAGCTCTTTGCATGTTTAAACCAATGCAACTTAGCGTGCTGTATGTTCACTCATGCCAACAGAAAGTTATTGTTTTCTGGATGTGTCTGATTTATGTGAATCTGATTGCCAGAGAGTAGGATAATCCCTGTGAACTTGTGACAAAAGAAATAGGTATTTCGGACTGAAACTGGGTGTCTGTTGTGTGTTAAAAAGAATGTAAAATATTGATGTATACACAAAACTTCAAAACATAGAAAGAAAATAACTGTTGAAGAAATAGCTACAACACTTTACAGCAATTTATTACTTTGTTTGATCGTGCATAAATTTAACCAGGATTATTTTCTTTGCCAAGTCCAAACTATATTTAGCATTAAAGGAGGAAATAATTTGATTTGCAGAATGTTTTGTGTCTAACATGAAACTGGAGATTTAGTCAGGGTTTAAAGTTGAATTTACTGCTTTTTTTCAGAGGAATTAGATCTGTTTTGCCATTAGGAAAAAAAGAAAGAGAAATTAAAAAAAAAGATCAAACCACCTTCTTTATTTTTTTAAAAAAGATTAAACAAAGACCTTTTACTTCTTCTGCAGCTGCTAATTCATCACACCTTATCTTTGCACACAAGCTTTGGCCATAAAAATAGTCATTTCCTTTATCCATCATGTCATATTTTAGGACAGGCTAAAAATAACACAATGCAAGGCAGGATATTGCCACAGTGAAAACATCTTGCATTTCCAACATTTGGAATATATTAACCTTGTAGTCTCCTTTCTTTGCAAAGGTGTCGTGTTGGTTTCCCTAACCTCAGAGCTGCGTTAGAAGAACTGCACCCAAGCTTGGTTATATATTTATATATAAATACTACTTCATGCTCTTGGAATTTTGTATTGCTGTATCTTCATATGTTTCTGTTTTTTTCACAATACTGAGTATTGATTGGCTTTGTTCTAGAGAGGTCACTGTGTTCCACTCTGAACTCTTTGTTGTTATGCTATATACATAAAGCTGGCTTTAACTGTTTTTTGAAAAAATATGTATGCATGACACTGGCAACTTTTCAACAGCAATATGTAAACATCCTGAGACTAAGTGTATTATTATAAAACAACCTTGGAGCAGAAATGTTTTGTAGAAAGAAAAAAAAATGCAGAGAAGGAAGACCTCTTCTTAGCTGCCCTCTGAAACTTGTACTGAGGCAGCGCTGGTTGGGAGAGTTTGTATCAGCTAGAGGTGGAGACCATGTTCTCATGCACTTGGTCTTTATCTCAGCTTTGCATTTTGCTGACAGTTGCCCCACAGAAATCACTTAATAACCACTGGCTGTTAGCTGTCTGCTGCATATGTCTGAAAAGCAACCAGGGTTTTCTTGCAGCTTAATTAAACTGCCCTTTTTATGATTTCATTCCTGAATCTCAAAAGATAATAAGGCTCTTCTGTGTGTCCATGTAGAAAAGAATTTTCATGTGTGTTAAGTTTACACAATGATGTAGGTGAAAAATACTTAGGTGAATTAGAGTATTTTGTTCCGGTGCATCACTAATATGGGATAAATTTATGTCTTCTCCATGAAATCTCTTTGCAAGCAGGTTTGCCATGATAATCTACATCACACATCCAGGAGCAAGGTCTGAGTACCCCAAGAGCTGATCTAGCAATGTCTTTACTCATGACTTCTGGACAAAAAGATATAACTTGAGAAACAGAAGTAAACCATAGCAGTGAAGAACTGTAGAGCCAACAGAGCTTTTCTAATACTTTAGCAATAGTTAAATTGTCCTGGTTTCCTGCAGGAATTTATTCAGCAGAAATCTTGAACAGAAATAGATGATGTTGTTAGAAATATTCTGTAGGATGCCACTCTATGAAACTCTAAAATTTAACAGCTGTGCAAAGCAAATATTTTGTCTCCATTTTGCTTGCCAATGTGTAAATTGCTGTAGAAGTGGTCCTTTCCATAGTAAGACATTTAGTAAACAACATTGTGATCTACTCTTCTTTCCTGCTTGAAAGTCTGGAGGTGAGACTCAAGCTTGATTATGATCTGGAAGATAAACTAAGCACTCATTGCATAATTTAGCACATATATCCTTTTATTGAAGGCTTGATTTATCAGCTTGGGGTTTTGTTGTTTTATTGGTAATAGGTTCTTTTGTGGGAACTAGAAAAGGAGGGAGAAGAAATCCCATCCTCTAAACCTCTATAAAGCGTATACTCTCAAATTATATCGTATTGTAGCTATGCTTCACAGACCACACACATCAAAGGAGATTCTGTTGTAGCCACTGCAGCTCAGCTTACCTTGTAGCTCTTCATTTCATGCTGATCTTTCACAGTCAGGCCTAACTTATTTACACTGTATTTAATGACATGCAATACTTCATTTCTGAATAGATGCAAACAGGCAGCAAATTGGAAATACAAGCTAAAGAGATACAGGTGGGTGTTATCATATAAACAGAATTTGGTTTTCTGAAATTACAATTATGACACCCCTGGATGATCTCTGATCCTGCCATATTATGATATGACAGATGTATATTGCTGTGATTTCTCTAGTGATGCTCACTGCTGCTTCCTTGTCAGCTTTAATAGCAAAGCAACTGGACAGACTAAATTGAAATGATTTATCCTCTATGAATGTCATAGTCAAAGCACGCTGTCACAGTAGCAGGTTAGGCTTTCTCCTTCAATGAAGTTAGCATGCACAACAGGCTGCTTCTGCTTGGAACCATGTCATGTTTCATGGTGTCCCCGATACTATTATGTTCTGCAGAGTGACTTGCATGAGGCCACTCCCTTCGCCCTGCTCCCTTCCTTCTGCCTCCTCCTTTCTTCGGTTAATCAAGGACAAATGTTATTCCATAAGATCTTGTTACTTTCTTGCTAAAAGGATCTTTTTAAAGTGTCACATAATGCTTTAAGTGAACCAATTGTATCTTTCCTTGTCCCTTAAACAGATTACTAGAATAAATTCTTCTTGGGAAGAAAAGATTGTTCTCTGTCTTCCCTGAAAGTGGTCGTAGGGCAGAAAGGTATGGCTGGCAGATAGAGAGGAATGTGTAGAATTTGAGAACAAATTCTTTCACTTCATTCTTTCAGTTTTGAATTCTATCCATGTTTATTGTCCTTTTTTTCTGGAATTTGGGGGATTTAGTTTCTTAAATTAATGCATATTCTTATCGCATGTATTACATGGAAGTAACTTTCTGTGACGACTTCTAGCTGCAGCAGTGATGTAAAATTATCCTTTTCTTGCTGCTGGAAAAACAGACTCATTCAGGAATGTTTGAATTATTTATGTTGTAAGTTAAGGACGCTATGTCAGAAGGTGAGAAAAGGCTTCTAATGACCCCTCTGAGGTCAGTATTTCACCTGTTTGTTCTTTCATAAATATTTTTAAAAGAGCGCACTTTAAAGGAAGATACTAAAAAAGAAACTAAATACATTACCATGTTGAGACCAAACAGGGAGGTGTAAGGTAGGCACAAAATAATCCTGTAGTGACTTTGTTAAATGTGCTTGCTTTGTAACGTACCTGAAAGTAATGATTTCTTTCACATCATCAGTGAAAATAGCAATAGAATGCAGTAGCATAATGCAGTTCCATAGTATTTCATGACAGTTCCAGGAACCTAGTACCATTTTGGTAAATGACATACCTACTGATAGATAGTGTATGAATCGCTCCTTATCTCTTAACAAATTTGTCTGAATCATTAAGTTACTGCATAAACATACCCATCTCCTTTTGGTTGTGCTGCAGATGGTTGCCTAATGGAAAGTGTGTGTGTTTCTGTGAATCTAAGGCAGAGGAAGGTGCCTCCTGAAAGCCTGAGAAAAGTGCTGGAGAGCTGCAAGGGGTGCATTTCAGATGCATCTCCCCTGTTCTGTAGTGCTCTGCTGTGCTTATCTCAGTCCAGACTATGTTGGGGATGCTGTTCTTCAGGGGTCCCAGCTTTAGGGACTACCAAACCTTCTTACAATGAATAGAAGAGATGGGGTTTGCCATATCTAAAATCAGGGCATCTGGGAGTTAGGCACCTCCGTGCTCAGCACTGTGGAGTACTACCTCTGTGGGTTGCAGCCTGGAGCATTATGTCCAATTACCTTTTGAGATCAGGTGGTTAAGTGGTAAAAAGAAATGGTTTGATCATGATAAACATAATATTGCAGCACAAACCACCTCTGTATCTGAACCCATTTAAACCAGTCAAGGTACTTCTGTGCTCTAATGTTCTTGAAAGATGATGACCTTGTTTAGTTTAATTTGTTTTCCATTCAGCAGCATAGATCTGCCTGTAGACAGCAGATATTTTGCTCTCTATTTATGCTTTCATTTTTAATAGCATCCGTTTACCAATTTCAAACAGGTTTACCTAGAATTGTGCCCAGAGGGAAAAAAACCTCAGCTAATTGTTACTAGCATTTGCAATGCCTGATTAACTTATAATGACATATTAGTAAGGCCATCATTTAATCCTAGGATTGACATAATGAAAGAAGAGTGACGTAATTTTAATAAAAGCCTGATTACTTGCAAATGGAATGGGAGGCCACCATGAGTAGTATTTCTTTTTTTAAAAAAAATTTACTTGCTTTTCTACTGTGTAGTTTCATTCATGTCTGAACTAAACTGTATGGTTTCTGTACAAATGACTTGTAAATTTGGCTTGGTATAGAAAACAGAATGACAATATGTCATGGTGCTTAAGTAATTTTTTTTTGCATGTTTATATTCATGAAACATAATTATTCAGCTATAAATATTTATTGGGAGTACTGTGTTTATGTACTGATAGCATAACAGAATCATTAAATATTTTAACTGAGCTCAAACTTACCAAGTTGAAATTACTAAGAAGGACAAATGAGAATAGTAGTAGAAAAGCAGTAGAAAAATAGTAACTATAAGCAATACACAGCAACATATTTAAAGCAGAGGCTGTGCATTTGGCGAGATAATCACAGTATAGTAGTTTATTTGCAATGTTATGCTACAACACTGTGGTGTGTTTGTAGTGTGTATGTGGCTTGCAACAGACATAAAAGACAATACCTTTTCCTTACAAAGTGGAAAATTTTGTAAATCATTAAGTAATAGAAGCAAGCTGTAGCAATGAGAGATACATTAGCTTTTAAAGAATCAATTCAAATTTTGGGTCTATTTGGGAATAAAAGCTCCTCTAAAACAACATCTATCACCCACTGAGTGTTGTATGTACTACATGGGTACGATGATAGCTAATAAAATTTCTTTTTTTCTTAGATTTAGTGAGATAGTTTATATTGGAAAAAGACAGGCTGGTAAATATTCATACACTGCAGGCTAGTATAAATCATTAAGTAGTCTGATAAAGAATGTTTTGTATGAGTTTTCTTACCAAGTTAGATTCTAAAGACTTGCAGGTAATATTTTTCCTAAATTATGTAAAGCCTCACACTGTGCCTAGTCAAAGTAACTTTCCTAGAAATAATTACTTGTGCTGTATTAAAATAAATCAGGACTGCATTTTCAGCCAGCATCAGTCATGATGAATTTTGCACCAGGAAAAAGAAATTGCACACAAATAAGAAGTTACTCAAAACAACAACAACAAAATCTTGGTTAACTGGACATCCTGACTGAACTCTCCACAAACCATCTCTGTGTTCCAAAAAAGGAAAATTTTTGGTTGAAATTCTGGTAGGTGCAGTCCTATAAGCCAAGGCTGGGAATATGTATTACTTATTGATACAAATCAGAGCAGCTTATCCGAAGTCAGTATAGCTATGTTTATTTATGTTCTAATGTCAAAACTGCGATTTTAAATTATATTTTTGCTTTAACTTTATTTGCAAGAGCTAAAAACCATTTTATTGAAACTATTATGACTGAAATTAGATAAATGTTCTTTGCAGTAGTTCCTTACTTTGAATGGTGTGTTACCTTCATGGAAGAAATTGTTCTGCTGAACATGAATAAGATGAGCATATTTTTTCATGTAATTTCTATTGTGTTTTCTAGTAAGTTAAAACTAACAGTTAAAATCAAAAGTGTTTGATAGAATCAGTCTCTAGAACCTCATTTTTTAGGAGATAATAAAGAAATCTCTCAGTTTTGGAGTTCCAGGTCTGAAGCCTCTGTTTGTGTTAGCAGGTGTGTGTGTTACGACCCTTCTTACTGAATTTCAGAGCTTAATCACTCAATATCAGATGTACAATTAGAGTTGTAGTTCCTGCAACACTTTTTGCCTGTCATTCTTGAAATATTTTACAAATACAGTTAATCATCATTACTCCATTTTATTGATAGTGATAAAGAGAAAGATTAGTTATGTCTCCAAGCTCTTCTGTCAGTAGGAAAATCTGGAAGAAAGCTCAAGTTTCTCGCATTTCCATTCTGTCTACTGCCCATAAGGCAAAAGCTCTCCTGTTCAATTGTTAATATAGTATGGTCTATGTGCGTAAAATACCTGTAACATGACTTAGGTATTTTAATCTATTTAAGCCTGGATCATAGTTCTTGTGCATATCAGTACTGAATGCTGAGTTTCTTCTTTACTCTCTTGTTCTGGGAAAGGGCTACCAAATACAGCAGCTAAGGAAGATTCTAACATGCATAGAAAATAATGGAGTAGTTGATTTATGTGAAAGTATATATGAATATGGACAAGATGAGTACCCATTCAAGTTCTTATTGCTTTTCTTTGACTGTACCTCATGAGCAATTTTATGGGATTGTAACTATATTTTCCTAATTCTCTTATGGAAAAAATTGATTCCTTAGTAGATTAATAATATCATTATTGTTCACTTAGTTAATAAAAGGATCAGATCATTCCAGAGATATGGTAGTTATGCTGATGGATAAAAAAAAACCCAACATAAAAACATGTCTTACTTCAGCATCATCATCTAGCTCACTTAGCTGAAGAGTGTGTACCATGAAGCTCAGTATGAGTCATAACGATTTTACTTGCTTTTGTACAGAAGAAATATGTTCATTTCAATTACTTTTGTTAACAGCCCTCTTGAGAAAAGATCAACATTAAAAGGTTTTCCTCCCCATCCTGCCTTCCGTGTCCATTAATATATTGTATTTGCTGTATTTTCTCTCTAGGTGTTGGTGGTGAGCATTTCTCCTGGATGACTCTAAACGTATTTTCTTATTTTTGGTGCTGGTGAAATACTTTTGGCTCAGAATAACCATCTATCCAAAAACTGATGGCATTACCTTTGTAACTTTCAGAAGACCAGACTTTGAACCTGACTTCATGCATCGCTCCATTTTTGGAATGTAATGTACCTACGCTTCATTGCATTAGGCCAGCTATCCCATGTCTCTTCTGTCAGGCTTTTCTACAGCTATACCCTTGTTTTGAGTTGACAAAGCTGTGTCTGAAACCTTGTTGTGAGCATGTGATATTGTTCTTGCGAATAAATTAATATAAGGTTGGCCTCATGCTAGGCTGCACATTTTAAATCATAGTTAGAAGAATATCAGCTACATCTGTATATTTTTGCATTTTTTGTAGTAGGAATTGACAGTCACATGGTGAAATCTTTTCCCGCCAATACCTCTAGGTTCTTGAGTGTTTTACTGAAGTAAAGTTATTTGTGATTTCTCAAAACATGCTTTTCAGTGAGAGCTCTTCAGAAGCAGCAGTCCTTCCTTCCTTCCTTCCTTCCTGCCTGCTTGCCTGCCTGCCTGCCTTCCTGATTTCCTTCCTTCCTTCCTTCCCAACTTCCTTCCTTCCTTCCTACCTACCTGCCTGCCTTCCTGCTTTCCTTCCTTCCCATCTTCCTTCCTTCCTGCCTGCCTTCCTCCCTGCCCTCCTGCCCTCACTCCCAAAGTGGCACTGGGGCATCTCCAGAACTCCTGTGCTGTTCTGCCTTCAATATGGCACAACAAATCTTGTAGAAGAATTGTACTGAAAATAGTGTCCTCCTATAATGCTATTCCTGAATGGAGTGGATGCTGGCATTTTCCCTCTACTCATTTTCTACATTCGGTACCTTGCACAACAGAAGGTCATCTCCTATGCTATCCTTAAGATAATTGAAAATATAACGAGATAAAATCGCAACGGTCCATTTTGGGAAACTTAACTAATGGTTTCTGGTGAATCCTTTTTTTTAACTGAAGGTTTATCAGTTTTATGACTAGCATGAAATAAACTGGTAAATAATTTTCTAGATCCCAGGAATCATTCTGCATTCTGGTATGGCCACAGTTCACGAACTTGTTGGCAATTTCAGCCTGAAGGCCAAGTACTGAATAAGAAGTCAGGGTGAACACTTATTCCAAGAGATGTGTCCTTCACAACTAGCTGGAGACACAGTGATGAGGAAAAGAGCAGAGATGTGCAGTACACCTTTTCTGTGTTTAAGCAGCAGAGAACACTTAATGCTATTTCAGGCTATAACCTTCCTTGGGTTAAAACTGTGGTAACAGTAATTTAAGCAGATAAGGCCGTGTGAACAGGTGTGGTAATGTGCAGCTCACAGCACACAGCTGAGCAGACAATTTGTGCCATTGATATTCAGCAGAAATCACTAAGTATGATGAGCAGTTTTTAATGATCTTTTTATTACATTGTAAAGAATCTGCAATCACTTACCCTATGCTTGTCTCCCAGTTCATGAAGAAACAACACTTCAAAACACAACATTCAGATGATCTCAGGATGCAAGAATCCTTCAGATATTTTCAGAATCCTGTTGAACCATGCTTCCATTTGACAAAAGCAGGAAATGTTAATTTTCAGCCCTTTTATAAGCACAGGAATTCTCTGCAAAGGGAATTCTGTTGCCCAAGCAAAGGCACACTTGAGTGATTCAGACCCAGTTAGTGGTTTACATGGTTCACTTTGAGTATATTTGCTAGAGTAACAGCTAGAAAACAGCTTTTTGAGATCAGGTGTTAAATGAGTCCAACTTTTTCATTTTCCAAGACATTTCTGATTCCAACTTGTTCATGTCCTTCTCACGTGAAATGTAGCAAGCATGTATCTATTTCTTATCCTCCCTTCAGACTCCTTTTCTCTTTCCCCTCCCTTTTCCCAAGGATATAAAACTCATATATGTGCCTTTGGCTCATACCATTTCCTTTTTAGTGTTAGTAAAAATGCTTTTGGTGAATCAGGCAAGAAAAACACCTATACATTTTGCAGTAAGTCTATTTGCTTGAAGTATTTAATAGAATTCAACTACACCTTCTCAAAGATACTCTTCCATTTTGCTAGCTTACGTTTTTCAGGCTGCTTACTGTAAAAGAACATGTGTTTGCAATGCTAGTAGTCTGCACTTTCTTCCAAGAAAACTGAAAACACATGTGAGAGAGATGACTTAGCATTCTGTAGCTTCTGTGAGGAACAAAATGGTGTACATTTTTGCATAAGCATAGTGTAAAAGTTAGTTCACGTATTCCTTTTACAGCAAGGAAACAGTGACTGTGTATTTTCCATGCCAACCCGATAGAGTAATAAGTGAGCTCTATTTAATTGACTGAAAGTCATTAACGGTGCTTCCTGGTTGGTAGGAAGTTGTATTCCTGATTTGACAGTTCCCCCATTAAGGACGCAATAAAATACTTTAGCTCTGTAGCCTGGAGTTACGTGCCTAGCTCCAGTGCCCTCAGAAGCAAAGCAAACAACTTCGGATTTCAGCGGGAGGGCAAATAAAGTCTTATGTTTTTTCAGAACTTCTGTCATGAATGTGAAAAGATGAAAGATTATTTTGATGATTGCAAGCTGGTGGAACGCCTTCAAATACAGAACAAACTATATATTTTTAGTAACAAATTAGGGCCAGGTTTTCCAGGGAATGTATGCAGACTGTATTAATGAAAACTTCATGGTTTCTACTTCCTTTTTAATGCTTTTTCTTTCTCTAACCCATACTCACTTTTACAGTGGCTTTTTGAAAAAAAAAAAAAGTGTGTGTGTGTGGAATAGGGAAAAGAAAAGATGATGACTGTTGTTAGAAGTCGTCAGAAATGAGAATATTTCCACTCAAACCAAAAAACGTTTTCTACTATATAAGAAGATAATATTTTTAAACTGTGATTATTCTTATATTTGAAGGTCTGCATTATATCCTACACAGACTTTCTGGCCTCCTAAATCACTCTGATTTTTAAGTGAAAATTCCTGTTATAATTGCACAAATGCAAAATGTGAAGCTTCTGCTAGTAGTCTTTAAACACAGTCTCCCCTCCACAGATTTAGTATTATGTGTCTGCCCCATAGATCTGTGTTTTATTGATAATCTTATAATATCTGTCCAACCTGTGTTTCTTATTTTACATGTATTCTAGGAAATAACAAATTCTATCAGCTGCAAGGAAAAGACACATGCTAATGTCTTTAGGATATGTGCCTAAGATCCATTTAGAAAACCACAACCATCAAACAGCGAATGCTTCCCTTCTCCTCAGAATAACTCTATAACTCAGACTGCATCAATGCCTTGGCTATCTCCTATTTTCCGGGATGGTTTTGTGTATGCTCAATTAAACTACACTACTGTTGCAGCAGCAATATGTTTGCTCAGTAAGTGCAATTCCTCCTCTAATACACATTATTCTTTTGATTGACAGTGTCTTAATCCCATTTTACTCAGGCTACTTCGTAGCAGTACGTCTCCTTGGCAGTAAGGTGTAAAGCATCTTCATTCCTCCATCTGTGCTCCTCAATTGTAGGTTTGCGAGTATGGGAGAGACTGTATATAATTACAGTTGCAACCAGCCCAGGAAACCAAGCTTTTCTGCTTCCATTAGAAAGGCATTGGTTGCAGTCTGGGAAATTAGAGTTCTGAATTACCATTTGAGTTTGGATTTTTCTTGTGCTGGCTCCCTTGTATAGATAGAGAAGTCTTCTGACCTCAAGTCATTAAAAAGCCTATCAGCAGTGCACAGTTAATTTACTTTCATTACTTTCATTTTCTCAGGGTATCAGGTACCTGGAACAAATGGTTGATGACTTCTGACAACTGACTGGTGAATACTTAGACACGTTTCCTACCACAGCTGTGCTGCAGGCTTAAAAACAAACCGGAGCTCTGTGCTCTGTGTTTCATGGTGCTGGCAACGCAGCCTGGAATGAGCTCTGCTCTATACTACAAATAATACCCCTCCAAAGAATATTTTTTTCAGCAGCTTGGGTGATTTTGTTCAACCAACCTTACAAAAGCCTATGTTAGAAAGACTCTACTTCAAGGAGTAAACATCAGAATCTTCTGAGGGAAAAAAATGCTCACCAACAGTGTGGTTCATATTTGGCTTCTCAGATAAAGTATGGAAAGGGAGATTATCTGTACTCAGAAATCATGGCAATCTGTATTAAATTGACATAAGAAGTTGTCATTTTATCATTAAGTGAAAACTAAAAAATATGGTTTGGGAAACATCAGAGAAATTATTTTAACAGCAATGTTGTAATTTCAATTTAATATGCTATGAATGCCACCCCACCCCTCCACCGCCTGCCACGGTTGAATGAGGTGTTCTGATAAGTTTTCACTGATGTTGTAGTGTAACTGATAGGCATTCCTGAAAAGTATTTTGTGAGGACAAGACAGTTTGTTGACTGGTTTTGCACAGAACCTGGATTTGTGGGCTGCCTCACTGCTAGATCTGCAACATTAATGAAGAAGCTGCTTCCCTTGTGCACAATTCAGTAGCTGTGCAAAACTTTTGTGGTGACTTCTGCCACTGGGATGCCTCATTGTAGGATTCATTGTATAATCAAAGTTTGGTTCAGATTTATTCCTTACTCCTTGTTATTGTGTTAGTAAGACTGAGATGGCAGCAGCCTTTGTGTGGTGAGGTTCTGAAACGATCCACCACGTTGCGGTGTTTTAGGCGGCAGAATGATTTGGTCCATGGTCACAGTAGATTTCTCTGAGACAGCTAAACTGGGAGTTCTGGGCCAGATACTTACTGAGGGCACCTCAACCTCTAGTGAAATTCAAAAGCAGTAATAGGCCCTTTGCACAGCCTTGAAGCATCTGTGAGGTGGGGATTGCCTGTTTAGGGGATCAGGGTAAATCTAATCTGAACTAAACACCTCAGAGAGCATGTAGGGTGGGTGCTGGGGACTCAGCAGTAGATGCTGCACCCACTCATGGGGATCAGAACCGCTGTGGTAGGTGTAAGGGAAAAGCAAAAAGATAACTCTAAAGAACTTAGGTGATTTTTAGTAAAATACTCAAAAATACGTGGTTTTAGCTTGATCCTGATTTTCCTGGGATTCACAGAGTCTTATAACTGCAGAGGAAGAACAACCCAAGAGTCATATGGAGACAGAATGTGGCTATAATCAGACTACATGTATGAAGGCAGGAGGATTAATTGAAGGAGGAATGGGATGAAGTCACACAGGATGGAAGGACAGCCGGTTTGATTTGTTCATATCTGAAATTCAAAGCAGACTTGGGAGAAAATGAATAAAGCAGAGATCACTGAACTCAAAGTGAACCAAAACAAATGAGATTCATATGGATCTAAGAGCCAGCTGATGAAATCTTTAAATACATGAATGTTCTTTTAAATGTAAGCGCAGCTCTGCCTCTTCAGGAGTGTGCAGTTTTGCTAGCTAACAAGTACTTTGTGCAATGATTGTTCTCTACAAATTAATTTGCTAACAGAAACAAATAATGGAGTAAGTGTTCACATTTCTCAGGACAGCTGGTAACTCCCTACTGGCTGAATCCCTTTCTAATGAATCAGCGCAAGACTAAGGTTAGTGATACACTTAGGCGATTACAGTCTTTGGCTGTTTAATTAAATATGACTTTGTGCAAATATTTTGTCGCCAGGCTGTTGAAACTTGCTATGTACACACTTTTGGAAGTAGCATGTAAACTTGGGAAACGATAGTCTTTGATCTTTGAGGTTTTCTGTTCTTTGAAGTTTTTTTTCTAAAGTCGCTGCAATACAAGTGTTAATTTAATACAGTAGAGTGGAAAAATAATCTTAAAACAGGGAATATGAACACACAAAACCTCCTAGCTTTTCATCTGTCTCTTAAATTTAGTAATCCTCCTTCTAAAAACAGTTCTAACAGTTTTCTGTTTGCTGAACTATTAGGAACCCCACAGTAAGCACTTTTTTTCTGTGTGCTTTTAGCTAAGTCTGCTGGCTTTCATTCTCCTTTTGGTTTTTAACATTTTAATCCCCTTTGAAAGGTATGTTTTCTTCTGTGCTCAGTATAATTACCACTAGTATAAATGTTATTTGTTAAAAATCCGTTATGTCTCTGCTTACCACTCCTCTCTTCCTGAAGTTTCCCTTTGAGATTTCTATTGCCATGGTATAGCTTCTCACAGTATTTTTAATGACCATTTTCAGAAATACTATTACGAGGTTGGCAAGTATAATTTCCATGTGCAAAATGCGGAAGAAAGACATCTGAATGCAGGGTCTCTAAAGTCACAGGTTAGGAACTTTACTTTAGAGATGCTTTACTTTCTTTTGCCTCTCCACTTTTATCACCTCGAAAGGATTATGTACACATTTGATTTTTTTTAGGGTTATCTGTAATCCTTTCTAAACTAGGCATATGGTAATGCTCAAGCATTTTTTTAACAATAGCAGTTTCTGGGGTATCTTTGGAGCATGAAAAGCTTGTTTTCAAGGGATAGGTTTGTTTAATCAGGATTTTGAAAGGACCTGAGGACTTGGGAGGAGGATACCACCTGATGTTTTTCTTCTGCTTTACTATTGAGTAAAGTAAGTACTACTGAGTGTCCTTCATAACAAAGTGCTCATAGGAACAGGGGTATTTCTATAGTTATTTTCTCTAATTCAGAAGTTAGAGGTTAATAATTTGTTATGTGGGGAAGTGAGTTCAGCAAACTTCTTTTTTGGAGTTCAGGGAGATGTAATAATGGAAGTGTTCCACTTTCAAGGAGATCTGAAAGACATCTTTTTTCTTCCCACACAATGCTAAATGGTCTTTTGCTTTCAAACTCTGTCTTGCTGGAGCAAAAAGCTACTTGACCACAGCTTAGAACAAATAAGTGACTGCTGTCTAATGTGATTCTGTGGGATACAGAACTGAAAAAGATCCTGTTGCAGTTGTCTGTTGCTAGCTTTCCAGCAGACAAGTCTGTCTCCATGGTACAAGGCATCATGTTTCTGTCTCAGGGAAAAATCCACACTGCTGCTGGGGACAGAAATGAAATGCTTTCATAGATGTGTTGATCAAACTGTACCCAAGCAGCCACATTATAAAGCACATGTCCCTCTTGAAATAGTGGCAACTACTATTGACACAGAGTAAGTTTTCTGAAGGGACTGTGCTTTTCCTATGTGCTTTTCTGCTTCAGAAGTGTAGAGTCTAAGTTTCAATGTAAATATAGTTGAGCTATTACAAACAAGAGAGAGACTGCTTTTTTATAGGCAGTTCCTTGTGTTTGCCCACTGAGTTTTCCTTTCAGAAGAGGTTTGGGGTTTTTTTCAGATGTAGCCACAATAACTCCAGTTTGCCCAGCTTTTACTAGATGCTTGTTTTTTTGAGAACATCCTTCTGCCTTTAGCAGGGAAGCTGAGTGGTGGTTAACAGTGTTATCACTCTATCTTGAAAACTGTGTTTTCGCCCATGTATCAAACTTGTCCATGCATTTGATACTGAACAAATTTATCTGCCATCCAAAAAAATTTTCCAATAGCATGAATATTCTCTTAAACAAAGCAGATTAATGAATTGACAGATCTTTTGGCAGGAACATTTTTCTAAATCTGATCAGATTCCTGTGTTCTGCTATATAAGTAAAGCTAAAAAGATCACATTTTCTGAGTGGGTGTACCAGTGTTAAAAGCTATCTTTACACTCTTTCCATGTATTTTAATTTGAAACCACTACAAAATCTGGGCAACTGCGGAAACTGAGTTGTTGGAAATAGAAAGGAGTGAAAGTAAGAGAGAGGGAGAGAAACATAAACACCAAATTCACCAGTTAGTGATATATTCAGTAGCATGGTGATTAGAAATACATGAAACAACTTTTGGAATATCTGTCCTGATAGCAAGGCCATTTCTTTCTCTGAGATGCCTGAACCTTCCGTTGTTCTGAAATGTCATTTTGCATCTGAGTTAAGTCTTCCCCATGGAAACTCACTCAGAGCTGGATGCTTTCACAGAAAATTTTAGTTTAGACAAAGTAATGTGTTTCCAAAGTAGAAAATTACATAACTATTTCCTAAACAGCTTTACCAACCTGGATTTAAAAACAGCTGACCTGGAGCATAGTCTTTTTTCCTCACATTGGTGTCTGAGTATTGAGAAGGGAAAATTATATTGACATTTAATGATCCATCACAAGGTCTTTCAGTCTTCTGACATTTAATATATGTGGATAGATGAAAATGTTATTGGTTACTGCTTGGTCAATTAGGAGGCACTGGGATCCTGATAACCTAGTATTTCTGGTTCATGCAGGTCGCTGCGTTAGGCTGGTTGACATCTAGGAAAGTGGCTAGCAGGACAGGGTGACTGTAATGCAGTTGTGTGAGGTAGGCATTTTTCTTTCATGGTATCTAATGTTTTTATTTTTTAACTTAGGATACAAATAGTTGGGTAATTTTAAGAGTGTGGTCATAACAATGAGTGTATCTCATTTTCCTGTTATTTACAAGGCCTCTACTTTTTTGTTTCATCCATTCTTGCACATTTCGCTTTTGCCTGGTGCTAGAGTGGAAAGTTCCACGTTATTCCCTTGTAGCTTGTATAATGTAGCCACCCTGCACAGCATCATTTAAGTGCTTCAGACAGCTTTAATTTTAGCTCAGCTACTATTTTTGAAACCTTTAATGGACTGAAGTACTGAATGTTTTAAGAATTGCAGAGATTTGATATAAAAGTCTTCTAATCGTATGAGACCAGTGACAGGGAGAGGGTGATTGGCTGCATAAAGGCAGCCAACTAAAATTTGTTTCATTACTCTCGGACTCTTTTGCAATGGTGTTTTAGTGAAGTTCAAAAGATAAATTAGGGAATGTACTTTTATTTGTAAATTAAGGATTGTCCCTTTCCAGTAATCACCATTTTCCCCTCAAAATATTTGTTGTGTAAAGAAACAGACATATTTTATTGAGAAGAAAAAGAATACAGATTGACTCAGGAAGGTGTTTTCCAGACTCTAGGGTATGAAGATAAAGTTTTCTTGAAGTGTCACTGTGTAAATAATGCCCTTAAATGACAGCATGTGAGTGTAATCTGTTCTGAAAGATTGTATTCTGACATGCTGAATTCTGTTTACTTGCTCACTTGTAGACGCCTATTACCATTTGAGATGTCCACAGTTATCTGATACAACAGCACAGGAATGACACATAGGACACAGGACTTACGGAGAAGCTTGCTTTTCTGGTTGGCAGTTGAGAGCTGATAAAATTATATTGGTACATCTGAAATGACACCCAGCACCTAAGTTTTTATTTAAAAGGGGTCTTCCCATCTAAGGTTTTATTTACTTAGTGTCTTGCCCTTCTGTTTTAATGTTTTAGCTTACAGAAAACCTACAAGTTTAGATGACAAAAATTTTGGCACATTTTTTTATTCTTCCAGAACTAGCTATGTAGCTTTGGAGCTCACTAGAGAAAGAAAAATGCCTGTGCCATAGGGGTGAGCCACAAAGCTCCTGAATCCTACACATACCCAATCTTCTTTTCAAGAGTGACCTGCAGAAATTGTCAATACTCTGTGTGTGTGTGTGTGTGTGTGTGTGTGTGTGTGTGTTAGAAACTGAGGTTCCTTCTTTCCTTTGACCTTATCTCTTTGCAGAACTCTTCCCTTGAAAGCTACCTATTGGAAACTGATTTTTCTTTAGTACAGAAGAATCATTAAAATTTATTTTATTCTTTCTTTAGAATAATGTATATATATTTTGGGAAAATGTATAATGATGAGGGCTCAGAACATCATCTGACTTTAACTGAGCAGAAGTTTGACATTTGACAGAGACTGATAGTCTCCTGGGATCCATAGTAGTCAAAAGTGGTAAGGGTAAGAATAGGTAAAGAAATGCTAATGTAGTGCTAAATTAGATCCACTAAAAGCTCCAGCATATCAGCAGGATATTTTACTGCTTACTTTGGCTTTGACATCATATGAGTGCAGTCATCTGGCTTTTTTTCTCCAGCTTGCACCTAGGCAGATCAAGCTTGTTTCTGCCCAGCATTTGAGCAAGAACATGATTGTATTGTCTTGCAATATACACTGCAAATGTAATCTTTGCTGGCAATAACAAGGTTTTTTTCTAGAGATATTGTTAGCTCTGCTCATCTGAATGTATTAGCAGTTGCGTTGTGGAGAAATACTTATTGTCAGATGCTAAGTAGTTTTTAGAAACTGAACGTGTAACTACTTAGGATTTTCTGCCTGAAGGCAAAAGTCATAAGAAGGTCCATGAGGCCTCAAATCTCTTTTTCCTGCCTCAAAATAGGAAGTCACTGGAACATTGATCTTGGATTTTCAGTCAGGTTTCACTCTCTACAGAACTGGACTTTCCTTGCCCACTGCTTCTCCCCAGGTGCCTCTGCATAACAGGTATGAGGCTCTAGAGGTGGAAGACAAGGCAGTGGACGGGGTAGGTGTTGACCTATCCACATCGGAGGAGGCACAAAGATCAGAAAGACCTCCCTCTTGCATTACTACTACATTCACAAGGAAGAAGAGGCGGGTAATAGTAGTGGGAGATTCCCACCTCAGCGGAACAGAGGGTCTGCTATGCTGGGCAGACCCTGCTCTCAGGGAGGTCTGCTGCCTCCCAGGAGCCCGGGTTAGAGACGTCACTAGGAAACTTCCTAGCCTGGTCCGACCCTCGGACTGCTATCCCTTACTGCTCTTCCATGTGGGTGCCGATGAAGTAGCAGTAAGTAGCCCAAGGGTGATCAAAAAAGAATTCAAAGCCTTGGGACAGTTAGTAAAGGAATCTGGAGCGCAGGTTATTTTTTCCTCGCTCCTTCCAGTGGTGGGCAGAGACACTGGGCAATACAGGCGGACTCAATCTATTAGCACATGGCTTCACAACTGGTATCGCCGCCACAACTTTGGATTCTTTGAGCATGGGATGGCCTACATGGCACCGGGCTTGCTGGCATCAAATGGGAGCCAGCTTTCTCAAAGGGGGGAGGGGGTCTTTGCCCAGGAGCTTGCGGGGCTCGTTGACAGGGCTTTAAACTAGATGTGAAGGGGGAAGGGGAACTTCTCGGGATTGCCAGCAACAGGCTAGGGGATGATATGCAAAGGTTAGGGGGACGGGGGGCTAGTGTAAGCCCTCAACCCATTGCCCAGCAGTGTGCCAGGGGCTCTGCAACGAAGTTTAAGGCTGGCGGAGGTGAGCCGGAGGCTCCTAAAGTAGTAGGAGCGAACAAGAAAAAGCCTGTGAAACACCTCAAGGGAAACGAGGGGTGTTCTGCTATGAAGGTGATGAGGCTGGCAGCTCAGATGAAATGCCTCTATACAAATGCACGCAGCATGGGAAACAAACAGGAGGAGTTGGAAGCTATCGTGCTGCTAGAAAGCTACGACCTGATTGCCATTACGGAAACTTGGTGGGATGAATCCCATGACTGGAATGTAGCTATTGATGGCTACAGGCTCTTCAGAAGGCACAGGCAAGGAATGAGGGGTGGAGGCGTTGCCCTTTACATCAAGAAATCATTAGAGTGTGAAGAGCTGTCCCTGACAAATAGCCACGAGCAGGTCGAAAGCTTATGGGTAAGAATCAGAGACAGAGGCAACAAAGGGAACCTTGTGGTTGTTATCTACTACAGGCTGCCAGATCAAGAGGAGCCGACTGACGAAGTGCTCTTCCTCCAGCTCCGGGAGGCTTTGCACTCGCAAGCTCTCATTCTACTGGGGGACTTCAACCACCCCGACATCTGCTGGAAAACCAACACAGCAAGCTGTAGGCAATCCAGCAGGTTTCTCGAATGCATTGAGGACAACTTCTTAAGCCAGGTAATAGACACCTCTACCCGAGGGGATGCGATACTGGACCTGGTGGTCACCAATGCAAGCAAATTTGTTTGAGATGTCAAGATCAGAGGCAGCCTGGGCTGCAGTGATCATGCTCTGGTAGACCTCACACTCCTGAGGGAAATGGGAAGAACAAAGAGTATAGTCAGGACCGTAAATTTTAGAAAAACAAAATTCCAGCTCCTCGAGGAGATAGTCAGAAGGACTCCCTGGGAAACGGTCCTCAGGGACAGGGGAACAGAACAGAGCTGGCAGATCTTCAAGGATGTGATCCACAGAGCGCAAGAGCTCTCAATCCCTAGGTGTAAGAAATCAGGCAAAGAAGGGAAGAGACCGGCATGGCTGAGACGAGAGATGCTGGTCAAACTAAGGAGGAAGAGGGGACTGCACAGGCAGTGGAAGCAGGGACAGGCATCCTGGGAAGAGTATAGGGACGTGGTTCGGTTGTGTAGGAATGGGGTCAGGAAGGCCAAGGCACAGCTGGAGCTAAACTTGGCTAGGGATGCAAAGAATGACAAGAAGGGTTTCTACAGGTATGTCAGCCAGAAAAGGATGGTTAAGGAGAGTGTACCCCCGCTGGTGAGCAAGACTGGCTAACTGGTAACAGCAGATGAGGACAAGGCTGAGGTACTCAACAACTTTTTTGCCTCAATCTTCTCTGGCAACCTCTCTCCTCACCCCTCATGAGTCGATGGACAGCATGAGGGGGACCAGGAGGGTAAAACCCCTCCCGCTGTGGGAGAAGATCAGGTTCGTGACCACCTCAGGAACCTGAACGCACATAAGTCCATGGGACCTAATGAGATGCATCCCAGAGTCCTGAGGGAATTGGCCGATGTAGTCGCCAAGCCATTCTCCATGATATTTGAAAAGTCATGGCAGTCAGGTGAAGTCCCCGGTGACAGGAAGAAGGGAAACATTGTGCCCCTTTTCAAAAAGGGTAGAAAGGAAGACCCTGGGAACTACCGACCTGTCAGCCTCACCTCTGTGCCTGGGAAGATCATGGAACAGATCCTCCTAGAAGCTATGCTAAAGTACATGGAGGCCAGGAAGATAGGTCAAGATAGCCAGCATGGCTTCACCAAGGGCAAGTCCTGCCTGACAAACCTAGTGGCTTTCTATGATGGTGTGACAGCAACAGTGGACAAAGGAAAACCAATGGACGTCATCTATCTGGACTTCTGCAAAGCCTTTGACACGGTCCCCCACAGCATCCTTCTCTCTAAATTGGAGAGCTATGGATTTGATGGGTGGACTGTTCAGTGGGTAAGGAACTGGCTGGATGGTCACATCCAGAGGGTAGTGGTCAATGGCTTGATGTCCGGATGGAGACCAGTGATGAGTGGTGTCCCTCAGGGGTCCGTACTGGGACCAGTGCTGTTTAACGTTTTCATCAATGACTTAGACAGCGAGATTGAGTGTACCCACAGCAAGTTTGCGGATGACACCAAGCTGAGTGGTGTGGTTGACACACCAGAAGGATGGGATGTCATCCAGAGAGACCTGGACAGGCTGGAGAGGTGGGCCTGTGTGAACCTCATGAGGTTCAACAAGGCCAAGTGCAAGGTCCTGCACCTGGGTCGGGGTAACCCCCGTTATCAATACAGGCTGGGGGAAGAAAGGATTGAGAGCAGCCCTGCCGAGAGGGACTTGGGGGTATTGATGGACAAAAAGCTGGACATGAGCCAGCAATGTGCGCTGGCAGCCCAGAAGGCCAACCGTACTCTGGGCTGCATCAGGAGAAGCGTGGCCAGCAGGTCAAGGGAGGTGATTCTGCCCCTCTACTCTGCTCTGGTGAGACCTCACCTGGAGTACTGCGTCCAGCTCTGGAGCCCTCAGCACAAGAAGGACATGGAACTGTTGGAGCAGGTCCAGAGGAGGGCTACAAAAATGATCCGAGGTCTGGAGCACCTCTCCTGTGAGGACAGGCTGAGAGAGTTGGGGTTGTTCAGCCTGGAGGCTGCAGGGAGACCTGATTGCTGCCTTTCAGTACTTAAAGGGGGCCTATAGGAAAGATGGGGAAAATCTTTTTAGTAGGGCCAGCTGTGACAGGACAAGGGGTAATGGTTTTAAACCAAAGGAGGGCAGACTTAGACTGGATCTAAGGAAGAAATTCTTTACAATGAGGGTGGTGAAACACTGGAAGGGGTTGCCCAGAGAGGTAGTGGAGGCCCCATCCCTGGGAACATTCAAGACCAGGTTGGAGGGGGCTCTGAGCAACCTGATCTAGTTAGCGGTGTCCCTGCTCACTGCAGGGGGATTGGACTAGATGACCTCTAGGGATCCCTTCCAACCCAAAACATTCTATGATTCTATGATTCATTCTAATTCAGAATCTCTCTATAGTGTTACAGCATAGTCATGTGAGTAACTTAAGAATAAAAATCACGGGTTGTGGATATTGTTGAGCCTTGTAGTAGGATTAGGTCATCTAACAGTGAAACAGGTAGGAAAAAAATCATGAAGGTGCCTTGGAATGGAAACCTACATAAATACCCTGATTTATAACTGACAAAGGCACCTCCACTGGCAATTTAATTTAAGATGCATCAATAGTCCTTAGAGTGTGAAGAGGAACCATGTATCTGTATCTCCAAAGAGCTGAGAGCACAGTTTAGTATATAATCTGCTTGCTCTTTCACTCCCTTCTGGAAGAATCTTGCATTCTCTTCTGAAAATATCCCAAAGTACCATTTTCTTGAGTGAACTGGGCTTATTAGTGACTGACATGTTTAAGAGTTTTTGTGATTCTTTATCAATGAGTCCCTGCATCTTAGTTTCCAGTCTGTTAGGCATTGTGGTAGTACTGAATTCAAGACAAACTGTGACTTTTTAGTATTGAAATACCATCTGAAAGAGTAGAAAGTCTCTAACTACTCACTTTGGCAATATTTTATTTAGTAAGTAAACCAATACCTTCCCCTGATACCATATGGTATCCAGTGCTAAGAACTCGTCCATGCATTTTTCCCTTTCCCATCTGTTTCTTTTCCTATCTGTTGTACCTGAATGAATCTTAAAGATATACCATATGAGAAAACACGGTCTGTGCTGAGCTCAATAGGGCTGTTGAAACTGAATGCAATGAATGCAGGATTTCACCATTTTCTTCCCAACAACATTATTTGTGATGACAGCTAAATTTCTTCTGAAATTCATGGTCCAACCATGAATGGAAACTCAGAGAAGGTGGGAATTTTTTAATACTGTGTATATACTCCAAGTAATTAAGAACATTATAATTCTTCTTTCTTGCCAACAGATCTGACTAACCAGACCTGGTTTATAGGCTAGAGCCACTTTAGGAAGTAAACACAGATATGTCCACCTAGATATCATGCTACAAGAAGACTTCTTTTTCTGTTTTGTCTAATAAAACAAGGATTCAGCCACTCCACAGAACTTAATACAAATGTGTGTGACTCAGTACTTCTTTTGAAGGTGCAAAACTCCTTCCAGAATTGAATCTTTAGATCCTGTCTCATCTGATGGCTCTCCTCCATTTATTTTGCTCCTGCACATTGAACTAGTCTGAATTTTGATGGGGCTGAATAATGAAAACTTTCCACTTGCAAAATGTCTTGATTTCCTTTATTTTTGACAGACATGTGTTTACTGAAATGTATTACATTTTTTGAAAAGGACTTTGCTGGTGCTTTCATGATTCATTTTGTCACAAAAGGAAAAACTGCAGCAGGAAAACTCTCATTCTTGCCACAGATTATTGTATTTACCATTGTTGTCCTTAAAACTTTAGGACCTCTACGGAACTTACAATCAAGTAAGTCTACTATGTTGTGATTATGTTATGTCTATCTGTGTTAAGATTGAGGATTCTTCTATTGTTTCCTTTGCTTTCCATATCATCAGTCAAATCTCTGGGTTCTTCCTGTTTTAGCATCTTAGTCATGGGATGTTACAGTTAAAACAATGTTTTCCTTACCAAAGTTAGACTGAAATCCAGATTATGCTTTGATTTCAAATTATTCTTGACTGAGTATATTTTTCATAGTTTTTTTTTGTTTGTTTCTACTATTGGTAGACCAGTTTTGAAAGCTTTATTTTCTTTGATAGAGGTTTTTCAAATATTTCCATACAGAAATGTACAGAGAGTCTCTCAGAAGTATAATGTTCCTTATCATTGTTTAAAAAGAAGGAATTAAGCACTTCTAACAATAACTGTAATATTGCAGTAGATTAACGAGAAACACAAAGGTAAGTGCTAGGAACAAGAGAGATAAACTTGTGTAATTCTCTATTTGTGTTGTTAAGAAGTGATCTTTAAAACCTTGTTCCAAGCCTCAATACCTAAACAAGATCCGTAGAGTGAGATTTACCTTGTGGAGACCACAGTACAAGCTGGAGTTGTGCTGGTTTTTTGCAGTAAGTGTCCGTTTCATAGTAATTGCAGGAAATTGTGAAAGAAAAAAGCAAATCAGATTTGAAATAAAAAATCCTTTGAACAAGGATTTGTTTAGTTACTTCTGTGTTTCAGGACATCTTTAGCTGTATTCTTACAGAAGAAAGAAGTCACTGCCTGGCAGTAACTGCAAATGAAATGCTGAGTTCATCTTACCTGACATGAAATTCTTCACTAAGGCTCCCAAATTAAGAGCAGGCCTGCCTGAGCCTTTTTCAGTAGGCACTAGAAAGGACTGTGCTTGCTAGCATGAAAAGTGCCATCTGGAGATGCTTTCTTGTCTCTGTGGGCTGTGCATGGAGGTTAGAGCAAATCAAATTGAGACACCGAATCAACAAGCCAGTTGCTGGTTGAACTGGATCTATGCAAATGATGAAGCTGAGGTGTTCTTTCATATATCTGACATTAACTCCAGCCCAAGTGCATTTACCTCATGTAGACTGAGCACCAGTGACGTTTACTAGGTAAGGATCTGTGACATGGGATGTATTTCAGCTAGAGAACTGATGTCTAGTTCAGAAATGTATTCCCTGAGGAATATGTAGACCATAACTCCAGGATACAGAATGACTGCAAAATGGTAAGACTTTCTGAGAATTTTTCTTTTATCTGAGTTATGTATTTTTTTTCCTATTATTTAGCAATGCAATTAGTTTTGTATGTGAAACAGTTTGTGTTTAATTTTTTCAAGACTTTGCTATTTCTCACTTTTAAAAATCCTTTTTTATTCCATCATGGAAATCACTTGGAATTGTGTCACTGACTTAGGTGGAAAATAATGAATTCTGTGTCTCCAAATACAGTTCCATAAGGTAACTGCAAGTCAATTCAGCTTCCCTGATTTGATTTGTTATAAATCTAATAAATAACCCAAATAATATATTGCTTTGATCACTTCTGTGTATTGGCTCTTTTGTGTATATTTGTGAATGTTGCTTTGGTCAAACCATAGGATACTAAGAATATGTTTATCACCTGGCATGTTTATAAATCAAATTAGCTGAAGATACATGGTCAAATACCTCAGCTGAACATAAGCTAATTTTTAGTCAGCACACTACCTCACTGTATGCTGGGAACTTTTACAAGCCTGCATCAACACTACAGCATGTATAAAACACATCAATACATATCACTATGCTTTAAGTCCTGAAATTTTTTTTGGATGATTCCTATGATGCATACCTACTTCAGCGCTATACACCTTGGATAGCACTAGTAAGGGGCACATTTCTTGTTGCCTTATCTCATTAGCATGTGTTTATTATGTGTTTTCTGTGTAATTACTGTCCAGGAACAGTACCAAATGACATTAGATGTTACTCTTCTAAAAGGTATCAAGATAAAAACTACCGCTTATTTCCATTCTTCCACACTAGCTGACATTTTGATTGCCTGTCACCTGGATCTGCTGGATAAATAGTAAGAAAAAGGCTCCCTTTGGTGTGTCCAAAGGGTTTTTCAAGATATGAACAAAAAAAAAGAGATCTTTCCCCATTCTATTTATCTCTCATGTTTGTTTGCCTTGTACAGACAAATTATGAACATAAGTGTGTTTATCGAGAAATTAATTTCACCTTGGAAATTAATTTGTTTGTGTCTGATTTTTGTTAAAGTATAGCTTGAATTGGTGTTTGAATGTCTGCTTTTGGACCAAAGGGAGACATTTGAATTTGAATTTTACAAATTTGCTGGGGAGGATAATCCCACAAATATTTGGAAATTGCTTATATTATTTGAAAAATACACTTATGTTTTAATCTAATCTTGGGGGAGGAGGGTTTGTGGTGCATGTTGGCTGGCATATAAAAATGAGCACTCAAGGCAACAGTGGTAAAATCTAAATGATTTCTTTATATTTATGTTCATTAGTCTTAAATAGACAGGTCACTGGAAAATATTTTATAGCAAAATATGATTAATGAATTGTCAGAGCAAAAGGTTTCACCCAAGAGGTCTAGAGTGAATTGCTACCAACTATGTGATGTAAAACCTGTTGCTTGAATCCAAAAGAGAGTAAGGAAGCAAATGAGAACAAGTTTTCAAAAAAGGCTCCAAAGGGTATCTGGGGATCCACAGGCCATTACATCTTACCTCTGTATCAGTCATATTGGCAGGAACTATAAGAAAGAGTAGAGTTAGTTACTCAACTGGGAAATAAGTGTAGTAAGTCATGTCTCGTGATCCTGCTGGAGTGCTGAAAGTCACGCCAGCAAACACAGATGAGGGCAGCTGGCTGACAGACCATTGGATTTGCAGAATGATGGTGATTAATTACCAAGTAAAGTAAGGAAAACAGTGGTAAGTTTTCACAATGAATGTACTCTGTCTGGGGCGTTCCTTGATTGCCTCTGCAGGCAACAAACCTATTTGAAGCTGATCTTCAGAAAACATCTAGAAACGGGGTGAACAGCAAGATGACAAGGCTTTGACATTAGAAAACTATTCAAGGTAGGAAAGAGTTGCAGAAGGTTGTCAATGAGCAAGCGACTAATGAAGTGCCAGCTAATGTTTAATAAATATGAAGCAACCCAGATGGCAAGATAGTCTTGACTGTAGGCGCAATAACTGGCTTGAAATTAGTAATGCCTCATTCCTGAGTCAATATTTGAAGTCACTGTGAACACCACTCTGAAATTACATCTCAGTCCCTGGCAGTAGGGAAAAAGTAAATAAGATGTTAGATAGTGGAACAGGAATAGAGAACAAAACATCGTGGCACCACATGACTAGCCCATAGTCTGCAGGCATTTTAAAATCGCCATTACTGGAAGAAATTCCATCTTAAAAAGGGTTTAACAGAACTAAGGACAATACAGAGAAGGAAATGGGAATGATGAAAGATAACCCAATAGTTACTTTTATAGAGTAGGGAAAATAATCTAAGTCTTTTCACTGTAGAAAACATATGGCTGAAGGTCATTTTGACAGTCATCCTTGTTATTGCAAATAGCATGATCAGGTTGAATGGGGAATAATTTTTCTCTGTTTTTGAAATTGCAACAGGTATGCAACATCTAGTGAAGTTACTCTGCAGGAGATACAAAACAAACCAAAGTGAATAATTTTTCAAAAAATGTGTTACTGAAGTGTAGAATTAATTGCTAAACAAAGGTATATAAACAGACTTGAAAGGTCATTAGAAAAAAAATGTGAAATAAAGCTCCATTCAAAGGATTTAAACTGGCTGGTCTGGATACAAACTGTAGCTTATGATGTTTCAAACAGGTGACTGCTGGAAGTGAAGAGGTTATCATTGGCATAAGCATCTCCTACATTTCCCCTCATTTATTCTTATGTACTGCATTTATTATGAGAGACAAATGAAATTACTATTCTTAGTATTTTTAAATTATTTCAAAACACTATTTTAAAATTTTTATTATAGTTATTATAACACCAATCTGATGAGCGCCTTGAGACTAGGTAACATACATCTCAGAAAATATCTGTTCAAGCCCTGGATTATTTTGTACAATATTTATTTCTGTGTTAAGCAGTCAAAAAACACAGCTCAGAGTTGCTGGCAGACTGTATGCTGAAGACTTATTACTCTATAAACATTTACCAAAGTCACAAAGTCTCTGAAAAAAAGGAATTCTGTGGAATTTGTTAAATGCTGTTCAATATTATGTCATGGTAAGCCTCCTTTAAGTGTGAGGAAGTTATACTCCTCGTCTCTCGCCTCCCCCAGGGGAACAACCTTATTCTACATTTCAAGAAAGTTTTTTGTGTGATCTGAGATTTGTAGATCTTTGATTCAGGTTAACACTAAATGCTGAACTGTAGTGTCAACAATTCCTACTACTTTCATTCGCTGTTTATGATGGATTTTTTTTGACCATTGGATTATATATTCTAGATACCTTTGGGATATTATATGATGTCAATTAAAACAGTTCTAGTTACATCAATTTAATTTTTCAACATCATTAT
Organism: Gorsachius magnificus; assembly: GCA_034008185.1. NCBI lineage: Eukaryota > Metazoa > Chordata > Aves > Pelecaniformes > Ardeidae > Gorsachius > Gorsachius magnificus. The sequence goes on along the minus strand of CM067109.1, from coordinate 41,312,545 downwards.
CCATACAAAATCTTCATTATTATATTATTAAAGTTCTTCTGGAGCCATAGTGACTTTAAAAGGGATTTTAATACCAAGGAAGCTGTCCCATATTTTTAACATCATTATGAATGATATATTATTATAAATTAAATGCATTCTTAAAACAGGTCAAAATATGGCTTTGGAATTAACAGTTTTTTGGTTGAATGGGAAAAATTGTGCCTGTTATTATGTCAGCTTCTTGTAGAAAACTATAGATGGTTAATGTAGGTAAAGGATGGTCTTTTAACTTATACACAAGCAATATGACTTTTTTCCCAGAAAAGTCAACTGTCTTATGTCTATGGGTTTCTATGTCTGCTTTGACAACCTGCTGTATGTTCATGTTCTACATATTTTCAGTAATGCTGGTTTTTGCAGTTGGAGTGCAGACCTGATGAAACCAGGCATTGGGAGGCATCTCCAGGTTGTGAGAATGATCTCCTGATCCTCATGTCACCATCAGAAGCAATTGAGAAGTACTGCATGGTCTTTTGCTTTCCATATGTTTCTCTGTTCATCTGTGTGTGTGGAGATAGCATAGGGAATAGGCTACTTCTTTCTCTCAGCATGGCAGAGATGAGGAAAGGGAATGATTTCAGGCTGTGTCTCATCCGTTGCTATTGTCACTGGGCAACAAGGCATACAATGGCTGACTCAATTGCTTTGGCCTGGGAGAGAACAAAGACTGCTTTAGTAAGTTTCTCGGCATATTTTTTTCTGTGTGAAAGCTATCCTAGAATTTTACAGCACAGCCAGGTAATGAGATACCCAATGAAACTGTACTCTGAAATCACAGACTTTTCAGCAACTGGGAAATCTTGTTGTAACAAATTTAAATGTCTTGGAAATAACTCTTAGAACTGAACAGAAGGTTGTAATTTCACTTTACAGCTGCACACATGAATGAGTGACGAGTTAATTTAGATCAATAACACACCGATGAATTTAAGGACAGTACTGCAAAACAGCAGTCTATAGGAGTCAAGTATCATGTTTTTTAACAACTTATCTCATTAAGTTTATTTAATAGACATATTGGGAACACACCTTAAAAACTCCTACATGTAAGATATTTTTTGTCTTCAGAATAAGATTACTTTCATGCTTCTAGTTATACATTAGCATCATCTGTCAATGAGTTGCATGCAGTATGTTAGAATATGTATTACAAGCTCCATAGCATTTTTGCATTATAGGCCTATATGATTACTTGTTATATTTCCTGTTACATGAATCCTTGTTTGTACTTTTGCAGCCATATGAAATACTCTCCCAGATTCAGCTCTGTTATGATCTTCAAATAGCAAGGCCACATTTTCTTTTCATGAACCATAAATAGTTCAACAGACTGAAAAGAAAACTGTCACCTTTTTTTCTTGTGCTTGGTAATGATAATAGAAATTATTTGGCTGTGTTAAAAGGGTGGGTGTTCTGGACAGAAGCCTGAGAAATATGGTTGGTTTGAGTCTCTTCTGGGCCCCTGGGAAAAGTCTCAATGATAAAAATTCAATGCACTTTTTTTCCAAGCATATGTATGCTGACACTTTTTTATGTTCTTCCACATCTCATGAACAGATGTACAGGTCTATGACAAATGAAGGTCTATTTATCTAGCTGCTATCAAAGTAACTTAAACAAAACAAAACAAATCAGAGACAAATAGGATGAGACTAAGTTGCTTAAAGTGATGTGATTATTGAAAAGTACCGCAAGAAGCTTGTAACAGCTTTTATGAAAACCTTCCAACATGCATGATTTTATTTCTGTTCCTTGAATAAAACTGAAAGAACACTTTCCTACATTTGTTATAGCTTCCATATTTCTTCTATATAAAGTATTTTGGAAGAAAATTAACTTTATTTTCTCTAGGATTTTTCCCAAATGGACAGTATATATTTCTTAATCTACATTAGAGTCCTTCTTTTGAATTTCTGATTAAGTTGTCAATGATTTTGTGGAAGTTAGAAGTCTTTCACACACAGCTACAAAGAGACGAAGGCTTTCTCTGGATTATACAGTTGTCGTTATCCATCACTATTATTCATAACCAAAGTATAAATGCATCTGGGATGGAAAACATTTTTTGCTGTCTCAAGCACCTAATCTAGGATCAAAGGCTCACAATATAGACAGTGCAGAGAAATAGTATCTTCAGACTAGTGCTTAGAATACCTAGATTTAGCATTTACCACCTAATTCAGGTGTCAGAGTTGCCATTGATGGCATTATTTTCTTCCCATGGACAGCTGAAGGGCCCATGCTCCTAAATTAGGTCCATGAAGCTAATGATGCTTTTATGCATTGGGGTAAACATTTAATAATGAGCAGTGACAGAATGGATCTGATCCATGTGAGGGACTAAAGCTGCTGCTACTGAAATTTCTGGGGTGGCACAGTTAAATATGATGTGTGGCAAGATGGAAATTCACGAGAAAGCTGAGGACAATATAGCTACCCTCACGGGGAAACAGTGGGGAAGTTTGCAACTGTATGTTTACAGTGGCATCTTTTAAAAGGCCTAATAAAATGCAGGGGAGTCATTGCTGAGCTTAAAACCTCATTGGTCATTAAATCTAATTGTCTTTATGTAATGAAGAAGATGACAGAAAAAAGTTGAACTTTTAATTAATATTAGCCAAGAAACGATTTGTGGAGTTGTCTACAAACTTAACTTGTGTTTTACTTAAAATACTGAGGTAGTATTTAATTTTTTCCTGCAAACTTGGGCTAAATTAAAATTCATTCTACGTTGTACTTGGTGATTTCACCAAAGGTGGCAGTCCATGTCCCAAAGAGTTAACAGACAAATCAAATAGATAAAAATGTTGGGAGGAATCTCATTTTTCAGAAGTATGATACTAAGGCACAACAGAATGAAGCTATTTGCATAAGGTTTTGCAATCTCTGTCCCAGTGGTTTGCTGTGAATTTACTGGTTTGAACTTCATTCTGATGTCTGAGACTCTTCCTCCTTGGCCTACCAGACTTGAAATGGGTTGAAGAAATGAACAAAGAAAGTCCTTAAACCAAGATAAATTTCTGTCTGTGAAAACTTACCATTTTCTAACCCTTTTGGGACCATTTTACTGTATGCAACCTATCAGGTTCCCTGTCCTTCAAAGAAATCATCCAAATGCAGAAGCCTGGACTTCAGACAGGTGAAGTGAAAGTATTTAGTGGACCCATGAACCTCTTACAGAAATCAGAGTCCGAAAAGGATTCTAACAACATTCAGAAAATGACTGTAGATCCTAAATTATTGGAAATGGGTAGAAAACAGAGGCAAGAGAAAGAAAAAGGGTGATGATGGAGAATGGAATGAAACAAGGCAAGAAATGCTTCTTTGTGATGTTGCTGTTGATGGTGCAAGATTTGTTAGTTTTATGATTGCAGTGATTAATTTTTCCCCTAGCACTTTCAAATCCAAAGAAAAATTTCTCTGACAGAGGGAAGTTGGCCCAAAATTTTGCTGAAGACATGGAATGTGTAACTACTTTGGAACAGGATAGGTTCTTTGCAAGTGGTGTTTGAAAGGAGGCTTTAATTGGAGTTTTGTCTCCAGGGTTCTGGCATGCAAAGCAGTATTGTGATAGCCACTACCTTTCAGAGAAAGCTCCCTCAGGAAGCCAACAAAAGTTTTGAAGAAAGAATGTATTATCATGTCACTGTTAGAAAAGGTGCTAAATTTCAAAATCCACTAGCATGTTTTTGATGTGTTTATTTTTATTAAATTGACTTTTAGTGAAAATAAGGATATTTGAAACAATTTTAGTTCATTTTGAATTCTTTGTGAAGAATACTGTCTGACTAATCTTGTGCAGAAGGTGATTTATTATGAAACAGAACCTCAACGTTTCTGCAAGTACATGACTGATTGTTTTCCTCTCCAACTCATGTGCTGTAACAACAAGTTTAATGGTGCTATTTAATTTAGGGTTATTGTGCTACACAAGTTTAACAAGCCCATTTGCTTGTGGCAGGCAGAACATTGCTTTCATCGGATCTCTAAAATATACATTGTGTCAAAGAACTGTAATTAATCTCTGTTATTGGTTCTGGATCATCAAAAGCCTACTTTAGGTCTGTGTGATTCAAAGGAAATCTGGTTTCTGTATACTGAGGTCAGTTAAAATTAATCTTTTTCCAATGCTCTGTTAGCCCCAGGAAATTCTCTTCTCAATTTAGTCAGGGATGAAGAATCAAGCTTATTTGAGTTTTTAGGAGAATCTGGTCCATCTCATCTGGATTTTTTTTTTCTTGTGGATATTTTATTTACTGTTTATTACAGCAATCATGTAAGGGAAGGCTCCAATCAGCTATGTAAGTTGGGTGCTAGAAGTGGTGGGTTCAAGCCTTGCTTTCTGTACTGGTCACATGAATATAATGGAGGTTCTAGTGGGAATCTTATCCTCATTTTGTTCTCAGACCTTACCAGAAAACATATGTCAATAAACAGTGGCAAACCTGAAACTGGAAAGGTAGAAAATGAATGCTAGCATAGTGAAGGTGGGAGTGGAAAGACGGGGTAAGCCAGTCTATGTCTAGCCTCAGTCTCAGGCCTGCTAGATAGATGTTTTTATCAGTCAAGGAGCAAGGGAAAAAAAAAAAAAAAGAGCATTAACTGCTCCTGCAAGAAAGAGAGAGGGAAGAAAAGTGGGGGGAGGGGGGAATAAGGAGGGGAAGTGATAGAGAGAATCCAGCCTCACTTATAAAATTGCAGTAGTGATGAACTTAATTTATATGAGAGTCCTATGAGCCTTAGTTTGTACGTTGTTTGCTGCAGCAATTACATTTAAATATTCATTATATTTCAGTTGCCTCTTTAAATCAGAACTACAAGATGCATTTATAAAAATCTTCCATTGGAAGGTATGTAATATACACTTATCAAGGACTGCATGAATTGTACAATTACTCATAATGTATATATTGGAAAATCTCGTAAATCAGAATAGGTTTTAATATGAGGTGAGAGTGACAAATTTCCCCATTTTGATATTTTGATTTACAGAATAGATTATCTTTAATACCAGACTCATGCAAATTACTTTGACAAGACATTTCTAAATACTTGTTTAGCTGTAATGTTCCTTGTGTGCATTTTATGTTATTCACAGTAAACCCCCTAATTGCTAGCTAATAAGATTTTTGTTACAATATTCTTTACTCTTAAAAGATAAATTGGAATCTTGACATTTAAAGTATAATGGGTATAAAACAGGCTTTTGTGAAACATAGTTTCCAAGAAACAACTTTCAGCTGTTCTCCATCCAATCAGTCCTTGTACAAAAGCACTGATAGAACATCTGTGCAGTATGTAACTGTCCAGGTAAGAGGAATTCCCATGTTTTTCAGAATTGTTTTTAAGTGCCTAGAAATGTGTTGTGATTTGGTATGATTGCAAACTTCAAATACCAAAATTTGCAAGGGAAAGGGGATTCTGAGGGGTGACCACTTGGATATTAGCAATCATTAAATAGTACTGCCTATAAAGCAGACAACTGAAGACTGTATGTATCTAAGGCTCTGCCATGCAATGTTTACATAGTTCATTTATATCAACAAGGATTTAATCTTAAAGACCTTTTTTGGTGCAACAGAGCCGAGGATTTCTTTGCTTCCCAAAGTTTTTCATCTCCAGCTGCCTGCTGGAGCTGATCAATATGTAAGCCTCTAATAATGTTTCAGAGGTGATAGCATCACCTATGAATATTATTTAAAATTTCACTTTGGATCCTTCACTTTGTAAATTATATTTCACATTTATTTTCTGTGGGCAACACCACTGTGACTTTTATTCATGTTTCATGCCCAGTAAGTCCACCATACCAGAAAACTTTTATAGCCAAAGTACAACTGTATCAATAGTTGAATGACAAAAAGGAAAAGGGGCTATCATTTCAGTCATGATTATCAGCATGAAATATGTCATGTAAAGAAGCATAAATTCTTGTGTATCTCTCTTGTGTGGGGTTTGTGACAATCACAGTTCTAAAACTGGGATTTGGCAACTTTTATCAATACTGACATTAATTAACTGAGCATAAAATTGAGTCACTGGTGAATGAAACTGTGAAACCTGTAATCTTTTATGCCCTAGCTGGTTTTCCCTCTGGAATATACCTTGCCTGGTTGTTAGCTGTAGCCTATGCTGCTTCCTTCCCAAGACCCCGTTTTAGGGGGATTGAGTAATTTAACTCTCTTTGGTTCTCTACAATTTGATGTTTTTGTAGGTAAAATTTCAGCTTTGTTGCACTGAGAGCACTTTTCATTAAACTTCGAAGAAGCCAATTAGGCCTGGATTCCTAAAGCGTTCTTCAGAATTGCAGACCATACCAGTTTCAAGTGTCTTCGTACCTGAAGGTAGTGTATTAAAATGTATATGGTGTTTTTCCCCCTCCCCCCACTTACTAAAAGAATATCATCTTGAAGTTCACCCAGTGCATCCTCAGCATGATGAAAGAGAACTGATCACCTTTAAGCCATCACCAGTATCACACATTGCTAAATTTTGTTAGTATGAGCACTATGAAGTGCAGTTTGCCTGAGTTTTCAGAAATTCTCCAGATACATCATTGCTTTACTCAGCCACTTAGAAAATCTGGCATTATCTGTCTTTAGTAGAAATATACGTGCCTCTCTTTAACAAAGCCACACTGTTTCGGAAATACACCATCTAAGAAGCACCATGAGTAAGCTTGGCTTTACCTTGTTAGTGCCTGTAGAGAATAAAATTAGCATGACCCTGAGTGCTTTTGTATTTATCTATGTCCCCACAGCATTTCTGAAATTAAATAATGACATTCAGATGTATATAAGCAGAACATAATGAGGAACAGGCAACAGCAAAATGACGGTGTTGTCTGTTTTAACAAGGCTCAGTGGTGCACCCACATACTACACTCTTTTTATTGTTTGCTTATTGTCTTACTGCCCCATCCCCTTCAATTTAAACACCTGATTTCTTTGGAAAAGAAATAACATATTCTTTGGATTATTAACGGTCTGTGGTTTGAGCTTTTGTGTGCCTTTCTTATATCAAGGACCGTAGTACTCGGGCAAATGCATGCTTACCCATCACTTTTGTTTCATCACTCAGACCTTGATCTATCTTTCTCTTTGTTTATCACATACACCTGTCCTCATTACCACAGATTGGAGTCACTGGTGCTGAAATCTGACTTTTTATCTGCACCACTTATCTCATATGCCACGCTCGCATCATAGCATTTGAGATCCCGCTGTGTAAACTCATGAGGAAAAGAAAAACCTATACTATCCCTGTTTGAGATTTCTGTGAGCACCTTTAGATAGATTTGCTTGTATGAGGGTGTGCAGCCATACTGAAGGAATAGACAAAGTAAGCACAAAAGCCAAATATAATTACACACTTATTCACCAGGAAATGACATACGAGGCTTACCCATTTGGGGCCAACATGGTCAACTGTGTAAAACTGACACAAATAGCCTAGAATGTGTTCACCTTCCAGGTGTTAATTTGTTTTAATTCCTGACAAACCAGAAGCTTTATTAATGGAGGCAGCTATTCTTGGTGACGTACTCTGTTAAGCTCTTGTCCATGGTACAATAACTTCAGATAATTGCTGGATCACATTATAGCGTGATTTTCATTCTGCATGCAGCTAAGTATTTTGTGGGCAGATTTACAGTGAAAGGGCTGCATAAGAAAATTTGGAAGTCTTATGAATGCACAGCCAAGTTCCACAGGGCGATACTAGAATATATTTTGTTGGGTGAACAACTGGGGAAAACCCCATTTTTGGGGCAAGAGTAAGTTTGTTTCTTTGAATGATAATACTGAGAAATTTATTCCACGTGATCAGGAATAGGAGTAGAAAAGCTGGAGCTGTGTTTCTTAAAATGCCTTTAGTGAAGGATAAGGCATTTAACCAGAAAATGCTCTCTAAAAATATTGTTCAACTCTGATTACTTTTTAGTCCATTTCAGGGTCTCTTTGTACATCAGCTCCATTCCAGCAATGAAAAGTATCAGCAAAATTTTGGATGGAGACTTAAATGACAGGTCCTCTGTGATGAAGCAATGTCTAAGATTAAGTGTACTCATTACATACAAATTTACAGATAAAACATGATTTCCAAATATAAATAAGTATGTGGAGCTATGTTTTCTTACTGCTGTTTGGAACAGTTTGGAAAATGTTGTGGTATTAATGTGTCTTGTCAAAGGATCCTTATAGTACCTATTAAATCATCTTTCTGTCTTGACTGCACTGGAGTTATAAATAGGTTCACAATGAATTGTCAATTCTGCTCATGTAAATCATGCCACATACCATTATCTGATAGCCTTGAGTAAGGTATGCATGGCTGCTGGGGCACTAAGGGATTGCGTAAGGCAATCAGCTGTCTCTCTCAGAAATAACTGCTGTGTGTTACAGACTAACAACCAGGCAATAAATAAAAAATTTCAAATTTGCTCTGAAACATGGAGTAATACCAAAGATGAATAATGTTTTGTTTGAAGTTAAATGTAGACAAGAGTGTAAAACTCAATAAAGAGGGAAAAATTCCTATTAATTTTAGACAAAATGTGTATATGACTTTCCCCCTTTCTTTGGTGCGTACTCCATTCCTCTCCCAGATGCTCCTGTTAAGAAGAAGCAGTTTTAAAGGGAGAGTTCAACATGTTTTATCACTAGAGGAATAATAACTGATCAGATTTATTCTCCCTGTGATATCAGTTTCTTGTTGGGGGAAGCATGTTGAGGCGGGGGGGAGACCTCCTTGTGTGACTGGAAACCAATGCAGTTCAGTGCAGGTTGTCCATAATGGCCAGAGCACACAAACTTTCTATGTGCTTGTTAACAGTGTGGACTGTTTTACATTAGTCTTTAGTTTTTAATTGAAATAAATTTTCTGCTCAGTAGGAAGGTTGCAGAGAGAAGTCGAACTTTTTTGGTGCACTCTTTTTCATTCATTATGGGTTAAAAAACAACAAAAACAAACCTCCATGATACCCTGCTGTGAGATTAATTTTCTTCTTCCCTAGCACTCCAAAAATATACGGGCAGAGCAGCTGCATTAATGTTCCTTTAATGAGAAGGAAAAGCTGACTGACTGGAGTTTATTGGAAAATAATTTTCATTTCATTTGACGGTTGCTTTTTATGCCCAAATTGTGTTTTAATTAACTGTAACGCAGAGATTTAGCTGGTAAAATTTGTTCAGATGAGCTGCAACAAGCAATGGAAATAGCCGGATTGAGTGTAACATCTTGCTTTTCTGTTTTTCCCTTCCCCCAACATTCCCCTAACTATTGTGTTCTTCTGTGAAACCAATCTTAGGAAAAAAAATCAAGACAGAAGAAGTGAGCTTTTCCATGATGATAAAAATATTGTTGATTTTGCTGGCAAAGTAATTCACCAGTGGCTCATTTCCATCAGCTTTTATTTCACAGCAATTGTAAAATAAACCACTCGTAGCACATGCTGTTAATCTCTAGTCCCTGGGGTGTAACGGCTGTTACACAGTATGGGTCATGTGCTAGCTAAAGTGTGCATTAAAAAGGTAGAAATTAATAGTACTAGCACTGATTCCAAGCTAAATGATATTCAATGGGCGAGGTAATTCCTTTAATGGCCGCCACCAATAGATTGTCGTGCATGCTTCTTTTTAATTTCTGATTTCCTCCATTAAAAGAGGAAAAAGGAAAATGAATCCCAATATCAGAGCAAAGCCTAAAGAAAAGCCATTCAGGACAGAGCTCAGGACAGTGCGCTTACTGTGCTGTTCTTCTGTCCTCAGCTTCCTTTTTCCTCAGCTCATTTTCTGCAAGTGCAAAAATTCAGTGCTAGTGTGAATATGTCAGTGTTATATTTACTGTGGGTTAAATTACACCATCTTACTTGTTCTACCAATTTCAATAGTTTTGTTGTTTATTGTACATGTCTTTAAAAGTTATAAATTTAAAAGAAATTCAGTGGTACTATAATAAAATCTTTCCTAAGGAAGAAAATCTGTATTTTTCTTTCTATAAAAATTGTCCTTCTATAAAATCATAATTGAACCATTTTTTAAAACATGCAAGTTCTCCAAACTTTTATTCTACTGAATTCTTATTCCATTTTTTACAGCAAAAGTGGTCCCCTAATTTTAAAGGGCAATGAAGCCCTTGGCAAGAGAGACAGAGAAGCAGGAAATAGGGAAAAAGTATATGTCCATGAAGCTGCTTTTCTCATTGCACATACATAAATAAATTAAAAACTGAATCTGTTTTTGTAGCACACTGAGAATCTCAGCAGCACTTTGCATATCTTTGAGAATATTGTGATCTCAGGGATTTGTGTTTTATTATGAGAATATATTCAGACTTTCTTTCCCAAAGCATGAAACATCCAATCTAGTTCTTAGTGAAGCCAGTAGCAAAACAGCCATTGATTTCCATGTGGGAGAGGGAAGATTGGTCCCCAAATGAATTTACTACTTAATGCTAGTTTTCTGTATTGTAATACGGAATAAAATGTTCTGAATAAAATATCTCTTTCCTCTTTGCCTACTTGCACACCTTAAAGTACTGCTGAGTTGGTACATAAGGAAGGAGTGATAAAGAGGAATAATCAACTACTAGCCTACATTTACATTGACAAAAGCAGACTATTTCCCTCCTGAGGCAAAGGAGAGAGCAAGGAAAATTTTGTAGTTCTTAACTAGGCTGCTTCAGCTTCTCTGTCTCTTTGAAAAGGAGATTAAGCCATCATCAACCCTTACCTTCTGTAAGGAGCGAGTGTAAAAGAAAAATAGAGGACTTCAGAGGGAAAAATAAACCAAATAACCAAATAAAACATAGACTTATGATTACTCATAAGTGTCTTTTTTGGTTTTTTATTGCCTTGCCTGTTACAGAATTTCATTGCCATGCCTTTCTACAGATTATGAATTTATCCTTGGTATCGCCTGGATAAATAGATACATTGCGTGTAACAATGTGTATTTGGGCTTTGATTTCTAGCTTTCTCATTCTGCATCAAAAATAAAGTACCTTGAAAGAAAGAATGGTTGCTGGTGTACTAGGTATTCTTTAGTATTAGAAATGCAGCACACTCTCTCTTTTCTCTAGTGAATAACCATTGCAACACAGATGCCTTTGAGCTATTTTTAAAAAAATATAAAATAATGGAAATTTAGCAACTTAAATCTTACCACCATAACAGTATTCTTATTGTTACTTCTTAATTCTTATAGGAAAAAGATTTAGAATATCATTGTTACATTCATCTGCTGTTATTAAGCAGTTCTACAAACAACAAAAATATGAGTTGGGGGAAAAGGTGTACTTGATATCCAACAGTAGAATGTATTAGTTACATGTTTCAGAAGTGCTGAGTGTTTTCAGCATGTAGAAGAAGGTTTATAATTTTTTATCGTCCATGTGTTTGTCCACTGTTGTTTGTTGGACTGCTTTATTTAAATGGAACTCCAGCAAATCCACAGCTATGTAGTATAAATCTGAAGATGATTTATTCCTCATAAGAAAACACTGTTGCCCTCTACATCTATTCTGAGTAGGCCTTTTACTTCAATACACAGGTTCTGTTTCTGCGTGACTAGGAGAAATGTCAAAGTTTCTTGACCTGAGAGATGCCTTCTAAAACGATTTGTCCTTTTAAGGCGATTGTGTAACTCAGAATTCACACAGCTGATGCTTTGGCAGGACTATGTCAGAACAAGGTTATAGAAACTTGCTTGTGTTTGGATATTACATAACTAAGTCTTTAAAAATTTTGATTATCATGAGTTTGCAGGTTGAACTGCAGTCTTTCGCACCATCACTGTGGTCTCTTCATGTCAGGGATTAAGTGAAGTTCTGCAGTATGTCAGAGGCTCACTGGCTAAGCTGTGGAAAGGAAATACATCTGCCACCCCAGCCACCACCAGTCTTTGTCTTGGTTTAAATGCTGAGTTGTATAAGCAGCTGCAAACCCTTGCTAGTCAGATTGATTTTAATTGGAGTTCCAGGTGTTGGGCTTCTCACAGGACTTAGTTCTTTTAATAAAAACTTTTTTTATGAAGATATGTATGGGGAGGGTGGAGGAAAGCAAGGGTACTAAAATGTGACTTGGAGAGGTTTACTATTGAAACCTAATATTTGAAATCTGTTTCTTCAGCGCTATAGATGCTTCACCTAAAGGGTCCCTTGTTCCAAGGGCTCAGTCTCAAGTTATTCACACCATGAGAATGTGTCAATTGGCACCAATCCACAGGCAAAACATTCACCACAGGAAAGAGTTCAGAAGGCTATTTCTGCCTCCCTCCTGTGGTGTAATGTATTCATATGTGTCTCTACTTTAAGAAAGCAGTGGTTTCAGGATCAAATATCAGTAGTGGCAGCGACTAAAAAACCACTTTCTGTCCTGAATGCATTTTGTATTTATAAGAGAAGTGTATTTAGAATGTCTAGATATCTAATTTCAGTACTACTTGTTTAAAGAAACTTGGCTGTCAGACCAGCAGGTATAGTCACAAGAAATGGACCATGGTGATGAAGAATTCAGACACTGGAGAAAAAGATCAAAATTATATATTTGGCATCCAGAAATTTATACTATACTTCTTGTACTGTACATGTTCTGTTATGCATTGGCAAGTGCTTTAACTTTATGATAAGTTTCGCACAAGAACCGATTCCTCCATAGATACCTTTTTCCATGAATAACAAAGTGTGATGGTATTCATGAATCCCATATTTGACAACTAATTTCCTTGGCATTATACTTTCCAATTAAAATATTATTTAACCGAAGGCTTTTTTTTCATGCAAGGTCTACTCAAACATTTGATAGTGTGGTAACAGCTACCTAGATCTATCAAATTAAAGAAAGTACATTTCAGTGTAAGTTTCCCATGCTCTTCAGATTTATGTTTTCTTAAAGTTTCATTCATCTTTTTGCTACCTTGATTGATTTTTGTAATTTCTGAAGATATGTATAATTCAAAATTCAATAGTAACATTTCTGTGTCTTTTTATTTCCTTGACGAATGTGCGGTTTCTGCATGGAAAATGGGGAAGTATTCTTAGGATGTTTCTAGCATGACCTAGAAGAAAACTGGAAATCACACCAAAAAGAAGCTGTTCTGTGATATCAAGAACACAAGGTATCTCTCTGATGGAGAGTAAAGACTAAGGTAAATCTTTCAAATTTTGTTTTTTCATGCTCTATTCTTGGATGTTCTTGAATTTTTACCCAACATGAATATATTTTAAGTTTCATCCTATTTCTTATTTAAGCTCATAATTGCTTTTCTAATAAAAAGATCATATATACTTAGCAAGTAATGAATTATAGTTATGTTGGTAAAGACTAATTCAGAATCTGCTTCGGTCTCTTACAGTGTTTAAGTACATGCACTTCACTTTCAGGTACCATCCTTGCCACACTAAAGTAACAGTGTATCATTGGTGTACATTACCTTTTCCAGAAGAGTGTTCTTTGAAAAGAAAAATAATTTGCTTGCTTGTACATGTAATTCATCAAGCAAGGCAGTGTCAACCTTTTTTAGTACTGAAGCAGTCCATCCCAAAAGGTGCCCGACTGATTGCAAAGTTCAGACTCTAGAAGTATTGATTTATTTCTGCTAAAACCTATTTTAGCGTAAAATAATGAAGAAGAATCTCAGCTATACATAAATAATGCATATTGTACAAACTTCAGAGGCAGCATCACTCTGAGTTGTCATGTCAGCTGAACACATCTGACACAAATGTTTTTAAAGTGTTGTTAGATAATGTGACTTATGTTATTAATCCTTTCTCTTTCTCTGCCAACTCCCTTACCAAAAGCTGCTGTTTCCAAGTATCTTTGAAATGGGTAGTATCACATACTAGCACAAGTGGTACCTAAGAACATCAGATGGTAAATCCAAGCATATTAATTACATCATTAAAGTAACATTTGGTATACCACTGAGATACATTACAATAACAATAACCTTCATGTATAATAAGATGCACAGCCAGCATGTAATGCGGGAGCGGTGTACAAGTGAGAGATTCTATACTATCCTTGCATGGGGTAATTGAATTGGCTCAGAAAGAAGAAAGAGCAGATACTGTCTTAAAGCTGGCACTGGCCTGCTTTTTGTGTGTGCCCCTATGTATGTAAGAGGGTGTGTGTGTGCATGTAGCTGAATACTGTCACACAGTGAAAGCCAGAAAAACTATTACAGAGAAGGCAGAGTTGCTTGGTTACATCTGCTGAAAACAATCTGTGCTGTGTATGAGCGCTCATGTCAGTATAGTAATTACCACAACTGAGATAAAGCCTGTGCTAAATGTCATCTGCAGCTGACAAACACATGAAGCCAAGCACTACTAAATGATTCAGTTATTCTGAGAGTGCTTAGCTCTACGTCTGGGATAAAATCATTTGTCCTGACTGTAAAACAAACAAACAAATGCAAAACAAGAACAGAAAATAGCAGCTCAGAGTGGAGGGTGGAAGAAAAGCCAGTTAGTGGAACTAATCAAGTTGAGAGAGAAATTTGAGAAAGACCTAATAGCAATTCCTAACAATTACTCTAACCACTTTTTCTTTTACCACAAATTGCTTAATAGTCACCAGCATGCAAATTTCCACCATTTTAGCTAGTACTCAGAAGAGTGTTGTTTCTCAAATTGACAGCAACCAAAATATGCGAAATGCATCATTTTTTAACAGACTGCCAAAAGATAAGGCATGCAGAGATTACAAAGACTGGAGTGCTAACAGGTTGTACATCATTGCTCAAATATTCCTTACTGGAGAAAAGACAAGAAAGAAGTAATTTTCCAAAGCCCCCTGCATTAGCCATAGTCAGTTTTTAAAGATCCTTTAAAAAAAAAGAAGGGAAAAAAAGAAAAACAAGGGGGAAAAAATCTCCCATTTTCCACACAAATCGGGTGGCTTTTGAATGTGTGATGAAAAGTTCCTCACACTGAGGAACTGCTTAACAGCAAGGGACATTTTTTCTCACTGGAAAGTTTTTGGACAATTCCCATTGAGCTGGGAAAGGTTTATTGACTTCAAAAGGTCACTGATGTCAGGTGACATTTATGAAATGTTTTATGTTGCACAGCAGCGTGTGGTGTAGCTGCCTCTGAAATACAGTCACAAGCTGGGAAGTTACGTTAGCTCATGACATGGTGTTATGTAGTACAGAGAACTGAGCTTGGCTTCCGAAACCAGTGTAAAGGGGCTAACACTGTACCATAATAGAAGTAAAATGCCCCTTCCTGTCCACTGTTGCTGCTCTGTTCTTGATGTAGACATGATCCACAGTGATTAAAGCTGGGAAAGGTGATGTGTGTATCACCTGCAGGATTTCCTGCATTGCACTTCCAGCACTGGCTGCAGAGGTCTTGTTGGCTGAAAGCATGGCAGAAGCCTAAGCTCACATCCATTGTGTTTTATTTAGCATCTTTGAAATCCAGGCTTTAATCATTTTCTGTTTCAGCTTCCTTTATTGTAGAAGGGAGAAGAGAGTGCTGCTTTTCTCCCTTCTTATTGCTTAATAGGCGGGAGAGGAGGCGTTCTTCCTCTCTGAAGAGTTTACAGTTTATTTCTTTCAAACACCTGGCCATTTGCAGTCCCTGAGTGCTGGCTGTCATGTGAACAATACATAATACCATACTCTTATGCCAAAAGAAAGAAACTGGTGCTGAATGGTGTGTTATTAGTAGTACCAGGCGTACTTCATTAAGGAAGTAATGGAGAGAAAAAGACATGCAAGAAGGGCAGTGCCAAGAAACATTACCATCTAAGGTAGAAGCTAGTCAAAACCTCTTTCTAAATGGTTCTTTTTTGTCTTTCTAAACAGTCTGCCTGTTGATGAATGCAGAAGCATCATTGCCACTTGTGTCACTCAGGTTTCTTATCAGTGATTTGTATTATTTGTGGTACATATATGATATGATGACTGAGAAACTGAATTAAAATTGCTCTCAAATTTTACCTTGTATGTAAATCAAAATGTGGTATGGAGCATATAAAAAAAAAACAACAAACCAAACACAAAATACACAAAAGATAACAGGATGGGATTTTACAGCAGTTTGCAATAACAAACTTGACAAGACTGTTATTTGTAAGAATGTGTTACTTTTGTCAAGCATATCAGGTATGAACAATAGAAAAATAATAGGTCTGCTATGGTTTTCTTTGCATTGTAGGAAATCTCTTGCTGCTCAAGTAAACTATATTATGCTTGTTATTGTTTAAATCAAAAAAATGACCTTTTTGTTAGAGAAAGGGAGAATTCTCCGGTAATAATGTATTAACATCAAGAGAAAGAAAATGTTTAAGTTTTTTTTAATATGTAAGTGAAATTCTGTCTGCATAGGGATCTTATTTTGCAGGTAAAGTGTTGCAGAGGAGATGGTATTTACAGAGGGGTTGGTATCCGAGAGGTCTGTCCACATGGCCAGATGTATCTAACTGCACTCTATACTGCATTAATGCAGCAGCCTGTGCAGATGTACTGGCAAGTTTCACTGCTGGCTATGTCCATCATGGGATTTTTGCCCTCAGTGCACCGTAAGCATTCTTGGGGCAGTTATCCAAAACCAAGCAGATGTTCTGGGATCTGGGTGAAGTGTGCAAATTCTTCCTCTGATATCTTATGATATGTTTTCTGTAGGTACGATACCAGAATTTCAGATTATGTTGCCAGATAAGATGATGATATAATTCTGTTCCAGCCACCAGAAACAGAGACTCTTGTAAAGATGGCATTGCCTTATGCCAGCTTTGGAGATCATTGGGTGCACTGCTGGCCAGCTTTTGCTGAAATTTGGGGAGCAGCACAAGCAGCTGCCCTGACAGTAGCAGCAGGAGTGGGAGAAGAAAGAGGACAATGTGGATTGACATTTCCTTGGATCAGATTTTTACTGTGTAAAGCCATTTCTGGGCTTCTGCAACACATGCTGACTAATGAGAAAGGATTGATCTAGAGGCCTTTGCTGACTAGTACTGGCTGCAAGATATTATGATGGCAAGCGATGCTTTTCTGGGGATTTGTGCAGAGCTCGTCTTCTGCAGCAGGATTTTGGTAGCAGAGGGATTTTTTGACTCAGATAGTTTACCCAGATGATTAACTGGAGGTAAGCTCTGCTATTAAAATCACGTTTCATGACCCAGAAGTGATGAGGGTTAGCTGTGGATTTTCATGTGGAATGAGACTTGAGGAAATAATTCCTGTTCTTCTGCAGTGGGCCTTACATTGCATGGGTGGAAAGGAACATCTCAGTTCCAAGTGTTTCAGCATTGGCAGGTGCATCATTTGTAAGGTACGAAGGCCTGAAAAGGCTTGTGATACCTGTGGAACTTGAGAGTTATTAAACTATTTAAATATTAAGCAGACAAAATGAGATTACTTTTTATAAACATTGAACATGAATTTCAGCAGAGCTGACATTTGTTCTAGTTCTGAGGGTCCTTGTTTATGATAGATGACTATACTAGAGCTTAGAAAAGTGTTTTTGCCTTACAATAAGGCAAGGGTCTGTCTTTTTACAAATGCATGCTATTTTGCACAATACCTAAAATCATCTGACTGGGATGGGAAGTGTACAGACATTTTCTGATTAATGAGGCTAGTTGGTAAAACACCATGAGCAAGAAATGTATCTGCTCACATGTGGCCAGTTTAATTTTGTGTTTCTTTTTCAAGACTAAAAGCTTCTATGCATGTAACTAAAATTAAGTTAATTTTATGGATGTTGTATATGGTGTTATATACAGGCACACAGCAGTACAACAATATTTTGTGAAATTACATAATTAGGATTTAATATTTCATTATAACTCCTATAGTTCTACTGCAATATTTCACATAACATTCAGAAAACTCATGAAGCACTGCAGCATTTATAAAATGTTTATGAAATTGCATGATATTTATTTTGGGGAACTGTCCTTCCACGTTTAAGAAGCATACTTTTAATGAAGTCACAATTTTCCTTTAATCACATTTTAGGTCTTTTAGTCACATTTCCTCAAAATATTTTTTTTTTTTAAATAGGATGTGAAATTATATTGATCTGTGCCAAGATGTGATATTTGAATCAACAACAAGAAAAGTGCAAGAAAAGAGCTCAATAGAGTGGGGCAGTCTTGTAAAGCCTATCACCAAAAAGTCATGACCGCCCTGTTCTTGCCTAACAGTGCAGTGTACAACCTTTTTGGGCTATCAGTTTAAAGCTGGGCATAACTTCAGTCTCTCAGCCTTGTCTGTTGCCTGACAAGCTGTAAAATAATATTTTACACTCAGGTGCTTTAGAGAGAACAACAACTGTGGCTCCAGCAGGTTTTCAAGCAAAACAATCTGCCTGTTCATGATCTTTGCATTTCCTTGCTTGTTCCTTATTCTTTTTTAAGCTGTGGTGAAGCCCTGTCCTCCTTTTCAGCCCAGGAAATCTCTTTTTTTGTTAAGACTGCTCAGAGTTTTCTGAAGGTATCTTCTTTTGTCTTTTTTTTTTTTTTCTTTTTCTTTTTTTCCCCCCTCTTCTGTTATATTTGTGAGGCACTGAGAGATAGTTAAAGGTCTGATCCTCAAAAGCAAGTCAGCCCAGGTGCAGTGAATCTAGGAGGTGAGAATAGGAACAGGCAATTACTGCTCTTTGTTCAGTTGCCATGGCACCAAATGGAAAATATTTTCCATTTCAGTTTTGAGATCCTGTCCTCAGAGCCTCTTCTCAGTGTTGGCAAATGGTAGCCTGTGCCTTGAAAGCCCTTCCCTTTTATTTTCTGTAGTTCTGGGATGATTTGGTTATCGGCAGTATACAGCAATATGTGATTGCTTTGCAAGTCTGAGTGGCAGGATGGTGCACAGGGCTTTGAGAGGACATGGTGAGTCAGTGGAGAGTGGAGGAAGAGGGATAAAGAGGACCAGGGAGGGCGGCTCCTGGAGAACGGGAGCACGTTAGTGGTAGTACCGGCACTTCTCTTAGTACTTGCCACATTAGAGGATGTATCATTGCTTTGTTTGTATAGAAAGTAAACCTGTTCATTTAAGAGAGCAGAGGCCAGCCAGGGGAGCCTTGAAGCACATGAATAACATCATTTCACATGAGTCAGTATCTAGAACAGTCCCCTGTGAGATGCTGCAGGACCAAAGGGCAATAGCTCCCTGTGCTGGGATGAATGACAGGGCAGTCTGGCCTTCAAATATTAGACCTGAAATAGAACATTTTGTTGGTTGTAAATTTCATTTAATATCCCTTGTAAAATGTGCAAAGCTCACTGTAAATATTTTGCAAATATTATCTGGAATTTTCAAAAACGTTCTGAGTTTATTGTTTCACTGGTGCCATATTATCACAATGCATTTTCATGTGGTATACATGTTTATCCTGTGAAATATTTCCTCAAAAGAATAGTATTCTCTTCTGTTGTGCTTCGGTCCATAATCTACAACAATAAAATAATAAGTGTAATAAAATCTCTTCCAGTGTTGTAAAACATAGCTCAACTCCCCCTCATCCCAAGCCACATCTGAGGGAATGCAAACTTGGTTCTGTAAAACTTTGGCACTCGCAGCAATACATTGCTCAAACATTGAAATAAGCTAGTATGAGCACTGTAGACTTTACACAGGACTCAATAAACATAAAAAAATAGCTTTTGTTACTCAAATTTGCTCTGACAAGAAGTAGCAAAGAATAAACAACATAAATATTTCTGAGCACGTCATGGAATTTTTTTCAAATTTCCCTTGGAGATTTGGACTAGTAAAGAACAAAAGAGATGGAGAGTAGGTGGTGGCCTGGCTGGGAATGGAGTCCACACACACTCTCAAAGAAACCATACCCTTTATAGTTTTTCTCTCAGTTTCTAGTTGTAATTTTTAATGTGGGTTTGAAATAAAGAATTAGGGAAAGATAGCTCTGTCTGGTAAATTAATGACAGCAAAATAAAGACGCCATTTATATATTGATTACTGAACACTAATTATTAAAATAATCTAGTCACAGAAAAGGTACTCCAGGCTGTGGTTCTTTCTTCAAGGTTTTCAGATAATGTGTACATTAAAAACCTGTGGACCGTTCCTAGCTTTTATACTTGGAAGGGAGCTCATTTATGGAACAAACATCTTCCCGTGAGTCCTTCTGGTCCTGGTTCTCTGAACTGATTGAAATGTCAGAGATCTGAAACAAGATCCTTCTGCCATTCTTTGAACTTGCATAGCCAAGAAATTGCACAGCTAAGAAAGGTTTTATTTTATTTTATTTACCTTCAAAACTCATTTCAGTTTTGTCCTGTCTATTCAGTCCATCGAGGTGTGATCTATTTCTACCATTTATTTGGAGTTCGATTTGTCATGCGGTTTATTCTGGTGGTTCTTCATGGGGTTTTTTTTCGTGTTCACTTGGTGGGGTACCAACATTTATCAGGTAACAGCAAGTCAGTTTGTGACTGCAGAGCAGTGACAGGGACACCATGACAAGGCTGGCAGGATACAGAATGATGCAGAATCACAGCTGATGAGCGCAGAGTGAAGCAGAAGTGCTTCTGCATAAACATTTGTCCTCAGAATTTAATGCAGGCTACACTTTGCTGATTTTCAAATACACGTATGCCACAGAATTGTCAAACCAATGTATTTATCCTACTTCTAGGTGGTTGTGGCTCACTTCAGGCTACACAGTAAGCTTTGTGCATTACCTGAGGGGGACACAAAAGTGAAAAAAATATTGTAGGCTCCCCTTTATGTTGCATAGTTTTCAAAACTGAGCCTTTAACATTTATACCCAATTCTGTGAAGCTGAATGCAGGAAACTAGCACATCAAACAATTAAGTTTTCATATCATATGTTATCACATACCTGTATTAAGACATCATGCATGACAGTTTAAAAATATAACAAGCTCAGCTG
The DNA here is from genome assembly GCA_034008185.1 of Gorsachius magnificus. Lineage (NCBI taxonomy): Eukaryota > Metazoa > Chordata > Aves > Pelecaniformes > Ardeidae > Gorsachius > Gorsachius magnificus. The sequence continues at coordinate 41,291,632 of CM067109.1, read as the reverse complement.
TTAGCTGTTGTCAGACAATACTTTAGGAACACTTACAAAATAAAATGTTTGCCAAATTACTGAGGCAGTTTGGAATTTCATGCCAGTTTCCTGATCTCCCTTCCTTGTTGGAAGTTTGGTGAGAGTTAAAGGATTTAGATTTGGGAGAGCAGACAGGGAAAAAAGCTGATGTGAAGGCCAAGGCACAAAGCAGACAAAGACCATCCAATTGCAGAGTTGGAAGCTAGGAATACTCAGCAGATTTATTCTCCACCCTCAGAGATTTCTTTGTAAAACTCATTCTCACAAGGCTCCTTTATCTGTTGAATGCTTTTCTGACATCCCTCTGTGGCCTATGGGATTAATGACTGCTACTAGCACTCCATAATTTTTTTGCCAATTGGTGTCCATTAATGCTAAGTTAATCTCTTTTGTAAAAATAATTATTTAGAGTGAAATAGTTAATTTATTTTCTTAAAATAAAACAAAATACTGCAGTAGCTGTAACCAAAATGCTGACACCAAAAGCAGAAAAAGGAAGAGGCAAAAATTAAAATAAGCCTAACAAATGCCTGGTGACATGGACCTAGAGCTGTTAAACCTCTCTTTCGGAAAGAAGAGAAAGGTGGGACTGGAAACCTGATATACTGGTTTCTGGCCCACTGAAGTTATATCCGGTGAACAAAGAAGTGAGATTACAGGCAATGGCATCCTCCCTGCCTTCAGACACCTGCTAAAAATGCAACTGAGTTCACAGTGAATTAACAGAGGTTCTGGTGAAAGGGAGAGGAAGAGGCTGTGCCTCTGATCTGCTTCACCCGGGTGCTCCCTTGTCATGGTTTAACCTGGCTGGCAACTAAGCAACACGCAGCCGCTCACTCACTCCCCCTTCCCTCAGTGGGATGGGGGAGAGAATTGGGAAGGAAAAAAAAAAACCAAACGGTTAGAGCCATGGGCTGAGATAAAGACTGTTTAATAAGAGAAAATAATAATAATAGTAATAATGAGAATGGTAAGAGAATATACAGAATGTACAAAATGCATGATGCACAACACAATTGCTCACCAGCCGCTGACTGATGCTCAGCCCGTCCTGAGCAGCGATCACTCCCCGAGCCGCGATCACTCTCCGAGCTGCCATCACTCTCCCCGCAACCGACCAACTCCCCCCAGGCATGACGTTATATGGTATGGACTAGCTCTTTGGTCAGTTTGGGTCAGCTGTCCTGACTGTGTTCCCTCCCAGCTTGTTATGCACCTGGCCGAGTAGGAGAAGCTCAAAAATTCCTTGAGTAGTCTCGGCACTACTTAGCAACAACTGAAAACATCAGTGTGTTACCAACATTCTTCTAGTACTAAATCCAAAACACAGAACTATGCTAGCTTCTATGAAGAAAATTAACTCTATCCCAGCTGAAACCAGGACATCCCTGTCACTTCGGCATACCATTAGTTGCTGTCGCTGTGGCCGCCATCATTGTTTTGCCATCTGACGTCATTGGCGTGCCAGCGAGGCTGTGCAAGCAAGCAGCCTTCCTAGAGGAGAGAGCCCTGCCAGGGGCATACAAGGTGCGTCCATCTCCCACCCTCCACACATTGCTTCTCTCCTTCCTGCTCCTTTCATGGGCTTCTGAGATCCACCCGCAAAGGAGAGCAGCATGTAATGGGATGGGGAATGACACATTGCTTAACCTGCAAAAGGACCAGTGCAGATGGTCTGGCTAAACCAGGTAGATTATCTTTCTACTTATCATAGTGCCTAGATTTCAGAGCTACTTCTTTATCGAAGGCAGGAAAAGCACCTTTCAGTCATAACTGTGAATTAGTCAATAGAGCGAGCTCTTTCTGCCTCTGTAAAAGAACTGAACTTCTTGACAGGACAAAAGACTTTAACAGTTCTTCTCTCTAAAAAAGGGAATTTGATAAGTTTTGATTAAGTCTGTGCTGTTTGATCAAAATACTCTGTCATGTTTTGATTCTTATTCATTTGTTGTGTACTAAGTCACATAAACTTTGGCATGTATCTCCTAGTGTGTTTGTCACAAAAAACTAAAGGTCTGTAGCTGAAACCAAACCCTGTCAGTGAAACACCTCTAACATTCTGTCCTCATTAGTTTGTCAAAATTCAGCACTGGCTCTTGCCAGTGTTGGGTTGTTGTGTTTGGTTTTTTTATTTCTGATAAAACCTGGTATTTTGGGGGTGGGGGGTGGGTGCGTTCTCTTTTTAAATGTACTGTATTCCACTTCTAAAAAATCGTACAAGTGTAAACTGTTCCCATCTTTATAAATTCTTAAAAATTATTTGTATGTGGAAACAGGCGCACATCCTGTGGCTGTAAGGTATCACAAAGATTGCCCAAGTATAACATACCCAGGAACATGGATCCCATCCTTGTATGGGATTGGCAGAAATTCAGTAAGGAGATGCGACTTAGGAAGAGTCCTGATGTCCTTGGGTTAGCAGATAGTGATTATAAATTGAAGGTGATATGCTTGGCCAACAAGAAACAAAGTTGATAACTTCTTGGAGGAGAGCCCAGACAGAACCTACCCATCTGGTTTATACATTGTATAGCAGCAGGGACAGAGCAGTAGGACTTAGTGGACATTTTCATTATTATGTGAAAATATTACTGATATCAATATAATTTTTAGTAAGCACTTACAGAAAAAGAATGGCAGCGCATTTTGATCACAACAAAATTTCTGTAGGAATAGAGAAACATTTTTGTCGAGGATATATTTCTAGTAAAAACAATCATAGGCTAGCTGTGCTTAAAATGACAAATAATTCTGAGGATTCCTTTCTCTCTGAGGAGAAAAGAAAACATAGAAGAATGTAAAATATCTAATTCTTGATACATTTTTCAAGTTTTAAAAACAGGCAGGTGTATTTTGATACTGTTTTACTGCAAGTTTCTCTGTCACTTCCAGTGTTTTCTTTTTTTCTAGGGTATCAAGCAAGTTTTGAATAATGAAGGTAACAAATACTAGAATAGAAGTGATTTCCCCCTCCCCTTCCTGCTGTCCCAGAGCCTTCAGGTCAAGGTTGGGTGCATTTGTGAGAAAATGCTATAGCTGGACTCAGGCTACTGAGTTTATGCAGGAGTTTTGTTTTAAAATCTGGCAATGGTAATGTCAGAGACCAGATAATGCATCATCACAACCCCATTGGGCCCTTCTTTGTGCATGTTTTTGTTGACCAACACTAAACATAACTAGTAATGGTGAAATTCCTAATCAGAGATGCAAGAAAGAAAGAGCAAAGGTTTGCAACAACCAACATCTGCCCCATGAAGTCTTTTTAGTCACCAGGAGGAAAGGGCCACCTTGTGCACAACCACTGGGCAGCACATAGAGCAGGGGTAATATGGCTGTAGCTCTTCTGGCTAGGAAGATAGAGCTCAAAGGAAGGGTTTGCAAAAGGGTATGGTTTGTAATTACATTTGCTACAGGAAATATGTTGTTCTATAAACTCCATGCTTAATCTGGAGGCTTCTACAGATGATATCTATGTAATCTTACTGTTCTTTCAACATGTCAGTGTTTTTTTGGCAGATGATTTTATTGAAATGTCTCCTGGGAATGTTTGCTTTTTGGGGTGGCTGAGTCAGAGCAGGAGCACCACTGCTGCTTGACAGCCTGCACCTTCACCCACCCACACTGCTGCTTTTGCACGGTACCTACCAGATCACTCCGACGGTAGACTTAAGTGACTGAGCTTTGCAGCTGAGGCAGCAAAACATCATTTCTCTGTTCATTTTTGTACATTCATCTATTGTTGTCCCTGGTGTTCTAACAGAGAAGTGAACCACAAAAAAAGACTTCACATCTAAAGATAACCTTTGTACAGGTGCGACCTTGGTATTGGTTGTTCTTTCTGTGGGCACAAGCAGCAATTATTTACTTTGGGGGTCATGTTAACGTACATTATCTGTCAAAACACTTGGTAAAAGAAAGCATTGCTGTTAATGGTTTTTACTAAAGAACATCCTAATTTTTGTCAGCACTTGCAATTGCTATATGTTGATGTTTAAACACCAAATTCTAATTTAATATAATTACTGTTGAAAAACTGTTATTTAAAAATAGAGAAAATACTTAACTGTGGATCTTAAGGACACCCTTCCCAGCTGCCCAAGTTGCACAAACTCTTTCTTTCATGTGGATTTTAGAAAAAAATAACAATTATTTTTCATGCCAGCGGTCTAACACAGACTGAAAGTGACCTGCAGGATGCTTAGGTTTGCCTCCATAGCCTACGTACCAGCAGGGCTGAGAAGTTTGTCACCTGCCTGATCAGGTGTCTCATCACAGGCTGACTACCGCCAAGCCTGTCATGGGTCTTGATCTGATAAGATTTCTTGGAGGATGCCCATAATGAGAAATGAGATCGTAAATGAGAAAACGAGGCATAAGGGGATTAGTGGAGGCAATGGTTTTCCCTTTACATAGTGTGTAGCATCAAGACCTGCTGCATTCTCCATAACAGAGAAGGCATAACCCTGTCCCATGCTTTTTCAAGTAAAAGAACTCTGTTTCCCCCTTTTCTAGGTGTGGTTTGTAAGCATTAGGCCACAGAATAATTTTTCTTCTCTCTCTTTTGGCCCAATCTTTTTCACAAAGCACTTTTAAGAGTAAAGGTGGAGAAGGCAGTCTCTGTGCTTGTACCCCATAGTCACTGCCTAGTTTTTACAGTCTCCGTAGACAAACTGCCACCTTAACACCACCTATATAAGTGCACGAGTGTATAATAGTATACGAGTATACTATTACAGGAGTATATAGTGATACAAAATAATACAAACATAGTTCTTCAGGAAGAAAGACAGTCCTAGTGAGCATTGCAATGAGGGCTGTGGGTCCCATCTGGATCTCCTCTGGCCAGTAGAAACTGAATACGGAGCATCTGCTTCACTGGCACGCCTCTAGCCTCGTGTCTGAGAAACTGTTTTGTAAAAGGCAGGCATTTCCTCTCCTCCTGGAAAAGTGCAGCAGCAAACCCTGCTTAATTCTTTGAGGGTGAGTCGATGGGCACCTACATTCATGAAGGGGTTTTGGTAATCTATCCCATGAGGATTTACTGCCACCTCTAAGCGGGGCACTTGCAGGGCAAGGGCTTAAGACTCTTTCCCTTCTCAGTTTCTCTCTGTTGACTAAGCTGGAGGCAACTCCATTTCAGCAAGCAGCTTTTCTAGAAGCCTTTTAGAGGAAATTAACTCTTTGACTGCATTGAACGGTGCACCTTTTTCAGGCAACAAGAAAAAGTGAGTAGCCAGGTACTAGTGAGTCTTTCTTGGCAATGTAAGTTTGCACCCATTTTACGGTGGTAAAAAATGGCTCAGAAGAGGTTCTGTCTGCCCTTATCTACCTAGTGAATTGTTCATTTGAGGAACGCTCTTTCTAAGGCCCATTATCTGCAACTGAAAAATACTCAGTGATATTTTTTCTTATTTTTTTCGTGCTCTTCAGTTTAGAGAAAAAATACGAATAAAAGATGGCAGGAGTAAGGATGCCCAGATGGAGAGAAAAACAGTGCTGTTAAAAAACCTGAACCCTCTGCTTCTCTGCCCAGGCAGCATGTAGGAGAGCAGTCCTCCTGCAAAGCGGTCGAATGAGCTCTCCTGGTGCTCTCTTAAGATCAGTTCCCTTCTGATGTGGGAGCCAGCACTGCCTGGTGCATGTAAAGAGCAATAACAAACTGAAGTGTACCTGGGGTTGTTTGACAAACTGCTTCTGAGAAAAGAAATGAAATGGACAGAAAAAAACCTGAAGGAAATTGAAAAACTTACTATGTTTTTTAGGCACAAATTACCTTTAATAAATATTGCTGGTGATTGAATTTTTAAATTTTATATAAATAGTCTAAACAAAAAAAAAAAAAAGAAAAGGGAAAGGACATTTGTGCTTTTGAGCTTTCATTAGTATATAGACATCTTTCCTGTGCATGGAGTTGGGGCAGAGCGCAGTGTATCCCCTGGTGTGAGTGCTGAACAACAGTGCCTTACTGGAGAGTTACACGAACACAAACATGGTGCGTGCATGAAATCATGTTACAAGGATGTGTAGACATGGGGATTGAGATTTTTTTGACACAGCAGGAGACAAGCAACACAAAAGTTAGATATCTTTCCAAGAGTCACAAAACAAGTTTCTGAAAGAGGCAAGTCCACAGCTTGTTTCCTGCCTAGCAGTTCTTGCATTGCTGTATATGCCACTCCTCATGTTTTATTTGATTTCTGTAAAACTTCTGAGGATTGGTGTAGCTGTAAATAAAGGACCCTAAAGTGAGCATAAAATTGAATTCAGTTGGTGGAATTTCTCTTAGACTGCTGCAGTGTAGGAGTGCTGTTTTTTTTTCTTGTCTATGTCAAACTTTAATGGCCTGCTACAGTTCTGCAGCTTTCAGGAATAACGTCAAAAAGGCCCAGACTTCTGTACCTGCCATTCTGTAAGACATATGTATTTTTATCAACTTGATTTGCTTAAGTATTAGCTTTAATATATATTGCAAATGGTAACTGTTTTGGGTATAGGTGAAAATCTCAGAGCTGCTGCAAATGATCTGTTTCAGATTTAAATTCAAGTGCATTACGATTCTTTGCAATGCAAGTAATTATCAGAGTGTAAAAGTTTTTCTATTTCTGAATATTTTTACTCAAATTATGGAGTAGTTTCCAGGGAAACTATTATTTTCATCATATAGCCTGCTGATCACATTTTGAAGTAAGTTTTTTCTGTTGTATGATCAGACTTTGTAGATAACATTTTCCTGCTCTCTATCTTTTAAACATTTATGCATTTTATTTGTACAGAACAGGGTAATAATAAAGGAATATTTTCAACTTAAGATATGTAGCTATAAGAAATGAAAGTCTGTCTCTCTGGAGTGTGCTGCTTAACACTGTGTCAAATAATTCAAATGTCTGCTATAGCAAGCATCTAGAAATGTTAGGCTTTAGCTAGTCAGACTAAAATACAGAGAAATAGATTAAGATGACTTGGTATTGCAATGAAGTCATTGGTAATGCAAAGGACTGTGACTTACTTTTAAAAAAGGAGAGATCCGTTCTTATTCCATATACATTGATTTTTTTTTGAGATGACTTGACTTGTAAAAGCAGGAGACCTATGCCTATTTCCAGATTCAATTATCTGGATGGTACTAAGCATGTCAAACATGTATTCATTCATTCAAAGAAACACTGTTAATATCTTCCAAGGGGAACAGCTCAGATAGCAGTGAATGCCAAAGCTAAATTTCTATCTATGCATTTAGTTCTGCTCATCCATATGTACGTCACAAGGCTTGAGATTTCACTTTGGACAAAGATATGTCTGGGATCACGTAATTTTAGTCCCTTGGATAGTCCCTAGGTATGAAAGGGAGTACCCTGTCATATCCTTACTGCTTCTAGAAGAGACACTGGTCTCACAGGAAAACAGAATGTCTTCCCATCACCTGAATTTCAGAGCTAATGATAGGCTTGAGTGTAGCCATAAGTCTGTGTGCTGTGCAAGGTTTTTCAACATGAGTTGCTGTTTGATGTTGTGAAGATGAGCATAAAAGGCAGGGGTAGGGACACTGGAATGTTTGCTAACAAGCATCTGTTGCACATAACTATAACAAAATTTCCTAATCTAAAACTTTATGACACGGTACATGACTGATTACTATGCCCACTCCCTGAGTCATGTGGATGCAGGAAGACACATCCAGATCCTATTCTTTTTGGTGGGAGAGGCAGGAACTTGACGGGTCGTCCTTCTCTCTCCTTTTTTTAATGGTGTCAGTGGTGATGGGGCTACTGTTTTTTACAGTGTTAATACTATGGTATCTATGAGTTACTCCTCATTACATGCACTACTACATAGCATACAGATGATCAAGGCATTGTAGACCTTGTCAGAATAGACATGTTTGGCAAGGCAATGAGGCCAGTCTAGTTTCAGGTCACCCCCTCCTGGTTTTGTATCAAAGCTTTTTCTATCAACAGCAGTTCTGTTTCAACATGCAAAATCCTTTATATCACCAAAAAGATTCTCCACAAGTTGCAATTCTCAGCAAAATACAAATTTTAGAGCTCAGGTGAGCAATGATGACATGTGAATGTCAGTCCAAGCAATGGTGTAGGCCCACGCTAGCCTAAATAGGACTTGTGGCAAGGTTGTGGCAGTGTTACAGTGGGTTCCAGCAACACTTACAGCTGTGGTATATGAGGCTTTTGTGAGGTGGCAGGGGACTATGTTAGTCTTCAGATAGTCAAGGGGTAGCAAAGAAGATTAAATGATTCAACGGTTCATTAAACTCTTGTTGCCAACAAAATGTGTTCTCAGTTGTCCCGTCTCCTCCCCACCAAAAGATAGGCTTATCCTTTGTCATGGTTTAAAAAGAGAAAACTTCATATTTAAGGCTGTTTGGTGCCCAAAAGTTTGCATTGCTCAGTGATGACAGGGTTCACTTCACTACCAAGTTTCCTTTCAGAATTATATGAGGTGAATAAATTATTTCTGTTGCTAATTTGTTCAATTGTGCTGATTATGCTGGAAACTCATATTCTAGTTTCTTATCTTCTGAAGAAGAAGAATGCATGTGTTTTAACAATGCACAAAAGAGCAGTGAAACCAGTGGAAACGGATTTGTTACTGTGCTAAAACCAAGCAAACAAACCTGGAGTTGTATTCTCTCTTCAGTTTTCCTTGAGGCAGTGATTCATTCTGGAAGCAGTGGAGGGTAGCTTGCAACAATCTCGTCTTTAAGCTCTCTTCTCAGTGTGCTGAGCTATTTTCTCAATGACTTATAGATGGGAAAATTCACCAGGTCTTTCACCCAAGGTAGCACTTAAGTTACAATAATGTCTGGGTAACTGTGAGATATTCTGACAACTCTGTAGCAACGGACAACTAGTTTTATTTAATCAGGAAATGGTAATTTTTGCATGAATTGCAGAAATTCTCATGTGAACATTTTTATTTAACTCTTGTGTCAACTCTCACTTCAGGGGTAATGACTTAAAAACCTGATTCTAATTGCCATCTAATGGCTTAGTACCATTTCTCCATTCCGGTCTTGTGTTCTGGTCCCTTTGTCAGCAAAACAGGTTTGCATTTAGCATGAATATATTCAAAACTTGAAATAACTAAAAATTACGGAACTAAAATCTCAATGTTGATATTCTGGTATGATGCTTTTTTCTTCCTAGCCAGATCTTCAGTGTTGTAAAATAATTGTTTCATTTGTAAGAGTATATGCAATATCTCAATACTTCATGCAATTAGCCCTTGTCTCACCATCATTAAATTACGCAGGATTACAGGTTTTTGTAAAGAGTGTAGCAAAATATTTCTTAACCTGCAAAGGGCTCATCACCTTAAGCAATTTTGGAAAGCATAGACAGAATTCTTTATCTGCACTGTTTCCCTGCTGTTTGCTCTAAAATTGCCTACTATTTGCACTGAAATTGGATTTGGGGAGGAGGGGGTTGAATTCCCTGACCACTTCTGAGATTCATATATGTCATTGAACAGCTTTCAAGAAAAATGGCAGAAGGTGGTCACCTTAAGCTGTTTAATTAAACTGGGGAAATTACAGGGGAAAAAAAAGCATGGATTTATGCTGGGAAGTATATCATATGTGTACTGTATTTTTAACAGGTTTGTCTGCACAAAGCTCCTATGATGTATTTGTCCCTTTTGAGCATATATGAGAAATTAAGTATTCGGTCTACAAATGACTTCTTCACACTCTGTTGGGGAAGAGGTTTCCACAACAAAGATTTATTAAGTATTACTTAAGGTATTTATTTATAAAATAAAATGCTTCAATAAAAGATTAAACCATCATAAAGTCATGGCATATGCAGTATGTGCATTATAAAAATGTGAACAAGCCTACTTCCCCCAGGACAAGTCACTGGCTTTGCCAGGCAGAATGTCCTTAACAGTATGTTCACAATATCCAGCTCTAAATAATGATGTAGCTGGAAGTAAATGCCAGAAAATGGAATTTACTTGCGTCTAATGTGGTCAGTATACAGGTTAACTCATTGTGATATACATCAAACAAGTCAGTTTATCTACTTTTTTATTTACTACTACACAATTGGCTCTAACCTAGCATGATTTATACCAGCTGCTTAATCATCTGGGAGTATAAACGGCCATTGAAATCACAGCATTACCAAGTGCTGCTTGCTGTCCTTTCTGTAAAATATGTTACATTCTGCGTTTTACCTGCTAGTCTTATTCCACAAGCATGCAGAATATCTAATGGCTTTGCTGCAAGTCTGCTCCTCTTTCTTGAAGAAAAGTTTCTCTCCTGTGACTCTGGAATTTGTCCTAAATTTCCAAGTATAAAGATAATTAGCATGTGGACCTTGGATTGGTGTTTTTTATCCATTCATACTTTCTAAAAGTGGAAGCAGCTGTATAGGCTGTAACACACCTTGGAATCCTATGGGGAACATCCAAACAGCTGAAATAGACAGATGTATTTCTTGGTTTATGTTGTAAGCCATTCCACTGCATCGAACTGTAAACTTATACCATAATTATCTACTCAAGCAGATGATACAGTGATAAGGTTGCCGGAGTGCATCCAGTGCATTAATGACTGAACTTGCCTTGAGCACTAACAACGGTTATTTATTCTTACAACTTCACTATGGAAAACTTGCCTGAAAAAGATAAATAAATTATTTTTTAATAAAGTTTTGAAAGCAATTGTGTCTGTTACAATAAAATATTTGATTCTAAAACTTTTAACCTGATGCAGAACTGGCAGTCAACTCTTGAGGAACCATACCATTTACCATTTCACTGAGCAAAAAGAAAAGGTGTGGGGTTTTTTTCAGAAGGGCCATTCATTTTATATGTAACAGGTTTTACTAGTGGGAATGAGTGTTGTCTTGGAAAGTTTGAAAACAGGAAGCCGAGCAGAACCTAGAAGATGAGTAATATATTTTTTGGAATCCAAAAAGCTGCATTATTGCAATTTCTATGTATATTTTCTGTGACTGTGGCTGATAATACGGTCTCAATTTCCTAGATAAATGTGCTATGCTCATTGACACAGCTAAGCATGTAATATCCATGGCAGTCCAGTAAGCAGGAGATATCAGTAACAGCAGCTGAAAAGAATTTGAGGAAAGGATGGGAACCATAGTGTTGCATGTCCAGGACACTGCTGGTGGTCTTCTCCAGATACCAGGTCTCAGTGTGGCAATACCAAATGGAATGTACTATCTTTTTTTGGCTCATGGTAGAAAGAAGCCATTTCCCTTCTTTAAAGGTAAAATACTCTAAATCAGATGAACTACCCTGAATATGGCAGCTAATGTTCAGAAGGTCTTTTTGGAGATGTGGCCCAGATCTTAAGGGAGATGCTCTAGTGAACCTAATACTTTTTCAACTTTTTTTCCAAAAATAAGTAATGTTGGCTCAGGGATGCAGAAATGCAGATAAGTGTTTTTGGCAAGATCCTTGCCTAACTGCAAGGAAAGGGAGTGAGGTCTGGTAGTTATCTGTATAATCTTTTGTCGTGGTTTAACCCGGCTGGCAACTAAGCAACATGCAGCCGCTCGCTCACTCCCCCTTCCCTCAGTGGGATGGGGGAGAGAATTGGGAAGGAAAAAAAAAACCAAACGGTTAGAGCCATGGGCTGAGATAAAGACTGTTTAATAAGAGAAAATAATAATAATAGTAATAATGAGAATGGTAAGAGAATACACAGAATGTACAAAATGCATGATGCACAACACAATTGCTCACCACCCGCTGACTGATGCTCAGCCCATCCTGAGCCGCTAACATTCCCCAAGCCGTGATGACTCTCCCCACAAATGACTGACCAACTAACTCCCCCTGAGCATGACATTATATGGTATGGACTAGCTCTTTGGTCAGTTTGGGTTAGCTGTCCTGGCTGTGCTCCCTCCCAGCTTGTTATGCACCTGGCCAAGCAGGAGAGGCTCAAAAAGTCCTTGAGCAGTCTAAGCACTACTCAGCAACAACTAAAAACATCAGTGTGTTATCAACATTCTTCTAGTATTAAATCCAAAACACAGCACTATGCTAGCTTCTATGAAGAAAATTAACTCTATCCCAGCTGAAACCAGGACATCTTTTCCTCTAGAAGTGCTAGCTGAAGCTGTCGAACTGGAGACCATTACTATTTAACAGTTGATGTCTGTCTATCATGCTAAGGGGCTGAGCACTATCAATTGTCTCATCATGCTAACTGCTGTATTAACAGCTGAGTTTTTCTTCAATCTGACAGATAATGGGGATTCCCAGAGGCAAAGGGTGTGGATACAGTAATAAATACAATGATAGTAATTTGACATCTCTAGTAAGAAGTGATTATGACTATACTGTCCAAATTAAAAAAGGGATAGCTCCACTTGCCTGTACAATACCACCACAGGAGGGATATATCTCTCTTCAGCATCTGAATTTGAGTGGAAATCATTGCACTTAGATTATCCTGGGTTAACATTGTTGACATAATCTTTTGGGAATAGATGAAACTTTGCAGGAAACCTAGTATATGTGAGATGAAATCAATAAAATTGTCTCAAATAAGCAAAGACTTTTGAGGAATTAAAGCACTTGGAAGGAAGATTGATGATCATAGTAGTTGCAACAATTACTTCCTCTAAATCCAGTTGCTGATTTTAAAGAAGAGTCAGCATCATAAAGTATTCCAAACACTCTTTCAGTTTCTTGCACAAAGGTATGTGAAGATGTTAAGAGTATGACCCAAGAGAATACCAGACGATGGCATCAGAAATAATCAGTTGATGTTACTTTCTTACAACAAAGATGGACAAAACCAGCTTGATTATGTTCTTTATGAAGCTTTTTTAAATGATTAATTTAGTTAATGGGTGAAGCTTAGGCAAGTGCAAAATTTCTTTGGGATCTGAACTGTGCTGTTGACAGCAGATGCCAGAATTCGTAAAATTGAAGTTTTATTTTGTCTTCTCTGCACTATAACAAAATCAGCAGTGTGATCAACAAGATAGTATGGCAAGTACCAAGACAACAACCACTTTTAGACCTTTTCTTTGTTTACTAAGCATATCTGCTTATAAGTCATGTAAGTGTCAATGAATAAATCCTAAGTAAAACAGCTATGTGTCATCAATACCTACTTCCCAAATAAGTGTGGTCTCAGAGCACTAAAGAAGTCTATACCACTATTCTGGTCTGTTTTTAAAAGAGAGCCTGAATCAGAGAGTGAGTGTTAGGATTCTCTCTCTCATACCCCAGGGAACAAAATGCAGCTGGGAGTTATTTCTCCTTTTTGATGGAAAAGAAATATTAATGAGTAGGACAGAGTCTCTGACAAATTGATTCCATTTAGCTGGCCTAACACAAATAGCACTTTAGCAGAGTGTTACATTAATAATCTCTCCTTTTAGCCTCCCCATTTCCTTGTGGAGGCAGGTGCCACTGTTTTCCTATCACTTTAAACAAATGTAATTAAACAATGGTTCAGTGGTTCAACTTCATGAACCAGCTTCTGATCTTGCTTTCTGGGCTGAATCTGCTAAGTTGCTAAGCTTATTTTGTCTCATGCAAGAAGATCAGGATCTAGTTTGGTGTGTCTAAAGCTTGATAAAACTGCTCAGTGATGAAAGCACAGAATTCCTATTTGTTTCCAGGTCATTCTTCAGTAAAAAGCTGCCTAATAACTTGACACGTTTGACTATCTTGGCATCTATATGAATAAATGAACATCACTTGCAAATCACAGGTCTGACTTGACAGGAAAGATATGAAGACTTGTGACTGGACTGCAATAGAGAAGGCTATTCATGGATCCACAGTATCATTACAAATCATTCTACTGCCTCACCTCTATTATACTGCCTTTCACTGGTCCACATATTTAGCTAGATACCTAAGAAAAGCACAGCTATTTCAGCAGAAGAGAGTTCACTGAATCATTCTTCATCGTGCCCATTCCAGCTGCAGTGAGAGTGATGTTAGGCAGCACACCTGATCTGCATGGTAATCCCAGCAGTCATTCCTGTGCAAGGCACATCAACTCTGCCTCTCTCCTGAGAGCAAAGATATTGTGTTTTACCAGCCTCAGGGAGATGCTTTGCTCTGTGTCCAGTTTACTGCATAAACAAACCCCAAAAGATTCACAACTGGATTGATATCCTTCTTGGAAATTTCATCTTAACTAGAAAGCAATGTTTTTCTTGCCCTGTGGGGACCAGTAGAGTTGGTAGAAGGGCAGAGTGTCAAAAGAAAGTAAGAGGAAGTAATCCAAAATTTTGTTACAGGCAGCATAGGCAAAAGTAAAGGTGTGAGCCAAAGAGAGAAACAGAAGAAAGAGGCTGTGTAGTGCTTGGTACAGAGCTGTGAGACACAGGAAACTATTGCTGCAGCTTAGAGAAGTGGCTGGTCACTGTTGTGTACTTGCTTCTGGAATCAGAGGTTTTACCTTGTCTGGTGTTGGAAACAATTGCAAAACTCAGTGACAGTCCCTTCTGTCCCTCCTTTACTAGTTGATTTAACAGCGTAAGAACCTCCCACTCCAGCCAGTTGTGTCATTTTTTCAGGTACTGGCTGCACATCTGGTGTAATTAACAGTTCCAGCATCCTGAAGCACAGTGTAGGTTTCCATATTGGAAATTTATTTTTCAATTTAAAAGAAAGGAAACAAATCAAGAATGTTATTAGGGGTGAAAAGTCAAGTACTTCAAAGCTAGGAATTATCAGTATTTGAGGCAATAGCAAGTAATCATGTAGGTAGGTAATCATGAAGATTGTATCATAATACATATGCACGAGGGAGCCAATTAAGGTTGCCTAAGCAACTTTGCATCACTTTTTTTCCCCTAGGAGTAGAGCACTGGGTTTTGCAACCTTAAGGATCTTTAAATGTAGGCAATCATAACTAATATTACTATAATGCCTAATCTTGGCATCCTGCTAAGATCCTCATTCCCAGCAATATGTTATAACAATGATTTCTACAAGTGAAGTTTTGTAGAAGTGTTTCCTTTTATCAGTTTAAAATTTGCTGCCTTTCATTGTCTTTTCATACCCCTTTGTTCTTATGAAGAATGCCATGCAGGAGCTGCTTGATGTATGTTTTCTGTTCCAAATACACTTTTAGAGGCATCTATCTTATTTTGAATCTAAACAACTCCAACTTTCTCAGTTTCTCATGTGGTTTTATGAGCTGACATCCCTAAGCAAATAAGCAGCTCTTTTTTACAGCCTCTGAGCCTTTCCAGGAAACTTAAAATTAAGTTCAAGACAGAAAATTGATGAACTGGTCAGGGTGTCATAGAGAAAAATATCGTGATAGATCTAAGAAAAGGGAGAAGACAGCTGGAAGAAAAGGCAGAGAAATTTTCTGTAAAAGGGGAAAAAAGACACGGTTTACAATAGAAAAACAGAACAGTGCCAGCGAATATTAATATTTAGCTACACAAATGCTGTGTTTTCATCATCTCCAGAGTTCTCACTGCATGTCCACATGCTTATGTTCTTCCACCTGTCTTTCCCACTGTACCATACTGGTAATGTTTAACTAGATAACAGTCACCTTTATTGTAGGGGTCTATGCTGGCACAATCTTTCAGGTCTTCCAAACTTGTAGGACCTGGATGGCTTCAGCTGTTGTAGTTTTTGGTGTGTAGAAGAAGTGTTAGCAAAAGTGCAGCCAGCAGGTTGAAAGAGATGGTTATCTGCCTCTGTTCACACCTTGTGAGACTACATCTGGAGTGCAATGTCCATTTTTGGCTCCTCACTACGAGAAAGGTGTTGGCATAATGGAGGGAGTCTTGCGGAGGTTTTCCAGAATGGTCAGGGGGCTGAAGCATGTGGTGTATATGGAAAGGCTGAAGGAACTGAGTTTGTTCAGCCTCAAGGGAAGGAGGTTGAGGTGAGACCTTACCACAGCTTGTATTGACCAAATGGGACAAAATAGGTAAGTAAGATGGAGTCAGACTTGTCCTGGAGATGCAGAGTGGTAGGAAAAGAGACAGAAGACGGAAAATAGGAAATACTGGTTACATGGGAAGAAAATATTCACCATGGGGACAATTAATTACTGGAACAGATTGCCCAGTGAGGCTGTGGGATCTCTGTCCTGGGAGATATTAAAATCCTGACTGGATGCAGCCCTGAACAACCTGACTTAATTGGCAGTGCTTACGAGCAGGAATTGGACTACAGACCTCCCCATGTCCTTTTTAAACTCAGACATTCCATGATTTTGTGTGGGACCAAATAAATAGACTGCAGTGCTCAGGAAAAATTGTTTTGGTTTTGTAAGATTTACATTAAAATCCTAAACTGCTCACCCACTAGGTTACTAATATCCACTTAAAATAGAATTTCATGGAAAACGTGCAACCAAATACAGTGTAAAGTAATTTATTTTGTCGTATAAGCTATCAAAACCTTTTTGATGAAAAACGTGTTTGTTTGTAGCATATTTTAAGATTCTTTTTTCGGCATGCATTTTTCCTATGAAATCTTTTAGTATCATCTAAAGATGTAATTCATGCTATTTGGGTGTTGTTCTAGTCCATTTTGAGAACACACTAATCTCCTATTAATCCTAAAGGTAACAAATAAATAATTTTGATAATATCCTGACTAATCTAACTACTTTTTGTATGTGCAGTCTTGTATGTCTCTGGTGATTTGTTCCTCTTGAATCACACAGTATGTTCCCTAAGTACACCATAAAAATAACATAATCATGATGTTATCTGTTCTGTTACACAGTATATGACAATATTGTGTTTATGGTTAAATACAGCCTCAAGGACCATACCAGTGCCAAACAAGTAAGTTGTTTTCAATTAAGGACATCGTCTCAGTGCTCAGTAAACACACAAGATTATTTATGTATGTGCTTGATGTTGTTAGAAAATGTGTATTAGGAGCATCCAGCTTTTGTTTGGACCTAACTAAAAGCAACAAAGATCAAGCATAATAATAAAAAAAATGATGCTTGTAATAAACCTATGTCATAGATGGTTTTGTTAGTTCATTTTGTATTTTTGATAATGTATGGATACTCCTAATGACTCCATTAGAGTTTAAATAACAGAATTCAGCAGAAATGTATTTCTACTGAGCAGTAGAAACATAATTTCTCTGGAACTGCAGCTGCTGTAGCTGAAGATTAGGCTCTTACTATCCCTTAGGGAGATTACTGTCTCTGCCAGCTGACTTAGTTTTTATACAGCCAGCGATTTATTAGATTGCTTTGCTCTTAAGTGTGATAATAGGCCTTATGCTTAGCAAGGTTTAGAGACTTCCAGTGCATTAATATTTTATGGCAATGACAGTCAAGACACATTTTGTTTACCTAACAAGACAAGCCAAGCTACAGCTGATGTGTATTGGAGATTAGATTTAACTGGTAGGAACTCTGCCAATTATGTCTTTAGTGCTTTGCAATGACTTTTATAATTGTAATCTAGTCATTTACATATTTGATGCATCAACGTTTTGTTCTAAACAGTACTGTTTTGTGTGACCTGTGTATTTATAGACAACTGTTCCTCTGTAGCCATGCTACTCAGTTCTTTGGTATTGATATATTTTCTTTGGGTAGTTTATTAGATCAGCTATAGCAATATTTGGAGGCTGAAACAACTCCCACCTTGGATCCCATTTAAACCTGTTTGGGAGATTCAATTTACAATGAAATTGATTGAATGTTTCAATCTTGTGAAAATAAACCTTAGTTGCTGTACTTGTCCTATATACTGGCCAAAATAGGGCCCTGGTTTGCTGTCACTCAGTTTCAGTGACAGTGATAGCTTCAGGTGTCCAAATAAAAATTTCAAATGAAGGAGTCCTGTGCTGATTGCTTTATACTTCTCAACAAAGCAGATTTATCATCTATTAGTGGTGGAAGATGGAGAGTGAAGATCAGTGGGTCACGTGTCTGGCATTGATTCACTGTGTCTGCAAAAACCCCACTGTCTTAGCTCCAGGGACAAGGTTGAGCATATTTACCAAGACAAATTGCACATCGAAGGGCTTGGTGCTTCTGTTACTTAGGCTCAAGTATATCAGAAGAAACTCTGTCAGATGTAGGTTCAGCAGATACTGGTATTAGTAGCTGTATGGTTTCAGCTGCAAAGGTGGTGCTTGTGGCAAGGGGTAGGAAGAAGCCAGGGAAACAAGATTTATCTTTTGTTTTGAAATGTGTTGGTCTGTGGTTCTGAACATTTAACCTCTCTATGCACCAGGTTTTAAACGGGCTATCGTAAGATTTGTGTTCATACAGTACTTTGAAAAGATCTAAAAAAAAACCTCTATAGAAGCTTAAGGTAACTCACAGGTTAATAATGCACACTTATTTTTCTCTAACATCTCCATAAACATTATGAAATACAACAAGCTGTTGCAACAGCTCTATCTTGTTTCCAAGATTAATTTTTAATTGACTGTCTTATTTTTTTTTATTCTACCTGTATTGAATATACGGCTTTTTTCTTTTACTGGTCCAGAAACTGAGAGCTGATCCTGGAGTCCATATTCATGATAATGCAGAGGGCAAATGAGATTTGCAGTCTGCAGCCCAGTGATGACTGATCAGCTGAGTACTGCAGTTTCTCTACTGTAATGATTTGCAGAAGGTGCAAGGTGTTACCTCCTCTTCCCAGATAGCCTCGTTGGTGAAGCTGTAAGAAGTTCTTGTCTTAGTCCTGGATAGTCCCAGTGGAGTTGCCTGTGTGTTGATCTAGAGGGAGCTGATCACATATGTGATACATACAAAAAGCACATGTCTAAAGCAGTAATAAAAGGTGTGTGTGCACGTATGCCTATGCACAAGATAATTTCCAGGAAAAGTGAAATTTATAACAATAATAATTTTTTTTACTGAAGTCATCCTTCTGTCCCAGTGAAATTTGGCTTCAACATTGTATGATCTTTTGGCATTCCCCTTGGGATCCACAGGCAGAGTAAGGGATACGACCCATCACAGAAATAATAATGAAGTCTGCTAGTCATTCAGCAAGTCCATCGTCACAATTAGGAGCCATCTCATTTATGACTCTCATGGAGCTAGATAGGATTTATGTTTTCATAGACAGTTAAAAAAAGGAGTAAAACCAGGAAGCTACTTCCAAGATTACAGTTACAGGACTAACCAAATTTTTAACAATACTGTGTTCCAACAGCAGTTTGTGGGGTTGAATGATCTGGTTTTCCAATCCCATTTGGTACTCATTTGCATGTGTGGTTTGCTAAGCACCTTTAAACGTCTGGCCCCAGGCATTTCTGGCACGGTGGAGGTTTGTTGCTCAGTATATGGCCCATGGGATAGTCAAATACTGCCCGTGGAGGTGCACTGTGGCAGCAGGGCAGGGGTGAACCTTACAACTAACCTAAACAACTGGTTTTCAGTGAATTAAGAGAGTCAGGATTATCTCGTCAGTGGTACTAGCCTAAGCAAATGTCACGGTTGTGTGTGTGCTTATATTTTCCGGGGATGAAAATGTATGTAGATATGAATGTCAATTAGGCATGGCCCTCAGGCTCTTGGCAAGGGGCCAGTGTGACCACCAATGATGAAAAATCTGAATATTCCTCCTGTGGAGGCTATGAAAAAGATTTTGGCTTGAGAGGCTTCAGGGAGCTCACGGTTGCAGCACTTACCCAGATTCAGCAAAGGGATGATGAAAAGAGAAGGGATTAAATGATAGTGAAAAGGCCTTTTAGGTCACACGCTTCAGCTTCTGCTTTTTGTCTTTATGGAGTGTCTGTAATCACACCATTCGAACTTCTCTGTACTGGTGGTCTTACATGTCCTTCAAGGATTTCCTAATGACACTTATTTTACAATAGCTTTATTTTAACAGGAAAGTCGAGCTTGTGCATACTTTAAGAAAATATTTGTTAACATTTATTTGTCAAACAGTACAGATTTTTTTTTCAGCCTACATTTACATACCTCCTGCAAACATTCAGATGAGCAAATTTTTGTTTACCTAATACAAGTGGAAAGAATACTGGTGTGGATATAGCAGTATAGCTCATATGAATCATTCATACTGAAAGCACTTTGTAAAAGTGTCCTGCAAGAATTCTTATGTGGTCAGGCAGCTTGGAATAGGGACGAATAACATATTGTTTAGGTAATCATCCATTTAGACAAATGTTTGAGGACTCATGATCACGACAAATCATATGTTAGCAGTAGGCTTGAAAGCATTTGCACAACATCATCTGTAGGCACTGTTCTGTAAAGTGATTACTCTTCAAAAACTAACATAGTTTTGTATACAACCTGAACAGAAATATATTAAATAAAGAATTTTCTTTCAGTAGTTTCTGAATTCTAGTGTTGCAAGAATATTGACAAAACTGACAACTGAATTTATTTAATATTAAAATGGATTGGAGATCCTTTTAAGCTTTTTCACTTAGACTGATATTAAATCAAAAACAATAGTTTCCTTCCATTCTAATTATTTTCTTTTCCTGAGTACCTGTAAAAATGAAATGAAAGCAGTTGAAGAACAAGCTAATTCTTGTATTTGATTTTGTTATTTGGATTTATGCTGTTTGATACTTAACTACTACTATCCATGTACTTGTCAAAACATGAGGAATAATTAGTCCAAATGTATGTGACCTTTACCAGCAAACATTTGCAAACTGCATGATCTAAATGCATGTATAATGAGAATTGAAAGAGAGGAAAAGAAAATCAATTATTGTGTTTTATAGAAAAGAAAATTCCCCTAGAGATCTGAAAAATAAGACCATTTATTATAGAAAGGAACTTTTAAAAAATGTATAACTTCATATGAAATGTACCTTTAAAATCTATTACATGACAAGAAAAACAAAAAGTCATGTCAGAAAAACTTTTAAAAGTTGTAGCACCTATTTATTTTTCAGGAAAATTTCCAAAGTATACAGGAAATAGAAACCTTGCTCAGAGTATTTTAGTTTATTGAGTTCTCTCTGCCTTGAAAATCATAGCAGAAATCTCCAGGGACTCCTATAAAGATGTATTGCATCATAAAGCAAACTAAGGATAGTAACCCATATTATTAAACTGTCAACATATATTATACTACAATTTATCCACAATCCAACTCAACTTAAAGCCTCACTGTTGGCAGAAAGTTTAAAACATAAGACTACTCTCTAATCATCTAAAACCTAGGGTACTTTGGAAAAAATGTTGTAATAATCGCTCCACTACTCCATTGCAGTATGTGTGAATTTCATTGGTTTAGTACTGCAAATGCTCAACCATTACAAGGAAAGATTCTGAAGGATTACCACTTAAAAAGTTTTATTAGTGGTGCTGTAGATTTCTCATTTCACAGCATATTAATAAAGATTTGTTGTAACAGATGTAATGAAAAATAAATCTTAAACCCCAGTGCTTAAACCTTGCTTAATTTCCACATTAATATTTAAAAACAAACCTGATAAAATTACATTGCTTATAAAGTCTGCCTTCTCAACTAGAGAAAACAGAGCTATTGCTTTGAACACTGAAATACTGCAGATTGGTGTTATTTGGCAGGAATTATTATAAGTAAGAATTTCAGGTATGCTGACAACATATACTGAAAGAAGAAATTCCAGCTGTATGTCTAAAGCATCACTATTAGTTTCATTTCCAGCAGTACCAATGAATCTTGAGGTTTATTACAGGTATTCTTCACCCAAAGTTTATAGTGAGGGGCATGGCATATAACAGGCAACTGATATAGAATAGAAAGAGAATCTAATCAAGTAACCACCAAGGAGTGGTCAGTACAGAAGTCTTAGTGTCAAATCATTTCTTGTCTTCCATTGCCAAACAGGAATGATTCGTACACATAGGGGCAGAAGTAGGTTTCATAGAGGCATTTAAAAGTTTAAAACCATGGGTTTAAAGTTTTCTTCTTTTTTTTTTTTTTTTTTTTTTTTTCACCCCAGGTGGCTTAGGAGGGAAGACATGGAAGAAACAGGAAAACAACAGAGACAAGCCTGACTGGCTGGGGTTCCTAAGGGGCAACCTCTTGACAAATGGATAGGTCTCAGAGGTCTTGGGTTGATGGTGGTAGATATTAATGGTGAAGATCACAGCAGTAAGGCTATGCTAACATATTAATAATGACTATTTTTATCTCTGCATAACCAATAAACTGGGAAAACAGTTGCAGAAAAGATGTCATACGACACAATACTGTCATAATGAAAAAATGAGAAAGTCAACCCTACTGAAATAATTTCTTAGAGCTATTTTATTTAACTTAAATGTGTGTTTCTAAGAAAAGTTGAAATATCAGAGTCCAAAGCAATTAAAAGTCACGAACCTGGTAAAGGTCAGAAGTAGTCAAAAGCACGAATTAGTACAGGAATGTGGGGAAATGCTAGGAATTTAAACTCTGTTTCCATTCCTCTAATGCACCCATAATCTCCAAGTAGCTAAATGCTTCTGATAGAAATTCAGCAATGAAAAAAATAACAGAATGGATGTTAACAGTCACCAAAATTGTCAGTATTAGTGTAGTAAAAATGGAGAATTTGTAAAACTGTTCTATAAAAATCTAAAGTTGAACTGTCAAAGAGTATATTTAACCATCTTACTCATAATGGCAAACTATCATTCAAATTACGTGGCCTAATACTCTTTTCAAACCATCATTGCTTATTGTAGCTGCAATTAGGTATGGTCATTCACTTTGTGTGGAAAATAAGGTAAGAGCACATTCTCTTTTCTTGGACATATTCCTGTCCAACAATCCTCACAGCAGGAAGCTTTATTAGGAGCATGTGAAAATAATTGAGGAACAAAATGTCTCATGTAAAATTTATTTACAGTTTTCTTGAGCTAGACTGTAGTTGAGAACTTTTGCTGCTAATGAGAAATTACAGCATGCAACACACTGCTGCCAAAGAAAGCATCTGTACAGACCCTGCAGTGTGCATCTGAAGACTAATGTTTCCTGAATATATAAATGTTTGGACTGGGTTGCAGTTTGGCACACTCTTTTCTGGGATCCTTCAGACTTCTGCCCAGGAAGTGATGACTATTTTTTCCTCTGTAACTTGTGGGGTAATGAATGAAACAACTAGTCAACCCACAACAGAAGCAGTAAAAATCAGTAACACCCTTGAACCTCCCTCCTTTCCTATGTCTAGGGTCCCTTAATACTTTGAAGACCTGATGAGCATCCTTACAGAACATCTCTTCAGTGTTTTAACACCTCATTAGAGTTTTAATGATTAATACTTAGAACTGAATCAAAATAGGATAGCAATATATTGTGCAACTTGCTACTTCTCTATGCCTGTGTATTGTATTCTTTAGCTGAAAGAGTACTTCATCTCCTCAAGTTGTGCCTGTGGGGGAGATCTCATTATGTGTGGAAATGCAGACATGTGTAGTTTGTGTTTTGAAACAGGAGTCTAAAAGTCTGCTAACCAACAGGGATATTTTTTTCCTGACCCTCCTCTTCTACATTGCTGACTGCTCATCTGTAGGTCAGCTGAAGGTGCATTCCTTAATACCTCGCTGCAAAATGTCACAGTCTTTTAGGGAAAGTTCCTTAGATCTGATATTTGGAGCAGTGCTGTTTATTCCATGCAAAAATTCTGCAATGATCTGAGTGATATATGGTAGCCAGGAGTCCTGCACTGAGGGGTTGCACAGAAACAGGCTTTCCTTCCTTCTGCTTTTCAGGACTTGCAGTTAAATGTGAAGGAATGAGTCTCCCAAGAAAAGAATGTCACCATAGCAAAATGTAAAGTGAAAAGCAAAGCTAAAAAACCTGTAAAGCAAAACACATTTCTTTACATCTCTGCATCAATTTACACGTCTCAAACCAGTGCTTAAATGTTGATGAATTATGTCTTACACACCTTGGAGAGGTGAGTGGCTGTCTCTGCTGCTGGCTGGTGACAACCCCAAAATGCACACGCATGGGCTTGCCTGCTTTTCTACATTCTGGATGGAAAGAGGATTTACAGAGAAACTCTTCCTCCATGGGGAAGAAGACCTTAATGCATGCAGGTGCCTTTGTTGCAGTGTGTGTCATCTAGACTATAGCTGAGGAAAATTAATCTAATTATCTTCATGCAGATGTGCAGAAGTTCACTAAAGAAGTGTTTTAATTCATGGTGACCCTCCTCTTCTACAGGCATTTGGGCAAAAATCAGAGAATCACAGAATGGTTGGGGTTGGAAGGGGCCTCCAGAGATCATCTAATCCAACAGTTCTGCTAAAGCAGGTTCACCTAGAGCAGGTTGCACAGGATATCATCCAGGTCGGTTTTGAATATCTCCAGAGAAGGAGACTCCATAACCCCCTGGGCAGCCTGTGCCAGTGCTTTGCCACCCCCAAAGTAAAGAAAATTTTACTCATATTCAGGTGGAACTTCCTGTGTTTCAGTTTGTGCCAGTTGTCCCTTATCCTGCCACTGGTCACCACTGAAAAGAGTCTGGCTCCATCCTCCTGACATCCACCCTTAAGATATTTGTAAGCATTGATAAGATCCCCCCTCAGTCTCCTTCAGATTAAACAGAACCAGGTCTCTCAGTATTTCCTCATAAGAGAGATGCTCCAGACCCCTAATCATCTTTGTAGCCATCTGCTGGACTGTCTCTACGAGCTCCTTGTCTTTCTTGAACTGGGAACTCCAGAACTGGACACAATACTCCAGGTGGGGTCTCACCAGGGCAGGGTAGAGGGTGAGGATAACCTCCCTTGACCTACTGGCCACGCTCCTCTTAATGTGCCCCAGGATGCCATTGGATTTCTTGGCAACAAGGGTACATTGCTGGTTTATGGTCAACCTGGTGTCCACTAGAACTCCCAGGTCCTTCTCTACAGAGCTGCTTTCCAGCAGGTCAACACCTAACCTCTACTGGTGCAAGGGGTTACTCCTCCCTGGATGCAAGACCCTACACTTGGCTTTGTTGAATTTCATCATGTTCCTCTCTGCCCAACTCTCCAGCCTGCCCAGGTCCTGCTGAATGACAGCACAGCCTTCCGGTATCAGCCACTCCTCCCAGTTTTGTATCATCAGTGAACTTGCTGAGGGTACACTCTGTTGCCTCGTCCAGGTCATCGATGAAAAAGTTGAACAAGACTGGACCCAGTACTGACCCCTGGGGAACATCACTAGATACAGGTCTCCAGCTAGACTCTGTGCTATTGATCACAACCCTTTATGATCTGCCAGTCAGCCAGTTCTCAATCCATCTCACTCTCTACTCATCTAACCCACATCCTGAGCCTGCGTATGAAGATCTTATGGGAGACAGTGTCAAAAGCTTCCCTGAAGTCAAGGTAGACAACATCCACTGCTCTTCTCTCTCATCTACCCAGCCAGTCACACCATCATAGAAGGCTATCAGACTGGTCAAGCATGATTTCCCCTTGATGAATGTATGTTGACTGGTCCTGATAGTATTTTTTTCCTCCACTTGCTTAGAGGTATCATCCAGAATCCATCACCTTTCCAGAGGCAGAGGTGAGGCTGACTGGCCTGTAGTTTCCTGGGTGGTCCTTCTTGCCTTTTTTGAAGATTGGAGTGACACTGGTGTTCCTCCTGTCCTCAGGCACCTCTCCTGTTGTCCAGCGTTGCCCTTTACATTAAGAAATCATTACAGTGTGAAGAGCTGTCCTTGAAGAACAGCCACGAGCAGGTCAAAAGCTTATGGGTAAAAATCAAAGACATAGGCAACAAAGGGAACCTTGTGGTTGGTGTCTACCACAGGCCGCCAGATCAAGAGGAGCTGACTGATCAAGTGTTCTTCCTCCAAATCCAGGAGGCTTCTCACTCGCAGACTCTTGTCATACTGGGAGACTTCAACCACCCCGACATCTGCTGGAAAACCAACACAGCAAGCTGTAGGAAATCCAGCAGAGTCCTAGAATACATTGAGAACAACTTCTTAAGCCAAGTAATAGACACCCCTACCCGAGGGGATGTGATACTGGACCTGGTGGTCACCAATGCAAGTGAGCTCGTCAGAGACATAAAGATTGGAGGCAGCCTGGGCCACACTGGTGGAGCTCATGCTGCTGAGGGAAATGGGAATAGCAAAGAGTATAGTCAGGACCATAAATTTTAGGAAAGCAAAATTCCAGCTCCTCAAGGAGATAGTCAGAAGGACTCCCTGGGAAACGGTCCTCAGGGACAGGAGAACAGAACAGAGCTGGCAGATCTTCAAGGATGTGATCCACAGAGCGCAAGAGCTCTCAATCCCTAGGTGTAAGAAATCAGGCAAAGAAGGGAAGAGACCGGCATGGCTGAGACGAGAGATGCTGGTCAAACTAAGGAGGAAGAGGGGACTGCACAGGCAGTGGAAGCAGGGACAGGCATCCTGGGAAGAGTATAGGGACGTGGTTCGGTTGTGTAGGAATGGGGTCAGGAAGGCCAAGGCACAGCTGGAGCTAAACTTGGCTAGGGATGCAAAGAATGACAAGAAGGGTTTCTACAGGTATGTCAGCCAGAAAAGGATGGTTAAGGAGAGTGTACCCCCGCTGGTGAGCAAGACTGGCTAACTGGTAACAGCAGATGAGGACAAGGCTGAGGTACTCAACAACTTTTTTGCCTCAATCTTCTCTGGCAACCTCTCTCCTCACCCCTCATGAGTCGATGGACAGCATGAGGGGGACCAGGAGGGTAAAACCCCTCCCGCTGTGGGAGAAGATCAGGTTCGTGACCACCTCAGGAACCTGAACGCACATAAGTCCATGGGACCTAATGAGATGCATCCCAGAGTCCTGAGGGAATTGGCCGATGTAGTCGCCAAGCCATTCTCCATGATATTTGAAAAGTCATGGCAGTCAGGTGAAGTCCCCGGTGACAGGAAGAAGGGAAACATTGTGCCCCTTTTCAAAAAGGGTAGAAAGGAAGACCCTGGGAACTACCGACCTGTCAGCCTCACCTCTGTGCCTGGGAAGATCATGGAACAGATCCTCCTAGAAGCTATGCTAAAGTACATGGAGGCCAGGAAGATAGGTCAAGATAGCCAGCATGGCTTCACCAAGGGCAAGTCCTGCCTGACAAACCTAGTGGCTTTCTATGATGGTGTGACAGCAACAGTGGACAAAGGAAAACCAATGGACGTCATCTATCTGGACTTCTGCAAAGCCTTTGACATGGTCCCCCACAGCATCCTTCTCTCTAAATTGGAGAGCTATGGATCTGATGGGTGGACTGTTCAGTGGGTAAGGAACTGGCTGGATGGTCACATCCAGAGGGTAGTGGTCAATGGCTTGATGTCCGGATGGAGACCGGTGATGAGTGGTGTCCCTCAGGGGTCCGTACTGGGACCAGTGCTGTTTAACGTTTTCATCAATGACTTAGACAGCGAGATTGAGTGTACCCACAGCAAGTTTGCGGATGACACCAAGCTGAGTGGTGCGGTTGACACACCAGAAGGATGGGATGTCATCCAGAGAGACCTGGACAGGCTGGAGAGGTGGGCCTGTGTGAACCTCATGAGGTTCAACAAGGCCAAGTGCAAGGTCCTGCACCTGGGTCAGTGTAACCCCCAGTATCAATACAGGCTGGGGGAAGAAAGGATCGAGAGCAGCCCTGCTGAGAGGGACTTGGGGGTACTGGTGGATGAAAAGCTGGACATGAGCCGGCAATGTGCGCTGGCAGCCCAGAAGGCCAACCGTACTCTGGGCTGCATCAGGAGAAGCGTGGCCAGCAGGTCGAGGGAGGTGATTCTGCCCCTCTACTCTGCTCTGGTGAGGCCTCACCTAGAGTACTGCATCCAGCTCTGGAGCCCTCAGCACAAGAAGGACAAGGAACTGTTGGAGCGGGTCCAGAGGAGGGCTACAAAAATGATCCGAGGGCTGGAGCACCTCTCTTATGAGGACAGGCTGAGAGAGTTGGGGTTGTTCAGCCTGGAGAAGAGAAGGTTGTGGGGAGACCTGATTGCTGCCTTTCAGTACTTAAAGGGGGCCTATAGGAAAGATGGGGAAAATCTTTTTAGTAGGGCCAGCTGTGACAGGACAAGGGGTAATGGTTTTAAACTGAAGCAGGGTAGGTTTAGACTGGATCTAAGGAAGAAATTCTTTACAATGAGGGTGGTGAAACACTGGAAGGGGTTGCCCAGAGAGGTAGTGGAGGCCCCATCCCTGGGAACATTCAAGACCAGGTTGGAGGGGGCTCTGAGCAACCTGATCTAGTTAGTGGTGTCCCTGCTCACTGCAGGGGGGTTGGACTAGATGACCTCTAGGGATCCCTTCCAACCCAAAACATTCTATGATTCTATGACCTTTCAAAGATGATGGTGAGTGGCTTAGCAACAGCATCTTCCAGCTCCCTCAGCACTCATGGGTGCATTCTGTCGGGGCCCATGGATTTGTGGGTGTCCAGTTTATCTAAATGATCTCTAACCTGATTCTCCTGGACCAAGGGAAAGTCTTCCTTTCACATGAAATTTTGCTGATCACCTAAGGAAAAAGTTGATCCTTAAAAGAGCTGAAACTGCTGAATTTGAAAGAATGAAATGGAAAATGTATCAGATCACCTGTTCACCGTCAGGACTTAGCCTTCTGTTTGCCACTCCAGTGTTTAAAGCTGATGCACTCTGGCTAGTGGAGACAGGAAGACTTTGCATGGTGGTGTTCTTTCCTTGCCTCTAGGTTATTGTTACATCCCAGACAAAGAAATACTAAACCATGATTGGCATTCTCTGACCATGCTTGAGTAAAAAATATCACAGTAAATAGCCAAGTGTTTTTGACAAGCTAAAGAAAAGGAGCGTTTCAGGTTAGTTTTTACAGTAGCCAGACTACTTTCAGGTAGATTCCTGTATTCCTCTGTTACAGAGAATGAGGTGTATGTAATTTTTGTCACAACCTTAATTTCCCTATCTGAATGCAAAAGCAAAATTTTACTTTGCAGAATGTGAAAGGCTACTCCTAATGCCTTTATTTAATTTCCTCTGTACTGTGGGAAGCATTTACATCAGAGACATTTCTGGAGACACTGCTGTAACTAGCTGTATACCAACAATGCTGAAAATAATAGCATTCATGTGCTGGAATTATTTCCAACTATTGGGTTGCAAATACAGATTTCTGCTGAAATAAAAAGTGGTCAAAAGACCCTCAGATGCTCTTTCTTCCCTTTATTCCAAGACCCTTGTGAATTACTCCTTGAAAAGTTATCAGACATGGTGTATCTGGCTATAGAAAGGTGGTGAGCTGCTCAATGTTGTGTGGTTAATTCATCAAGAGAGACTATCTCCCACTTCCCCCATTTCTATGCTCCATTCTATGCTCACAAAGGAAAAACAGGTCATTCCAATATATTTGTATAACACTTAGCAATAGGAATTGAGTCCTAGCAGTAGTACTTTAATGTGAATATTGAATAATGATGTCAGTAGCATTACTGTAAGCAATAATGTGTACAGTAGCAGATATGTAAGCAGTGAGCATTTATAGGCTCTGTAGGAGTCAGGACTATATAGCAAGCACCTGACTAAATTTTTTTTTTTTTTTTTAAGTAAATGCAATACTTCGCAAAATGAACCTTTGGTCTTTTGGCATTTAATCAGTTGTCAAAAAATCAATTCAAGCAAAATGTTGTACTCATCATGAACACATAATCCCACAGAATTTGTACTGTTCTTTGCCAACTAATTAAATGAAAAGCCATCTGGGGTACATAACTTGGTATTGTTCAGTTCTGTGGGAGACTAGCACTCAGATGTAAAATTAGTGTGGGAGGTGTTTCCCACACCCGTCTGCTCAGCTCACCAAGGACAAAAAGAGCCTTGCAGCTGTGGACACACTAGTTTATATTTCTAAGCTAACATTTCCAAGACCTGGGTTAACAGTGTATGTTTCTTTACCCACAGGAAATCAGATGGGAATGGATAGCTGTCTGGACATTTCTATTTGGAACTCCTCTACTCAGTTCTCTTCCATACACAATTTCTCAGTTGCTCAGCCATATCCATTTGTTGGCATAGCATTATGGC
This sequence comes from Gorsachius magnificus, assembly GCA_034008185.1. Taxonomy (NCBI): domain Eukaryota; kingdom Metazoa; phylum Chordata; class Aves; order Pelecaniformes; family Ardeidae; genus Gorsachius; species Gorsachius magnificus. Next base: position 41,261,686 of record CM067109.1, on the reverse strand, counting down.
TGTTCACAAGTTGGTCATAACTTTTAATTAGAGCATGGATGCCAAATGAGCAAGGATTTAAATGCCCAGCCTCAGGCATGACAAAAGCACTGACTTTCTTGCAGGAAGACCTTGTTACAATCATAATTCTGCCCTGCTTTCTCATCCTTGCCGTATCCACTTACCCCTATCTCATGTGTTCCCCTTCCCTCCTGTCCCATTAATTTCAGAGAAGGTATGCAGGCATCTGGGTCTGCCATTAAAATTGGCTGTTTGGCGGTTGTGGGAGTACCCTAGGTCTGCTTTTTATTTTTCACTGAGCTCTCCAGGCATTTTGGAAAAGCTGGAGCTCAGTGATGTCTCATTTACTGGAGAATAGTCCCCTGTGCTACACAGCAAAGCCTGGGAGAGTTTCAGAAGTGTAAGGTGGCTTGTAGAAATGCCAAGTGGTGAGGAAGAAGCAATGTTGGCAGCATCCACATCAGAGATATCCCTCGATGTCTCCATATGGCCTAAGCCTCTTATTTTTGGCATGCTCTCTTCTCTCTTCACTGCTGCTTCTCATTCACTGTGTGGACTCATTACTATTATAAGCAAGTATGAAGCTCAAAACAAAAGCTTACTTAATATAATAAACTGAAGACTGTGTTATAAAAAATTTTGAAAATGAACATATTCAGCAGCTGTTTATGTACAGTCTGTGACTGGAACAAAGAACAAGAGCAAGCAGTTAAACAATTCACTGAGGCTTGGGCGTGGATATGCTCAGCTTAAATAGGCTTTGCTTAAGGTAAAAAATGTCAAGTATTTTTTCCTCATTGTGTAGTGCCAGAACGAGTGATGCTGGTAGCCTTTACAGAGACCAAACAAGTCCTCTTTTTCTCCATCAGCTCACGCTCAAATTAATTCTTCCCTGTGGCACGAATAAGTCAGTCTCTGCTAGTTGTTGTTGTAGGTGTTGCTGCAGAGCTGTGTAATAGTATGGGGAACTTCTGCACTTCTGGCACTGCTTTTAAGCCTAGCAAAGTCTGGGTTCTGAAGCTGAAGTCTTTGAGTCAAAGATAAGGGCAACATAGGTTAATAAGGAAAATATGTGAATATGGGGTAATATGATCCTTAATAGGGTGTCAAGATCTGGCTCAGTGGACCAGCACTGAATGAAAAAATTTCTGCTACTTTAAGGCACACCATATTTTTTCTCCAGGTTTGAGCTATCTGACTCAGTAAGAAATGAGTCAAATGGAGACTTTGATTACTTGATGATGATGAAGCTGACTATGGATTCAGGTAAATCTGAAGTTTATCCGTGAAAGAGACCCTCTCAGCCTGAAAAACAGAAAAAAAGAAATACAGGTATCACATGACAGCAAGCAACCAGCAGCAAAAGTGAGAAAAGACTGCCTGTTTTACAAGGGAAGCTGTGCTACTAGAAGAAAAAGTATTCTGAATCTCTTAACGATCTTTGTCCTAAATCCAGAGGGTACATGAGATTAGAGAGGAAAATGAAACAGAGAAGCAGAAAAACTCTTAATTTTGTTTTGTACATCTTTCTTGTTTCATCAAAAGAGTATTTCTTTTAAAGTATTGGATAATCTGTGTTTTGCTTACTTTTGCCATTACACACCCTGCACATCAGAGTGCCCTGTAAATGTAGAACTTTGGGAAACAGGATTTGTTCCTGCCAATAGTCATTCTCAGTTTGCCCCATCTTTACCCTGCTTTTTGCACCTATGCACTATGTCCTCTGTTCTTCTGTTATTTTTCATTTTGAACATTATAAACCACACTGCTTCCACTTTAACTTTTTTTTCTGTGTGGCATTACCTTCAAAATGTGTTTCAGGCATTCTATTTGGACATAGGCTCAATAGTATTAGTGTGTTTCTGCTTCTGTAGGGACCAGTATTAAGTTCCCATACATTTCAGTGGTGTTGGATCAGGCCTGATGTTACTAACATCTAAGATAATGAATGCATTATAGTCTGCATTTATATTTGCAAAACTGTAACACATGATACATACACTATGGACGTGTCTGTAGTAATGAAATTACATTTAAGAGGGCATCTTTAAATCTGTGGCTGTTACCAAAAATATTATTTTATAAATAACTAATTCAGCTGAAAAGCTAAAGAGAATCTTTGAAACATTTGCTTTAATGTTTTATACATCTCTCCTTTTTATTAAGTTCGTGTCTTCAATCCATGGGCAAAATAGTTTATAAGTACAAAAGTCAAAATTTAGGATCTAAAATTACCTTCCATTGGGTTGGTTACAACTTGTCAAAGACTATTCTAGGGTTTTTCTATATCTCTTTCTTTATTAAACTGCTATTTTCCTGTTCAGGGTGAAAAAAAGAAAAAAAAAATCAGGTTCTCTATAATGACAAGACTTGTTCAACAGCAAGTGTTCTTCTTTTTAGTTTCCAGGTTCTTCAGCAGTAGCTAACTATCAAACACTATTCCCCAAGCTGTTCATACTGCAGCTGAAATAATCAAGAATGCCAGCACATGAACAAGGACACAGTGTTAGTTTTTGCAGCATTGAAAACAAAAGATAAAATCATTGCCAAATAGGCAGGGACAAGAGTGTTAGGGAGAGATATTTTATTTCAGACTGAAACATTTTATGACAAGCAATAAAGTAACAACTATACTGAAATGGGTAGATAACCTCCCCAAAAATTTGAAACACTTTCCAAAAAATGTGAATGTAGAATCAAAGCTAATAGCAAATGGTTATAAGGGCACTCTGCTGTTATTCAAAGAACACTCCATTAAGCAGAGTGGTGAAATGTTAGTATATAGAATATTAATTTTTTTCCCCTTTTCCTGGTTTCGGCTGGGATAGAGTTAATTTTCTTCATAGAAGCTAGCATAGTGCTGTGTTTTGGATTTAGTACTGGAAGAATGTTGATAACACACTGATGTTTTTAGTTGTTGCTAAGTAATGCTTAGACTGCTCAAGGACTTTTTGAGCTTCTCCTGCTCGGCCAGGTGCATAACAAGCTGGGAGGGAGCACAGCCAGGACAGCTAACCCAAACTGACCAAAGAGCTAGTCCATACCATATAACATCATGCTCAGGGGGGTTAGTCGGTCGGTCGCGGGCAGAGTGATTGCGGCTTAGGGGGAGTGACTGCTGCTCGGGACGGGCTGGGCATCGGTCAGTGGGTAGCGAGCAATCGCATTGTGCAACACTGTATAGTCTCTTACCATTATTATTATTACTATTGTTATTCTTCTCTCCTATTAAACTCTAACTCATGGGTCTTACTTTTTTTTTTCTTTTTATTCCAATTCTCTCCCCCATCCCACTGAGGGAGGGGGGGAGTGAGTGAGCGGCTGTGTGGTGCTTAGTTGCCAGCTGGGTTAAACCACGACACCCCTTCATCCTCTTTGTTTACTGAATGATCTGGTTTTTAGGTATTAAGTTATTCAAAGGTGACTCAAATTTTCATCTCAAAGTTGTATATTTCAAGATTGGCATCTGATAAATCTTTAAACAAAGATTGATTTCTGGTATCTCATGTTTTGGGAGATGGATGTTAGGTGTTGAGGACTAGCACAGTTCAAAAGGTATACAGTCTCTATATATTTATGGTGGGGTTTTTTAAAGTTATTTCTGATTAGCTGAGAAAAATGTTTAGAATTAGGACTTTTTGACATTTTAAAACCTGAAATATCTTTTAAAATGTGACTATTATTATACATATGCCAAGCAGTGACAATTCTAGCTACAGTCTATATGTAAGTTTTACACTGTGAAACAGCACAGATGTGCCATAGGGAGAATACAGAATATCTATATCATATTAGATAATTGTCACTTATGTGCATACAGCTCTGGAAGAGCTGGTACTTAGCAGCTGTGACCCTACTGAGAGTAAGGACAGCTGTTAGGTCTGAGGCTCCCCTGGTGTAGCATGGTGTGGGGAGGTGGGTGGTATAGCAGAGGGCAAAAGTTGTGTCATGTTAATCTCTGGGTGTAGCATTAAGATGTCCCAAATGTTTCCAAAATGTTACACAAAGTTGTTAGCAAAATTAATTGCGCAATTGGCTAAAATACTGCTCAGAGAAAAATAAGAAAAAAAGCCTTATTGCTGACAGCCATCAGCTACAGACCAAATGGTGCTGCCTGTGCAGGGAGAAGGAGCAGGAAGGCTCCACGTGGGAAGAAGCAATGGTACTTTTCCATGTCACTGCATAAATAATGTCATATGAAACAAAAATAGAAAATTTTTTACAACTCTGTGACATTACAGTAATAATAAACTATATGCTAATGAAAAACCCTTGAGAAAAATTAGGTATCCTACGGCTGTGAGTAGTACCGCTACCATTGCTTGTCTGATGTGACTGGTTTTGTTTCCTCCTCTTCTCTCCCCCCCCCACCACACCAGGTCACAGTTTTCCCAGAGCTGCCACAGTGATGATCTTATTTGAAATGGGTTTGACCTGGGTGTAGTGTGAGACTATATTATCAAAAGCAGAAGCTGCACCTTTCCTTGGCAGCCAGTATTTTCCTGAACTACATACACTACGCGTCTTCTCACATGTACTTGGACCTAAACAGCACAGACCGTCCTCCTGTCAGGAGGGGTTTTACACTTCATGGGGCTGGAGGTAAAGCTGACCCCTGCTCATGTGAGTGGCTGTTTCTGCCAGCAGCCAGAAAGCTAATAAAAACAAGAGGGGAGCAGGGAAGGCAGGCGATGTTTGCTCATCACGAGGGAGGAAGGGTAAGCGAACTGTTGCTAGGCAATAGATTTCTGGATGACGGATCCTCTGCTTTGCTAAGTGACCAGAGTAATTATTTTTGGCAAATCTGTGCAGAGCTCTGGGAGCTGTCACTGGCCTGCAAAGAAAGAAATGGATGTATAAATATACAAAACTTATCCGGTACTTTTATAAGACTGGAGGGGGAGCAAGAATGAGTTACCTGACACATGTACGCTTTCCTTTGCCTCTCTGGATGGTTTTCTGGCTTTCTGAACTGGTTACCCTGATGTGAATCAAGTTTGTCCAGATCCTCTTCCGAGGTCCTCTCCAGCTGCTGCTGAGGCATGTCATCCGTGTCGTGTTTGTTGGCGCTTCCTGCTGGAGCGGTGGAAAGCCAATGAGCCAGGGCTGCTCTTGGATAAGCTGCAGTGACAGCAGGTGCTAACAGTGTGGATTGGTGACAGCCACTTAAAAACCTGATGCCCTTGCCAGCTTTCTCCTGAGCAGGATTGTACTGTGCTGTGCTGCTGGCTGCAACGAGTTTTTCCAATCAATGTTGAAACAAGAGATGGAGATAAATAGCTCTGACCTTTACTGATTGTGTCTGCACTGCATGAGGAAGCATAAAACTACACCACCAAATTTCTGTTGCAGTGTTTCCTCCAGACACTAAAACCTGATTTGGACCCTGAGGATGAGTGCTGATTACTGAGCTTTGCTTGCTCAGTAATCCTGCTCAAGAATCTGCAGGGCATGTCCTTTAAATCTTATGCCAAACCCATGTATTTTTGTTTTCAGACTCCATAATGTAGATAATATTTTTTGGGTTGGGAAAAACCGCGAAGTAAAAATTCCATAATCTTTCTGACATTGATGAGTTTTATCACCAGAAGCAATACAGGGGCATAATATAAACCAACGTACTTACTCATTATCTTGGGGTTGAATCTAACCCTCTGACTACAACTTATTACAAAACCTTAAACAACCTAAACATTGCCTAGTTTTGTGTTTCATTACAGATTTGAAACTCAGCCCAGGTTCAGGGAAAGGGTTGGGTTTTTCTCCCCACCTGTTTTTTTTCATAAAACTTATTGAGAAACCTGGGGCTGATTTTGAGGCTTAGGATTCAAAACCCAGTGAAACTCAGCAATTCTGCTTTCCTTTGTGGGGATATTTTTTAACGATTCATTTGAACTCGAAAATCAAAGCAAACCTCAGGCAACAATTTCCCAAATATTGAAAGTAAAGAGAGGGTTTGTGTAAACATCTGTCAAGCAAAACATCTAATTTTGTTCAGCCTGTGCTTTTGCATTGCTGTGCAAGGTGCCATTCTCGCACGCAATGTTGAGCTCCGTCTTGCAGGTGCCCATTAAAGCAGAACATCAGTGCTGCTGGCCCCAAGTCCTGCTGGAAAAGAGTCCTAATGCAACCTGGGACATCTTGCAAGCGACCTGGCCAGGGGACTGAGAAGGAAGAGTGAGGTCAGGAAGGGCCGAGCGACCACCAGAGCAGCGGGGAGACGCGCTGACACAGGACGTCCGTCTCATGGCATTTATCGCAAGGTGTGATCCTTGCAGAGAGGATGACATAGAGTGGGAGAGAGGCTTCTTTTTCTCACTTGTGGTTAATGCTTGTTGGTTTAGGCTGGTGCTGTTTGCAGTTCCCCTTGCCAAGGGAAGGAAATTGATCCTAAAATGTGTGCCTTAAATAAAGGTAGGTAGATGCAGCCCACTGTAATTACCTTCAAAGCATGTATTTTTTCCTGCTGCACTTGCTGCTAGTACAGCTCTGGCTAAAAGGGCTTGCCTGAAGCAGCAGCACTTCTTTTTCATCTGCTGCTTTGTTCTCGGGGGACTTTCTGTAGTTGGCAACCTTAGTGGAAGAAGATCAAATAGCTCTGGCAGCTTTCGTAGCAAGGTAGGATGTCATTTAAATAAAATGATGCACATGTATGGTGTAAGTCAGCCTCCCTGCTGAGAGGGCATAACAAACAATTAAAGAGCAGTTTCCTCTGGGGATGAATGGCTTTCGGGGAACTATTCCAGTTCATACGTGAATTATATATGTATTACTAGGGACAAGTGATCTTGTAAAGTGAAATAGCTGAGAAAAGCCTCTGACAACACTGTGTGTAACCACAAGGGAGCTTGGCTGTGTTTGCTGATGAGGGGGAGAATTTTTAGTGGACTACAGTCAATAAAATGTGTTAAAGAAACTAGAATAGCCACAGCATCTAGTTGAACAGCAGAACATGAACTGATAAAATGTAAACTCAATGAGAGTAAAATAATCCGTTTAATTTTAGCTTGAAGAGCGGAGCTAGATTACATCCAGTTTACTGCTTGGCATGCTGCTGTCCAAATGGAATATGTGCATGTGTATGCACTGAAGGCATCAAAGCCCAAATCCAAAATTAGGTGGAATTACATAGAAACATCACAGAGTGAAGGACTGCATCTCTGATTTACTGAGAAAGGGATTAAAATGAGGGATAAGAGAACGAAACAGAACAGATAAACAAACTTCTGTAATTGGGACTCATCTTCTGATAGCAAAGAAGTAAATTTTCCACAGGTGACTCCAGGAGCTGCAATGTAGTGTTGAATCATGGGCTCATATATATTGCAGAGGACAGACAACTGAGGCTGCTAACAATGAGAACTGCTCAATGATATACCTACTGAATTAAAAAACGGCATGAGTCCTCTAAAGGACTTTCTAACGTCTTTTGGTGAAGAGCTCTGCTATGTATTGCTATCAGAGATGGGCAGAAAAATTAAAAGGGGGGTCCCAAAAATATGTTTAGAAAAATATAAACCCTGCCAAAGCTTTTCTGCAGTGCTCTTTGAAGTTGCATCTGTAGGAACAAGAGAAGAAAGGGGACATTTAGTGTAGATGAAAGGAAGTTGAAAAGTAGTTTGACATTTTTAAGAGATGAGTAATATTAAGAAGCTGGACCCTGTATAAAAGGAAAGCTGTTGTTTCAGTGATTGTGGACAAGACTGGAATTTTAAACTGACAAATGAAAACACTTTTTATATAGAGCTTTAGTGCAATATAGTGCATTAACTTGTGTAAATCTTTAGCACATGAGATCAAAAAGACTACGGGCTCCACAGCACAGTTGTATTAAATTCACCCGACTAAGCTGAACAGCCTTCTCTCAGAAACACAACTTGCTTGACCAATTAGTGTATTCCATTGTGCTTTCTCATTCTTTAGTAGCTAAAAGATGTTCTTTACAAGATTTCACATGATTTTCATGTTTTGCAGCCCTGATATTCAAAGATTGCATGCTTTGAATTTTATAAATACTGAATCACTAAGGATTGCCATAGATACAGCATTTATTGCTGATATATGAAAATTAATCATGATGCTATTTTGGGATTAGTATTTTATCCCGTCTGCCTGCTTGAAATCTTGTTGTTCGTGGGAGCAATCAACCCAGCATGTCATTCTTAAAGTTTTAATATAGAGAGGAACACAAGTCACAAAAGATAAACACAAATATGCGCACTCTTAGATCTGACTTAAAAGTCTAATGCTTTCATCTACCAGAGAGCTCTGTAGTCTTGCTACTGTTGCCCTTTCGCTGAACTCTTAGAGATGTTTTATTTTATGGAAAGCCACTTGGCATTACTTGCTTCAGTGTGCCCTTATTTGCTTTCTTCTGATAGGCGCACTCTATGGCTTGAAGCACTTTGAAGTAACAGCAATTCAGCTCTTTCACAAATTACGTTAACTTTTCATTGTTTCCAGTTGTGTTAGCAAGCCCAAGTTCTCTGTTGTTTTCTCTGTGGCATTTTAAGTCTTCCATTGGTAAAAAACCAAACCAAACTGCCTCCCTCCAAATACCTGAAGGCACGTTTTTGGCATAAATTATATTTTATGTGTTTATGTCATACATATGAAACAATGCCTTTAGAGTGATCCTCCCTTATGTCTAGTCTGAAGTCTTGCAGGGTTTTTGTTTTGACACTGTTCTCCATACAGGATGCTACTGTTACTAATAGAGGAGACTGTGAAATGCTGTCCTAAGCAAGTACAAAACTACTTGTTTCAACTGAAAGACTAGAAGTTGTAAAAATCTCTAGTGGGATTACATTTAATCACTACTATGAATAACATGGAAATATGCAACATTATTCCTACATGATTCTCACTTAGTTTTGTATATGGTGTTTGATCCTACAAATTTTTATTCATGAAATTAAGGTGTATAGAACAATATAAGTGTACATGGGGATGGCTGATTTTGAACACTGTTGCAGATTCATAATATAGACCTAGAGAAAATATTTTTATATAACCTCTTTAAGTATTTTTTACATAGACTTTTTGGTTTGTTTTTATCCTGGGAATACTTCAAACAACCTTCTTCAAAAGGGTAAATTGCTGTTGTGTCACTTAAGAGCCTTTTTAAAGATTTGGAGTGAGAAATATTTTTAATTTAAGATGTGAAGTTAGGTTTCTGAGCATGCTCTATGTATAGTGATTTACTATTATTGAAGTAGTTTGATTTAACTGGCTGTATCTCTCGAAGAATGAGGAGCACTCACATTACAATGCGCAAGCTCACAAGTCAGAATCCGATCGCTTCCAAACTGAAGAGCTTATAAAAAATGTGAAGTACTCTAATAATTTTAAATTACTCTATATTGCACATTTTCAGGTCTCTGATCACCTCCAAATTCAAGTGCTTATAAAACTGCTCCAATAATTTTAAATTGCTATGATTTAAAATTGTTAAAGTGCTTCAAAGTTTTTTAATAAGTACTTTAATTTAGAAGTGAGTTGAGCAATACTCCAGTATACCTTCAAGAGATTATTAAACTGATGTAAAAATTTACCATCTGGAAAGAAAATTAAACTATTTCTTTAAAGAAAAGGAAAAAGTGAGGGGGAAGAGAGAGGGAAGAGGAGAAGCTATAAGAGGTAGCAATATGGTAGTGGCAGAGAATAAAAGAATGAGGTGAACAAGAAATATACCCCCAAACCTCACAAAGTGATAGGGTCCCAGTTTGCTTTGCTCTGTGAGAGGTGAGTTAATAGGACTTCAGAACTTACAGCAGGTGCCTAAATATGTCCAGGAGGGTCTCTTAAAGTTATAGCAGCACCATGCTGAACGTTATGTCAAGATGACAGCGACAGAGGAAAGGGATCCACATGGTTTAGGAAGAACACAGCTGACAGAAACAGAATCTCTCAGGCTATTCGACATCTAGGCTGACACTAAGCTGATACACAGATGCACGTGTTTTCCTTGATGTTCCTTGTGCTGTAAAGTTGTGTGGCACTCTTAAGTTGCAGTTATTAATGTAAAATAATGTATTAAATTATTTCTGAAACAGTAGTTCTAACAATAGCATTTCTGCCTAATAAAACACACTTTCCATAACCGTGTTTCCTGCTTTTGTTTCACTGCAACCCAACATTTTAACACATATTTCTAGAAATTAGGAGCAAATATACACACTCATTAAACACAGCAAATTAAAAATGTAATTGCTATTGCAGTAATGAAATTTGTACTTCAGATGTTTCCTCAGTTGATGTAACACCTTTTGGTTTTAATCATTTGCCTTGAATTTTGACATATTAATGATATGACTAGTAGGAACAGACCTTCCTATATGCTAAAAAAAGCAAGAGAGGCAAAATATCAGACCAGCTACTTGTGAACAACATACAGCTATCAGTTTCGTATGAAATACTTATCCAAGTAGGAGCACTTATGTGATAGCCTTAGCTGAATTACCTTGTATGTATATGTATTTTTCCTGAATATATCCTTGTTACCGATCCTCAGAACCCAGTCCAGGCAGACTTTTGGTAAGTGCAGCCTGCACTGAGATTTTTGAAATACTTAAAAGAAAAAAAATATCCAGAGTTTTCTTCTTGAGGGATATCCAAGCAAAGGATGGGCTCAGTTGGCTGCAATGAGCCAGGAGGAGCTGGCAGGGGCACAGAGAGGACAAGGAGTGTGTTGCCAGCTGGGGCTCAGAAGGCAGAAAGGGATGAGACAAGCGGTTATTTCTCCCAATGTTCCCTTTTTCTTTTTGCTACTGGAAGGTTGTTGTTGGTGCACACCGTGTTTTCAGTACTTGCCTTGACCTTTAATCAATATTCATTGATTCTGTGAAGACCTGAAGTCTCTGACCTCTGGCTGGCTTTGCAAAAGTACAATTAAAAGGTGCTACTGTCTTTCAGTTGCTGAAAACACCAGAAATACATGAGGGACAAAACCAAACAGTGCTTTCAAGCTCATGTGATAACTTCAGTATTATTTGAAAGACACAGAGAATTGGGTCCCATAAGGAAAGCTTTTTGTTTCAAACTCAGGATACAGAAGTGGGACTAGGACGTACATTGGAGGGGAACCAGGTATCACCTTAGAAGACTCAGAGCACCTTCAGAAATATCAAACAAGTACACAGCTCATGAGTGTCAAAGACCTGCTTTCACGAGCTGATTTTAAATTGGGCTAGAGACAAAATTTGAAATTAGGCTCTATCTCCTTTATTGTTATGTGGGCACATCTTTAGTTCTTGTACTAGAACTAGAACACACAGAAACATGTTGACTGTCCTTTTTTCTACAGGAAACAATTCTTTGGGGAAAAAAAAAGAAATCTTTCTTTATGGCCATGAAATAAAGAGCACTGCAATAACCACCCTACTGATTAGTCATACATGTGGCCTTTACAGAGCTGAACAAAAAGATCAGTACCCTGATTTCCTTTTCATCTGCCTGGACCATGAAACATAGACGTCTTGCTTTGTTTTGTGTGTGATGAAGACAGTAAGGCAGCATTAGCAGAAAGAAAAATTATCTCCCTGTGGTAAATATATTGATGTTACAGAGAGAGACAGCATACAGCACAGAGTAATGAGAAATTTGACCCCTTCCCTTCCCTTCCCTTCCCTTCCCTTCCCTTCCCTTCCCTTCCCTTCCTTCCCTTCCCTTCCCTTCCCTTCCCTTCCCTTCCCTTCCCTTCCCTTCCCTTCCCTTCCCTTCCCTTCCCTTCCCTTCCCTTCCCTTCCCTTCCCTTCCCTTCCCTTCCCTTCCCTTCCCCTCCACCTTAATGTTGGTGCATCCCACAGTGAATTATCAGCTACAAAGAGAAGGAACTGTTTAGGGACTAGCAACTGAAAGCATTTACAATTAGCTGAATTGATTAACCTTTACAAATGCTGTTACGTTGCCAGCTTTGTTTTTTTCTTCCACACTAGTTGAACAATATGCCTTATTGATTAAACATACTCCTTTATGGTAGCACTAGTTTGTCTATGGCTTCCCCAGTCATAAAGCCTGTTTCCATAATACATGTTGCATGTTCTTGTGAGGACTTGACACTGGAGACTGATTGGCATTATGTAAATAGCTCTCCATGTCTGGAGCACCAGGAGTCACGCTGCAAAAACAGGAGAAGTAAATCTGTGTTCCAGCTGCTCCTCTAAAGTCTGGGCTGTGCCGAAACAAAGGGAGTTACCCTCTTTTTTATACCTCACCTACTGTGTGCAAGACACATCTTCTTGTCTAGCTGGGAAGACTGACAGCTAAACATAAACAAATAAGGGACATTACTTGTAACAACATTTATGGCTTGCATTATGGTTATTTTATTTTGTCTACACCACATAGGGATTTGACAATGGCAAGAGTCTGCTTTGCAGTGACATGTTTTTCTAAATCTCTTAGACAGCTGATTTTGGTGGTGGTGTGATTGGCAGTGTGTTGGCCTTCCTAAGAGAAAGGGCTCTGAGAGAGATCAAGATCTCTTGGAAGATGGGTGGTTGGTGACAGGCGGGTACCTTTCTAACCTTGCAACCCATGAAATTGCAGGAGGATGCACACAAAATACCACCTGGTATTTCTCTCTTATTTTTGGAGAAGAGCCGTGTGTGTGGGATTTTCATGATCGAGAAGGTTTATGACAGCACAGACTGCTCCACTAAAAATTCATCACACTCTCCCCGGTGTTAGCGCTCACTGTACCTGGGAAAATTCTTCACTTTAAGACGGGAAGAGTAGAAACTTAATTTCCTTGCCAGCTCAAGCTGAGGCTTCTTCTGTACAGAGACTTTGATCTATTCTGAATCATGCTGAATTACACATGTTCCACCATTTGCTTTTCAGCTCAGCAGGGACTGAACAGAGAACCACAAACTCATTTCAGTGAGGACTGTAGGTAAGTTCACAAATGCCTTGCAATAAGTAAAAAAGCCACCAGCCTTCATTCATGTATAAGAATCATTAAGAATTAAGGTTTTGGGGGCACTCTTTTTCCAGGTTTCTGACAAAATAATGCATTGCCAGCAAAAATTGAGGGCACAAAACCCATGAAGTATCTTAATTAAGCATTCTTTTAAATGCAGAGAAACTGCTTTGAAGAGATCTATGATCTAGAGAATATTAATATGGAAGATGTAAATAATACACACATACATACAGTTGGTATATTGAGACATATGGTAGCATGCACATGTAATGTATTAAAAATATATCATCAAGTATTTAATGCTTAATATAAGAGAACTGATGTCATTCCACGGATCAGAGGAACAATGGTGGCACTCAGCCATTTCTTTTCTGAGTAGCTGCTGTGTTTTTAAAAATAAAAAATCAGGGAGCTGCTGTAGCAAAGTCTGTAGCATTCACAGCATGACAAACAAATTAGAAAACAGCAGATGCAGCACAAATTAAGATGTATTTAGCACAGCAGCCCATCAGATGTGTGAAAGTCTTTTGTATATCAGCTTTGCAAGGTTGATGTATTGCACTTTAGACAGCTGATAATGAACCCTTCTAGCAATTAGAGGTGGAAATACTGAGGATTTGAAATTGTGCTGCTCCCAGTGGGGGAGGGGGAAAAAAACCCCAAAACCCTTAGTGAGAAATTTACTGCTTTGTGTGTATGCAGTGGGTAAAACAAAGCAAATACTTCAGTTTATGCACATGCACATTTTGAATTTCTCGCTTTTTTTTTTTTTACATTTAATGCTTGTGTAATTATTATTTCATTTTATGTGTCATTTAATAAATGTGTATTTCTTTGTTGATGTTATGTGAGTTTTATGGCCAGTACAATGTCTCTTGCTTTATGTGGTGCACTATTTAGTCATCTGATGGGAGGACAGTAATTTCAGTAATCTAGTCTTCAAACAGCAATAACCCTTTCAATGGTTTAAGTAATTTACATCTTTACAGTTTTATTGTATTTTGCTTTTTTCCCTAATGCTTCTGCTACACTTCCTCTTTCTGCCACCCTTTCCACAGCCTAAAGCACAGATTAAAAACCTTGATGGAGGTTTTGCATATGTGAAGGTTGTGGGTTTGAAGCCCAAGTTCAGTTCTGTGCTTGATCCTCCTAGATGCTGAGTGCTCTCAGCTCCAAGGAGATGTAATAGAAATGGAGAGTACTTAGCAGCTCACATGCCTGAGCCCCCTGAGGAGAACAGCATATTACGGCGGAGCTGGGATCTGTCTGCTATATAGATAATAATAGTTTCCATTTATATAGGGCCTTTCATCTGAGAATCTCAAAATGCACTACAAATTATGAATGTGACACAGTAGTGACATTGTTATGGTTGTACAGAGATTTGAAACTGAGGCAGGTGCTAAAGCTCTTTGTTACTCATGAACAAAAGAATGTATCTTTGTGCATCCTCACCAGACTTACTATGATCAGTCTATTAAAAAACTACCAAACACCTTTTCTGTGAACTAGCATACCTACTTAGCATGGATTGTGGTTGCTTAAAAATGGTCTTGTGTTGGTGTGTGGGCCCATTTTTTTTTTTTATTATTATTATTATTATACACAGTGTTTGTACTCCCCACTCTCAGATGCTGTGCTGCTTGAAGGTGAGTGCTTCTGTGAAACCCCCCCCCCCCCACCCGCCACCCGCCACCAGACACAGGCAACAGGGGAAGCTCAAGCTCCCTACAGCTGCCTGCATAGTGGTGTCAATGGGATTCACCATTTCCCATAGAAAGTGCACCAGTTGGTCCCATCATTGACATGAGCAGAACAGTGATGTTGTGAAAATGCTTTGAAGGTCTCAGCCCCTAGATTACTATTATGCCATCAGAAGTCTGAGCTGTAATTAAAAGAAATATTTGGACCTCTGCAGAGGAAGCATGGGAAGAACTTTGTGAAAAGTGTGTTCTTGCACAATGTAGGGAATAGAGCTGCCAGCATACCGCACTCAGAGGTTGTGGGGAAGACATGAGGGGTCTTGTGCATGAATACCAGGACCCCTTTCCTGTCATTCAGCATTGCTCCTGCTTTCATAATTAAGACATGCAGATGATGACAAATGAATAAAAATTGTTCTGTGTTTTCTACTTAGTTTTGCTGATTGTAGGAAAAACCTTCTACCCTTGCTTTGCATAATGGACCACAAAAGGATGAGAACTGCTGGCATACAGGTGGTGTGGAATCTGCCTGTCTCTCATGTGACACTATACTGGTCTACAGCCAAAGAAAACCAGGTCTGACTTGTTGAACTGGGAGGGGGGGACCTGCCTCAACACTGTTTGTTTGGGTTCTGGGGGCTAATTCTTTGCATTTTCAGTGCAAATGCAGTTCAGTGATTCTTTTCCCTTATCCATAATAGACTTGATGACAGAAATGCCTTTCCTCCCAGTTATAGGCACTATTTTGGTATACTCTTTACCAAATCTTGATGTAGAATGAAGTGTTCTATGTAGCTACAATAGGCAATTTAGTCAACTTCCATAAACAGTATAATCTAAGATTCTGCAAATGGAAAGGCTGATAAACCATATAACTTGCTAGCATTTTTGCTAGTCTTATTTGTGTGAGGGATAAGTAATACATCTACTGTGGGCATTTGCCATAGGGACCATTTGGACTAAAGCAAAGGGCTTTTCCCATGAGCAACAGTAGAACTATGATCCTGTCTTGGCTTTCAAGCCACAGCTTTTGACCTTCATTTCAAAGCTGTATAATTATTGGTAGTTATTAACAGTGATCACTTGGTATGATAGCTTTTAAATTAGACCAGCCAAAGCACTATGAATGCATTTAATCAGGAAATGAAGATGCTTCTCTCTGGGCAAATAACTAACTTACCTTTGCATTACTCTAAAAAGAAAAAATGAATTAGGCAGGATTCTGTCATTTCCATCCTCATGTTTATCTAGATCCAGAATAAGAATAATGCCCAATACATAAAACATTGCTTAACAATTTTGATTTTATAAAACCATGGTACAGAATTATTCCCTGATGCAGGCAAAGTATCAGTGTGACAGAGGCCAACAACTTCATTTTCTGGGTCACAGATAGTACATTTTTTATATATACTATTTTTTTTCTGCTGAGTGTGCTCTGAATTATCATCTTAAATTTCATTTTTCTGCAGGAATGTAAATAAGACACGACAGTTAACTATATAATAGCCAATTAAATATTAGAAGTTTTGCCAGTAGTATAATTCCTAAGGTAGTCATGATTGTTATTGTTTTTTAACAACAGTGCACATACGTAAAAATGGATCATGCTTGTGATGGGCAAGTTTTCTGTACACAAAATAGGAAAATTAATGATTTTTTTTTCCATAATTGTGCTTTATTTTATCTTGAGAGTACTTGCAACAATGCAAGGATCATTTCTGATAAACAAAAAGACAGGATTTTCAATAAATAGCTGTAGGAAATATGGCGTTAGATGCATGACAGCTGCAGTGATGAAGACTTTCTAGGTTACCAGAGTAAGAAATAAGTATTTTCCTTTTGCTATTTTGTCCTTCTTGTTATGAGATGGGTCTGGAGGATGGACTAGAGACTTGTGAAATTGCTAAGACTCTTTAGGAAGTATCAAGTATGTGTAAGTTTATAAGTCAAGTCTTTTTCAGCAGTTTACCTTCCACTCTCAACCTCAGAGAGAGGCATAATGAAAACTTGTTTGCAACTTTCCCTCTTTCACATCTACTCTATCAATGTAGGAAAATTTTCTTTTTGTTATTACCAGTATTAGCTGTTGAAGTATACGAATAATTTGAATTAAAATATGACAAGCTTTAATTTGAGGAGTTTGCATATTTATATTATGTCTGTAATTGAGAAAGTAGTGAAGGGGGGGGTGTGTGTGCAGTGTGATCAACTTCACTGATGTAAGTTGTCAAAAGAAGGCCCACTCTCTAACATTTCTAATGTACAGACTCCTTCCTACTTAGAAAATTACAAGCCTTTCAGAGGGTCAGTGCTTCCCGTGAAGAAAACTAAACAGCCCACCCTCTCATCCTGATGAAAATGCAGACACTTAACACACTTTTTCCTCCACAGTTGCAAATAGCTAATCATAATTAGGAACCCTACTGTTGGGAAAACTGCTCACCCTGGCACTAAAAAAAAACCCCACTGAAGTTGTAATTTTCCTTTCTTGATTCTCCAAATTTTTCTGAAGCACTTATTCAATTCCTACTAAATGTCTGCACAGTTTGCCTGAAAGTAACACATGGACTCCTGCAGAAACAACTCCTCCATTGACCCTTCAGTGCTCCTACCCCAACAATTTTTTTCTGCTTTCTTACTGTAAATGAAGTACTAATTGTGTATTATTCATAACTCATTCATTCTTTCCTTATTCCAAGCTTTGGCATGCATTTATTTCACTTACATCTTTCAGGTTTCCTCATAAAATGCCTTGATTTGTTGCACTTACCTGAAAATTATATCACTGCAAGCAGAATGTTCTAGTTAAAAATATGTCAGTATTGAAGAAATAATGATTAAGATGTTTAAGAAGGATTAATGATCATTGGAAAGACAATAATGGTTTGAAGTGTAGCCAAGGACCATTCACTCCAGCTGGGCAGTAAGCTTTATGAAATGCCCCATGCCAGTTCCAATATTGTTATAAATGTAAGCATTTATAAAACATTTCAATTTCTCATTTGCCTCATTTCATGTATTTTCAGTTATAAGACATGGAAACCTTCTTTAACCTGTTGCAATATATTTTGTTCTAGAGACCTGCGCTCTGCATACTGGTCTATTAAATCATGTATCTCCAATCAGCTTGTTAAGTGTGTGAGCTCTGAGCTGGACGTATACCTTAAGTCTTTTATTAACAATAGTATTTACTTCTCATTGTGCCAGTGCAGTAAGATTTATGCCAAACTCCTCCTTTGCATTCAGGCAAACATGGGGATGTAAGTGGGATGCGAGTGCCAGCTTGCCTTGTTTTCTTGTTCCCCATAAAAGATGCTCCTTCTCTAGCAGGGAGATGGAGCGCAATAAACTGAATGCTACAATTTTACTTTTTCTTGCCATCTGCGTTTCTGTGACACGCTATTGAATTTGATTGGCATGCCATTAGCTTTACACTATTTAAAAGAAATTCCTGCAGTATTTCCAGCACATACAAATAATTGAAAGACATGTCATGCAACAGCTTCTTTTAATGACATGCATCACCATTCAGTACTATTGTAATGACATCTCTGCCATTTAAGATGTCTAAACCAATATTTGTGGTTTTCCAGTATTGCCCTGTACTGCGTTGTACAGAACCAAGGGTTTTTAAATTATCTGAACCTTAGTGCTACCTGACAAAGGATCTTTCATTCTCTCTCTTTTTTTTTTTTTTTTTTTTTTTTTTTGTAATGAAGCTTAATAGAATCCTTCAAAAATGAGGCAGGTTGTAGAAAATGTCAGGGCTCTCTTTATTTAAGTTGCATCATTAAAGTATAGTTTTTATGCCAACCCCAAGGAGTTATGGTGAAACCAGGAAATAAGTGCATTTGGTTCTGTTAGTTTACTACATGAGATTCCAGTATTAAGATTTTATATGGGCTTCAGGAAAGCATGGCAGTTTTCTCCTCAGCGACTGAATTTTGAGGAAAGCCATTTTAAAATGGCAAATAGCCAAAGATTTCCAGCTGTTTGGCAGAGAAAGCTGTATTCCTGTATTATATTGTCTGGCTGCTAACATGCATTTTTTATTGTTGTTTTGCAGATTTTTACTACTGACCTCGAGTGTCTATTTTTGGCTGCCAGTACTTGTGTGGGGGGGGAACACCATAGCTATGTACACACTGTACAATGGGTATACATAAATGCAATCTCATACATACAAAAGATAGATAGATAGGTGATAGATAGATACATAGGTAGATAGGTAGATATACACCCACTGTACTTTCCACAAAAGGAAAGATTGAAAGAGAGACTGGATGCAAAATCCCAGGAGAGGACTTAACTTACAAATGTTCTCGATACTTTCGTGGATGAAACATCTTAAATCCTGTAAAGTAAAACAAATTCTTGCTTCAAGAACAGATTTTCATGTACTGACATTTGTCTCACATATTTATTACTGTCCTAGGTTAGAATTTATGCTTTAAAAAAGAAAATAAAGAGAAAAAAATTAAAATGCATCATTATTTAAATTTAATTTTTAAGGAAAGTTTTGGGTTGTTTTAGATCCTATGGATGGCCAACATTTTATAAAAATAATTCTGCAAAACACTTCAGGGTCTTATGAAAAAAAAACTTGGAATTTAAAGATTTTCCTTAAAAATGTGGTACCCACAAAATTTAAAATATTTAGATTTTGGGTTTTTTATCTTTGGTTTTCTTGGTTTTTCTTTTCATGTGCAGTTTGCCAAACAGAACATTCCTTTAAAAATTCTGTGTTTGCTAAGAGACTTTATCCTGGGAAAAATATGATCAGAAATAAAGTAAGTTGGAAGGACTACCAGTAAAATGCTTAACTGTTGGTTGTAATGTGTGTCCTGTTCAGTTTTGTACTTTTCACAGTAGATTGAAGGAATTTACAAAATACTCTGGTAAAACACTCTGACATGTGACAGGAAGCTGCTTGCATATGTCATGATGTTTTCTAAACCCACCCCTTCCCCCTCCCCATTTCATGTTTGCAATTGACATCAAAGTATGTTTTCTATTAAAGCATAGGAAGTTGAACAAAATACTATTTCCGATAACCACTCTGCAGCATTGTGACAAGCAGTTTTGTTTCTTCCCATCTCATGTGTCCAGAGCAGTGCTGCTTATCTGTCTGTTATGGGACTCTTGAGTTCTCTGGAGAATGTCCCAGGTGCATATCCTTTAGTATTAGCTTTTGCATTAACATCACAGATTTAGCTAAAACAAGTGTAAAAATTAATGTAGCCAGACAGCTCCCTATTGGCTATATGTATGAGGACACACAACAGTGTAATTTATTCCCTCTGTTTTTCATTGCAGTTCATGCACGTGAGTTGCCTTACATTGTGTTTATTTACCTAAGCATTTTGAAACAAAAATGCTCATTTAGGAGAGTTCTGTTATGTTTTAAGGTAAGACACCTTCTTTCTTATGGAATGAGATTTTTAGGACACTGAATACTAGTATACTCAAAGCAAAGAACAAAAGTCAACATGTACTACCCTGTGAGTACCTGCTTTATTAGGCGGCCTCTGTGTTCTGGAGGCCAGAGTTGCATCCTTCACTTGTAAATGCATAAACATGTACTTGCCACTTTTTCCTCATTTTTCTAAGGTAATTGGCTAAAGCCTAAGGTCTAAGGGCTGATTTTAAGTATCTGACCTTAACAGATGTAATAGATACTGTCAACAAGGCCAACCTCATTGAAGTTATTTTGAAAATACACTGATGTTATCAAGAGGTTTAAGTCTTCTTAAAGTCTAATGAATTCTTTTGTGATTTTCTTGTTTCAACTTTCACTCTGCCCATAAGCATTTTTAAAATGGGTCCCAAATGAAATACAACAGTTCAAGTCTGACTCAGTCTGGAAATCAGGGGAAATTGATTATGGAAGTCACCTTCTGCTTGCGGACAAATTATATTACAGCAGCATCCACATGGATTTCTATTCCAGTTTCTTTGAAGAAAGAGGGTCAAGGGTTTTTCAGGGTGAGGAAACAGCACTCTGGCAAGACATTCAATGTACTTTGTGCACTGTTTCTTTCATGCAAAATCATGGTCTGGAAGAGGGATAAAAATTCAGGATTCTCATCCTAGCAAACTGCCTTCATCCCTGCACTGGGGAGTGAAGCATCTTCCTATGTTTCCTCTCTCTGATTTCATGAATCTTGCATACTTTTCTGCATCAAACAGCATATTCTGGTTATTAGGACAGTCAGCTGGGTATATGGGTACTATGGGTTTAAATTCCTCATGCTGAAGTGACAATTAAATTTTGGTCTTCCATTTCTCAGGTGAGAGTTTGATAGTTACAGCAATTACAGAAAAGCCAAGTGCGGGAGGAAATATTAGTTTTATTTCTGCAAAAAGCTGGCAGTGACAGCCATGCTTTGGACTGAACTTGGTTGTCAGTGAGGGGGAAAGTATGCTCTGCAGGGCTTATCAGCACAGGGACACCTAATTTGTGAGTCCAAAATGACATTAAAGAAGAAAAATAGAGCTGAAAATCTCTGTTTAATTGTAGATGGATTTGATAGTCTTTTCTGGAGGGGAGGGAAGGAAGAGGCCCTAAAAAAGAAAACACTTGCCAGGGACACCAGCACATCAAGATGTGAGAATGTGCTTGGTCAGGTCATGCAATAAGGGTGGGCTTGAAGCCTGGATCTATGGTTTAGGAAAAGCTCATGCTCCTGGCTAATGCAGCTTTCCTGTATGGGTGGTTGGTGGCAAGGAGTAGGAGCAGAGGAGATGTTAGTGTCCCCTGCTCTCACCTTATTAAGTTTCTGAGTATAACTTCAAGTAAAACATATATTAAGAACTTACCTTTATATGCCTGAACAACTGTGAATCTGGCTGCTAGCTTTTCAATCTGCTTTTTTAAAAGAATTTTATATCCTGAGCAAGGGTGTTAGAAGTGAGAGAAGAAATGAGCATTAAAGGCTACTGGTAGTTCCTATTCCTCTTTTTCTTACAATTTGCTTCTACAGTATATTTTATGCACATGATATAAAAAAAGTATTTAAAAGAGGTGTTGATAAACTGAAGGTAATTTGAAGGCCAGCAAGCATGATATGAAAGGGCTTGGAGAACTGACATTTTAAGAAAGAGGGACAGAATAAAAACCATGCAGCTCTGGGAGGAAACACGGATTAAGGAGTGCCACAAGGCTGCTGGTGAGAAGGAGAGAAGGAATTCTTCAATGCAGTGCCAGAATGTGAAAATCTGCACTGGAAAATGGACTTTCCATCAGACAAAGAGTGAGAGAGCCAGCTAAAATCTGTTGTAATCTTCTAGGTCAGCATGGAAGCACTATAGTTGGTGATACTGGAAAAAACGGGCTAGACGTAAACTATTTGAGGAAATTCAGTAGGGACAATCCAAAACCAGATAAACTACAAATCTATTTCACCTCTTTTATCTATGATTAAATAAATTTTTGAGCATGGTGGATGGAAAGCTATGAAAAGCATGTGTGAGGTTACTTAGTTTACTTTTTTTTGCCTCAGAACTCTGTCTAACCAATGTATCCCCAAAATGCATGATGATAATAAATGCTGAAATATGGATTCACAAAAAAACATACCCTAAGTGGTCCCATTCAGTATAGTGAGGATTATGGTGTTCCATTTCAGAATTACAAAAGAAAGAGATACCTCTAAAACAGCTGTTCTAAAATTCAGCTCTAGTAAGGTATGTTATTGCTACACAAAGTAAGTTATCACAAGTATACCACATCAGTGCCATTTCCCCTTCAAGTCACTTCCAATTCTGAGAGAGACTTTTGTGGTTTTAAAAGCTGGAGCATTAACCCATGAGCATATTTTTTCCTCAAGAGTTTTGTACAGGCAAAAGCAACATTTCCCATTACATTTGA
This sequence comes from Gorsachius magnificus, assembly GCA_034008185.1. Lineage (NCBI taxonomy): Eukaryota > Metazoa > Chordata > Aves > Pelecaniformes > Ardeidae > Gorsachius > Gorsachius magnificus. The sequence continues at coordinate 41,239,185 of CM067109.1, read as the reverse complement.
CATTATTATAACAAAAGCATGATTTTTATTTTTTTTTTTAGTTTTTATGATGCTGGTACATTTTAATACTTCATTTTTATTTTGTTTTACTATGTCATAACAGCACTAGGACAGGAAAAGCTTGATCTTGGAATGATGATTCAGAACCTCATGCAGATGAAGAAAGCCAAGTGAAGAAAAGATCATTGTAAATTTTCCTTGCTATGGTAAAATATTCCAGGTAGCACTTTTGTAACATGAGGTGCAAATATGTGGGGTTTTTATTTTTGATTAACTGTATAGACACTAGTTGCTGAATGTAGAGATAACCTGAATGAGAGAAATCAGTGTTTTGAGGTTGCTCAGACCATCTACCTTTAGGACTCCTTCCCTAGGTCCCTCTCTAGCCAATGTTTGGAGCAGGAATGGAGGTACATTACACTGCCCTGTCAAAGAGTTTCATTCCCACCATTGACTAGAGCCAAAACCTCTGACCTTGTGCTTACTGGGCTGAAAGTCACGTTCCCCAGAGTAGGATGTGAATGTCCGCCATGTGCAACTGAGTGTTGACAGGTAAAAAGAGGAGAGAAAGAGTCAAAAGAAAACCCAAGGATTTTATAACACTAAAAATCAGCAGTTATAGAAGGAACAAATAGATGAATGTGCAGCTTCGTTGTGATGACTATTTCTGCAGCCTTCAGATTGTAGAATGTGGCAAGACTGTAAGAAGCATTGTCTTGCTCCTTTGCATGAGGAAGAAGAAAGGTGTAAAGGCGATGCAAATTAAATTCTTTTGGTATTGCATTCAACAGTTAATTAGAATTATACCTTTGTCCCAACCCAAAACATTTGATTGGAACATGTTTCAATTCACAGTATGCATGTGTGAATGAGAAAGGTGCTAAAATCCCAATATTTAATTTCCTAGTTGGCTGTTATGTCTCTAATGGGTAAAACCAGTCTGACATTTAGGTATTTGTGAGCACTGGTCTTCAGCAATTTTAGACAGAACTTATTCTCTGAAGTAAAATGGTAAGGAGTTTTTATTAGTATTATTTTCAGACAATGATGGCAGAAGTGTGATGATCCAGTTTGCTTCCACTACTCTCCTAGAACACAGTGGTGATCTTGGGCTAGGAGGTCTGAGCATTTGTGGCATAACTGTTAATTGCTCTGTGGTTGTTACTGTCACGTTATAATATTTTCATTGGGCTATCCTGATGAATAGAACTGGAGCTGTTCTTTTCTGAAATAGTTTTTTCCAGTTTTATACAGTTAAGGTAGAGCATTCAGTGTAGGCTATTTGATAGGCCAGTATCAATATTTTCCAGTGAACTATATTCCTTTCTATAGATTGTCTGTTACCTAGTAAACTATATACTTGATTGTGAAGTCTTTTCTCCTGAGATATTAAATACTGACTTATTGATAAAGGTTCTTTTCTGTATATATATAAAAAAAAACCCTCTGGGATAAATTGCTTCAAGTCAGAAAATGTAGAGTTAGTAAGATCTATCAAAACTATTACTTGACTTTACTGTTTGCCACATTTTATTTCAATGTTCAAGGGGAATTTAAAATATCTTTATGGAGTGCAACTGACTAGTAAGTCATCTTTCAGCCCTCAGATATTACTCACTCATTTTTCACAGCATTTTATCAAGGTCATCATAACTCCATATTGCAGGTGCTAATACTTATAACTTGTGGCTTTTATGAATTTTAAAGATACGTAAAAAATGAGTATTTTAATTGCTCATCACTCAGCAAGATTGCAGATGAAATAACAGGCTGGCAGAAGATGATGGCGGTGATAAGTTCTGAGTGAATAAAAGTAGTTGTAGATGTGAGGCTCATAACTCTATTCCCTTGAACCTCAGTGAAAGAAAAAGAATGAAAAAGCAAATCTGCTACTGCAACTAAATCTTTCCTCTTGGCCTATTGCAAAGATATGGCTAGCATCTAAAGTACAGTGATCTATGGCATCAGGAAGAGCTGCATTTTCTAGATAATCATATATAGGATGAAGCTCATACTGCTAAGCAAAAGCCTAGGGTTAAGAATGTATCTAAAACCATTTTTAGATTTTGAACTGGATTGTCCACTTTCAGATGTAGTTCTTCAGTGAAAGACCTATGACAGCCAGGCATTTTTTCATTGCTAAGTTGTTTTTTTTTTCTCTGTTTGCAAGCACTGTCTCCATCTTGCTTGTGTTTGTCTTCATTCATTTGTTCATTGATAAACTCATTTCCTACCACTGATGATAACAGGCTGACTAATAGGAAATACTGGTCTGTGAAGAACATGAACATCTGTATACGACTCATGCTCAAGTTTGTCTGATTGCTGCTTATAGGTCTTGATCAGGACCAGATGAAAGCAAAACGTTATGGATTTGTGCATGGAGACATCCTGTTGCAGATCTGCCATCACTCTCTAGTTACTACGCATGAAGTATTAAGGTAAATGATATCTCAGAAAGTAGTAGCTAAACTCTTGCATGCCATCACTCTCAAGCATGTTTTCTAGAAGAGGTTGTGTATCTTGGACTGCTACATTCTTGAATAGTTTGGAGTCATTGCATATAGTACAGACCTCAATGGTTGGCACTCAGTGACTAAAGATCTCTTAATTTATTTTTCTGATACCTATCATAAGCATTACTTTTTCATATCCTCACTGACTTCTCATTTATGAATACAGTTAATGATATTTATGGCTGTCAGCGCTTAGATTAGGCAAATATTGGTTCAAAGGAAGATCAAAACCAAAGTTTGCCTGACTGCAAAGGAAGAATCATATTGCTGAGATGAGAGTAACAAGATAGGAGAAACTGAGTTAAATTAGTTGGATCACCACATACATGTGTCTTTTTGATGGTGAAATAGGGAATAACGAAGCATTTATAATGTATGTCATCAGTATGTGTTTCTGCATGCATGCATGCACATGTTCAGTAAGGGAAATAGAAGTACATCAGCAGATGAACAAGTTCTGATACAATCTTCTTGCATTTGTTACCTTTAAAAGTGAAGAACTCTTTGACAAACAGCAGTTTATATTCAATTAGCTGGAAAAGTTGAACTAATGCAATCTAAATTTTAACTACTTTAGTCTTGCAAGGGGAAATGACATATATGAATCAAAGCTAGTCAGGTCTGCTCTACACCAAATTACTGTACCTTACAATTCTTAATGACTCACACAGTGCAACCTACACTAATCCCATGTATATTCAAGAACTGGAATATAGAAATATATCATTTTTACCTGAAGAACTGTGGAATAATCCTTAAAATAAAGGAATGCTTACACTGCATCAGCTCTGGGACAAAACATTGCATCAGAGGGATTTTATCTGGTATGTAGTACCTGATACTTGAAATGAGAGCAGCATTCTTCAAGATCTCAGTTCCGACTCTTCTGAGGTTTCTACTACTACAGTTGTAAAACAAGATTTCAACTGTGATTTAAAGCAAAAATTAGTTGGAGTACGTAGTTAAGTCAATACTCTTGCTTATATGCAAGCGGTGGCTATACATTGTTAGTTCATCTGACAGCAACAGAGTTACCAACCTAAAATGTATATACAAATCAGAAGTGGTTCACAGAATCACATAATGGTTTGGCTTGGAAGGGACCTTTAAAGATCATCTAGTCGAACCCCCCTGCCATAGGCAGGGATATCTTTCAGTAGATAAGGTTGTCCAAAGGCCCATCCAACCTGTCCTTGAACATTTCCAGCGATGGGGCATCCAGAGCTTCTCTGGGCAACCTGTTCTAGTGCCTTACCACCCTATTTGTAAAAGATTCCTCCCTTATATCCAATATAAATCTCTCCTCTTTTAATCTAAAACCATTTCCCCTTGTCTGGTCACTACAGGCCTGTGTCTGACAGAGCCAATGCCAGCCAGCTCCAAGATGGAGCCACCACTGGCCAAGGCTGAGCCCATCAGTGACAGTGGTAGCACCTCTGGGATAATGTATTTAAGAAGGGGGAAAAAAACCTCCACAACAGCAGCAATTGCAGCTGGAGAGAGTAGTGACAATAAGTGAGAAGAGCAGCCCTGCAGACCCCCAGGCCAGTGCAGCAGGAGGGGTAGAAGGTGCTCCAGGCGCCAGAACAGGGATTCCCCTGCAGCCCCTGGAGCAGCCCATGGTGGGTCAGGCTGTTCCCCTGCAGCCCAGGGATGTCTATCATGGAGCAGATCTCCACCTGCAGCCCGGGGAGGACCCCACGCTGGAGCAGGCGGGTGCCCAAAGGAGGCTGTGACCCCGTGGGAAGCCCGCACTGGAGCAGGCTCCTGGCAGGACCTGTGGCCTCATGGGGAGAGGAGCCCAGGCTGGAGCAGGTGACCCGGGGGGGGCCCACTCTGGAGCAGTTGGTGAAGAACTCACCAACTGGTGAGTGGGATGGACTCACACTGGAGAAGTTCATGGAGGACTGTCTGCTGTGGGAGGGACCCCAGGCTGGAGCAGGGGCAGAGTGTGAGGACCCCTCCCCCTGAGGAAGAAGGAGCAGCAGAGACAGCGTGTGATGAACTGACCCCAACACCCATTCCCCATTCCCCATTCCCCTGTGCCACTCGGGAGGAGTAGGTAGAGAAAATCAGGAGTGAAGTTGAGCCCAGGAAGAAGAGACGGGTGGGGGGAAGATATTTTAAAAATTGGATTTATTTCTCTAATTACCCTACTCTGATTTGATTGGCAGAAAATTAAACTGATTTCCCAAGTCAAGTCTGTTTTGCCTGTGACGGTATCTGGCGAGTGATCTCTCCTTGTCCTTATCTTGACCCATGAGCTTTTCATTGTATTTTCTCTCCCCTGTCCAGCTGAGGAGGGGAGTGACAGAGTGGCTTTGGTGGGCACCTGGCATCCAGCCAGGGTCAAACCACGATGCAGAGTAACAGAATTGAGATGTGTTTTGTCACTGAAGAATCCATGCATAGCAGTATTTCTTGCATGCCATTTTAGAATATACACTTTTTGTTATTTGTAGGATGGTATTATGCAGGAACTTGACATATTCATTCCTGGCAGGTTGGGGAACATCCCCTGCATGTTTTTATACTCTCTGTGCCTGGGAATGGCATGGAAATGGTGACACCTGGTTAGATGCAGTTCTGATTCACTGTGGTTCTGCTTGTGGTTTGGGGTTGATGTAGAATGAAATACAAGCACAAAACTGGTAAATCAAAAGGACAGAAAAATGGCAAGGAAGTAAAATTTAAAATTAAAAATTACCTCTGGTGTTTCAAGCTTTTGAAACTTAAAAAAAAAGAGAGGGAACTCCAAAATATTTTGTAGGTCATACAGGAGACATAAAAACTGCCCTCTTTTTCAGTTTCTACGCATTTAATAAATTTGTGAACCACTTCTGAATTTCTTCTCTGAAGACAACTGTGGGTGGTAGTGGTTTCCAGACTATTTCCAGAGTGGTTTGAGGGTGTTGTGTTCTATTTTGCACAAAAATCTTCTCCCTTTATGCTCATCTCCACCAGAGACTCTCAGTATCTATGTAAGTTCAGACTAAACAAATGTACTTCATGCTTCATATTTCTTAATTAGGGAGGAGAAACATTAGCTTAGTTGTAGATATTCATTGATGTCTGAAGTTCTTGTGAATTTTTCCCCCATTGCAGATCTTCTCACATGTTATATTTATCATAAATTTGAAATATTGTAAATCTGTTTTTAATACTTTTTCCTGAATGAGAAAAAACTAATTTATATTATAGACATGTAAATTTTTCTAAAAATACAAAACCTAGTTTGAGATTTGATGCCATGGTCATAAATCATATACAATAACATTGTAAATGAGATAACTGTAACATTATATTCTCTGGGCAAGGTTAATAGATTCACTGCAACTCTAGCAAGAAATTGTAGCTGACATTTCCCCATTTCTTTCAGAAAAGCCTTTATAAATCCTCAACTTGTAAATTGGACTGGATTAAGTCCCAGTGGAGAAAATCCTAGATTTAGTGGTTTTAATTTCCTAAGTTACTGAGTAGGAACCAACTTTATAACTATAGTCAAATATGACTAGGGTACTCTCTCAGGTTTCTTTGTTATTCCCAGCCAACAGTTTTCCTAATAAAAGAAACCTACCAATATTGCTAACAATTGTTAACTTACACAGTGTGCCCAAAACTATGTGCAAAGGTGGCCTGATTTTTTTTTTTTTTTGTGATTTCTGGAAATATGGGACCATCTTTATTTCTCAGTGTGTTTTTTAGAGTATAATTTATTTATATAATAGAATATATGTGTTGGAAAATCTCCCCAGCCTCTTGCTTTTCAGTGCACGTGGCTCAAACTGTACTAATGCCCTTGAAGATCTCCTGGTTAACTTGGTCTGTCATTAAAGCACTGAGACACTGTCCTATCTGTAGAAGTTTTAATGTCTTCTAAAGGAAAGACAATACCTAGAGTTAAAACATGCAGGCAGCTTTTACAGGTGACCTCATAGGTTGATGCAGAAATGTCTTAACTTCTAGAAGGCTACCATCATGATTTAAGAAATCCCTTCCTCCTCCACAGACAACCAAAGCATTTTGATGGTGCAACCTCATTTGCAGGGAGTTTATTGCTCTGTACTGCAGGCAAGTGTGGTCTTTTCTATTCACACTGCATAGCTGTGTGTCATTCTTGGGTCCTGCACGCCATTGCTCTATACACATTTACGTTACTTATGAGAGTGGAACAGAGACATTTCTAGGCAAAAACATAAAGACAGGATGCTTAACCATTTAAAATATTATCTAGAATTTCATATGGTGTTACTATTAATTTAATTTTTAACTTCAGATTAGCTTTCAGTTCTGGGCCACCTACTAGACATTTCAGGAGACCTAATTTTCCTGACTACATTTGCTGTTTTATAAGCACTCTACTTCATCACAGGGAAATATTTAAAACTATCTGCATTTTTAACACAAAGGTAATCTGTCCTTTGGAGATATTTCACATACAAAGATTAATAATTTAAATTTGTTGCTATAGCAACTATATATCAAAGTATAATAAGTCTAGACTGTGCTATTCATGCCCTTTGAAACGAAAATCAAATGTAAATATCAAGTTTTTGATTCAAGCTGCCTAGAATAATTTACTAAAAATTAAAACAATAGTAATTTTTTTCCCCTGGACTGTCTGCTTTTCGAATTAATTTTAAAGCTTCACAGCAAAGCCATGTTTTTTCCTGTGTGAATTAATATGTTATGCTCTCAGACTTTTTCCATAGGTGTCCTTCATGCGTCTATTTAAAGTAATTCTGATTCAACAGTGACAGGAAAAAGATTCATTAGTATAATGAAAAACTATTTCTTAATCAATAACAGACACAAGTGGTTTTTATTTACCTATGGGACAGGTGGGTGCAAAATGTCCTTGAAAATAAATTGTGTCCCTTTATCACTCTATTAATTTTAGAGAAAGACAGACTAGGATAAAATCTATGCCTTTTTAGAGAGCTCTGTAACCTCAAGTGATGGTGATGGCTTGGTCCAAGAGAAGGACTCACTGGGTAACTATCTGATGTGCTGTGTACCACTTCCCTCTTACAATTCACTAGGTGCTTTTTTTGCATCTACAAAATGAAAAGGAAAGTTTTAAAAAATATGGTTTTAATTAATTTATACTCTTTGTGAAGTATATGACAGGCAGTGTCAGTTCTAGTTAAATAGGTCAAAAGCAGAGGAAGTGTCTGTCGTGGATTTTGAGTGCTACATGGCAATTATTTGTTGCATCATCAAAGATATGCAATGGTTTCCATGTGAGAACTAGAGTTCCTGAGCTTAGAAAAATCCCTGCCCAGGGAGTGTGTGAGAGAGGAGATTACAACATGATGTCAACTCGTGAGTGGCATGGAAAAACTGAATGAGGAATGACTACTTGTTCTCACAGTATGAAAACAAGTGGACATCTAATGAAGTAATAGACAGTACATTTGAAATAAAGAGAGAAGATAGCTTTTCTGTAAATGTGTGAAGTTCTTTCCACAGAGCACATGAATGTTTGAATTTTACAAGGGTTCAAAAAAAACTTGAACAATAAATGGGAAAAATCTAGTGTGTATGGCAAACGGAGATGTGACCCTTGGCTCGGGAGGTCCTGCAGCTAAAAATGGTGGAGACTGGGAGAGATTTTGGAGAAGTTTGGGGTTGTAATAACCTTGATTTTGATATTTCTCCTTAGGTGTTCCCCATTGGCCACTCTCAGAGAAGGGTTACTGGGGCATGACAGATATTTGGTTTGACTATATAAGTATTTTTTTTCCTGTTTATTATGTCAAACAATGATAACAAAAATGAGAGAAGAGAAGAACAGAGAAGAAGGATTTTAAAGTATTTTTAAAAGAAGTTTGCACCTTCTGGCAGCACCTTATCCTATCAACTTAATAAACATTTGTGTGTACATTTCTCCATAAAGTCCAGAACAGAGCCTGTACTGCTATAAAAATAGTGGGAAGCTTAGGGCTTCCTATCTCAGAAACATAGAAATATTGGTTGCAATTTCCTGTGTGCTGAAGTCCTAGTCACTAGAACATTTGGGAAAATAAAACTCGTGCAAAACCTATTCAGCACATGTTCTTTATCTGTTTCTTCTCCTGTAAAAGGAGAAAAGTTGGTGACATAGCCAAATTTCAGTTGAAAATTTGGAATGAATGGTCAAAACTGGACATTTTCTAGCAGCTCATGCATAGTAAATCTGTGAGCAATTGGAAGCTAGACCCACATAGCTCTTATATGACGAGTTTCACAAGCTGGAAAGGGTGAGAGCTCCAGGTAAGATGAGAAGACATATAGCTTAGTACTTTGCCTTGGCTTCTCCTTACATCAGTCTTTTGTTCTGGCTTGAGAAAAATGTGATTGAAATTGTGAGGATGAAAAATGAGACTCCAATAAAAAAAGTGTGTACTTGTAGAGTTAGATTTCTTTTAAGTGAAAGTTACTTGAACAGATTGGTAAAAGCTTTAGGATAAAAGACATTTCCACCTGAAAGCAGTTTGACTTATGATCTGGAGTCAAGTTTCAGTTGAATTCACTGCTCAAAAATTATTTCAGGCTGTCCACTTTGTTATTTTTAGTTAAGGACACGGGGTCAGTTTATGTCAGTGTAAGGGCATAGGTGTACATGGCAGTACAGTGAGGTTCCTATTACCATAGCTAATGCTATGCCTGGTTTGCAGGTAGGTTGAGAGCTTTACTCTTCCAAGTATGATCCAACTGCCACCTATCAGAAATGCTAAATAAATCTGTAGAGAAAACAACCCTCAAATTTTGTATTTTTTTGTTTAAGAAAAATATCTCTGCAGTAGATTTTCTTTAAATGATTTAAGATTTTTTCCTTCCTTCCACACATTTCATTTTTTCCAGGCTTGGAATGCTTTGAGTACTGCATATTAAAAATATCTTTCTTCACTGAAGTTCTGCTCTTAATAACTAACTAACTAACTAAATAAATAAATAAAAATCATCTGCTGTTTGTGAGCAAGATCTGTGGTGGATATCTAAAACTTTAAATATTTAAAACTGTTCTGCTTACAGCATATTCTACATTGTTCTCCTTCCCACCAGTGAACACAAGACTGTACAAGTGCATCTCTGCTCTTGTTTTAGGGTATCATTGTCTTCAAAGAAACTAGTATAAAAATAACAATAATAAAAATAAAAAGTTTTGAGAAAATAAATCCTCTAGTAAGCTTCTATTTTATTCCATAATGGAATTGTTAATAGTTAATTATTTAAATAAGGATTTTAAGAGATATCTCAACAGTTGTTTGGAGGACACCTATCATACATAAGCATTGAACTGTCCATCATTTCTAGATATGTAGCTATTCCTCTTCTTTAAAACACAGTAGGGCTTTCTCCTTGCCTCGGTTGATCTATTAGTGATCTGAAGTGATGATTGGAAGTTCAGTACAAGAACTTATGATAACACAAGATACGCACAAAACCTGTGAAGTTAGGCAAAATCTTCTATGAGTCCAGTTAGACTGAGTGTGCAACCAGAGGTGAGCAAAGGGAAGTTTAACCAATAGATAGTTCAGCCTTTTGGAGGGAGAAAGGGGAAACAAGAATGACAGCCCTCTTCATTTCTCTGTCTTTTATGGCACAAGGGTTTTTAAAAGCATGGGATGAACAGTGAATATCTTTTAGAAAGCATTGCCACCCACCTGCACTTTAACAATGTGTAAAATGTGAATTTAGCAGTATCAGTAAACTAATCCCCAGAGAATTCAGTTTGGCAAGAATTAATTTGTCCTTGTAAACATTTGACTAGTCCCACTGACAGAAGTGTATTATTGAATAAGAGAATTCTAGTGTATATACATATGAATATACAGATAACAAAAGATTGACTGGAAAAAAAAAAAACAGGCAATAAATGAAAAGCCCTAGATTGCCCATATGGCTGAAAACACGTAACACACCTCCTTCAGATGACATATCAATTTTTAAGAAAAAAGGGAAAAGTCTTTCCTCCACATTTTCCAGTTATATGGGGATACTCTGACCTTGAAAGGACAGGTGCAGGAGTTCCCTTGTGAACTTACCCTGAGTAATTAAGAGATGAGGTAAGCAGTTTCTGGTTAGACAGAAAGGGCTGGGAGCAGGAGCGGTGGTGGTGTTTCTCTACTCAGGTGGAGCCTGTTGATGGAGCCAACGCCAGTATCAGACTCTGAAATCTCGGCTGTCAGGCACCGTGCAACTTCCAGCTGCCAATTAAGTGGATGAATTTTATATATTTCCCAGGAATATGGCTCTTCCATGCTCTTAGCTGTTTGCGCTGGGGAATTTTGGTGTTTGCTGGATCCTTTCATTTCAGTGATAGAAACAGAGCTGTGACACCAGTGACAGGTGTCTAAGTTTCTATCTCCCTATCAGGAGTTGTCACAGTGAACTGCACTCCAGCAGGTATCAGCAGCAGAACAAAGCATCCTAGTTTATAGATGTTTCAAAGTAATTTTAAGCGTTTCTTGAATCTGTTGGACAACAGCCACACAAGGAAAAATCTTGATATTAAATTCCTACCTGTAAATCCAAACCCTAAATGCTATGTTCTTCACTAATCCGGGGACTCAACTGTATCTGGCTTCTGCAAGGGCTCTACTGTCATTTTTACCAGATCCTTACTGAATCCATAAGGTGCAGTTGGTGTTTGAGGCACAAAATGAAAATTGTTTGAGGTAAGAAGAACTGAAGCCTGAGATTGTGGCGATGCTGTTTGGATTTTTGAAGCAATTTACCATCTAAGCATATTTTGGAATGGTTAGACAAAAGAATTTTGGGAGGCCATTATTTTTCTTTCACTTTGCTGAAAGATGTATTACAGATTTTGAAGATGTTTTTGCTTTCTGTAGCATTGCTGTTTTAGCAGGACAAGACACCAGATATTCTGTATCACTGCAGAATACTCACTAGTGTAGCATACATGATGGGCAAAGTTCCTGTTTCCACTAGAAAAGAAAGCAGTGTCTTCAGGGCAAAAGAACATGTTACAGTATACTATTTTAATGCCAAAAGTAGCTCCAGAAGATGAGAAGAATCAGCTGACATACCTTAGATGTTTGTGTTGTAGTACTTGTTTCTGAATTAAGTATCTAAAAGTTAGTTATCTAAGTGAGAAAAGGATGAATTCTATGCTGTGTGTTTGTGGCACCAGTTCACAGCTACGTCAAAAAGAATCCCAAGAAAATGAGCTTTAAGCAGGTGTGCCTATGAAAAAACAGAGAAAAGTGCAATAGATTTTTTTTTATGAAATTAGGTCAATATTCAGGGGTCTTTTTTCTATTAGCAAAAGGAATATATGGGGGACTCCTTCAAAGTCAGACAAGGTTGCTTAAGGTCTTGTCCAGATGAGTTCGAATAACTTCACATTTTCTCTGCACAGCCTGTTCCAGTGCTTAACCTCTCTCATGGGAAAAACATTTTTTTTTATATTTGGTTAGTCATTTAGTCTTACTGCCACATATTGACACCACTGTCTCTCATTGTTTTTCTGTGGATGCCTGAGAAGAGTCTGTCTCTGTCTTCTCTAGATTCCCCTTTTAGTAGTTGAAGACCGTGATTACATATCTCCATAGACTTCTCCAGGGTAAGCAAACCCATCTCCATCTACCTCTCCTTGTATGAAACTTGCTGGGGTGATAATGTGTGTTTGCTTCCGAGAACACTGTGGCTATAAATAAAATATCTTCAGCTTTCAGTTTGGGCAAGAGATAACTCAGTGCCTTTGATAGCTATCTTCTGTGACCTTGTCTTTTAACAACTTTCTTTGAATGCTTAAACAAGGAAAAAGAACAGGTTTTGGGTGCATGGTACCAAGAATGAACAGTAATTAAAAAAAGTACCGCAGGCAGAAGAATAGAGCAATTAAAAAACTCTGTCAAAGCTGTTACTCTCTGGGAATGCAAAAGGCAATTGAAAGAAGACTCCTGAAGGGAATTTCATATAGTGCTTGCCCTATATCTGCAAGCAACATGAGCCAGTAAAATGGAAGATAATCTGTAGGTTGCCACCTTTAGCTATTTGCCTTATTTGGTTCTGTGCAGCATATGATATATTCAGCAGTTTTGAATTAAACAGAGAAGGCTGAATGAATGCAGCACAGTAATTCAGAGGACTGGGAGGGTTACTGAGCACTATGTTATGATAGCACATGGTATCAGGAATTACAAAGCATTGCTGATGAGACACAGGGTAGCCAAATCTTGCAGAGGGTAAGGGGCTGAGTTTCTGATAAAAAAAAATTTGGTGTCTGCACTGTGGGACAGGAAAAGTAGAGGTGTGGAGAACAGTCATGAGCAAAGAGAGCTGGATCTGCTGTGCAAAGAAAGTCTTAGTCCCAGGTGTTCAGCCTATCCTCTGGAGGCACTAAGAATCAAAACCAGCACAAACATGAAGGAAAACAGAGCTGCAAAGAGCAAAAAAGTTCACTAGTGTGTAAGTGATATTAAAAATGTGTTACTAATAAGTTTAAAATAAATGTTGTAACCGCTGGTGTTATCATAATGGACCTTCTAAGGAGGGGAGGAATTATGGAAGAGGGAGTTGTCTGGAGAGAAGTTTGAGGATGCTTTCCAGGAGTAAAAAAGCCTTCAGAAGAATATATACTGGAATGTTAAGGGCTCTGTTGTCCCAAGATTTGGCATCTGAAACGTATTACCTGAAGGTGACCCAAAGCTATTAAACAAAGTGTTGGCTAGGCATTTTTCATCGTAGGATAGACTGAAGAACCCTGAAACTTGATTCTTTGGGTGCTGTTGAAAACCACAAAATTTTACTGCGGAGACACAAAATGGTTAAGCACATCAGAATTAAAAATTTTTGTTTATTGGTTGAAAGGTTTTGAGACCTATGGATGCTTGTTTCTCTTTCCCTTGGCAGACTGTCACTTACACATGAGATCAAGATGGCACATGGTCAGTGCTAGCCAGGTCATGCTGAGGGTTTTATTGTTTTATCTAAGATGCTCTCACTGTGCCGATGTTCATTAATTTCTGAGTTTGGGGGTGGCATTCTTGCTTAGCCTGGCTACTCAAGGTATGGCTGGGTTTTTGGAGAATCAATGGAGGGCTTGTTCTGGTCTCTTGTCACCAGAGTACGTCAGCATTGCACTGACTCGGCAGTAGGATCTCCCCTGAGTGACCCCTCCAAATAGAATCAATAGTATTGCCCACAATTTATTAGTTCTATAGTCTAAAACTTTTGTTCCATCACTTAGGCATTACCTGTAAAGTGGATGTATGATTTGTGTTTACTTCTTCCAGTGATGTCTTTGCCTTTGGATGGTTATATAAACCCAATATGTTTGTTAGTTTGATAAAGTTTACTTGTGATTGCTGGGGACCTGAACCCTGAAATCAGGCTAAGTTCCTCCCGAAAACAACTTTTTTTCTTTATTTGCTTGTGAGTTCAGCACTGAAAACATCTTTCCACAAGGTTACACATCCACCTGAGGGCTGTTATTAAAGCAGCCTGATCCCATTTTTTGATGTGACTTTTAAAAAGACCGTATTTTTAAGTGGACCATTGCACCATATACTATTTTATTTTTGTTTTAGTTTGCTTTGCTTGTGTAGGTAGAAGGAGTCATTTACTAGAGATATATCTCTTATGTCTCCTCCTCTTCCTCTTTTTTTCCTCTGTCCACAACATCCCTATATTGTTGAGCGTATCTTCTCTTCCTTTTTTTTTTTTTTTTCTTTTTTGCATTATGCTCGAATGCTCTGTAATAAATCCTCTCAATTGCATATTCTGAGGTTTCTCCCACTGGCAATGAATCACTGGTGTATCCAAGATCATATTTTTGACCACTGTGTGCAGAGAGACCTAAGAGAGCCACATCTGTCCTTCAGGAAATATTTCATTGGTTCAAAATGTTAGCAGTGAGGTACATTGTTGTCTTCTCACTAAAGTCCACTGTGATTAGACACAGGAGATGGAGACTGTCTTGAAAGCATACATGAGCATTAGAACAGTCCTTTTGTGAATGTTCAGGGAGGTCAATAAGTACATGAATATAAATTAGCTTGGTGGACTAGTGTGGCCATTAGCTGGGTCGAGTGTTCCTATTCCATATAATTGTTTGGTGCACCTGAATTAATTTGAGTGTTTAAATCCTGCATATTAATTCTGTGCTGCAGGATGTAAAGCTTTAGACTAATCCCTTTAATACTCTTCAGTATAAACACCTTAATCAAGCAACAGCTTTATAATTAGTTCTACTTTCAGACTGGATATAATTTACTCCGTTTATTGCTCATAACTTATTCCAACTTTTAAAGCAATGATTAGACAGACTTCAGAATGTAAGCTTAAATGGTCTCTTATAGAAACTAGTATAGCTGCAAGAGGCAGGATGGTAAAAATCCAGCTTTACAGAAAAAAGGCTCTGCCCCATTTTTGTTTTTTGAGGCATCATTAACAATATGTCTTCTTTTTGCTTTTTAACATAAGATTAAAATTGTAGGGTTAAAATCAAAGGAATGAGCACAGAAACTGAATTTATTTATTTATATTTATTTTTAAGTGTGATTCAGATAGAATTAAGTGTATTTGTTCTGTTGTATGTCAAAAATGCTGACTTGATTACAATACAGTAAAACTCCTCGTAAGTAATGGTGATTTAGCTTCTCAAGATGGGCTCATCTATTCTTATTTTTATCTGTTTTCCCAATGAACATTTGGAAGAACAAATCATCTTGACAATAAGAACATTTTGATGGTCATGTTACATTGTTTGGAAGGTAACATTTTAAAATGAGTCTTGAATTGACATTTAAATGAAATGCATTCAGACAGTTATT